>OX377202.1:5440311-6176560 GCA_947396885.1 Heligmosomoides polygyrus polygyrus | reverse complement strand
GATTCCAACGTGAGCACTGTTTTCAGGTTTGTACGTAGATTTATGAGTTTAGCGTTTGTTTCCAGAGCAAGCCGAAGGCATTCGATGCATCCGTGATTCTCGAGGAATACAAGGACTTCCATTTCGGAACATTCACTGTTAATAAGGTGAGCGTTTTACTGTGATGCCGTTTAAAGGATAGTACACGGAAATTCTTAACAACACTCGATGCACGAACACCTGCGTGCTTAACAACCCAAATAAGATATAGATTCGTCCAATGAAACATGTGCAATGTTTAATCAGGATGTAGAACAACAGATTAAAGTTCATAAATATGTTGTGCCACCCATAACTGCACGCCAAACAGTTCGAAGCTATGTCGCTGTACACTGTTTTAAAGGTTGGACCTAAAACAGCTTGGTTACGTGAGCAAACCAGATGTTTCACGAATTAAAGGAAATCCACATCACCCACCTCATTAACATATGCGAATCTTCGCTGAATCGTAACCAAAACAACCCATTTCTGAAGCAAGTCATAACGAGTGATCAAAAATGGATTGGATACGATAACGAGGTTCGAAAACAATCATGGACTAAGCGAAATTCGCCAGCACAATCGACATCCGAAGCCAAGATTCAAAGGAAGATTATACTTTCTGTGTGGTGGGATTACAAGGAGGACGCAGTCTACATTGAGCTGCTTCCAAGAAACCAAACCTGTTGGGTTGGGCTCACTTCCCTACCGTAATCCAAGCTGTTGACGGTGCACACGGTGGCATGACCGGTGGATACACCACCCTCGGGGGAGGTCATCGCCTGCCCCACCGTCTTCGACTCTTCTATTTGAATTTAGCCACGTCCTGGTGAACGGATATGCATATAAGGAGCAGATTCGAGCCACAGCTCTCACGCAGGACTCCAGCAGCTCCACTGCTTGCCTCACCATTGCGTGTTGATGCTCTCTAAACTGCGCGCCTTGTACCTGTAATAATTATCGACCAGTCTCCACTTCGAAGAGACACTGGGAATACCAGTAGCTAATTGGGCGTCAATGGAACCATTGAACACTCACAGACCATTGATTCGAACGTCTATGGTCTGACCAGGAGACTATCTCAACGGTAGGTCGGAACGGCTCAAGTGTTGTACATGGGCAGAATCGCCTCTCTCTCTGTCTCTGAAAACAACAAAATGCAAATATCTCGACCCCGATACAACTCTGTGCAGAGTTAGGCACGACGGAAGCTGGGCCGTTGGCAGCGTTAACCTTCTGCATGCGCGCGAAGGCCGGGCTCAGGTTGGCTGGAAACAGCGATGACGAGCGAGCAGCGGTGGCGCAGAGGGTAGAGAGACGGCTTAATCCCCATGATCGCTGTTTCCAGCCAACTTGAGCCCGCTCTCCGCGTGCAGGCAGAAGGTTTACGCCGCCAATGGCCCAGCTTGCGTCGTCCCTAACTCCGCGCAGAGCTGTATTGGTGTCGAGATATTTGCATTTTGTTGTTTCCCAAATAGAGGCGATTCTGCCCATGTACAACACTTGGGCCGTTCGGACCCAACCTACCGTTGAGATAGTCTCCTGGTAAGGCTCGAAGTGGAACGAAAATTCAAGAAAAAACTCCTTGAACTGGTCGTTCGAGAGGCGTGGTGTTCGATCATGATAACGCCAGATCCCACACCTCTTTGATGACCTGTGAAAAATTAACACAAATCAGTGTGGAACTGGTACCACATACACAAGAGTTGCACCAGTTGCTCACTTCTAAAAACCAAGGCTTCTTCGGACGTGGAATTTTTCATCTAACCGAAAGGCAAAAGATTATCTAACAAAATGGTAAATATATCATTGATCAATGTTTGTTGTTAATGTAAATGAATGCACTTTGAAAAATATGAGAAAAACGACGTTAATTATCGAGCAGCCCAATATAATGTTGGGCACTAGTTAAAAGTTCCGACTCCACCGGCACGACTTCGGCCGTACGGTTTTAGCAACGGTATGGGTGATCTCCGACCGAATCGTGAAAAACGGATGTCAGACTCGTGATCAGCACCTCAAAGAACCCCATAGACGAAGTTTCAGCGAAATCGGTGACTTTGCCTGGACCACCCTTGTTAAAGGTATGGGTGGTCTCCGACCGAATCGTGAAAAACGGATGTCAGATTCGTGATCAGCAGCCCAAATAACCCCCTTAGACGAAGTTTCAACGAATTTTTTTTTGTCGACCGATGTCGTGTCGGTGGAGTCGGAACTTTTAACTAGTGCCTTTACTTTTTATTTATTATGTTTATTAAGTTTTGTTGATTTTTGATTTATTTTTACTTTGATTTTGTTTTGATTTGAATTTCTGACTTGCTTCACGTCATGATGAAAACATTTTACCTGATACACTTTTTCGTCTTCAAATAGACGTAAATGCAAGTCGCCATTAGCCGTTCGCTCAAAAACGTGCTAAAGATGAGATTATAGGTCGTCGTCGAAGATAGATCACAAAATGCGAAAAACCCGGGATCGGCGGGAACCGAACCAATGAACCCAATCCTTTGGAGCGAGCACTCTACCACTGCGCCGCCGCCTCTGCTGGCGATGCTGATAGCCGAACCGCTGATTTCCGCGCAATACTGCGCCCAACGCTGATTGAGTGCGCCCAACACATGGAATACATTGCGGCTACCGCCGGCCACAACTCGCTTAGGAGATCCATTTAGCAAATTTGGTCCACATATCTGTGATGAGCGTCTCGAGCTCTTTCACGTGATATAGGTCTCAATCCGAAGTTCCATGGGAAGCTGACGGCATTCCCTGGTAAGTAGACACACGCGCACTATTGAACGGCATCGTCTCACGAGACAGACTAGATGCCGCGCACCATTGAGCGGCATTGTCGTCAACGTGTTAAGGAATCTACAAGGCCCAGAATCGGTGGTAAAATATAACAACTTATGTACAAGACAGATGTCAAAATCCCTGCGACGAGATTCTAGGAATGGTAGTCCAAGATATTTTTTTTTCTGATTGATGCTTTCGGTACACGTGATTATACGAAACTCCGTATTCTAAGAAGAAGCTTCCTAGTGAAGCTGTTCAATACCTTCTCAATAGTATAGATGTCCTTTTTCTTATATGGTGCAAATACGGACACACCTGATTCAACAAGGGAACGTATATAAGTCTTGTTCACCCTAAGGAGAACAGATTTATTCCTAGTGACTAATACCTTAAAGATGTTCGTTGTTCGTGACATAGCCGTAATACATATAGCACGGATATGCCTTCCAAAGTCGTAATTGCTATAAGGAAAACCCCAAGTCGCATGGTAGCTTTGATCTGATAAAGATGACCAACCGTCCAGCTTTTGAAAATGATGTCCTTGTGGAATTGCAGATTGCTCTTTGCTCGATGCACACGATTGATCCTGAGACGGGCTTCTACCGTCAGACTTTCGAGATGACGTTGCCGTAAGGAGTGTCATTGCTGCTGTCGACGATACGCAATTTTCCGCTGTGGACCTTGTACCCTACTGCACTTTCATGCGATAACGACCAGTTGTCTCCGCTTCGCCCCACAGCTGCTGTAAACGGCTTCCGTCATGTTGTCCACCCTTGTGGAACTGTGCTGTTCTAGTTGTCCAGCTTTTTTTCAACTGTTTGCTGTTTTACACCGTAACACTTATTTCTGTGTCCTTAGATTTGGTAGAATATAGCCTATTTATGTAAACATGCGCATTATATTTATCGAGATAAACATTAGCTTACTCACGCCAGTGGCATATACAACGAGGAGCGCCACAATTCTTGAATTTTTCATTATTTTTCGTTCCAATTGTGTGATTTTAATTGCAACCGTGTAAATTGGCAAGACGTCCTGTTCTCACGTTCACCTCGGATAGATCATGGACTCGTTTTGCTTCTAAGCTAGCAGCTAGCCTTCCATCCTTGCAGAGGTAGGTAAGGTTCATGATCGTTCACGATGCAAAACTAAAAGGGCATCACCTGATTTTTCCGAAAGTGGCCATATACACAGTAGTGTCATCATCGTGTTTCTTAACGTTTAACATCTGTGAATATGAATAAAAATGTGGACGTGAATATCGAACTAGGGTATAGATATACCATTTTCACGTCGAATTGATCACTCTTCTAAGCTTGTCCAAGAATTTTGAAATCAAAACGAGCTCGTACAAATCGAAATGAGCTTCTTCTAAGAAAGAAGCAAGAAGAACGGCAGAAGGAATCATTCGGAGGAGAGAAAGTACACGCCTCCTGGCCCGGATTCATGAACGACTTACCGGCTAGTAAATGTAAATTCTACCGCCACTTCCCACTTACCCGCGATTCATGAACGCGCGGCGGGGGAAAATCTGTGGTAAGTTTCGAGGTAGCTCTACCTCGCTAACACAGAGGTAAGTTGCCGGTAAGTGGCCATCGAGGTAAACCGGGGTAGAATTTACCACCGGCCACGCTCATGAACCCTGTCCCAGGAAGTTGGCCATTTCTATTGCCAAAACAGAGATTGCGCCATGCCCCCGTCCAATACTCCGCAATTTTTATTCGATTGATAGCAAAATTTCTGTCTGCATGCTGTTTCAAACCTGCATACGGTGCAACATACACAATTGTACATAGAAAGACACACATATCCTAACTCTCTTGCTGCACGTAAGCAGTAGTTACACGATGCATTGCGAATTGCTTGTCGAGTGCATGGCGCGATCCAGCTTTTAATGCACTTCATCACTGCTGACTTCATCACCGCATTAAATCAAAATTTAAATTATTGTTTTCCTCAGAAAATAAAATTATTATAAAATTCTTAAACATCTTGGGGCAGGTGAATTTAAAATTTCAAGGAAAGTTCTACAAAATTTTTCTTGAAGAAAAAAATCATTCTAAGTATCTTAGTGAGTCAGTAATTTAACCTGCCTAAAGGTCATTTCGATTTGGAAAAGTTCGCTTAGATTTCAAAGGTCCTGTGCTGGTGTAGAAGACTGTCCAATTTGACGTGAAAAGTGTCCAATTTGATTTGAAAAGTGTCCAACTTGATTTGAAAAGTGTCCAATTTGACCTGAAAAGCGTCCAATTTGGTTTGAAAAGTGTCCAGTTCGATTTGAAAAGCGTCCAATTTGGTTTGAAAAGTGTCCAGTTCGATTTGAAAAGTGTCCAATTTGATTTGGAAAGTGTCCAATTTGGTTTGAAAAGTGTCCAATTTGATTTGAGAAGTGTCAAATTCGAAGTAAAAATGGTATATGTCACTGTATTCCACCATATCCTATTATAACGCAGAGCAAGTAGGAACGAATGGTAAGACATAACGTACTTATGTGAACACTCCAATCGTAAGTATCATTGAGTAACATCAACCAGCATGACTTGGAATTGGTTGCTATTCGTCACGTCCAGTATCAGCAGGCCGAGTTCAGGTTAGTTTACAACGGCAACTCCATCTTCATTTCACTTTCTTACTGATCAGCACGGGGCAGAATACTTTGTCTGTTTGGTTTTCGTCTATGGGAACGTTCAGAGCTCTGTCGCTGCGCAACGCGACGTAATGGTAATCTTTCATACTGATTATTCGCGCTGCCCAATCGATATGGGTAATTATTATTTCGTCGCGTTGCTACGCGATGCTGCTCTGAACGACCTGTAGGCCTAAGCCTTAGTTCATACTTACGCCGCTGTGCGGCGCTGCACGATGGTCGGGATAGATATCGACCGGGAGGTGCGAAAAATCGATATCTATGGCGATCGTGGTGCCGCGCCGCGCGGCGGTGCAAGTATAAACTAGGGCTTAAAGAGGCCACCGACCAACTCTCGGATCCCGATCTACGCGCCCACCTGTTCGATTCGACAGCTCTCCCAGCGCTCTGCTATGCCGCTGGAACGCAAGTATAAACTAGGGCTTAGCCCTTTGATATACCATCGCTCCCCTGAGCGACGCCTAATGATATGATCCCACATGGATCGGGCGGCGCGATGTGATCGATATGGCAGCATATCATTAGGCGTCGCTTGGGGTGAGCGGTGGTATAACAAAGGCCTAAGGCCTTGTTTAGTGTGCGCGCGACGCGCGACGCGATGCCATGTGTAGTGGCCGAATTGATCAATCGCCTCGCTCGATCAATTTGGCCACTACGCACGTACGGTATTCGGCGAATCGCGCCGCTGGAGGGAAGGGCGCGGTGCGGCGCGATCAGCTGCGGCAGACTCGGTGTGGAGTGGGAGATTTCACACCGGAATGGATCATTTTGCTATGCCTGCTTTGTTTTGGCCTCCCAACTAACAGAACAAAAAGGGTGTAGCAGAATGGTGGCACTACTGTACTTTCAGGACTTCAGAGCTCGAGGAGAAAAGAACTTTTTCGACCCAACATCGCTCGGGGTGGAGGGGGAGGGGGGTTATTTAGAGTGCTGATCACGAATCCGGCATCCGTTTTTTGTACTACGCTGGAGCTTGGGCGAAATCGGTGACTATGAACATAGCCCCCCCCCCCCCCCCTCCCCCCGACAAGCGTAACCTAAGAAGCGAATGGAGATATGTGGACATTCCCGAAGTTTCACCTACTACGCTAAAGATGTGTTTAGTGCACAATGAACCCGAAATGGCCATATGAGAGAGAATTCTGGCTGACTGATTCTCGACGACGAGTGCCTTCTAGCATTTTTAGTTTTGGACCTGCACATGTTGCAAAATAAAAGGTCGTTTAGTGCCATTTGCATTGCAGGAGATTCGACTCCATACCACACTCACCAGTTTCAACCGTAGTTTGAGCGGACAACTTCGACCCGAGCCTCAAGAGAGGATTCGTCGTTCCTCATAGGAATCTCACCGCTAACATTGGCAAGATGCATTCCGCTGATCAGCCAGACGAATCCGTTCTGTTTTGGTCCTCCAATGACTCATGGACCGTTTTGTCCGTCATCCGTCATGGAGCACGGGTCATAGGGCTCAGAAGCTCGTGGTCGCGCGTCGCTGACGCTCCCCTTTCTGACTGCAATCGCGCAGCGGCGCGTCAAATTCGGAGCGCGGCGCGGCCAGTCGCGCCGCGCCCCGTCTTGACGCGCCGCGCCGCGGCGAGAGTATAAAAGGCGCCTAAGGGACCGTTTATACTTCCAACGCCGAGCGACGCGATGGCATGTAAAGCGGCCAGATTGATCGATCACGTCTTTCAATCAATATGGCCCCTATCCGTGGCGTCGCCTCGTTCATCATTTGTTTTCCATATTCATGTTTTTCATATCTTCTTTCGCAGTGCAACACAGTGGGGTCAGTATTAATCTCGTCTCCACTGACGGTCTGCTGGCGATACTTATCTAGCGGGGTTAATAGGCTTAACTTTTGCTAACCAGCTGGGTGTCTCCAGATTCGAACGCTAAGTACACTCCCTGTTTCACGTATTTCGCAATCGTAATCTCACAGTAGACAAGCAATTAATCACTAGCGATGTTTTGCTCACTAATACTATTGTGTGCGTTTCTAGACCGTGTATGCTGTATGTCTGCTGCTTACGATCAGCACAGATTTTTTTTGGTGGTGCTCGTTGAGTTCTACAGCTCACCTAATGCTGGTCCAGCAACGAGTTCGCTTTGCATCTGAGGGGTTGCTTTTCCTTTTCGTACTCTTAGGCCCCGCCCCGTTTGAGTGCGGCAAAATAACTGAGTTAACGTTTATTCTGTCCTGGCATGAAAGTTTTCTATCCCAGTTTAGAAATTTTTATGGTACTGAGTTCACTGCATTTTTGTGCTTGCGATATTTTTCTCTTGTTTGCATTGCTTAATTTAAATGCGTTTTTAGAATGTCAAAGAAACGCATCGCAATTTTTGGAGCTTCATCGTCAAGAAAAGCGTCAGTGTAAAATTATTCATCTGCTCAGTATATCTTAACAGACAGTATCCAAAACAATCAAGCACTTCATTGGGCTTACCAGGAAACTATCTCAACGGTAGGTCGGAACGGCTCAAGTGTTGTATATGGGCAGAATCGCCTCTCTCTGGGAAACAAGAAAATGCAAATATCTCGACCCCAATACAACTCTGCGCAGAGTTAGGGACGACAGAAGTTGGGCCGTTGGCGGTGTTAGCCCTATGCATGCACCCGTAGGGTGAGCTCAAGTTGGCTGGAAACAGCGATTATGGGGATTACGTCGCCCCTCTACGCACTGCGCCACCATCGCTTGCTCATCATCGCTGTTTCCAGCCAACTTGAGCCCGGCCTTCGCGCGCATGCAGAAGGTTAACGCTGCCAACGGCCCAGCTTCCGTCGTGCCTAACTCTGCACAGAGTTGTATCGGGGTCGAGATATTTGCATTTTGTTGTTTCCCAGAGAGAGGCGATTCTGCCCATATACAACACTTGAGCCGTTCCGACCTACCGTTGAGATAGTTTCCTGGTTAGTCGTGAAGGTGATCGTCCGGTAAGAGGTTGAAAGTGCAACGTCAACGTAGCTGCAAATCGCAAGGTCGTCAAATTGCGAATCAACCGAAATCCAGGGTATCTGTGAGAAGCGCTCCATTAGCCAGTCAGCGTGTCGAATTGCAATATGTAAAGGAGTTCAATTTCAAGGAGTTCAATCCTACGAACTTCAAAAGGCCAGCTTCTCATTGATGACAGTGAGAGCGCCCGATTCCAGTACAGGTCGTGAACTGTTGTAGCGCTACGCTGCTAAAAACTGGAAGCTATCGTCCCGGATGAAAAGTTGTTCATTGTAGAATAAGCGCACAACGACGAAAACGGAAGAATTTGCTCACTAAAGCCCGGAACCTTCTGCAATCGTCTCTTGCCGCCGAAAACCGCTGTCGGTTATGGTCTGGGGCGGAATTTTCGACAGTGACAAGACACCTCTGGTTTTCATGGATCAGAAAGTCGATGTGAACAAACATTTTATAGCTACGACGTTCTGGAGGCAGTGCTACTTCTCTGGGTGGATTTCTCAGCAGTACTCTTATCCACCCACAGTGCGAAGAGACTCAGAACCTGCGCAATGCCCATTTTTCACAACTTTCATAGCATCTCTGAAGTGGCTGCCGTACTCGCCAGAGCGCCACAAAAGTTAGGGATCGCTAAAGCAATCGCTTCGTCTGGAGTGGGATCAAATTACACTGGATGAGCTTTCAATAATTATTCTATAAAATTGAACTCCGTTGTTTTGCTGCACCTTGTGCTTCAGTCGCCCGCCGGCGATCGGAGTATACGTGGGGCCTTAGATTATTAGGGGGGGGGGGGGCAAAAGTAATGAGACAAATTCAACAAATTTCTTTGTCTCTTTATAACTCAATTACAACTTAAGGGTGCTGAGGGATATATTCGCCATTAAGTTCAATGACCTTGCTGCCATCGCTCAGCCAACTTCCTGATCCCATCCTTCCAGAACTGCTTGGGCCTGGTGTTGATCAACTGCTCGATATGGTTGTCAAGGATTGCTTGGGTTCTTGTGTCCCTTCCGACCAGGAAGTCCCGTAGGCCCAAGAAGTGGTGGTAGTCGCATGGAGAGATATCCGGCGAATACGGTGGGTGAGGCATTTGAACGTAGCCCAGGTGGGCAAGCTTATCCGTGGTCACCTATTCCCGATGGTGTGCGGCATTGTCAGAGGAGGACCTTCTTGACGCGCTGCGACTGATTAAGTTCGAGTCGCAGGTCCATCTCTTCTATTCCGTTTACCATGGTCTTGGAGTCCATCGTCGTGCTTTTGGTAAACAGCTTCCGGTAAACTGATCCAAAGGCGCAGACCCAAAAGCTCTGAAGGTGCTTCTCGCCGTGAACATCTCGCCGAACGAAGGTCGGTAACGGGTTACCAGGCCTCACCCAGACTCGCTGCTTGGCAGGGTTAAGGTAGAAGACGTACTTCTCATCTTGCGTGAATATTGAGCCCAGGCTGTTCGGGGTTGGGAATTGGGCGAGATTTGCGCGACACAGGTCGACTTGTCAGACCGGGGTTTCGGCATGCTTCTGGAAAGGGCGGAAGTGGTAACTTCTCAGGTGGCCTTCAGTAGGTAGCATACAAACATACAAATACGACAAGCACGAAACCAGACTCCAGACACGAGATATGTGGACACGGCATGGGGTGTCTCATTGCTTTTGCCCCCCCCCCCCCCTAATAGATTAGATTTATTACACGAGGATAATGTGCGTTAACACAACCAACCGATGAACATAACATAGAACTGTGAACGAATATTCACGAGCTAAAACACAATGAAACCAATGCCTTAAGGATCCGTTGAGAAAGCTTGAGTCAGACACGTAGGCCGCTGCAGTAGTTATTTTCTGCTTCGAA
Organism: Heligmosomoides polygyrus polygyrus; assembly: GCA_947396885.1. Classification (NCBI taxonomy): domain Eukaryota; kingdom Metazoa; phylum Nematoda; class Chromadorea; order Rhabditida; family Heligmosomidae; genus Heligmosomoides; species Heligmosomoides polygyrus. The sequence continues at coordinate 6,166,306 of OX377202.1, read as the reverse complement.
CCTTTTTTCATGTTTTTGAGAAAGAAGAATTCGTGAAACGCCAAGTCGAAATGCAGTTGTTGTATTGTACTTTTGTATTGTCATTTCTAACGCTCTGTGGCCAGATTTTTCAACCGCTTACCGCCCTGTCACGGTGAAAATACTGCCAAAGTTAGAAGGCGGTAAGTGGTTGGTGTATCTGCCCCCCCCCTTTGTTATCGTTGACGCTGCCGGCTTAACTGTACATTTTGCACCTCCGAGGTAAGGTTCAATTGTTAAGCGCCTCTCATACGATGATACCTGATATGCTGTTCGACATTAGTTCGAAACTCTTAACGCTGTGAGGCGGTTCTGCTGTCACCTTGCGCAACACAGGGCCTTTCCGCCATCGGGTCTCTGCTCCCTCTGATCGGGAGATACAGGGCCAAAAATCGTATATAGGCGGCAGGCGCGCTCTCCTGGAGCCGATCTTCCCGACGTTCGCTCGTTGCGCTCCTCGACCTGGTCCATCGGGTCTCTCCAGGAGTAAGTTGGAGATGAAAGGCCCAGAAGGTCCCGTCTGGGCAGTGAGTAGGTAAATCCAGTTATTTAAGACCCCATCACTCATCCTGCATAGTATTAGGTTGTCCCATAAGTCCCCGCCGTTTTTTCAACGATTCACTGCAGATTCTGCCGGCGGTCTCTTGCATAGCGCTGCATGGCTTTCGAAAGAGAATGATTTGCTCTATCAGAACTTGTATTGCATTTCTTTTTCATCATGGATTTGTCAATTTTTAGGTCGTTAAAATGGAAAGTGAAAATGTGAAAAGTGGCCATCTGCGCAGCCGCTTCTCTCCGCTTAGGTTTGTAACTTTTTGCGCAGTTTTTTATAGCACTTGGAAGACAATGTTCTGTACTACAAGAATATGTGTTGGTCCTATTTGCTCATTTGTCCTTTATTGATTTTTAGGTCATCGAATTGGGACGTCCGACTTTTCCGTCCGAATTTTTACCAAAACTCCGGTTCTGTGGTTGGACTTTTTTGCTTGGTGTCATATGTCGTTTGGAAGAGGATGTCTTGTTCAGTAAGAATTTGTGTCGTGTTTATTGGCTCACGCTGATTTCTGTCGAATATCAACAACTGAAGAAGGAGAAGGAGTTGTTGGTGAAGACGATTTTTCTCTTTTTTGGCATTTTGTTGAAATTCAAAAGAAATCAATAAACGCGACACACATTCGTATAGAGCAAGACATTCGCTTTCGAATGACATATAACAAATGGCTACTTTTTCACTTTTCACTTCAACGACCTAAAAATTGACAAATTTCGTGATGAAAAAAATGCAACACATGTTCTGATAGAGCAAATCATTCTCTTTCAAAAGCTATGCAGCTATGCAAGAGACCGCCGGCGAAATCTGCAGTGAATCGTTGAAAAAAACGGCGGGGACTTATGGGACAACCTAATATATCGTACGTTTTCTGCATATTTCTGAATAAAATAATCTGCGAATCCTATCTTCTGTCGTGCTTTCTACTACGGGATCGTTTCCTACTCTTTCCGTTAATAACCTGAACCGCTAGGTTGTTACACTGCTCTTCCACGCTTCAATTCATGTTTATTGTTCGAATTCTTGGGGCGTGGTAGCGCCGCTGGAGGAGGCTGTCATGTGACCTCGACCCTAAGATTGAAATGGAACATCTCAGTCTTTTCCCCTCCAGATAAGTATGGTAGCACTTCACTGGTCCTAGAGAGATGGAAGCTTGGTTGGCTATGGTGGATCGGAACCAGTAGTCCTAGCTTGGGATGCACGACGTAGAAGGCATTTTCCCCAATATCCAATATCGCTACAGGCCGCTTTATTTCATGCATACTACAACTTAATACTCAATACTGTGATGATTCATCTTAAGCTTCATCGGCGCTATCAGCTCACTGATCATACCTGTGAACCCTCACATTCCTGCTGTGAGACACAACATTTGTCTCTATCTGCGGCTTCATCAAATTACAGTGTAAATCGTGCCCAGCTCTGTATGCTCACAGGATCATCCGCTTGCCCTATTGTTATTTTGCCTTTCCTTGGTGTTCTTATTCCAATCTATGCGAGTTCAGAACTCAAAACTCGTCATGGCAACAATGTCGTTGAGAAAATCCTCCTCTCTACGGGCAGAGGAGTACTGACTCAGCAACACTGATCCGACATGCATATCACGGCTTTTGCAGTGCGTAAGGATCTCTAGCTGTGTCAGAGCATGCTTTGAGCACATCCAAGTGTCGCCGTTAGTTCGCGGAGGGCTGAATTGGGCTTGGCTTTGAATGTTTTTTTCCGCAGCAGAGCAAGACCCGTAGCGACATCGACCTTCGTATGGGACCACTCCGGCCTCGAACCGCTGATACCAGCGGACTACTGTGGAGTACTAAATGACATTCTCCTTAAATGCAGGGCGGATATTGGAGCACCAACACTTGACATGCTTTACTGACAGCTATATGTATCTCCAAGGGGGGGGGCAGTCGTTCGGTACACCGTGCTGCCCGCCGCCCACTTTCCGCCTTGCCGGCGCCCTATTTGGACAAGTTTGCTGCGCTCGAAACCGTCGTTAATTAGCGTGACGTCGTCCAAAAACCTAACAGCTGATAGGAGACGATTGGGAAGCGCATCTCGGGGAACTCTGAAGTCATTTTCCAGTCGGTTCGGTTATGAAGACAGCTGAGGGAAGGAGAACGTCGCTCTTCTCTCTGGATTCTTTCAATTTCACCAAAATTCTTTAAATTTTCGCTTCAACTGGATACTATGGGTGATTCCGGTCAGTTCTACATACATTGGTGGGACCTGAAGAAAGCCTTGGCGCTGCAGCTGAAAACTCTTTTGTTCCAAATATGGTGAACAAGGTTCTGACTCTTCTCTCAAGAATGAAATCAGTTCAGGATAGAGATGCAGTGCCAAGGGAAGTAATTAGAAATACGATGCCTCCATGTGAAGGCAGGGACCCGGACATCTTGTCCTCGGCGCGCCCCTCGCCCCGCCCCTTTCTGAGGGCAGTGTATCCAACGACTCTCCGCCATCTCCAAGTGCCTCGGCATCACTATCATTATGTACTGCCAGTTCTTGACAGCTTGTTAGTACACTTATATCAGGCAATTATTCTGTCTCATGCGCATACAACTGGTCTACGATAGTCATCTTTGAAGGCACTATGTATTAGGTTGTCTCATAGGTCCCCGCCGTCCTTTTCAACGATTCATTGGATTTCGCCTGCGGTCTCTTGCCTAGAGCTACACAGCCTTCGAAAGAGAATGATTTGCTCTATCAGATCAATTATTGCATTTCTTTTTTCATCCTGAATTTTGTCAATTTTTAGGTCGTTAAAGTGAAAAGTGAAAAAGTGGAAAAGTGGCCATCTGCACAGTCGCTTCTCTCCGCTTAAGTTTGGAATTTTTTGCGAAGTTTCTCATAGCATTTGGAAGACAATGTTCTGTGCTACAAGAATACGTGTTGATCCTATTTGCCCACATGTCTTTTATTGATTTTTGGGTCATCAAGTTCGGACGTCCGACTTTTCCTTCCGAAATTTTACCGACAGCTCCTGCTCTGTGTTGGATTTTTTTTTGCTTGGTGTTATATGTCGTTCGGAAGAGGATGTCTAACTCAATAAGAATTTGTGTCGCGTTTATTGGCTTATGCTGGTTTCTCTCGAATACCAACAACTGAACAAGGAGAAGGAGTTGTTGGTGAAGATGATTTTTCTCTTTTTTGGAATTTTGTTGATATTCGACAGAAGTCAGCATGAGCCAATGAACGCGACATAAATTCTTATTGAGTAAGACATCCTCTTCCGAACAGCACATAACACCAAGCAAAAAATTTCAACCACAGAGCAGGAGCTATCGGTAGAAATTCTGACGGAAAAGTCGGACGTCCCAATTTGATGACCTAAAAATCAATAGCGGACAAGTGTGCAAATAGGACCAACACGTATTCTTGTAGTACAGAACATTGTCTTCCAAATGCAATGAAAAACTGCGCAAAAAATTCCAAACCTAAGCGGAGAGAACAAATGCGCAGATGGCCACTTTTTCACTTTTCACTTTGACGACCTAAAAAGGTACAAAAAAAGGTAAATTCAAGATAAAAAAGCAATACATGCTCTGATAGAGCAAATCATTCTCTTTCGAAAGTTGTATAGCGTATGCCGCTATGCAAGAGACCGCCGGCGAAATGCGCAATGAATCGCTGAAAAAAAGCGGCGAGCACTTATGGGACAACCTAATAGCACCTATTAGTCAATTGCTTTTCCTATATTGCGGTGCATTATGAAACTAGATCGTACCACGAGAAAGTTGGTCTGATTTTTTGGAGCATGTTGCTTGTGAGTTGCTCGTCCTGCCCTTCCTCTGGTACTTCCAACTTTGCTGTGCAGTTTCGTTGATGGTGGGCGTTCCTCTCAGTACTTTTGCTATATGCTAGTTGGGCTCTGAGTTCTTTTTTGTTTGTTTCTCCTAGGTTTCGTATTTTTGTTCGATATTGTTGCTGCATCCTTGGTGGCGATGTCCGTTCCTCCACGTGGTGCCACTGGAAACTGCTCGCTTCTGCGAGCCGAGCCAAACACGGACATTCGAATGCAGGCGACAGGCCCTAGTGACAGGCCGGCCTACGAACACCCATGTCACATCACATGATTCATGACATTGCAGGTTTTTCGTGATAGTGCTACGGCGTCCGCGGGAGCCGACGCGCACTCGCAGAGCCCGGCGAGTGTGAGAAGTATGCGAGGTTCCCTGATGCGAGGACGGCATCGCGGGGCAACTGAGCTAGTCCGAAAGTCCCGCAACGTAGGCAAGACTCGCGTTCCAACGTTGAATGTGGGTACGTTGACGGGCCGCTCGTGCGAGTTGGTTGAAGCACTGGAACGAAGGAGAGTTGACTTCTATGCGGTGCGGGAGACGAGGTGGGCCTGCCGCAAGTCAAGGGACATAGGAAGTGGCTTCAAGGCCGTCTTGTACGGCAGTCCCAGGACCACCAGTGGTGTCGGTATGATCGTCTCCGAACGTTTCCGCGACGCGATTGTAAGCGTAACGTTTCGATGACCGCTTGATGAAGATTGTTGTCACCGTAGAGGAGCGACGATGCCATTTCTTTTCTGCGTATGTTCCGCATACAGGCTGTTCCGAGCAAACAAAGGACGAGTTCTGGTCCCTGCCTGATGAGAAGACAGCGGAAGTGCCGTCAGAAGACATGATTGTTGTGGATGGTGACCTTAATGATCACGTCGGGAGCAACGAAGGACGGCTACAGCTGCCACGATGGTTTTGGATATGGGTCGCGCAGCGCCGATGGTGAGCGCATACTTGGGTATGCAGACTCACATGAACTCACCATCGTGAATACCAAATTTCGAAAGCGTGACTCCCACCTCATCTCGTTTTATAGCGGGAATGCTAAAACGCAGATTGACTATGTCCTTGTTAGGCGTCGCGACCAAGGCCTTGTCACATACACGAAGACCGTTCCGTATGAGACAGTTGCCACGCAACATCGCCCACTGATCTGCTCGCTGAAGATCACACCTTTGAGGTGTAAACATGCCGACCGATGCGGGTTGGCTAGAATCAAATGGTGGCGACTGAAAGAGCAGGAAGCGGCAGTTATTTCTCGCATTCGGTTGCCGACGGTGACAACTGTCGACGAAACCTGGAAGGATTCTACGGATGCGATAACTCGGGCTGCACGCTTCGAGCTCGGCACAACGAAGCCTGGACTACGCTGGGTCGACAAGCAGGCATGGTTGTGGATTGATAATGTTAGAGAGAAAGTCCGAGAAAAGAAACGGCTCTATCACGTATTCATCGGCGATAAAATAGTCCATAATTGGCGGAATTATGTGCAATAAGTAAGTAAATGAATATTGGTGGCAGCAACCCTTGCGTGATGGCCCTTTATCGTAGAGGATAGCTCGTAGAGTGCCGTCGTTTAATAGAGCCATTAGCTAACGAACTGAAAATGCAAAAACTCTTAGTATTAATGTTTCGAAGAAAATGGCGTAGCAATTCGGAGATGTTCAACATTGTTCAAAAACTGCTTGTTGAGAAGCAGATATTCCTGCTATTGGGGACGCATAACATGTTGAAGGATTATCATTAAATTTGAGTGTGCTTATCTTGCGTAGGCTCGAAAACTGACAGAACTTTCCTTACAACCTCATACTATGGGCCCAAAACCCTTGTTATTGGGATGTTGTATATGAAATGGCCGCTTTTGGTACCTCAATTTCTGGCCGATTTTTCGTGGCTACGAATATTTTTGTTTCAGACATTAATAAAAATGCTTCCGTGCAAAGTTTTGATCTGTTAAATTGTTCAGTAAAAATCGGCTATTTCATATGCAACGACCTAATAGTTTGGTTTGCGTATTCATCTTGCGAAGCCGTCTGAGCTGACAACACCTTCCTTATAGCGCAATTCATACCGACGATCTGCCTTTCAAAATGCTTAGATGGTGTTTTCGTGTTCATCAAAGTCATCGAAACCCCTAGTCATTTCAAAATACATCAATTTAGGTGAGGAATGAGTCTCTCTCTTTGGATCGGTCGTGTGCGACAGGTGTTCATCTTCTCGATCGTGGCGTTCGCCTCAAATTTCGAATATGGCTTCTCAACCACTTACCTGAACACACCTGTGGAACAGTTCAAGGTTTGTGACCAGACAACCTTCCTAAGGGGTAGGAGACAGAGTATGTTCTCCTTTTCAGGCATTCCTCAACGAATCCTACGAACGCTCGGGAAAGACCATGTCCGAGTCAACGTACACAATGCTGTGGAATCTTATTCTGAACATTTGGTTTGTTGGGTTCTTCATTGGCATCTGGTTCAGTCCCCTACTCAACGACAAGTTCGGTCGAAAAGGTAATTTTCCCTTTAAAGTCCAGTCCTTTTGTTTATAATCACAAGTCGTTCCAGTGGGCTTCATTGTTGGATGTGGAGTAGCGCTCCTCGGTTCAATCCTACGGCTTCTTGCCGTCTGCTTGTACCGTCCGGAACTGCTGGTCGTGGGAAGGTTTCTGACAGCGATGTGTGAAGCGATCACCTATCAGTCCTGCATACTTTATCTCCAGGTTTCGTTTTTATAGCTTCAAGACTAAAGTTCTTAATACTTAAATTCCAGTGCCTCACCCGAGATCCTTATCGTAAACATGCCTTTTGTCGCAAGTCGGTGGCCCCAGTGCAGCGGCTGTGCCGTACACATGTGGGGCCCCAACCTGCCCAATGGGGCTCCCGAAGCTGCTAAGGCTAGCGCCCGGGGAGGTGAATTGGTCCTATGCCTTAAGAGTCCCTTCTAAAGTGGGGATTCCACGGGTCCGTTCCCTCACCCCAATTGTAGTGCATCCTCCCAGCCTTGAACTGCAGCCAGCATACTACCATGAGGAGACTACCACCCTGTGACTGAACTGACTGCCTGATACTGGGCGACACTGCCCACGCGATGTCCACGCAGAGGGCCACGCGCAGGCTTCCGCACTGAGCGCTCCGCCCTTCCTCACGGACTCCGCGTGTGGCTTACACAGGCACAGCCGACAAACCCACAATGACATACAACAATACCACACAATACCGAGCAACTGTCAAGTATGAACGGACTCACCGCACTCCTTCGACTCTCCACCAAGGACCAGCATAGATTTATTGCTCACCACACAGCCTACATAGTAGAATATACAGGATAGTAGATTACGCAATGTAGTATAGAGAGGGTATAACCAGACAGAGTGAAGTGACAAAAGAGTGTAGAGATGCAGACTTGGACGGGCGCTGTACTGTATTGATTGATTAGGCGCCCCGAGCTCCGGCAGTCCTTCTTGGCCGGACCACCATCCATCCAGCAAGCAGTCGATGCAATAGGAATAGTCGAGACCGTGACCAGGCACCGCGGGAGAGCTACGGCTGAACTGAGTGAAGAAGCAGGCGAACGGGTGACGCTTCAAACGCGCCCCGCTCGTGGTCGGTGCAGGGTAGACTGACAGCCGACTGTGCACGGAGCGCGGGCACCCGCTCGGTTGCGCGCACTCCGTCCCCGGATCGATGCCGGAGGAGGCTAAGGCAGGCCGCGCGATGTTCGCCTCCTAGTTCACCGCGAGCCTAGACGCTCGCGGAGGACCGAGAGGCTGCGAAGGTCGCGAGATGCGACACCTTCCATCGCTTTATACTGTGCATATATTTTTACTGCTTCTATGGCTTTGTCTGCTCTCAATGTATTAAGGCTGCAATGACTTACTTAGGCAGTATTAATCCTCAGCACTATGATTCGCAAGATTTTGTCGTTCATTTTATTTGAGGCTAGATGTTTACTTCGATATCTATGGGATTGTCCCCGTTAGGCCTGTCGTCTTCTAGCCCCTGTGTATTCGAACATGGATATGGCGAGAACTGTTGCATAAAAGCTGTTGGGCCCGACGCACGTCGCTTTACCTCGTAGCTCCATCCACGGAAGTCTGAATACGGATATTTGTGCATAATTTTCTGCGATTTGGCTAGTTTCGAGAATGTCGTTTACATGTTACAATAGTTTTCACGTTTCTCATTCACATTTTTGTATTTTTTTACTCGGCGTTCACCCCTTGCTGCAATTTGCTATGTTGGTGAGCCGTTCAAGCGCAATTTTCTTAATGGGACACAGAAATATGTGTCTCTTCGTCCTTGAACAAAACGACAATCAGAGCAAACGCCGCAAATAGCGTTGACACAGAAGACCACTGGCTAGGAAATCAGAACATCAAAGCCATACAGGTTCAGCTGGAACATTTCTATGCTGTAGATCTTCCAACAGATCAAAAACGATTAAGGCCTGTGAGAAGTACCTCCAAGAGTAGATAGACAGCTCTAGTGCAGACATGTGTACATATGTATGTAGTAGTACATATGTTCTAACGAAGAAAGAAACAGAAACCAATGTAAACATCAACACCAGCGAGAAGAGATCAAAAGAAAAAACAAGCAGCCGAAGGACTTAATGAACAATAGCAGAAAAGTATGCTATGTAAGTGCCATGCAGGATGTGAGGAGTACCTCCAAGAGTAGATAGGACGACGGAGCGCTGTGGACAGTCAATATCGAGCGCTCCTCCTAAGCGATTGTTGCTTGTCACAGGGCACTACATTGCGACGAGCGACGGTTCTGTCGTTGTTTGACGAGCAACAGAAGCATGTTTCTACCCAAGATATTTGGTGTATAACATCTTCCACTGACATGTCGCATGAGGGACGACTCCACAGCTGTACCCGCGAAATCCACGACTGCATTGGAGCATTGGCCCCGTATGGAAAAGATCGGGCTCCCGTTTCAATCATTGGTACTTTCAAACAAAAATGAGAACAGGGAAAGCTTTTCGACGCAACGGAACCGCAGAACCACAGGCTGCCTCCAAAATGTTCCAATACGTTCTAGTACAAGAGTTAGCTGAATAAACCTATTTTTACATGATTGAGGGCGGAGCAACCAAAAATATTGAAGATGGTTTGAATAAGTGAAGGCGGGGTTTGACATCGGTCGTTCTGAGTCGAAGGCGAGGTGGTTGTTCGAGACGTATCCATGAGGCCACTGGGACTGTCCTGGTTATGAGCGTATGATGGCGCTCCGACGTGCGCTAGGAGTATGTTGGCTCCTTTGTGCTTACATCTGCGAGTATGTTGGCTCGTCAAAAGGTTTATTGGAAGGACTGTAGTGGTCAATGGTAGAAATAAGTAGATGTGAGAGCTCAATCCTACAGACACAGGCTTGGCCTCTTTCTGTTAGGTGAGGTCACTCCTATGTAAACACTTGTGGCAGACTTCTCGTCATGTAGTGGCAAATAGGCACCCTTGGAGAAAGATGAAGGGGTGAGTCGACAGTTCTGTCGGAATGCCAGAACAGGGAACCTGCTGGTACGTTCCTGCTGCGCCTGACTTCAGACAGCTCGGGGTACCTTTTATGAGAAGAGTGAGAAGCTTTGAATTCGACGTCTACCGAATAGCATTGTGGCTATTTGCTTTCAGTTCGCCTGCAGCCAACGTAATTATCTTAAAATACTTCAATGATGCCTAAGCTTGAAAAGATATGTATTTGAGAGCACCTGACACCTCTACTCTACTAGTATGCCGTTTGCTGAGAACACAACCGTTACGATGACTGTGAGTGCCTCCTATATTACCCTTCAGGAATGCTCTCCCACACACAAGCGAGGAATGATGACCTTCCTGAGCGAGATCTCCTTCTCTTCCATGTGTTTGTTTGGTATGATGCTCGGCACTCGACGAATGCTCGGAGACGATCTTGTCGCTCTCATGGCTTTCGCTGTGCCGTTCTGTAAGTGCGATTTATTTTCTCTCTGTAGATTTGAACCTGATTTTTCTAGGGTGTGTTTACGGTGCGTTACGGTGCGCAACACCTACATTTTCTGCGTCAAAACGGGTGCATTTCTATCTGAACGAAGTTGTCAATAGACACTCACATTTACCTGCCTCCAATGGGTCTTGGTGAAGTCAGTGATTTCTGTATTCAGTGAGAAAGGTTTTGCTATGCAGTGCTTCATCCTTCTGGTCCGAATTCGTCAACGATTAAACCCGAGGGGAGGAGTATGCGGGTTAGGGTAGAAACATACCGATGAAGTGCCATTCATCATATACTTTACCCCCTCATTGTTTGGTATACTGTTGAGTGGAGGATACACTCTTCTTGTGGGTATCTTCCCGTAACCACTATGATTTCGTTAGCCGTGGGGAAACGACGTGTCGGAAGTTTCTTTTATGTGGGGATGTTCAGGAGAGCCGTGGTCAAATTCATAGCTCGCTTAATCCTCGCACACTCTGGATTTTCCTCATAAAATGAGAAACGTCTGCTTCCTATGAGTTTATGAGAGGAAAAGACCAGACGCTATTCTGAACGTAGTGAATGCGGAATTATTTCAGGTACCTTCTTCTTTGTCGCTCTCTTCTTCCTTCCAGAGACTCCGAAATTCTTGTTAATCGCCCGCTCCGATCGTGAAGCTGCTGAACAATCGGTCAGATTCTACCATGGTTCGGATTCTGACGTGGACACGGTTATTAAGGAAATTATGTTGGTATGGTTGACTATTTGTTTATTTGCTTCTTTGAATTCGTGGTAGCGCAGTCGGAGGAGGCGCCTGTTCCGACTGCCGCGGGGGACGGTTAGGAGGTACACCCGCCTCCTGCTGGGAGGCGTGCGCTCTTCATCTTATCCCCTTTGCTCACTCACCCCCAACCCCCTAGGCTTCACCAAGAGTCTAACGGCTGCCTTACGAAACCTTTGACACGCAAAACAAAAGTTTGCGGTCCGCAGAACAGCGGTGTACCTCCTGTCGCGCTGCCGACTGTCGCATGCACCTGATTCCATGCTCTTAGTTCGGGAGTCCTGTCCAGGCCAATCAAAGCACAACAGAAACAGCACGGAAATATGACATGACGATGTGGAAGATGAAGATGGTAATGACGCAGATTCCGAACGGGCAAGTTACAGGTGCTCCCTCTTCCTGATAAGGCCCATGCACACTTCTACGGCACCGCGGTGCGGCAAGAGGAGCGACGGCCATCTCCGCGAAATCCGGCGGTCGCGTTAGAGCATCGTTATAGGCAACGGGACCGACGTCCCAGTGCATGTTGCGCCACTAGGAATGATTTGAACCATTCCAACCTGCGGCACTCAGCGCGGCATCGCCGGCGATAGCCGCAAAAATGTGCATGCCCCCCTCTGCGGCGAGTGTCGCTATGTCGCGCTGTGCTCGTCACGGCCCTATCCTTCATCATGGCCGTGCCGCGCTGTTGCAGAAGTGTGCATGGGTCTTTAGACTAGTGTGTGACGCGACGATGACGAACTGACGAACGACGAGACAGCTTGACGCGGATCCGAACGCAAACGCAGACGTGAGTGGGACAACGCGACTCAGCAGGTGATAGCGAGATTTGAGGCGACTGTCCCAATGAGAAGTTGATGAAGGAACACTAGTGTGGATTAAAGACCCGAGATGCGAAGCGCTAGCAGCGACAGAAAGCAGAAAAAACTTAAATAAAAATACCCTAGCTACTTTTCAGTAGCCTACCACCGCTAAGATGGATGAGCGCGGCTTCGTCCCCACACCGATGAGGATACGGAAATAACGAACGCGGCCCTAACAGCACGCGCAACCCTCAACTGGGCCTGACTGCGGACTACCCGGCGACGATGGCGGTCAGGACGGGGAATGGCGGCCCAGAAAACGATACGCATGAAGGACTCGGCAAGGAGACGTGCGGGGAACCAGAGAAGGCGGATGATGCGGCGACGGACTCCCCAGACGAAACGTACCCACGTGGAGAAGACAGCAGGCTGCTAGGACTTCTTCCAGATCCTTCCCGAATCCCGCGCGCCCGCGGCGCACCGCGGTGCGCAATAAGACCGCGCCGCTGTCGACGCGCCCTACGCTAAGACACCGGCCTATTCCTAACTGCTGACTTCCACAGATCGAGGTCACCTTTTATTTCGGGCGTTTTGGCGGGAGCGCGTGATCAGGGATGTGCGAAAATTTTTCTGGAAAAAGCGGAAGACGAAACACGGAACGGAAACGCTCAAAAATGACCGGAAACCGGAACACGAAAGAAACGGAAATGACACATTTTCGCCATTTTTTTCAAAAGTGCATCTGAAACGGCGTCAGAAGCGGCTTCTATTGCACTTTTTCTTGCTCAGAGCTTGGCGAGCAGCAGAATCTTCCACATATTAATGCTCATCCTCATCATAACATAACATAACGAAGCAGGAATTCATAATATTGCTATGATAACCTTTTAGCTATGACTAGAGTAATAAACGAGAACAAATTCAGGGGCTTATTTCATTATTTCTTACTATTTCAGCATGCAATCTTTCCATATTTAGTTCCTGCGACGGGTTTTTCGCTGACTTTTTTGATGCTGATATTTTTTGAACGGTAGATCTAACCGACTTAACCACTTGAGGTTACTTACAGACCCGCATTAAAAAACTGACTCGGGTAAGGTCTAAAACTGGAGTAGCCACCTAAACTCCGACCAGGAAAGAGTTTCCTCTCAACATTTTTAGAAACCAATGGCGTCATGGACGACGTGATGGCTACACATATCTATATATCTGCATGCTCAAGATTAGCAGCTACATTGTAATCACCAACACCAGCACTCAGAATTCATTCTGGGATCTAAGACGATAATTGGGTGACTGACTAGTGGTGGGCCCACTCTTCCACAGGAATATTCAGTCTGTGCCAGCCTAGAAACACAAGGTGACACATCTGAACAGTTCCTAGATGGTTCTCTGGTTCTCAACAGTTTTGTGTCAGAATTTAATAATTCATCATAGTCAATCAAAATAACAGCTCATGGTAGATATTGGTGATGCTTCATTAAAAAACGAAACGCATAATTCCCTATGGATGAGTATCACACCTAACGAAATTAAAAATTGAAATTTGCACCTTTGATCAGGAACATTGATGCAATCTTGGAGTAGACAACCGCATGGCACAACCTTCGCTGATCCCTTTGTCTTATGATACTGCGCGATATGCTTACAAAGTTTTTGTGAGCTAGTTGTAACTAATGCATCAAAAAATTTTTTATCATTCAAGTGTTGAGTGCATTTTCTTTGCATACAATGCATATATAACCTTTGTGGCACACTGATTTTGCCCTATACCCAGCTGTTGCTATTTTGAATGTTTTTTTGTAGCCCAACCAATTTCAAGAATATTAATACTGGAGTTATCTAACAGTATTTCTCTCACAATTGAAGGAGAACTCTTTTTAACTGATAAACTGGTTGTGTTCAATAGAAAACAGTGTGGAACAGTGCCCATTTCCGTTTCCGCGTTCCGGCCCGAAAACAAGCGGAACACGGAACGGAACGGAACAGCACAAAATGGCCAGAAACCGGAATTCGGAACACGGAAACGGAAGTTCCGCACATCTCTGCGCGTGATCCTTACAAAACCGTCCAAAAATCAAATTACATAGATCAATAGCTAAAGTGATTGGAAACAGAGACATATGGCGACCCTCTTCTATTGTTAGAGGTTGTAGGTACCAACGTACTTACCACAACGTTGGCACTAGAATATAGCGACGACCGTCGTGAAGATGGGAATCACGATAAGCGCCCTGCCACCAGCATACAGCAATGTAGAGGAAACACGGTTTACTATTCCTAGTACTGGATGCTAAAAGGCCAAGCATGTTGAAAAACCACAACTTCGCTGCGCCCCACATAGTTAACAGTCGAACACTACCTAGACGACAATCGCAAGAGGAACTAGGATGGTGGTTAAGAACTTGAAGTGTTTATCTCATATATGTCTAACATTCTTTACCTTGAACAGATTGTTCAATCGATTTTTACCGCATAATTTTGTCCTTCCTGAAACCGACGCATTTCGGTGAAATGCTGTAAAGCTTATAGGCTTATTTATATTATGTTTGAGCTTAAAACTCTGATTAAGGAAGCCGAAGAAGAAGAGCAAATCACCACGACATGGAACTCCGTGAAGGAGTTGTTCACAGAACCGCACTTGAGAAGGGCTATTCTTCTTAGCATCGCCGCCTTGCAGGTCTATTTCTAGGTTCTTCTACTTATTCGACTGTCCAACATTCATTGCGGGCACTTCAGAACACCGTTGCTTTGTGGTCTTTGTTGTTATCATCGACGTATTTCTTGGAGGAAATCGGTCTCGACCTGGAGGTGGCATCATGGAGCAGTACAGCAATGACACTGGGCTACGTCTCGGGTACATTGGCCGGGTCGACGTGGATTGAACGGTAGGCACCACTTCTTGTCTAACCTCGGTTTCCTAGGATTTTTTTGGAGTCATCGTGAACTATGTATAAAGTCCAACCATTTCACAATGCATATGGTCTCTCGAGGCTTTCCAATCTCGTTCCAAAGAGGATTATGAGAGCTGTTAGAATGACCTAATGCCTTCTGCGTCGTGCTGTCGCTAACATAGTAATCCAGCAGACTTTCAGGATAGGCCGTCGAACGATTCTGCTTTCCTTCACAATCGTCGACAATATTCTGCTAGTTCTTTACGTGGTCTGCGCTGAGCTCAGCCCTCTCGTCGCACATCTCAAGTACGGCTGTCTCGTACTGCTTATCGCCTATGCTTTTGTCTATGGGTTAGTTCGTGTTCTTTTGTCCATTCATTCATTTATTTATTCTTGCCAGTGCTGTTGTTAAGAAACGGAGAACACATTGAAGGAGGTTTTTTAGTCTCTGGTTTGATGTGAAAGGAGCTCGTTTTAATTTGGAAGTGCTCAGTATGGCTTCAATTGCGCTAGGCTTATTTAAGAGTGTCCAATTTGATTTCAAAATTGTCCAGATTGATGTGAAAATGGCATATATGAGTAGTGCTTTGGAAGCGATCGAAGCAACAAAGTCACTATTACAAGTTCTTCCCGGACCCGGATTCACCAACGAAAGAGTTCGTTAATTACTACCACAAAATTACCTAACCGGCTCCTTGCCAGAAACTTACCGGACTTTGTAATCCACGAGGGGCACGGTGAAGGATGCCGCACGTGCGCCCGACTACACTTGGCAGCGCTTCCGACTTGTCGCCACTGGGTCAGACATTAGCAGTAGAGCATTACCGACACTTCACCACGTCGTTTACCCGACGCTCTAGCCGAGTAACCGTTACAACTGCTTTCACTGGAAAGCTACCACGCCGCACGTTGACGAATCGTGGTAAGTGGCGGTTTCGTGTTAAGTTCCATCGTTACTGGCCGCTAAACCGTTAACGAAAACGGGCTGTGGTCATAACTTATTCTTATATCTGCACCCATTCTTTAGTTGTTTCTACCAGGGTTACCTGGAAATAACAAAACTCCGCCTCGTACTAAGGGCCTGTTCATACTTCGCGACAGCAGAGACAAGAGCGACGAGAGCGCAGTGCTCGGAGGTATGAAAAGGCGACATCAGCGACCGGAGCGACTAGAGCGACAAGAGCGACTGCAGCGACAGCGCCGGCGCTCGAGTATGAACACTTTTCGGCAGCGCGCGATCGATTTGCACGTTTTGCACGGGCGATGGGAGCGCCGAGAGCGCAGCGCGCGTGGCGTGCGCGGAAGTATGAACAGGCGACAGCAGCGACTGGAGCGACTGAAGCGACAGTGCCGGCGCCGAATATGAACACTTTTCGGCGGCGCACGCTCGGTTTTAATCAATATGCATGTTTTGCACGGGCGACGACTCGCTCTTGTTACGAAGTATGAACAGGTCCTAAGGACAACACGGTTCCCATACACCTAATAGTAATTATAAAACAATTTAACCTTCGGAAAAATGTTGAAAATTTGAGTTTTTTTTAATGTTTTATGCCAACATGGTTGAGAATTGTGAGAATTGAATTGATTCTTTCAGGGGCGGTGTCGGATCGATCTCCTGGTTTATTTCCTCGGAGCTGGTGCCGCAGAAGTACCGTAGTCTGACGCAATCGATCTGCTATGCCATGAATACGGTGATCGTCGTCATACTGACGTTCTCTATTCTCCCGCTGTACAATATCGTAGGCTCGTACGCCTTTCTCATTCTCTATACCACACCATCAGTGATAAGCATCGTTATCCTCTACCTATACTTACCTGAGACGAAAGGCAGAGAAATTCATGAGATTGTGGCTGAACTGAGGGGAAAGACGAAGTCCTTCTGAGCAACGTAAGAATGCGCCTGCAAGGACTTTAGTTTTTGTTTCGGACCAGCTCTATGCAAAAGCCAAACGAATACATCTCATTGCTCTCATCAGTATTAAAGATGGATATACAGCCAGTTTGGTATAACTTAACCTCCAGAATTTGAGCAGCTACACCTGCAACAAAAAAAGATATAACAGAAATAATAACAGAAATTGCCATTATACTACGGTGACTAAAACTTACGATTAGTCTCTGCTCGTATTCTTTCACCCCAGTATATGTCTCACCACCTTCAAACTTTATTAGAAGTATTTACTACTAGGGACACCTGACCCTGTCTCCATTTTCAGATTTCCCATCTCCACTCACTCAAGTTTCCCGAAGACGGTCGTCTTGTTTTATTTAATGGAATGTCATCTAGATTAGCATATCACCAATTTCTTCGATAAGCATTCTTAGGCACTTTTTCATCCTAATTTCTTGTTGCGATCGGCGGCCCCGCAGGCTGAGGAGTTCCTCCTGTTGCATTTGCGGCTCCGTGTCGCTCCACGGGCACCGGAGAGCTCCCAAATCTCACCTAACCCCACGGGACTCCCCACGTATTGCCACAGTCGCACGTATTGCCCAAACGTATTAATAGAACTCAAGCTCCCGGGCCGGCCTCTTCCCCTGGCCTCGAGCCTCCCGGCTCCTCAGCTCCCGCTCCGTCTCAGGGGACAACCCGAACCCCGGGAGACCCACAAGGCGACAATGACATATACACACACAATACACACACATATGACCACTGCCCTTGAAACGAAGGGACTCACCCGGCTCCTTCACACGCACACAGTATACGGCATGAGATTCATTCACACTTCGCATCCAATAGGCATCCGACAATCCAACGACGAGAGTGGAATAATAGCTAGGCGTCCTCCGTGGCCGTCGTGGTTGTGACTCCTGAGGCCACGGGTGTGAGCATGGTGCTCACTAGACTCCGCGGCCCTCTCCTGGCGCTCCCGTCCGTATTGTCAGTCGCGGAGATGGCAGCGACGAGGCCCCGCGGTAGCCATCCGGAAGAAGGGCGCAGGCGAGAGGTCGGCAGACCTCGTCGCGGGAGCACGGGCGTCGAAAGGCCGCGCGCCCGTCGAGAGGAGGCGGCGCGCGCCGATCGATGGTGCTACGTCACCAATTTTCCCATGCGCCCAGGCCGATCGAGGGTGCCTCATTGGCAAGCTACCATGGGAAACAGCGCGCCCGGGCCGGACACGGACCGAGGAGCGATCGCGGTCGCGACACTTCTCCTTGTAGAAGCCTCCCGTATTCCTCTAAAGTATGGTTTATACTTGCGCAGCCGCGACGCGTGGCATCATTATCGGCACAGATATCGATTTTTCAATTACATTTATACTTCGTTACAGTAATATTAGGTTGTCCGGAGATAAATGAGCGTTTTCAACTCGAATATTCAAATTATCATATCTCAGCTTAGAAAAAGCCTTATCAATAATATCCATTAGAATCAATGTATCTTTTCCAACGAGAAACAAATGTATCTATGCCGGTAGAATACAGATCCGGAGTTCTGGAGGTGATGAAAGCTTGAAGGTATTTTTGGTGTCATCTTGGTTTTTGAAGCATGTCTCCTTTCCAGTGGTATATAACAATACAACATATAAAACATATCTTATTGAAGAAATGTATTCCAGTAGTAACAATTGCAAAACGCTCATTTATTTCCGAACAACTAATCCACCTCATTCCACGACATTTTGGAACTATAGCGGGTGAATCGCGTGGCAGACAAACGTGCGCGGCATGACGACCAGCGGCTGAGCTTCAATCGCACCACGCTGCGGTGTGAGTATAAAAACCCTAATACTAGGGATACAGAGATCCAATCAATAGCCAACTCCCGAAAGATATTGCATAAGTGAAAGCGTGTTTGTAATAATATTATGCCTAAAAAGAATGCTGTCGTGTGTACAAAAATTATGCCCAAAAAATGTTTTGTCTTTGGTAAGGCTCAGTTTATACTTCCATCGCAGCGCGACGCGATACAATGTCTAGAGGCCAAATTGATTGATCGCGTCGCTCAGCGTCGACACCACCCGGCCGGAGCGAATCACGTAAACCCACGACCAATCGCGGTGCGCAGCTTCGGATCGTGTCGCTCTTAAAATCGACGCGATGCGACTGATGCGGTGGATTGGGGCACGGTATTGCTGCTCCAGCTGTCATTTGCGGTGGACACGGAGATGTGCCACAATTACATGTGCAGGTACGCAATTGTGCATAATCGCGTGACTACATCGCCGGCTGTTCGGAGAGCTCATCGTTGTTGATGGGACGCATCGCTCTGTTCGAATCGCATCGCCCGACAATGGAAGTATAAATGGGGCCTAACGCCGCCTTTTGTTATTCAGGCTAATTGTATACTCCCACGGACACTCCCGCAGCAGGTGCGCGATGCTTTGCACCTCGGCCCGCGCAACGTGGGTTTGGCGAGCTGGACAAGTGGTAGAGTGCGGGATACTGGCATGATTCGTGGGCGGCGGCCGTAAGTGTTCGTGGGAGTATACCACAGGCCTTAGTTATGACACCGTAGGGTTAAAGACGAGGTGATCAATGGGCAACCTTTCCCATGATTGACGCTTTATAGTTCCTAGATTATTTCTGTACCATTACACTCCTGAGATTTCTGCCCTTTCCTCTTGCCTGTTCTCGCGTTTTTTAATCTAAGGCATGTGTGCTCGGTACTACACCATTACTATCCAGCCATTTATCTTAAAATAAGGGGTGGGTGGGGACTTAAAAGGGCTTCTCCAGCGGGTACGCGCCATAAGTCGTTGTAGAAGAAATACGCATTCATTCATTCATTCTTCCCTAACACCGAGATAATTCAGAAGGTGAGTTGAAATTTCGTTGCTTAGATCTGAAATCGGTTGAATAGTATGATTGTTTGTAAGTACAGTCGAATTGTTTGTCTGTTTCCGTCCCTGCGTTCTTTTTGTGATTGTCACCATGTTTGCTTTCTAACGTATTGTCTTATGCAATCGTAATAAACAATAACATTAATAATTCAAATTGTCTCCACGACATCGTGTAGAACGAGAATGCGGTGTGCATCCTACAAAGAAGTTGTTTAACGTCCAATTTTGATATAGTAGGTTCAATAACCTTGTATTTTGTCTCCTACATTTTCATGGTTTTGCTGGTTGTCCTTTGTTCCTTCTGAACTATATTCCTTGTAAATATATAATATTTGCCAAACCCTGATTTGTTTTTATGATGACTTGTGGCGGACGAATAAATAGATTTGTATGATGTTGCTGACTTCCAGTAGCAGACTAAAGTCATTCTCTTTAACCGTCAAGTGGCTATTGCTGAGGTTGTAAGCTGTTACAGCGATGTTTTGTTGCGAACAAAACTTTAGCTACAGGTGGGGCTCGAACCCATATCTACTGCTTACCGGGCAGCATGCTCCACGCCGTTACACACCCGGCAACAAGTAAAATGAAGTGAAGGAATGGTCGATCGCAATGTGAGGAAAGGCTTGACATCAGCTCTTCCGGTGGATGGCGAGAACTCTTGGAGTAACTTCGGATTCTTCCCAATTCTACATGGTATTATAGTGAGTGACTCGCCTTTCCTTCTGCTGGTTTGGTGTTGTTTCTTCGTTCAAGAGCATAAAGCACACGTGTCCAGCACAGAAATGTGTCAATTGAACGTCGACGTCTTGACTGATCCCATTGCCTGTTCAGCAGTCTTCTTTGTCGAGCTGCTGAGTCAGTGGTTGCTGGCTTGCTTGTTCTGCTTGCCTTTTTGTTGAAGAACACAATGGCACACATTTCTATGATAGACAATTCACTTTGAACTTTAGATACTCGATTGAAAGAAAGTACGTTTTAAAATGAGAAAGTCATCTGAACGACTAAGCAACATTGAAAAGTGCGGGAAATAAGCCGAACGTGGCAAAAATACAAAAACGTGAACGAAAAACATGGAAGCTAAAGAAAATCGAAGCGAAATATTCTTAGAGCTAACCAGAAACGGTTGCAATGAACACGATGAAATGTATTCATGGAATTGTCTAAACAACCTGTTACATCCTGTTTCACCTCTAAGCCCTATACACGATATAACAGAGTGAAGGAAAAGCTAAGATAAGAACCGCCGACATACTCCCGGAGGATCATCAGTAGGGCATGGAGTAGTGGTACAGTCGAGCCTTTTTCGTGGGGTTTATATAACCGATCCCTAGATTAGGTTTCGGCGGAAAAAGGATCAAACAGATCAAGAGGAAAGACAATAGGATAGAGGTGGTTCTATGATGGAAGTACCTACTACACGTAAAGAACTAGTTAAGAAAGTTCAAATAGAGTTTCTATGAAGTCTCTAGCTTCTCCATAAGTGTTGAAAACCCCATACCTATAACTAATGCATTGAATTTTTAAATACATTTTAGTATAGGTTGTAAGATAATGGCATTATGGTAACCTATGAGGGATTTTATAAGTAACACGAGTCTATCTATAAATTCTAACAAGGCTACTCATTTTTAATTCTTTTTACTGACCCTTTTCTGTTTATGCGTTTACAATTAGCTGTGCGTTCATATAAAATCTTCCAAGCATTCGTCGCATAGGTTCTGGAGAGACGATTTGTAAACATTTGGTCGAACATCGCTGTACATGTTGGGCCTTTCTCTTGAGGATTTCTAATCCTTATTTTGTTCAAACACAAATTTCAGAAGCCAGGAGCTGTGACTAGATCCGAAAATTTTTCAAGGAGAACATCTTTCCACCCAGAATCGCTAAAACAATGCAGAAGGTTTTTTAACAAGAATAGGATAAAGGATAAAGGACAGCGTTACCCAATCGCTTTTGGGATGCGCCACGCATTCTACTTCTGCGGGATGTGTAAATGTCGATGTCATAAATTCGCTTCGGTGGTTGTGTGGTTTTTACGGTTGGCACGGAGATACCTCAAACTTGGGTAATTAAACATTTATTAGCATTAAAAAAAGAAAATATAACAAACATAAAAGTCACATATCTTGAGCTCAGCGAGCTCCAGATATAAACATGGTAAACGGATGTTTCTGCAAATGTTTTGGAACTCATTAAAAGATAAGCTTAGTGATAATGAATCGAACAGAACACATGATGAATCAGCTGTTAAGAAATAGAACATGTGAAATCGACGTGCTTAGAGAGATACATAGTAAATCGACCAAAACTACTGGAAAATAGAGTAGTATCTATAGGCAGTTTGAATGCGCATTTGGCCATACAACACTAATTAAAGTGCCTGCTAAAGACTCAGCGCATTATCCTTCTCAGACAATTATACTAAAAATGCGCCGACCCCCACGGTAAAAGGCTTAGTAGGCCTGTGCGAGAACCCGAACCAAGAATCTGACATCCGGCACCTCTTTCGACCAGGAAGAAAAATGAGAAGTTAGTGATGAACAATATGAAGGTGAACAACATGATGAAGGATATTTAGAAATGACAAGATTAAAAAGAAGAAGAAGGAGTTGGGTGTTATGAATTCCAAGAATATTATTATAGAGAAGGAAAAGGATGGAAGAAATTATGAAAATGACTATGAAGAAGAAGGCGATGATGACGAACAAGAGGACGAAAATGAAGGAAATTGAAAACTGTTAATTTTAAATGCCTTTAAAATAATAATAAGAAGAAATTAAAAAGTATAATAGATAAATAAGTAAATAAAGAATGAAGAAAATTTCTAAAAAGATTATGGAAATTATGAATTGAAAATAAAGAAAATTAATAAAATTTTTAAAATTTAAAAAAGAAATAATTAAATAAACAAAAATAATAAATAAATAAATAACGATAAAATTTTTTAAAGATATGGAAGTCATAGATTGAAATTGAAGAAAATTGAAATCTGTTAATTTTAAAAACCTCTAAAAATAATAATTAAAAATAAAAAAGCGGAACAAATAAATAATTAAATATTAATGAAGAAAATTTTTTAAAAGATTATGGGAATTATGAATCGAAAATAAAGAAAATTGAAAAGTGAAATTTTTAAAAACTTCTAAAAATAGTAATTAAATAAATAAAAGTATAATAAATAAATAATAAGAAAGAAAATTTTTAGAATAATGATGACAGCTATGAATTGAAAATGAAGAAAATTGAAATCTAAAAATTTCAAAAACTTAAAAAATAATAATAATTAAATAAATAAAAATAATAAATAAATAAATAAATAAATAATGAAGAATTTTTTATAAGTATGATGGGAACAATCAATTGATAATAGGAAAAGTTAAAAATTTAAAAATTTAAAAACTTTTTAAAATAACAATTAAATAAATAAAAATATAATAATAAATGAAGGATAAAGGACGGGTTTATTTAATCCCTTTAGGATGCGTCACGCATTCTACTTCTGCGGCGGGATGTCGTGGAGGCGGATTGAATGCGTATTTGGCCACAGAATGACTTGCAGTGGCCAGCCGATGAACAAGTCAGCGTCTTATCCTTCCCAGACACGTCTGGTACCAATTCACCGACCTAGGAGGGATGGAAGGCTTGGTTGGCATGGGCGGGAAATCCGAACCAGCAGCCTGGTATCGGGTGCAGGCGACAACCGGCGCCTCCTCCGACTGCGCTACACGCGCCCAATAATAAATAATCATATAAAAAAGATAATGAAAATTGTGAGGAAAACTAAGAAGATGATAATGAAAGAAACAACGACATGGGAAGTATGGAAGTGATGGTATAGAACAACGAAATGAAGATAGAGTGACGAAGGATAACAAGAAGGCGGATCTCTTTTTTAATATTCTTGCATGGGTCTCCACACGCATTTATGGAGATAAATAAAGAAATAATAAATAAATAAATCATGATCCTTTTGATGACCTTGGAAACAGCAGCACAGCATAACATGTTGGGGTGGAGTTCAAGAGTACAACAACCCGCACGGATTAACGACGTCACGATGGCAAATCTGACGAATCAATCCACTAATGAGCACGCGTGATCTCATGGGAGAAGAGTGACCTTATCGAATTTCGTGTCCCGGAGGTCGTCGACGGCCGCGACCTGTTCGCGGCCAGCTGCACCCCTTCCGCCCGCCTTCGGAATGCTTCAGCGCGTGCGCCGTTTCCCACACCTTCAATTGTTATTCGAGTGTTTGTTCGACACATTTAGTTGTCTGGGCGGCCCCGTTGGCTTCACACATGCTCCCATTTCCCAGAAGGGTGTGTCTCGCTTGTATGTGTCATTGGATGTTGTGTCTGTTCGATGTCTGATACCATCAGGGTTCTGTCGACGTTTCGCCTATCCTTCGGGCCTCAATACTCCTGCACAGTTACGACTACATTCATAAAAGATCCTTTCTTCTGACGACGATCTCCTGTTGACATCTTGCAGGATCGTCTTCATTTTCACGTCGAACTGAACATTTTTCAAATCAATTTGGACACTCTTCTAAGCTAGCGTAAGACTTGAAATCAAAGCGAACTATTTCAAATCGAAATGGGTTTTTTCTACAGAAAAAAATTGAACTAGAGACTTTCAAAAAAGGTTCGAATAGTTATTTTGCTCAAAAAACTTTTTCATAGAAAAAAGAAAAACTTTAAAAGCAGTATAACTTTCCTTGAAGTTTTACTCCATCTACCCAATAAGTAAACACATTGCTTGAGAATTTACAGTATTACTATTTTTTGGGAACGTTAAGGCTTGTTTTAAAGAGCAGGAATATGGCAACTTTTTGTGCTAAAAAGAGATTGCGCCATGCCCTTGTGTTAGGCGTCGAGACTTATATTAGGAAAAATTGATAGGAAAAATTTTGTTTGTATGGAGTTTCGCGCCTGTTAACGATTTAAAAATTAGTCATAAAAAACGCACATAGCCTCACTTTGATGGTTTATTCAAGTGGCATTAGCACTGTTAATCACAAAAAAGTTGCTGCGAACTTTTTGAATGCATGGCGCGATCTGATCGTTATGGCGCTATATGCTTGCCTTGCATCTTTGCTATGCTTTATGGCAGATTTGTACTTTATTATTTTTTCTCTAAAAATAAGAATTTTGAGAAAATTACAATAAATATTACATTTATTTGGGCAGGAGAGGTAAGCCAAAAAATTCATGCAATGTTAAATTAAAATTTCTTTGTCAAAAAATTATTAAATTATAATATATATTATTATATTATATTAAATTATAATATATATTATTATATTATATAATTTTTAAAAAATATTATTAAATTATTAAATTAAGTAACCGTCCTATTGAGTCTATGGTTTAACCTGAATGAAGGTAATTTCGATTCAGAAGAGTTCGGTTTGATTTCAAAAGTATTAAAGAGAGCTTGAAAAGTGTCAATTTTTTTTGAAAAAAGTCCAATTCGACGTGAAAATGGTATAATAGCGACCAGAGTCCCACGCTATGCTTATTCATCTATCACTGAGGTGCAGGGCCACTTGTCAGACGAATACATCGTGTCTTCTAAATCTCTATGAAAAGCTGACATCCTTGTCCAGATTAGAGGCAGAAGGATGAAGTCCAGCATCCTCAATCACTAAGTGGGTTGCGCACGCATTCCACCTATACGTGTTGTCGTCAACACAACTTTAGTGTGAATTTGGGCTATACTGTGACATACAGTGGTCAGGCGACCTTGAAGGTCAGAAGGCTTTGCTCGACGACTAAGAAATAGCGAAACGAATCCGTCGAAGTTGTGAGCTTGTTGTCACGACTCTGTTCAGAGCTGGACCGGAGTCAAGAAGCTCGATAACAGCTGCACGTAATAGTCTGCTCGTACCCCATTAAGGTTGAGACTGTCTCAGAAATGCTAATTTGTGAAGAAGTGCTGCCCCTGATTGGAGCGCGATAAGGCTAGCAGTTTTCCTACGGAAAATTGCTCAGGTATCCACAAGGAGTGGGGGGAATTTCTGGCCATTTTGAGCAAATTTTTCTCTTTTCTGTCATATTAGATTGTCCGGAAAGCTTTCAGCGTTTTGTGTTACCATTTTCACTTGTGTATTATTAAGTAAAAATTCAACTAGCATTGCGCATTAATGCTACTTTCTGTACAGAATTTTTCGCTCTATCTGTCTAAATAATTCATTTGTCAACGTTGTTTTATATTTCTGCTCTTGAAGGGTTTATTGATGTATGTCGAAGGAGCAATTCCGAACGATATTTTATTTTGACTTCAAATTGGGACAGTCCGCAGCCGAGACAGCTTGACAAATCGATCAAGTGTGGGAGACTAATAGTGATGGAGAGGAGAAGCACTGTGCGCAGTGGTTCAGTAAATTTCGGACCGGAGACTTCATCCTCGAAGATGACCCCAGTAGCGGTCGACCTAGAGCAATCCTGGACGACGAGTTGAAGGAATTGGTGGAAGTTGAAGCGTCCCAAACAATTCGCGGGATTGTGGAAGAGCTAGAGGTCAGTAAAACTGCTGTTGCGGATGGTTCGAAACCTCTTGAGAATGTGAAAGGGCACGAAAAGTGGTGCCCCACGAGTTGAGGGAGCAGCAAAAATTGTCTCGTTTCGAGATTTGTTCTTCCCTACTTTTACGCAACAAAATTGACCCGTTTTAGATCAAATCATCACTTGTGATGAAAAGTGGGTTCCGTGTGTTAACAAGAACCGTTCCGGACGGTGGTTGGACTCTTACGATCCCTCTAGGCATTTTCCAAAGGCAAACCTTTCACCAAAAAGGTAATGGTCACTGTGTGGTGGTCAGCGGCTGGTGTGATCCATTATAACTTTCTGGCACCAGGCCAACGATCACAGCAGAGTCCTACTGCAAGGAAATCGACGAAATGCACCGAAAATTGCGTCAACTTCAGCCAGTATTGGTCGACAGGAGAGGCCCGATTCTTTCCAGGATAATGCCGGCCCACACGTTTCACAAATCACTATTCGAGAACTGAACGAATTAAAGGTTGAAGTTCTGCTTCATCCGCCATATTTTCCAGACCTCTCACCAACCGACTGCCACCTTTTCAAACACTTTCTGAGCTTGCTAGGTGGTAAAACCTTCACTAATCAAGACCAAGCCAAAACAGCCTTCGTGGATTTTGTCGAATCTTGACCACCTAATTGTTTTCGCTGATGGAGTAAGTCGGTTGGTTGCCCATTGGCAAGTGTGCTGATTCGAACGGTGCTTTATTTCGACTGAAACCGATAAAATTTGAGAAAGTTATGGCAGTTCATAGTGAAGCACTCGAAACGCTGACAACTTTCCGGACAACCTAATATGCAAAGTCTATGTTGAGGAATACCAAGGCTTCTTCGAATGTGGAATTTTTAAACTTACCGAAATATCGCAAAAGGTCATCGAACGAAATAGTCAATATTTCATTGATTAACGTTTGCTGTTAATGTGAACAACTCCTCTCTGGAAAATATGAAAAAACCACATTAATTATCGAACTGCCCAATACATGTGAGCTGGCATTTGTTTATGAAGCACTATTCATTTAACACATCACTCAGTATGTTCATGTCTGATAATTAGATAAATCAATCAATAATAAATCTCTCTGGGATGGGAACTACCATTCATTGACAATGTCTTTCTGCGAACTCGGCTTTTGAACGCAATAAGCTAGGCAGCGGAATCTTCTAACCTAATAATAGCCATACTCTATAAAAGCCTAGAGCATCCTACACAGGGACTTACACCGACCACTTCTCCTTTACTATTGTGGTGTTCATTTCCTAGAATCCATTTCTACCTTTTTTGGTGTGATGTTTGCGTAATTCTACCCTTGTGAGGTTAGCTTACCATTAACATTGGTAGGATGGTAGTCTGACAAGCAACTTTAGGGGTCTGTTTCGCCCTAAAGTAATCCAATCTGCTGCTCAGCAGCAGTTCGTACTTCTTTGGACGAAAAAACTGGTTCTCCAGTTCACGCGAATGCCCTTTGAGTTCCTTTCTTACCGCAGAGTTCATCTGTTTTCTCCGACTACTATATAGCTCTTCAATCACCGTCGGGTAGAGCGCCGAGAGAAAAAACTGTTTTCGAGAACATTCTCACGCGCCTTCTGATATGAAGTAAACAGTTTCACCAATTGAAATGACGGCTTACCGCTATTTCTATGTGCTCTTTCTCTGGATAACTTCCGTGTTCTTTCGGTTCTTAGTCTTGTCCTTGTTCTTCTTCTTGTTCTTCTTTATCTTCACCTGTATAGTCATCACGATCATCATCATTCTTCTGAAAATCCTGCTTTAATGCCCAACGTTGACGTCTCAATCTTACATTGTTGACTGATTTTGTTTCTTTTTTTTTTTGTTGGTTGCACGGCCTATTTTGTTTTTGTTCTCACACAAATGCGCGTCCTTGAGACGAAATTCAATAAAATAAAATAAAAATGAAATCAGAGCCATGATCCTTTTCTTCAGAATCATCATCTTCTTCTTTTTCTTGTTTCTTTTATTCCCTTTTCCTTTTCTTTTTGTCTCCTTTCTCTTTATCTCCTTCTTTGTCGCCATTTTATTTAGCACTATCTTCTTCTTGCTCTTCTTCTTTTTCTTCTTTTCCATCATATTTTCCTACATTTTATGATTTTCTTTTTCTCATCTCTCCTTTCCTTATCGTCTTCCTATTAACCGTAATCTTCATCACGTCTTTGTCCACAACCATGGTCATCATCATCATCATCACCTTTTCCTTGCTCTTTTTTCGGACCTCTCAATCCTCTCCTTCTTCCTCCGTTTCTCCGTGACATTCAGCTTCCTTTCTATTATCATATTTTTTCCCCTTCATCATCTTTTTTGTTTTCATCATCAATTTTGTCATCTTGCTTTTGTCATTGTCATCCACCTCCCCTCCTCCTCGTTATCCTCCTCATCATCATCATCATCTTCTTCTTCTTCTTCTTCTCCTCTTCCGCTTCTCTCTCCTTTAATCTTTTTTCTTCCTCTTCTTTCTTCTTTCTATCATCATCATCATCTTCTTTTCCTTTTTCTACGCCTTTTACCCCTTTTTGTCTTCTTATTTCTTCTTCCTCCTCTTCTTCTGCTTCCTTTCATTATCATCATCTTCTTCTTCTCTATCTTCACCAGTCAATAGTCATCACGATCATCGTTCTTCCGAAAATCCTGCTTTAATACCTAACGTTACCGTTTCAGTCTTACATTGTTGCCTTGTTTTGTTTCTTTTCCTTTTTCTGTTAGTTGCACGGTCTATTTCGTTTTTTATCACATACAATGCGCGCCCTTGAGACGCAGTTCAGTAAAATAAAGTAAAAAACAAAATTATAGCCAATATTACAATCTTCCGTTTCTTTAGTATCATCATCTTCATCTTCTTCTTTGTTTCTTTTTAATGCTCTCCTTTTTCCTTCATTGATTTTTTCCTCCTTTCTCTTTATCTCCTTTTTCGTCTCTATTTTATTCAGCTCTATCTTCTCCTTCTTGTTCTTCTTCTTTTTCTTCTTTTCCATAATATTCTTCCTATACTTTATCAACTTTTTTCTCATCTTTCCTCCTTACTTCATCGTCTTATCAATAGTAACCATCTTCATTACGCACTTGTCCGCAATCATCATCATCATCATCATCTTCTTCTTCTTCTTCTTCTCGCTGCTCTTTTTTCAATTTCTTAATCCTCTTATTCTTTCTCCCTTTTCCCATTACTTTCAACTTTTTCCTTCCTCTTTCCTCTTCATCATCTTTCTCGTTTTCCCCATCAATTTTATCATCTTCCTTTTGTCCGGCACTGGGTTTTTGTTCATAATCATCTTCTTCTTAGTTTATTCAGTAACACCATCTTCCTCTTTTTCTTTTTATTCTCTTTTTTCTTTATTGTTCTCTTTTCACTTTATTTCCTTATTCGTTCCCATTTTATTCAGCGCTATCTTATTTTTCTTGTTCTTTTTCTTTTTCTTCTTTTCCATATTATTCTTCCTATATTTTATCACTTTCTTTCCTCCTTTCTCCTCCTTTTTTTAATCGTAACGATCTTCATCACCTGTTTCTCCACAGTCATCATCATCATCATCATCATCTTTTCTCTGCTCTTTTTTCAGCTTCTTATTCCTCTTCTTTTCCTCCTTTTCTCCACCAGATTCAACTTCTTTTTCCATTGGCATCGTCCCTTTCCCTCTTGATCTTTTTCATTTTTCTCAACAATTTTATCATCGTTCTTTTGTTCATTACTGGCTTCCTATTCATCATCTTTCTCTTCCCCGTTTTCTCGATCGTTTTCTTTATGTTGCTAATCATACTCTTCATTTTTCTTCATCATCATCTCCTTCTTCATCTTCTTCTTCATCCACGTCTCTTTTCTTGGACATATTCATCTTTTTTCATTTTCGTCACCAGCATCATCATACTTTCGTTTTCGTCATTATCATCGCCACCTTCTTGTTGATGATCTTCTTCTACATTTTCATCCTTGTTCTCCTTTTTCTTTTCTTATTCTGAATTACCATCTTCACCGTCTTGTTCTGCTTCATCTTTCTCTTCACCTTCTTCTTACTCGAGATTGATATTTTCGTCTTCACTTTGTTTTTCTCATTCATCTCCTTCATAATCAATGGTATCGTTATATTGACTAGTCGTCATTATATTGATATTTTTCTTCATCACAATTATCACCATCATCAGGTTCTTCTTCTTCTTCTTCTCCAACTCGCCATCGTCTTCTTACAATTTTCCTAACCATTATTCATTATTTTTCTTATTCATCTTTTTCATCATCTTCATACTGCTATTATTCATCGTTATCAATCTCCTCTTCTTCTTCATGTTCTTTTAAATCTTCTAGCTCCTACTCTATTTTTTTCTATTCTATTCGTGTTCATCATCTTCTTCTCCTTTTTTCTCCCACCTTTGTTATTAGGGCGCACAGTGGTGCAGTCGGGGAAGCGATGGCTATCATCTGCACCCCAAGTCAGGGTGTTTGGTTTGGGTTTTCCGCCCAGGCCGACTAAGCCTTCCATCTCTCGGGGTCGGTGAACTGGTGCCAGACTTGTCGGGAAGGATGAAGGGCTGGCTTGTTCATGGGCTGGCACCGCAAGAAATTGACTCGACATCCCGTAGAAGTAGAATGCGTGGCGTATTCCACCAAAAGATTGAATGTCGCCGACTTTTATCCTTTACTCTTCTTCTTCATCCGTTTCTTATTCTTCGACACCATGTTGTTTTTGCTCTTCTCCCATCGACGAACTTCTGTTCCGCTCAGGTCTTCGTGATAACCTCCGAAGCTTCAGAAAATGCTGAATTCAACAACATCAGACCATCATTCTCGCGCGACCAGACGTCCTCTATCGTGCTTTGCTTTGCTTTGTTTCGCTCTTCTCCGAAAATTTGCCAGCCGTCAGTTGACCCACGGACGGCCACCGAATGACCGACGGACCGACGACGACGACGACGACCGATCACCCCGCATGTGTAACACTCGAATTGATTCAAACGGACCGACGAGCGTGACCCTGGCTGGCATCGGCCACTTCGGAAGCACCGCACCTGCTTCTCCGGTCTCCGGGCCGCCTTCGGAATTCCGTTGGCATCCATCCCATCATCTGCCAACGGCCCGCATCTTCCATCGGTTTCCATGTTTGAACAGCTTGTGGTGGCCGTGCCGTCGGAATGGCGCAGTGCCATGTATGTGTCCGTTCCAGATGCTCGTCTAACCGACCGCTGTACATATGAATTGGTTCTATCAACTCTTTCTAATCAACACCTTGGCTCTCGCCAATGACTCCAACAAGCTGATCTCAGTTATTGTGGTGCGTTCTCGTCTGCTTCATTTAGGAATTTAATTTCAAGCTGAAAACAGGTTTCGGCTGGTGTTTTTCCAAGGATTTCCTCTATTTTGTATTTGCTATATGACGCTACATAAAGAGCTTTTCGCTATTTTCAAAATCGTAGACATTTCTATGGGAATTTTCACTTCTAGGTTGCCTAATTGTTTTATTGATAAACAAGTGCGAGGCACGCCTACGGGCAATGTCGATGCTTGCGCTAATCAACGCCTTCGTCCCCTATATTCTTGAGAAACCCTCCTGCCTCCTAAACCGAAACCATTGGTGAGGAAATCGATAAAGTCGACCGATATTGGCCTCCTGTTCGAAATTTCTAACCTGCTGTGAAGGCCTTCCGTCGACGATCATAATGACTTAACTCCCACCCTGATCGCTTAAATCTGAGAGAAAATCGATAATATCGATCGATATACCGATCTATATGTATGTGACACCTTACCATAACAACTCCCCTTTACTGCTACTGGTCCCCCTCAATGATCCCTCTTAGCGGACGACATCTTCGGCACGTCTTCTGATTCACGAGACACGTTGAGCGACGTCTATTTTCGCGCCCCTCGATTGGCGCCTGTAAGCCCTTAGGGCTGAGGTTTCGAACCGCTTGAACGACGTCCACAAAAAAATCTTTAATTGGATCAATATCGATCGATAGCGATCGACACTTCAGAGACAAACTTCAGAATCCAGCGACCTCGAATACCTCAGGGCTGAAGTTCTCCGGCACATAGAAGATGTCTGGTTATTTTCCGCTATTTTCGCGCCCCATAATTCATCCCCCTCCTGAATTTCCCCCCGATTTTCATAAATGTGGAGTATATGTGACGGGTTCTAGAGAAATGTGCCGGCGGCTCCGCTTTCGGCTGGGGTTTTCGCCAAATATTCTCATTCTCGATTGCTGGTGCTTTCATGGTCATGTGCCTAGCGAGACGATTATTGATATTAATATTGAACGGAGCGGATGTAGCGCAGTCGGAAGAGGCGGCGCTTGTCGCGTGCAAACGATACCCAGGTTCCTGGTTCGGATTTTCCGCCGAGACTAATCAAGCCTTCCATCTCTCCAGAGTCGTCAAATTGGTACTAGTTTTGTCTGAGGAGGCCAAAACGCAGATTTATTCACTGGCTGGCCATCGCAAGTCATTGTCTGACCAAGTTTGAGTGGCCAAATACGCATTCAAATCGTCTCTACGACATCCCGTGGAAGTAGAATGCATGATGCATCCTAAAAGGCCTTGAGTAACGCCGTCCTCTGTTTTTATTTTCATCGATTTTCTGGCCATGCCCCCTCCGACTAGGATCTTTCCGAATTTCCATTCTTTCGGTCAAGTTGCGCAATGATGTACATTTTTTCGAGGTGAATCGACGAGGTTCATAAGCTCTGATGCAACCATAATTGATTTTTGAAGAATTTTCCCGTTCTCAGGGTTTTATAGCAGCATCCATTCGTAGCCAGTCATGGAAGGCTCGATTCTAGGATTTTTGTTCGGGTCCCGCCCAGGCCAACAAAACCAATCATCGTTGAGAGTTGGTGAATTGCTGCTAGACTTTTCTGGGAAAGATAAAGCACTGTCTTGTCTATTGGCAGGCCAGCGCAGGAATCGTATAGGCCAAATTTAGCATTTGAAAATAATTCAAGCACCTAAAAACTTGATTAAAAATTAAAATAAGATAACGAATTATGATAAAGTTCAATTTAGCATTTAAATCACTTTCACGCTATGTCATAGAATTAGAGCGCGTGTCCCGTCTCTGAAGAGAATTTTCCCTGCTGTCCTCATACCTACATACTTCCACTTGTTCGTCCTTCTTTCCAGAGGCCTGAAGGCTGTTTAAGAATTTAGGTGTCCTATTCGATCGAAATAGCTTTGTTAATCGATAAATAATTCTTGGCCTTCAAATTCGCGTGATTCCCAGTTTAAACGGTTAACAATGAGCAGAGATTTGCGATACCAAACAAGCCGTGAACTCCTCAAGCGGCCGTCAATTTTGCACCGACGCACAGACGGTCGATTTTTCAACGTACATTAGGAATTTTATATATTTATTTGCTGTGTGCGTTAATGCTGATAAAGGGCCTGTGTGCAGTCGGACAAGTGATCCGAGCATATACAGTTCACGTTCACAACAAATAGTACCTAGCTTGAGGTTATTTTTTATCTTTATTTATTTATTTATTCAAAGCGCGAACATGAGTCACGAAGATTATCAGTTATCTTCAGCTACTTACAAGGGAAAGCTGTCTGGGCCCAGATTCATGAACGAAATCGGCAGTAAATCCTACCACGGATTTCCTTTACCGGTTTCTTACCGGAAACATAACGTTACTTCTGATTCATGAAGATCGTGGTAAACAAAACCCGATTAATCTTGCCAATGAAACCGACTCACTGAAGAATGAAGTTTACCCGGAAGTTTACCAAACCGCGCGTTGGTGAATAGCGACGACTGGGGGATGGCGGCGGGCGATGGTAAGTTTCATCGTTACCGGCCGGTAAGTCGATAACGAATCTGGCCCGGATTCATGAACGCAGCCGGCGGTAACTCCTACCTCGACGGGCACTTACCGGCCAATTAGCGCTGTTTCTGATTCATGACCGTCAAAGCAGAGTTTTGCCACTGTCGAGTATTGATTTGGCGGGCGATTTGGCAACGGTCCAGTGTCGTTGCGCTGGGTCAGAAATTAGCAGCGAAGCAAAATCCTTGCTATGGAGGTAAATGTTCCCCGACGTGCTGGCGAAGTAGCATTTACTTTGAAACTTACCTCGGTTTTCCCCGCCGCGCGTCCATGAATCGCGCGTAGGGCCCCGTTTATACTTCGACGCCGAGCGACGCGACGCCACGTATAGTGGCCACATTGATCGGGCGACGCGATCGATCAAATTGGCCACAACTCGTGGCGTCGTGTCGCTCGGCGTAAGAAGTATAAACGGGGCCTAAGTGGGGAAGGCGGTAGGTTTTACCTGCCGGTAAGTCGTTCACGGATCCGGGCCCAGGGCCCAGAAAGCCAACATAAACCATTTAAAGCGGATATGTACTGGAAGGGAGATTTTAAAAACCATGCCAAGTTAGTGCAGACGGTCCTCCTACTTTCTATGAAGATTCTCATGTCAAGGGAATGTCCTTCATGCAGGAGAAAGGACGTCTAAGATTGCGCATTTTTGAAGGACTGCAACTTACCTTCTGTCTAACCAGTAACCAGCTTATTACCGTCTTCCTACATTCAGCTATTTCGACATGGAGCTCGCGCACCGACCGACAAACTCTCAAATCAAACATATCAACAGTACTTCCCTAACGGGCTCGGAGAGCTGACCTCGGTAGGTTGCTTCATGGATTCTCTTACATCTAGAAATCACTGGCTACAATTTTATTTAGAAAGGCATCGAGCACTCGTATCTGCTGGGAAAGTTCCTGAGGGATCGATATGTTGCCACCGGATTCCTACGCACACCACTGTTGCCTTCACAGGTGCGAGTTTTCAAACAATTTCCGATGCAGTACGATTTGAAAGATTTACATACGATCGATCAATTTGGCCTCATTGCGTGGCCATCGCGTCGCGCCGCGACGAAGTATAGACGGGGCCTTAGGCACATGTTATACTTCAGCGACCCGTCGCCGACAATCTCTCCCGACAGCGCGAGGGAGCGGCATGACGAGCTAGCGAGCGCGCGCACTCTGTTTCTCTCGTGCCGAGCGTGTTGTGCGGGTTGCTACGCACTGCGCCTACCAACACTGTCACCGACCGCGTCACCGACGTGTCGCCGAAGTATAACATATACCTTACGCTCGTCACAAAGTACAGAACAACTTCACCGGGAAGCTTCTTCTTAGAATAGGGAGTTTCGTATATTCACGTGTACCGAAGGCATCGATCAGAAATGAATATCTCGGATTATCATCCCTAGATTCTCGCCGCAAGGTTTTTGACATCTGTCTTGTACACAAGTTGTTATACTTTACCACCGATTCTGGGCCTTGTAGATTCTTTAAGATGAAGACTTCGCACACAAGAGGTGGCTCCGCTAAGCTACAGCTACCTCGGCCAAGAACCAATTTACGGGCAATGTCTTTCACTTATAGGGCATGTAGTTTATACCTGAAATTCTGTAAGCACCTTCAGTTTCCCCTAACACCGAGACAATTCAGAAGCCGAGTTGAAAGTTTGTTGCTCAGATCTGAAATTGGTTGAATAGTGTGATTGGTTGTATGTGTTGTCTCACTGTTTGTATGTATTCGTCCCCGTGCTCTTTTTTGTGATTGTTTCTGTGTTTGTTTTCTACCGTATTGCCTTATGCAATCGTAATAAAACAATAACAATAACGCTAATATTTTGATAAGGTATTTTTGCGTGATATTCATGTAAGGATTGGTCAAGGGTATCAGTGACAGAAACGAACTTCAAAATGAAAATAGGCACATGTAGAAATGCAAATCCGGAAGGGGAGAGTTCTGCTGCTTCGTGACTTATTTATTCAGGGCTACACTGATATATCTGTCGTTCTTCGTACAAGACCTAGACTACTAGCTAGTGACTTTTCTATAGTCGATTTTTTAGACCCCGAGTCGAAGGGAAAACTACTTTCTCATACTCTTCCTTTTTGCGATTCCATATACTTCCCTCGGCTGTCATTTCACCTACTTGCGAATTGGTGGGTAAAAAATGATTAGAAGCACGAGATTAGGCGAAAACTGAGCCGAGATTTGTAAAATGTCTTATAAGGCTGATCTTCCGCATGACTATTGTTGGCTGCAGTCTGATAATGGCAGCTTTGATGGTTTCTTTGCAGTGAATTCCATGGAGACCTTTTCTCGACTCTTTAGGATCTTTTTCAAAGCACAAGAATGCGTGGTGCATGTTTCCACATCGGGTACAGTTCGGCTTTTGGCAGTTAAAACTATCATATCCTGAGGAACAACATCTCCAGCTTCTGCTTTTCTCCTATAAAATTCTTCTTCTGGGTTGATTTGTTGATAACAGCTTTACATGACAAAGGCACTTGCTTACCAGTGCTGCGAAAGATACATTCACTTTTTGTTTGAAGTCGCAGAGCGTCATATCTACGTGGTGTTGAGATGGCCTCGCCGTCGATTGTGTTGCCCAGTCTGTTCTCAATATAGACACTAATGGCATTTTCCTTCTCGAGGTCAGTCTTAAGTTCATTGACTGATTTACTGTGTATTGCTCTGCTAGCTACGAGCATGAGGAAACTTAGTATTATTTCGGGCCAAATTGGACCACACGTAAATCTAACGTTATATCCTATGGACACCATCTGACTAATCAAAACTGGGGTTTTTCGGGGACTAAGGAACAGTTGTTCACAAAATCGCTGGCTGGCATTGAATTTAGCAACTTTCGGACAATTTGAGACCTATTTTTGACTAGTTGCAGTAGTTATCCTTCAACGTTTGTATCATCCAAGCATTGTTATGTGGCAGTGGCTGGATGCCTTGTATGGCAAATTTTGCCCTGCCTATAAAGCTTTTCCTCAAGAGAAGGATCTCCCGATAAGAAACGTTCAACGTTTTTATGAACCAGAGTCTCTAAAACTGCCTGACACTCTGAAGGAATTTCTCTCCATTACGAAAACATTTAGGTAAGGACACCTCCGGAGCCTTTATGGAGCGATGTACTTCTTGACCTGCTTATTTCTAACTTTCTAACTATAATATTAGGGGAGGGCTTATATTAGCTTTAGCGTGTTTGTAATTCAATTGGCTACTTTGAAACACATAAGGTGATGGAATTGCGGCAGCAGCAATAATGTTATTTTGAGAGCAGTATCCAAATTAGACTCTTTTCCACACTTTACTGCACCGTAATTCGTCAACGCATGCCTTGAACGTAAACGTAAGGTGGACAGCTTCTGCAGTAAGTTTGTGCAGTTGAGATTCTCGCTGAATTTCCTCTAATTCAACCATCGACTCTTTTTTCTGCTTTATCTCAGCAGTTTATGTACTCCCTCCTTACCCATAAAATGTTTCTGAAGGCTTTGTTCATCCTCTCATATCCTTTTTATGCGTTCTTCTGAGCGATCTATGCTAAACTGGCATTTCTAATTGTTACGGTCACTCTGAATTGTGCAGTCTAGGCTAACTGCATGCTCTTTGTAGGGTGTTGCCAAATCATTAGGCACGGTCGAGTTCGATTTGATCGCTAATTTCCTGGCGAGGACTGCCATTTTCTTGACATATTTTACAGCAAAGCTGTTACTGACCAAGAAAAAATGGTGCTGCAGGTACTTCTAGTGTACGGAAGACGTAACTCTCTTATTTGGAAAGTGCGATCGTGAATAGAATCGGATTGTGCTTCAGGTATAGCGGGGGACTTATTCTCGTAAATATAGAGCATGCGATCTTATATTTGATCTCTTTATGCTCCAGGTCTCAAAGGTGTTAGGCCCCGTTTATACTTCGACGCCGAGCGACGCGACGCCACGCATTGTGGCTATATTGATCGGGCGACGCTATCGATCAATTTGGCCATTATACATGCCGTCGCGTCGCTCGGCGTCGGAAGTATAAACGGGGCCTTACACTTTGACACGGAAAACTTATACTTGTTCAGCCACCAAAATCTCTAGAACGACACGACGTCGGACTTCTATGCCTTAATAATGCGATGGTTCAGTGGATGTGACAGCGAGTGTTAGGAGTGAGACAAGAGTTTATTGCGAGACTAACTGGGCAATGTACAGGTAGAGCGTGGACTGATGTGAGCCGCTGTATAGCAGCGTTACGCCTCTTCACCTCCCAGGGTTTGAGCAACATTGCAGACGATGATAGATACCATGCCGCCTCCCGTAACAGTGCATCTCTGCCAACTAATGAATGAAAGACTTGGAGCGATCTTGCTAAAAAGAAATTACTTCAGAGAACAGCTCTTGCACGGTCTGGTAGCGTTATGTGCTCTCTAGCTCTCCAGCATGCATTCTCAAATAACTGAATCGCATTAAAACTGGTTGTATGGTTGTATACTGTAGAGCCTTTCTTTGGCTAACAAAGAAAGGATACTAGTGACCATGGGACTTTGAGATGAGACGTATATCACGGGATGCGGCTTCGAACGCTGATTCCAAATACATGTTCCGTTTCCGTTGTGCGCATCCGTGAACGGAATTATGGACCATTTTCGTGGCAGGCTCCTTTTCCCTATAGGTCCACGCAGAGCGGGCCAATCACAAGAGAGCGAGATCAAGTAGGGCTCCAGGACGTAACTCCAACGCGACGTCGCGCGCTAGCCGTATGCGACGTCCCGGCGCTGAAATGCGTATGTGCGCTCGGCGGAGCGTAGTTAGTCGCGGAGCCCGAAATTTAGCCATGTTTAAGCTCTTCGACTACTTTCTTTACCACAGGGAGCCCCAAATGAAATGGAAGAGGAACTCTGTTGGTGAAGGTGATTGGAAGAAAAATACAGTAAAATGCCTCTGCCTCTGCTTGTAGATTGGAGAATTAAGGTTCTTAGCGCTCGCTAACGGAATGCTTGCAAATGGCGTTACAAAACTATAACAATTGAGTTGGTGACGGCCAAGTGTAGCGTAAAGTTAGAATTTAGGGAAAAGCTGTGGTTTATTGCGCTCTCCCCCCCCCCCAAGTAGAAACTTACAAACATTTGCTTTCTAGTCTTGTCTAGTAATCCCTCACAGTTCTTGTTTCGAACTTCGCTCACCAGATCCTTGCCCATTTCCTTTCACTCACTTGAAATAGATTGAGACTGATTCCGCCGGCG
Source organism: Heligmosomoides polygyrus polygyrus (assembly GCA_947396885.1). NCBI lineage: Eukaryota > Metazoa > Nematoda > Chromadorea > Rhabditida > Heligmosomidae > Heligmosomoides > Heligmosomoides polygyrus. The sequence goes on along the minus strand of OX377202.1, from coordinate 6,127,159 downwards.
CTTTGTTAACAATCACTCCCACTTCCTAACCAGGAAACACCAGACTTGTCTCATCCTTATCTCATGTCCCTTTCCTTTCTCTGCGCGGTCGACGTCGCCGGCCTACACTCTCGTGCTGCAGCCCGAGTCACTAGCTGCCCCCTGTCGGAAGCAGTCGGACCGCGACGAGTCGTCCAATTTCTTCGCGCACCGTGCGCGATGCCGAAGGGGTTCGCGCGGCGTTGGAGTTATGTCGCCCCCCCCCCCTCAACTAGGGTTGAAACTGCGCTGCCGGCAGAGCAGTGGTTGCGCAGAGGGTAGAGGAGCGGCGTGGTGAGAGGGAGTTCATGGTTCGACTCCCTTGTGGTGCAGGATTATTGCACTTCCAAAAAAGATCTTCCACGATCAACAAAAGCTCTATGTCAAATCCCAATGGAAACGGTCACCAGAAAAGACTCGCCTCCAACTGACAACCTCGTCTTGGCGCGAGCATACAATTTATCATGAATAGTTGCTAAAAACATGGCGAGAAGACAAACAATACTTTACACTAGCAACTGTGAAATAATACTACGAAATGATCAAACATAACAGCTGTTGGCAATGGCTGCAGCGGATAAAGTACATCAGTGCAGCCGCTGTAAGAGCAGTGCTTTACAATGTCAGTAGAGAAACCATATTGAATTGGTGTACCAAACGTCCCAAATATGTGAGAAAAGTTCTGAATCTTGGTGCAGAAAATTGAGTGTAAATCAGTGACGCAATTGCAAGAATTGAGTCGCGGGAGTGAAACGAGAACTTCATGCCGTGTGTCAGTACATGAGAGGTGAAACGCTTGTACATGCCTTTGAATTCAAAGAAGAAATGTACGTCTAATGGTCGCATTTGTGATGTTATTCCTGGATGTTATTCCTGCCGGAATGTTCATCACATTCACTCTACTAAGATCTACAAAAACTGATGAAATGGTTTCGTGATTTCTGAATGGCTTGCAGCAGTCGACCAAGGGCAACGTTTGCTGCCTAGTTTCAGGGACTACGCACAACCTTATCCAATCCAGCATTAACTGTTTAGTCATTATGTGCGTACTGTTGCCTCAAACAACAAGATTAGGCGCTTCAAATATACCTTTAGCTGGAAATGTCCCGCGAGATTCCTGACAGAGAGGATGTAATTAGCCGGAAAAGCTTGCTGACTGATTAGCATGAATCGGATGGCCGTAGACCTTGGGGTTTCCCGCAGAACAATACAGAAGATTGTCAAACAGGTTCTTGGCTTTCGCAGTTATCGTCCTTATCGCGGACAAGCCTTTACGGAAGCTTCCATGCAGATTAGATTGGAAAAATCCAAGTTGTTGCTAAAGGAGAGGCTTGTCAAATGTCATCTGGACGAGAAGATTTTACCATTGAAGTGACCCACAGCTCACAGAATCAGCGTCAGTTACTGCCTTCATCAGAAACAGGTCTTCTCAACGTCGTGTTCTGAACAGGACTCTTTTTCCGAAATCTGTAATGGTAGGGCTGGCATTACCCTGGACAAGAAGACTCCTCTGGTTTTCGTCGACCGTTCAGAGAAAATCAACGCTGAAGTCTACCAAGAAAAGAATCTTGCGCGATGTTTTTCTTCCCTGGGTTGCTGAAAATTTTTTCAGTGGTGAATGCATGTTCCAAAGGACTGAGCACCTGCTCATTCTGTGAGATCCACACTGGCATTCTGCGAGAGTCACTTCCCTGGCTAGTGGACGAAGGACTTCTGGCCACCTAACTCGCCTGATCCGAATCCGATGAATTTCGCTATGTGGGCTTCTTGCAGCAGGTCTCCTCGAAGAGTCACCAAAGTTTGAACACTCTCAAAGCTTCACTTCAGAAGGCGTGGGACGATATAGATGTCACCTTCCTGCAGCCCAGAGTGATGCTGGCGGAGAAGAAACTGAAGGCCTGTATTGCTGCAAAAGGAGCTCATTTCGAACATCTTCACGAGTGAATGATTGTTAGGCATTGCTCTATAAGTCTCTATAAGTTGTATCAGATTGTATAACTGCTGTTTTTTTTTGTTGAAGTTATTAGTAATAAATAAAAATAAATAAGATAAAATATAATAAAATAATTAGGAGCCACCCTGCAGTTTACCTGCATCGCTACGAATAATTTATCCCTAGATGACCATCAACATACAATATTGGCATCACCATTTGGCATAGCTTTGGTTGATCGTGGCAGATGTTTTTTAGGAAGTGCAAAAATCCTTCACGACAGGGGAGCTGAACTATAAGCCATCTCGTCTCACCACGCCGCTCTTCTACCCCCCTGCACCACCGCTGCTCGGCCGGCAGGACAGTTTCAACCATACTTGAGCTCGCTCTCTTGTGATTGACCCACTCTGCGTGGATCTAGAGGGCAAAGGAACCTGCTACGAAAATGGTCCATAGCTCCGTTCACAGATGATTGTTTTAACTGATCTATAGCTTTACGAATGTGTTATATGTAAATATGTGGGTTCGAGGTCGATCTTGAGATGATTAGTTGTTCGCTCACCTTTAATCACAGCGGTGCCTTTATATACTCAAATGAGCTCCATTGGCTTTCAAATCTGCGTCACAATTAGGCACATGAATCACGAAACAGACAAAATATAAGAGGAAAGGTGAACTTTCATTATTTTCAATATGGCGAAGGTGACAGATGCTCAAATAGATGGTGATTCATGAACATGTCGTATTACCATGTATCACTGGATCATATACATAAAGAATATTAGTCTTGCAAAAATGCAAAAGAGGTGCAACACACGGGCTCCAAACCCCAACCTTCGGTCACGAGTCGGGGTCACTACTCACCAGGTTGTCCGAACCGTGCGCCGATCTGCAATAAGAACGTACATCCTGCAGGTTTTCTTCTTCCGCTTAGCATATGCATCACATCCCATCCAGCTTCTGTCAGCTAAAGCTAAATGCTATATTATGCTCGAGTGAAAGAACCTAGGTCTTGCTGTTTCTGAAAGAGGTATTCTGCCTATATACGACATGCATTTAGCCACGGCACTAGGAAAAAAGCATCATTGAGCGTATCACAAGCACGACCTGGTGGCACCATACATTAGTCATCGAGGTCGTACTCAAACAGTTTGCTCTAGGTGCGGTACATCCTTTTAAGACCTGTGGTTTTCTGCCACGCTGGCTCACATGTGCCAATTTATAATGGTAGGCTTTGTTCCTACAATTTGTGCATATAAACAGCCATGTTACAATATAGTATGTGCTGTGATCTGTAAGTGACCGATGTAATAAAACCAATATTACAAGCTTTGCTGCAGACGAATCCACTAGTGACTACCAAATTGTAGTTTTATGGTTGGGTAAATTTATTTTGCGATTTTTATGCTTAACTTTTTTCCTTTGATTTTTGTACGGCATGTTAACAGCATTGTGCGTTCTTCTGGAATCTATAGGCCCCTTACAACTCGCATTGCGCACGATACAGCCAAGGCCGGCTTCATGAATGACTTTACTGAGGGTTTTGTGAGTAGAGGGGTAGAATTTGAAGCCTTACCTGGAATTCACAAAAGCGCGGAGGTGGGTGAGAAGTGGGATAGAATTGTATTACTCTCACCGAATCATTTCATGAATACCAAACTTGCCCTCTGCTCACTATCCTCTGTTGGTAGACTTCTCCATTACCTTTAACCCATTACCTTGCCAATCGTGAATCTCGCCTCAGTAACTGCAGACTGCTGGTTCAGGTCTACTTCCGTAGCAAGGCTAATAACCGTTGCCTCATGAGCGCATCACTGGTGGCGAATGGAATGTTCGACGTTGAAGGGCGACCTAGTGGGGCTGTGGTTCCGATCTACAGCCAGGAGAAAGGCGATCGAGTGAGTCGTTCCACTGCCACTTTAGAGCTTACCTTTCTTCGAATGGCTGGACATTTCAGTTGCTTAGTGGCACTTTGGGATGCGATGTGGAGCTGAAGCGAATCAACGACACCTGCGGTCGACAGCCAGCGCCTTCCTATAAAAATGTGAGTGGAGATGTGACGTGTCACTAAAGATATCTTGCTCCTTATGTGGCGCTTTCAGTTCACAGAGTATGAAGGGTTTATCTACGAATGTCTCGGCCTACAGAACAACAGCACACTGTTTCCCACTGGAAAGTCATTCGAGGTCGCGGATTCCTTCATTAACGAGGCGAGTATGAAATATGAAGCAATATTTGTGAGAAAGGCAATCCTTCGCAATGTTTTTTATTTCAGATTAGTTTCTTCTGATCGTGGGCCGTAAAGCACTTGCAGAAATTAGTAGAAATATGTCATTACTGTGACCTATATGGGGAGGGGGGTACGCGACAGCCAAGATACTACACACATAAGCCGCATGCACACTTTGCAGTGAGAAGTGGGCTCCTCCGTGGCTTCGGTGAGGAATGCCGGGTGCGTAGCGCTAGGTGCCTTCCACCACTGTAGAAGGCGAAGCGACGCTCTCGACTACCGTAGGCTGACCGGCTGCCGCGCCCGCCTTGGACGAGATTTCCCTACGAGATGAGGCGAGTTAGGCAGAGCGCATTTTGCTGCTTTAGAAGGGGTCATTTCTAGGACGGTGATTCACTCGGTGAGTCGACTCTCTTAGCTGAGCTCCTCTAGTAGTGTGACCGCATTCTCTAGCTCATTTCGATGAGCGGCTTTGTGCTGCTTTCGGAACTCATTTAGCATCTAAATTGAAGGAAGTACTTAGTTTGATTCGTCTGAAAAATTGACAGCATATATTTCTAGTCATGAACCGCGAAGACTAATTTTATTGATTGGGATTACTTCAGTCTCGTGAGCTCAAACTGATTAAGAAAAGCTTGAAAGACTTTTAATTTCAAGACTTCACTTAAAAAGCAAAAGTCTTACTATCATGTGGATGTGGCTAATTCAATCTTTATCGCCTTTGCTGAAGTGCTCTACAAGGCGAACCCCCAGGTGTCAATCAACGCCCCAAAGCTATGAATCACAGAAATACAAATAGAAAGCAGGGCGGAAGACGATTAAAGTCCTCAATCATCACCTTACGACGGAAAGTCTGCTCCGCGGCGCACAGTCTGCTCTGTTCATCCGTTATAGCTCTTCCAAGGCGGGCTTAATAACACGCCACGCTACCGTATTCGAGGGCACTGGCGGGCGGCGGTGGACCGCTACCGTAACTCAGGCAGACACCAAACGTACGAACCCAGGAATGCCGGGCTCATTCCTTCAAACTTTATCAAAAAACGAATGGATTTTGTCTTAAAGCGGGGTTCTGAGAGACCGGAGCCATTTTTGCCTGGAGTCGCGAAATTTCCTTCTGTTTTCTGGCGAGCACCATCTTATGTTTTTTGTCTTTGAAAACTTTCAAAATTCCCGATGCAGTGATAACGAAATAGATGGAAAAAGGAGAGGCATGCGCACGTTATTAAGATCTATCTGGTAAGGGTCTATAGCAAGTTGGCAATCTAAAGAGGTTGATATTTATTGCACATATGTCATTTCAGTATCAAAATGGCTTACCAATGCCACCTTGGTTCGATGAGCACAGAAAAGAGATTTACGGCAGCTTTGTAAAGGTACGACTTAATTAGCCCCTTCTTACACTTTTGCATGTAGCGAAATCTGTTAAGGTAGAGAACTTCATCATTGGTGCTGGAGAATATCACAATCCTGACGTCCTCCGAGTGAAGAGCGGCTTCCTCCTTTACACCGTACTCAACCAACTAAAATCAAATTGGGAACGATTCGCCTCTCAAGGAGCATTGGAGAAGAACAAGTTCATCGCCTACTCCACGGTAAGTGTTGATAAGTCGATTAAGAAAGAAAACATAAGAAGGGCCAAAGCGAACAACACTGGTACAAGCACGCCTTCAAAAAAACTTACATGGCTGACCGATGGATATCTTACCGAGATTCTAGGCAAACCGTCCTGTGACATTCATAATCTGACCACTTTTTGCCCTTCGCCGGATTTTGTCATATGTTGATGGCTTATGTAGGCGCTAAAAGTTGAACATTTGAACGCCTAATTAAAGAATAATGTAGCAACAGGCGTGCTTTTCACCATCTAAAACTCGGAAGCGTAACTGTTTCTAAAACTGCGGTTTCAGAGAAATATTCCTCGGGCTATTAAAGCCCAGAAGAGGCTCTGAGAACAATTATATATGGCAAATGCGAAGCGCTGATTAAATGTCGAACTTGTTCAAACTACTCACCGCTTAATAAGCTCTGTTTGATTTTCGGGGTAGTTTTCGTTTCAAGACCTTTACACTGCTAATGGCGCTTCAAGTACCCAACTCTCGTTCTGTGTCAGCGAGCCGGATTGATCAAATACCTGCCGGAAGGGATAACCTCGACATGTGCCAGCAGCTCTACTGCGAAGACTGAAGTCTTCATGTCTTTGTTACCTACTGTGCAGGACACTGAACTTCTCTCAATATGTGGGTCACTGACAGACAATGATGATGTCACACCGTCATACTTGTTGATATGTTCTCCTACTTTGAAGCCTTTCAGAGCACGATATAGCTAAGTTGTCTAAAGGCATACACCAGCAAAAATACATTGAAACATTATGAAATGATAGTGCAAGCGAAGTATCATTCCTTCAGCCAATACAGCCACAATCCGCAACCGTGACGAGGGTATTGCCTTTGATATACTCTCATGATGCCCTCAACTACATTGCATCAAACTGCCACTAATTGTCGTGGGAGCCCGAGGTTTTCCATACGAGACCCCATCACACTGCATTCCTGGATTTCGCAGGAGAAGTATCGACAGTATCACAGTATCGTATCGACGGGGGCCTTTATACCCCGAGATCCGTGCAATGTGCAACGACGAGCTAAGGTGGAGCACTCGCCATGGGCTCCGTTGTCTTGCCTGTCTACTGTCGGAGGATCTGTGGTCCTTCCTCATCCTTAGTGGTGGAAAGTGGTTTATCGTACCCGCTTTCTGTTGCTGTTTGCTGGCTGCTTGCTTTTCCGTTGATTTTTTTTTTGATTTCGCAGCCTTGCTTGTTTTTTCTTCTTCTTTTCCAGGCCGGAGGCGCACATTTCTGTGCTAGGCAATACACTTTTGAGTTGTTATGATATGTCCAGCACAAAAATGTGCCTCATGAATGCCTAGTTTTTTCTGCACCTATTTTGAAGTGAGTTGCCGGATCTATCCTAGTCCGGGGGGGGCCACATAACCAAAAAGTATTATATGTAACAAATCCACTTCAAACTTACCGAGCGGCTCCTACAGAACAATATGGAACCCTAAACAAGAGAAAGTCGCAAAGAAAAAGACGAACAATTACATTTGTTGCTGTTATAAGCCGGCAAAGTTGTCTGCCCTCCTCACCATGTTAGACCCTGGTTATGACATGTCAGGCGGCGGTCAGCACGCGGCATGCGGCTTCATGCGCCCCATTCACCATGTTAGATCCTGGTTATGACATGTCAGCCGGCGGTCTGCACGCGGCATACCTCCATTCCTTCGCTCTTTGCCCGCCAAGACGGCTGTGAACCGCGGCGGTTTTTAATTTTTTGCGTGTTCGATCGTTTTTAGTTTCTTTTAGGTTCCAGTTCGTTCTTTAGAAGGCGCTTGGTAAGTTTCAATTCGTTTTGTTACCTACCTTTTAGCTATGTGCCCCCCCCCCGGACTAGGATAGATCCGAGTTGCCTTTCGGGTTTACGCATGTTGCTAGGCCGCTTTTTAAATTTCTTTTGTTCCACGTTTACCTTAGCAATCCTGTGAAGACGCCAACGAAGAAATGCGATATTGGAACGCCTAGCTTTAAATGGAGCTGATTTTTTATTAGCCCTTCTTTTCCTTTGCCTACTGTTTAACACTTTACGTTTATGTTTGCGTATTTGTTTGTCGTGTTTTGTTTCTTTTTCAGCTTCTACTACATTTATTGCGCAGACCTTTTTAATGGTTTTGAACCGTTTAACCATTAGGTGCATAATAATCACCCTAAGGAAAATTGCTTCGGTGTCTTCAAGGTTTTGACAGCTTAAGAACGTTGAAAGTGCACATTACGGAGCAAACAACTGAAAAAGTACACGAACTTGAACGAACGACACGAAGAAGCACGAGCAAACGTTGTGCAATAGTCTCCATTTGCGGAGTTTCGAGGACCACGTCATCCAACAACTGCGACAGTGCGCGAATGCTCCGTCGACCATTAAGCATATATGACTACATTGAGCCGCTCCACTGCTAGCCATGAGCAGTGTTTTTGTCATTCCTTGATAAGTTGTTTCAGCAAGACTGGTTGATGCAAGCGTTCATGGATTCACTAGGAATTCGATCGGAAGCCATCGGAGATGCTTCACTACCCGTGTATAACTCTCTCATCATCCTTGAACTTAGACGAGTCAAGGACGTTCCTGTGATTAAGGTTAGTTGTTAATGTAATTCAATAAAATCTCTTCAGCAAGCATTTGGAGCAGACTTATGTAGCGTTCCTTACGGATTCACCAGAACATAACTTAGGACACCAGTCTCCCTGTCTTTTATACATATGACGACTCAGCTTCTCATCTCAGGCACTTAAATTTCTGGTAGCTAAGGATGCGTGGGTTTGAAATAAAGTATAGAACCAAACCTTGTACGCCTTCCTTTAAAAGCCGTAAAAAACAAATGAGCGCACCTTATAAAATGAGATATTATATGGTCTCAAAATACTCTTCCATTTAAGCTTATGAAGTACTTGGATGTAAGAGGTCAATCAATAAAGTTTTTTTATCTTATCAAATCTTCAAAAACCTTCCCTTGTGCGCGATTATTACAATTTAACTCTAAGCGATTTTATTTAGACTGAAATCGTGTCATATCTAACACCTGCTGTTGGCTCATAGTAACAGCTGCTCCCACAGTTCACCACAAACACAGCCTCTGTTGATCCTACTTGTTTAGGTCTTTTACCGAGACCCATCTAATGAAACCCTCAATGACGTGACGCCATCAATCCGCGGATGCGAGTCTCAGATCGAATGTTCGCTTCCACAGGTTCTCAGCTGCTGTCCACAGTACACCACTGAAAATCCTGAACGGGAATGCCATCCGTCAAGAATATCTAACCATGTATAGTGTTATTTGACAATAAACTTCCTTGCTTTACACTAATTATTGGCTCTTGTTGCTCATCGTAACATTTCTGTATTGATATGGTTTTCAGCACGCTTTTTCGGTGGAAAGAAGGTTTTGTTAATGTGAAAAATGTTTGTTTTTGTTGTATCTACGGACTTGCACTTGTCTGAAGAAATGTATACACCATGTGAATGATTACGAATTTGTCATTTTTTCCAAAATAGAAACATTTTGCTGTAATTTACCAGATTAAGTGATAAAGCATGCTTATCTTGGTAGGATGCATTAGGAATCGTGATGTTCACACGTTAAATTTTCGAGGAACGTCAAGATCCTGAACATGTCCATATATGTATGTCCGCCAAGCCAACAGCAAACAAATAGAACATTCATAGCATTCCCTAAGTAAGAAAATGGCTAGACGTATTTTTACTTCACTGCCAGAATACATCCCCATTTTGGATTTTACTGTGTTCAGCGCATCCCGCCGCAGAATAAATGGGCGCAGGATGTAGGGCCGTGTGAGCGGAGACCAGAGTTACAGTTAGTTTTTGCTTAGCGCTTTTCTAAGGGCCGGAAAAAGCTGCGTGAAAATGTGTGCGCAACCATCGTTAACTCCTATAACATCCCACGAGATGTGCCTCGGTGGAACAGTCGGTAGGGTGGCCGCCTCATAGAGGTACACCGGCGGGCTTTTGAGTTCGGGTCCGCGTGCCGCCAATATTTTTGAAGATATTGGTTTCTTCTTGTTACACTTTCTCATGATCACACGAGTCAATTTTAGACCATCAATGCTTACAACAAACCCAGGCTGTCTATTTACGCTTTGTGCTAGTTCTTCAACGATGAGTATGTGCACTTTATCATTCCCCAGGAAATAAAAGGTCTTATTCCTCTTCCCTTTTAGTCAACAGTTATGTACGAAACTATGAAACAAGTAAAGCACAAGCGCATGTCACACCAGCAGCATCTTACAAGAGCCAATGAGGAACAATCTCATCCATGGCAAGGAACTTCTGACCACTTCTTCGTTGAACGCGTAATCTGTGGGCGTAGAGAGGGGTTCTTGGTGAACATACGGACATCAATGATATCTACTATCGGTTTTGTCTGATACTATATCAATTATTTGGTGAACTTGTTCCATTTCGATACAGAAAGGCACAACTACACCAGTACCCAACTCATATTAGGAACCTGTTCGCTCAAAAAAGTCGTCTTTTCTGTAGTCTAAGGAATCCATTAGCACACCCGTTATATAAGAAAGTATGCTCTCACATAAACCATCATATTAAAAGATACATAGCTTACCGAGAGCGTCGATTGCACGCATTAAGTAAGAAGGCATTTTTCAATTACCTCAGAATGAAGGTTAAAGCCGCTTGTGATCTTCCAGTCCTAAAGGATGGGAATGGAGGTATTCTCAGGTCAAATCAGGACAAAGCCAGGGCACTTGGTAATTATTTTGCCAGTGTTTTTAATTCTATTACATGTGATTACCCGTCGAGTGACAGATGCGGTGTTTTACATCTGCCATACCTGTCTGAATCCTATGCCGACATTTCAACAATTGACCCCTCAGAGATTCTGTGTGTTATGAAGAAGCTCAAACCCTCTCTATCGGCCACATATGATGGTATCCCTCAAATGATCTTTCGTAGATGTGCTCACACATTGCAATACCCACTAGCTATGATCTACAACACATCGTTGGCACTGGGACAAGTTCCAGACATTTGGAAAGACTCTTTGGTGACCCCAATTCCCAAAAACACAGATGCATCGACATTATCTGACTTTAGACCTATCAGCATATGTTCGACAGCAAGCAAAATCTTGGAAAAAATTATAAGAGATAAACCTTGTTATTGGTTTTCGAGACATGATGTAATACCAAAAGAACAACATGGTTTCGTGTCAGCGGCATCAACTGAAACACTGCTTTCGGACTCTTTGTATGATTGGTTAACTGCAATAAATGATGACAGATCGGTTGAAATCATTTTCTTCGATCTCTCCAAGGCGTTTGATAAGGTGCCGCACACTAAACTGCTGCGAAAACTTGAATACTTTGGCATAAGAGGTCAACTCTTAAAATGGTTATCATCATACTTGCAGGACCGGCACATGACAGTAAAGGTGGGTAATAGTTATTCTGATCGACATTCGTGTACTAGCAGAGTCCCTCAGGGTGGAGTGCTATCTTCCCTATTGTTTTTAGCCTATACTGCTGATGTACCGAAAACCCTAAACGTTCATCCAAATTTGGAGGTTAAGATGTTTGCGGATGACATAAGAATTTACTATGCCTACCAGCCTTGTGACCAAAAGTTGGCTAACGACTATATTTCAGAATCTGTTCGGAAAATGATGGAATGGTCTGGCAAGTGGGAAATTCCTGTTAACCTCAGTAAAACAGTTCATTTACATTTAGGTCCTCCTCCAATACCCAGATACAGTTTCAACAACTTTGTGCCAAGACAGGACGAATATGTTAGAGATCTGGGTGTTATGGTTGACTCTTCCTTAAAGTTCAGCAAGCATATAGAAACCGTTACCAGAAAGGCACTATCATCGCTTTTCCTAATTCTAAGGAATGTACAGTGCAACGACCCCCCTTTTCTGGTCAAATTGTATAAAATGTATGTATTACCACACTTAGAGTACGGCTCTACTATTTGGAATCCTTTCGTTAAGAAATACCTGCAGCAATTAGAAAAAGTTCAAAAAATTTTCACCAGAATAGTTTACTATAGAGCATTTCCCGATCCAAATTACCCGCGAACTTTACCATCCTACAGAGAACGGCTTCACTTTCTCGGCCTAAAAAGCCTGAAATACAGAAGGATTGTTAAAGATTTAGTATTTTCCTTTCGCATTTTTCGCATGGAAGTTAAATTGAGGGCCAGTAAATACTGGATATTTAGGCCAAGTCGTGGAAGAGCAACAGTTCTAGCAATACAGCACCGTAGATTTAACCGTCCTATCGGAAACATTGCATTTAATTCATTCTTCTTGCGAACTACTAGATGGCTTAATCAACTTCCACAGCATTTGATTTCATGTAGAAATTCTAAGGACTTCAGAAATAAGTTGCGCAAATTAAATGTTTTACAAATACTTAGGATTGAGGATGTGAACTAAATGGTCTGTTTTCACTTCTTCTGATCACTAACACTAGTTCAAGTGATGTTGCAGTTTTAGAAATTTTGTCAAATAAACCCTTAACTAAAAAGAACAAACGTCACATTTTTTAGGATGTGTGATGGTTTCTGGTTCCGGACTATCCCGACAAATCTATCTGACGTGGCGACAACTTTTATCATATGTATAATACGTATAATATATGCACCTAAGATCAATGAAATTCAGGAAGAAGAGATCTTGATTGTCCCGACATATGAAGCATGACCTTTGCTCTCTATTTATACTGCTACACGAAGAAAACAAGAAATCATTAAAAGAAGAAGACAGGCTACAATAATTATACCGTTCTAGCTCAATACCCGAGATGGACTACCTTATTATTATTACATAACTCTAGCATCCTATTATAGACAATTAATACTAATTCTTTAGACGTTCCCGGCATTGCTCTATTACGCTCATGGGCTCCGATATTTATATTGACAGTGTTGTTCTCGCGGACTATAACGACGAACTATCTATCCATATTGCTCGACTGTTCTCGCAATTATAACGACTATACTGCCTATATATCTACATATCTATATCTGCATATATATTATTTATGGCGCACAAATATGTGCATTGTAATAAATAAATAAATAAATAATAAACATCGACGTAACCAATTGCCCCCACAAAAAAACTAGCACATGGAAAGATAAGTGCCGGTATCTACTCAGGGCGTCATAGCTGGCTGACGCGGACAGGCAGGCTTTGTCGGCTACGACCAACTTAAATGCTTACTATAAGAGATTATAAGGTATTCTGCCTTAGTCGTTCGCTTGATTGACATAACTCACTAGAAACCAGTTGAGTAAGCAATGTTCTTCTAGGCTACCTGGTTGGCTTCTTAAATCCTGCTTAATATGTAATGCTGCCGTTACGGTGCTACATTGTTCCTGGTTTGTGTTTTTTCCCTTTTTTGTCGCATGGCCTATTTTGTTGGTTGTTCTCACATAGAGTGCGCGTCCTTGAGACGCAGTTAAATAAATAAATAAATAGGAGCCGAGAACAGGTCTCCATTGACTGCATTGCGAAGAAACCATCAAAGCTGTCATTATCAGACAGCAACTAACAAGAGTCACGCGGAAGATCAGTCTTATAAGACATTTTACAACTCTCAGCTCAGTTTCCACCTAACATCAAGCTTCCAATCATTTTTCGCCCAGAAATTCGCAAGTAGGTGAAATAACAGCCGAGGGAAGTATATGGAACTGCAAAAAGGAAGAGTATGAGAAAGTAGTTTTCTCTTTGACTTGGGGTCTGAAAAATCGACCATAGAAGAATCACTAGCTAGTAGTCTTCTAAGTCTTGTACGAAGAATAACATATATATCAGCGTAGCTTGATAAATAAACAAATAAATAAATCACGAAGCAGCATGACTCGCCCCTTCCGGATTTGCATTTCTATAGATGACTATTTTCATTTTGAAGTTCGTTACCGTCACTGATGCCCTTGATCCACCCTTACATTAATTCACGCAAAAATACCTCAACACACTGGCGTAACGGCCCGTTTATACTTCGACGCTGAGCGACGCGAAACCACGTATGGTGGCCAAAAGACGCGATGGATCAATTTGGCCAGTATACATGCCATCGCGTCACTCAGCGTCGAAGTATAAATCGCAGCGCTCAGTTCGTGACCCTTCCGCCGCGCGTGGCCGTATAGTCGAAGGAACCTCCACCTTCGCTGCAGCCGCCGCAACAGTGGCGGCCGGCATGCGCGATGGCTTCCCGTGCTCATCGCGAGCATGGCATACTTCTTCGCACCGCACGCGGTGTTTAGCGTTGGTCCTGGGCGGGTCGCCGGTGAGCTCCCTTGCAGAGCGATGTACGATGCAACGCCCACTGGAAACGCCTCATTCCCAATACTCATCGCCGCGATTCCATCACGGCAACGTGAAGTATGAAGGAGGCCTTACGGTATCTAGGCACCGCCTTCGCTTAGATTTCCGTCAAGCGACCGGTTCTTTCCTGTCTGTCTGTCTGTGTGTTTGTTTGTTTGCACAGGAGTCCTAGAGGACTATTGGGGAAAGTGTGGGATGGGGGATGTAGTTTTGCAAGGTGCCTCGCGACTTAGTAGACATGCCGAACACGTCACCAAACGCGCCTGGAGATGCGGTGCTGGAAGTGTGTTGGAGGGGGGGGGGGGAGGTTGTAGTTGTGCAACGTGCCTGACCACTCAGCAGACGTGCCGAATACGTTGATTCAGTAAACGTGCCGAACACGTCGTCAAACGCGCTTGGAGATGCGGTGGTTCAATCCCAATGAGGGGGGGGCACTCCGTACTCACGTTGAAACACTACATGAATACTTGAAACATAGCATGCCTACCTGAACCCCTACTGTGGCTACTGCAGTCTTCCTCCTGAAATAAAGAAGGAATTTAGACGAAAAAACGCCGGACGAAAAGACGAGAAAAAGGCGCATCGACAGGTTCACCGTGGCGATTCGAACAGGGATAGCTGTACAGTGGCCGTGGGTCGATACGTGGAGCCCGCAGGACGTGGGTGGATACGTGGAGCCCGCAGACATCCCTGTACGTATCGCCACGGTGAACCTGTTGACGGCCGCCGTGGCCTCCCTCTTTGGGATTGAACCGATGCGGTGCTGGAGGAGTGTTTCACTAGAGTTTTCCAGGCGCGTTTGGCCACACATGACATGTGAGGAAACACTTAAGTTAATTGGATTGGTGACCTCTGCACTGTTTTACGATGGGGGCAGTCCTCCTTAGATGTTAACCTCAGTACTAATAGCTCAGAGTCGGCCGACAGGCCGGTGAACGGCTGGTCTACATATACGTGACCGGTTATATTTCTCGTCAAAAGAATGAGTCTGTTTATCTGCGATAAGCAGCTAGTATAAGAACCCCCACTTGGAGGGTCTTGGAACTCACTTACTCGTTTGCAGTCGTCTTGCATGGCTTCGTCTACCTATGTCTTATGAAGAATCTCTCCCTCTCACGAAGTAAGTATGCACTTCGGCAGTACCGCAGTAAGCGTGTTAGAAAAGGTTCAAGATTACAGACAAATATCGACTATTGGAGTTCAATCAAACGACAAAAACTCGGCACCAGGTACTACGTACTGCTGATCCTGCTACTTCAGCACCGAGGTCAACCTCTACCATCAAAACAACGACCGAGCTCAGGTGCTGAGTTTTCAATCGTGACGTAGTCTCAAAATAGTGGGTAATGTCGCCAAACCACAAGTTTTGCTTAAGTGTCAAGGGGAACATTGCATAAGCTAGTCTAGTGCCCATTTGCACTTCCTGTCGCATTTTCTAAAAACTCAAAACTTCAGCGATCTAGAAGAAGATGATTCCATTCCGCGTCAGCACCTGTGAGTTGCGTAGATTTCTTTGGTGTATTGAATCAGTGAAATTTCAACGCTTCAATAGTTGAAACAAGCCGAGCGCTGGGATTAATCTACTTCTACAGTGCCCAGACAATTTCTCCAAAAACTTTGAAACTTAAGCACTTAAGCAAGCTGAAGGGCACAGAGCAAAGCAGCATGGTTTTCTTTTAAATTATGCACACACCCTTTTAACTGCTCTCTCCTTACTTGCCTCACCTTCACTGGTCCCAATCGCTAGTACCACCACCTTACTATCCCCTTTTGTTGGTCCCCCTTTACCAGTCCCTTACAATAGATCCTCCTTCACTGGTCCATAGAAATGATTCTACCATACGGGCACAATTTCTGCACCGTAATCTTCTTAGGCGTTCATGCGTTCACGCCGTTCCTTACTATGTGCAGTCGTTCCATCGCGAATGTTGCTCTTGTTAGGTTCTTATGTGTTGTTCTCTGCTTTGACCCCAATACCCATAACAGTTGATTTTTTCGTTGTTCGGGTATCATTTCACCAAAAATGTGCTCTGAACACTTGACACCAGGCAACGAGTGATATGGGAGCGATGACTAACACAACCGCCCAGTGCAATGCCTACGTAGCAATGCCGAATGAGTTCTTAATTCCTTTGCCTATACCACTGACCGGGAAGATAGGCGATAAGGTTACGGTGTAGATTTTGTTACATATGGTAAAGTCATGCTTGTCACTGGTCCCACCTTTACTGGTCCCTCCTTCACTGGCCACCCGTGCGCGGGCTGCTACGCACTGCGTAGCACCCGCTTAACACTGTCCCCGACAACAGCGTCGCCGAAATATAATATAAGCCTTACTGGTCCCTCTTCACTTATCCACCTTTGCTGGTATCCTTTTACCGGTCTCCCCTCCAATGGTCCCCATTACTGGTTTCCCCTTTACTGATGCGGGTGACACGTGTTAATCCACATGCCTGTTGCACGACGGCGATTACATGTCTTCTCAACCTATGCGCCCGTTGAACGGCATGACACCTCTTGTGAACCCGAACGCCTGTTGTACGGCGTCATCAAAGGTTTTGGGAAGACGAATAGACGCACGGCCGCTAACTCTTTTATATATAATGGGATGGGATAAACCGCATGCACACTTTGCAGCACGCCTCTCCGCAGCAGCAGTGAAGAATGCCCGAGCTCATTTCATACGGCCGTTATTCAAGGTTTAATCATAAAACACGCCCAACAACAAAGGAGTCTCCATGCCGGGCGGCCGGTGGGCCATTAGACGTAACCACGCGCTGCCGTGGCAGTGTGCTGGCGCCTGCTCACATCACCCGAGCCGTTCTCATTGGAGCACGTTTTTCTCGCCCTGTTTGAGTCGGGAGCAGGGTTCTACGCTCTTCAAGCGCAAAATTAGGCTAGGGAAGAGACTCCAGGATGTGGTGCAAAAATTCCGCACCAAAGGAGAATTGCACCCATTGAGCACGCCACTATCCACCGTCCCACGATCCGCTGGCCGTGGGTGCCAACACGGGCATATAAGACATCGATCGAACACTCATGCGGAAGACGACACGATCCTGCAAACCTGTACCTCAACCCCCGACTCCATGGAGTGCATCAGCAGAAGTTGGTTAGGTATAAGTAAGACCGGCCGGCGGCAGAACTGGTGTGGAGCAGGCACTCCTCTCCAGTTTTGCCGCCGCGCTCATGGACATGACCCCGAAGCACCGCCTCCGGGAAATATCGCTCTCCGCTGAGCATCGCGCGCCCGAATATCAGCTGACAATATTCTCCATCGTCCTTCTTCATGGTTTCTCCTCCTTGTTTTTACCTATGACACTGTTTTTAGAGGAGGAGAATAGAACAATACACAAATAACGACGCTAAGAAGAAAGCCTCAGGCAAAGCTTTACGCGAGCTAACAGTTGCCAGCCTATATTTACCGAATCTGGACTTGTTCACGGAAACAGGGCAACCGCAATAACGAAAGCAGAAAACAATTCCAAGCAATAAGCAAGCAAGCAAAAACAAAAAAACAACAAGACAAAAAAGAACTGAAGACGTCTTCCGGATTGCCGAAAATAATCAGCTGATCGGCACTGTCCATCACCGAATTTAAAGGACGCGCCTGTTACCACTCTAAATTCCCGCGGCGATCGGCTAGCGCGCAGACAGTCTCTGCTGGCGGCAATAATGATGTAATTCATCGTTGCCGCCGGAGGCGATTTCTGACTTCTGAATCTTTGTCCTATGGTAAAATAGAGCCGCGGCGTTGCCGAAAAAGTATGCCGACGCCTTAAAACCAAAGTATTGAGGGCAAACGTGCCCATTACTGATTTCTAAGCAAAATAGCCTGGGTGACCAACAAGCCATAGAGAAGAAAAGCCGCTAAGTGGCTAGAGGATGTAATGTACAGGGTGCGTAAAAAGTATTGAAACTAAACGTAAACGTCAGAAATAACAACACATTATAAAGTTTAACAAGTTTATACAAAAAATGTCAACAATGGTCTAGCGAACAGAATAGCACCACTTGCATTTTACATGGGCTTCTCTGCTACGAATACAAGGGCGAAGACGACGAGGGAAGGCATCGACGGTGCGCTGCAGGTAGTCCACGTCGATTTCATTCTGAGCTTTGACCTTCAGTGACTTGATACTTTTGTGCATTCAACGCATTCATCCTGTGAAAGTGTTACACACTCTTCAAGGACCTCCAAAGTACAAATTCTGGCGGAAGGCTGGCTGCAAGGGAGGCGCATCCAGCCAGTATCATAGTTTGTGCATTCATTACAAGCGCCTCTCGTTTTCGTGGATACAGGAGTAAAGATAAAAAAACTCGTTTTCGTGGATACAGGAGTAAAGATAAGATAAGCGGATTGAATCCGCTGAATTATTCTATATGGGAAGTTTTGGAGAACAAAGCCTGCGCTACTTCCCACAAAAGTGTGAAGTCAGTGAAGGATGATCTGGTCAAAGCATGGAATGAAATCGACGTGGACTACCTGCGGCGCACCGTCAATGCCTTTCCTCGTCGTCTTCGCTCCTGCATTCGCAGCGAAGAAGACCACATAAAATACAAGTGATGCTATTCTGCTCGCTAGATCATTGTTGACATTTTGTATATAAACTTGTTAAATTTTATAATGTGTTGTTATTTCTAACGTTTACGTTTAGTGCGTCAATACTTTTTACGCACCCTGTAGAAGGACTAATGAGGTAGTTTTGGAACTTAACTAGCGCTGTAACGCTAAAATTC
Source organism: Heligmosomoides polygyrus polygyrus (assembly GCA_947396885.1). Lineage (NCBI taxonomy): Eukaryota > Metazoa > Nematoda > Chromadorea > Rhabditida > Heligmosomidae > Heligmosomoides > Heligmosomoides polygyrus. The sequence continues at coordinate 6,108,317 of OX377202.1, read as the reverse complement.
ATCGAGGAGTCACAGTTTTTATAATCGGGATTTCAATCGGAACATGGAATCCAACTGTAGCACTTCAGGGTAATTCTGTTATTGTTGGTCATCGTTCTAGTTACTTTCATAATTAGTATGATATACATTGTTGCCGCGAAGAACCGGAAGATGAGATTGTTGCGAGGTAATATTTGTTTCGTCGATAAGGGTGAATAGATGATTTGTAAATTTTCCTTTTTAGAGTCACGCCAACGATTAGCTCAGATGGTGGTTACAGCTGGAAGTAGCTCAGTGTTCTCCAGTGACAGTGTACGTAAAATCTAACAATAGAAACACAAAAATAATGGAAGAGTAGTAGCATGCCTAAATGCAGTAAATGTCTAAGCGAAATATTTGTAATAGATTTATGACGTGTTCGTCAAAAATAGCGTACTTTAAAGGTCATTTTGTATTTTACAGTCGAACAGAAAAGAAAAGAAAATGGCGTCAAACAGTGAAATCGACTTCAAAAAATTCACCTACAGCGGTCCTTTGGTCGTGCGTGACTTTACCGGAGAAATTGTATGTCTCGTCTGCTTTTCCATATTTTTAATCAACCAGTATTAAGTGCACTTTTATTTATGCAAAAAAATAGAATAAAAATGACTATAATGGTGCCACTAATAACGAGCCGTATTAAACGAGAGCAGAAACTATGTCACATAAATGTGCTCTATTGTACCCTTGGACTTCGTTGGACCAATTTTGGCGCAGTGGATGTCTTGTCCTCTGACGCAGGTGAATATCCATCGAGTACAAAGTGTCGTGATGCGGGTAGCGTCTCCATTGCGCATCGTTCTTCTAGAGACGACAGCCTTCCGTGATCTACGGAGACATTATACATGAGCCCTGATATGCTACTGTGCGCCTGTTATCACGCCTTTATTCGTGTTTCAAGCGGAACTACTCAAAAAACTTGCGACACGACTTACAACCTATGGACTCCGAATTAACTTACTTGTGCCTTTGAACATCCAAAATAAGCTACCTGCGCTCAATTTTTCGCCGATAACTAACCTACAAGTCGCAGCTAGCATTTCGCGGGTTACTTGCAACTAACCGCAGTGCGAGTTAACGAGTAAAGGGTTGGGCACACTCGGCAGCGGCTTTAGTGCGTCAAAAGCGGGGCGGAGCGTCGCTCTCAGGGTCAGGACATGATTGCGGTGAGGGGCGGTCGTTCTTTCCTTCTCTGGTGTCGGTATTGGAGCACTGCCAACCATCGTTCAGCTGACCGATTGGCTGGTTTGGTTGAGGAAAGGGCTTCCTATCTTACTTATCTTATCTCTTGCTCAGGAGAGATAGCGTCAGCTTCACGGAATGACCGAGCTCATTCCGTGAAGCTGACGCTTGCAGCGCTGACGCTGGGAGCCAACGCTGAAGCGAAGTGTGCCATGAGCGCGCCGCCGCCCCTGACGCAGAGACACGTACTCTGCGTCTCTGCCCTATTCTTCATCATTGGAGCTGCGTCAAGCAGCAGGAGTGTGCCCAGCCCTTAACTTTCGTGCAAGTTTGCCGCAGGCTCCGATGCCTTATCTAATTTACTTCTGTCTCTCACATAGGCTATGTATGTTACTTACAAGATTTAAAGTAGCACGTAACCAAAGTACGTCCACATGGACAGAAGCACTCTGTGTCTTGGTTGAGTCCAACTTATCGCTCCTCGTTTTCACTGTGTCCTTTCCGCAGTGACTGCCTCCCTTTCTAAGGAAGGCGTTGCCATTACATAGTTATCGATCAGTTAATTAAACACTTCTTCTTTTTCAAAGGTATGTCCCGCTTCGTAGCACTGTTCACGTTTCTTGTGCACCGTTCCCGATGCAGACAGTATTGGGGTAGACATCAGACAACTTCAAGGCTATGTGCAACGAATCGGCCCAGCGCTGCTTCGAACGCCTTCTAGGCTGCCTCTAGATACTTCGAAAATTAGGGCCTTGCGGACGCTCTCTTCATTTCCAATCACTGAGACACTATACCCATGCCAAGGCATTCACGGACTACATGTGGCTGTACTATGGTACACGATTAGATATGTATCTATTATAAATCTCGACGACAACGTTCGACGACGAATGTGAACGGTTTGGCTGAGGGGACGGTCAGGAGGTACACCTGTCCCTGCTGGGGGCGCGCGACCTTCCGCTCATCCCCTTGCTCACCTAACCCAACCCTCTAGGCTTCACCGAGAGTTTAACGGCTGCCTTACGAAACCTTTGACACCAAAACAAAAGTTTCCGGTCCGCAGAACAGCGGTGTACCTCCTAACGCCACGCCTCCAGCAGGGAGCGGGCGTACCTCTTGTCGCGCTTATGTTTCGCCACGTCTACGATCACAACTAGCCCCTGCGGGTACCCACAGGTGCAAAGTGTACGCTCTTCTGCTTCTTTAGTGCGCTGCTCGGGACTATGTTGGGTATGTTGACCAGATTAGGTGTGACCTCTTATAGTTGTACGGCAATCACGACACAACACCCTCTGAGTTATTTAACATCTTTGCTTCAGCAGTGTTATTCTATGCCCACCACCAGGATTTATTTTAGCGGTGAAATTGCAGAAGCATGCCTTGGAGCACTCACATTCCAAAAGTATACAAGGGCCTGTGGAAATCAACTCGTCGCTGAATGAAATCGCATTGATCGGCACTGAGGTGGACAGAGCATTTGGGGTAGGTTTTGATCGTTTCAATATGTGTTTCAGAACTAAGCGACTTTTAGCCCACAGACGAAAGAATGACGATAGTCTGTCCATCAATTCAGCTCTTATTCATAGACATTTTCAGTTAGTTGTGAAATAATTTACAAAAGTCAAGCAAGCAAGAACAGCATCTCTGTTTTCGTTATTACCGTACTTCATATTCTCTGCACATCAAACACCATAGTTAGGCAATTAGGGAGATCAATTAACTTTCCGCGGAGCACCATAACGGGTTTCAAACCGCCTGAGGGCATCTAGATGGGTGCTGAAATAGGCGGCTGCGTAGGCAGTTGCAAATCCTGCTTACGAGGACCCTGTACTGGCTTCTTGATCCCGGGTTGTCTCGCGCCTTTTTTCTATCCACTGTACAACTGGAGTAGCTTATTAACTTTATCCGGTTACACAGCAATGAATATCTAGGCGCGAAAATCTGTACAAAATTGTTTAGTGCCAGTAGCACTATTGTCGCTGGCACAGCGAAGGAGAATATGCAATAGGACCAAGGGGTGAAGAAGAACCGACCGCTGTGGCCAGAGGAGAAGAGACGAATCAATGTCCTCTGTCCCTCCTACAGACGGCTACCTAAAACTTGGAGCATGAAGAGAGACTACACGAAATGATGAGACCACAGAGTTATTGACAGGCATCTTGGCAAGGAAGGGTGATCAGGTCACGGCCTGGTGGCGAAAGAGTCATGAGGATATGAAGAAATCGGCGGCGCTCATGAGACAGGCTGGAGATGGCGAAGCAACAGCAAGCACATCTCCGGTTACGGTAGAACCATGGGCAGCCCACGAACACCCGAGGGTCGCCAGCATCGACCATAAGCATTGGGGAAAAGGCCTTGAAGTCACTGCCCCTGCTATTTATTGACGCGATCGATCTTACTTGACCGCACGACAGGGTCCTAGCATGGGCCCTCCTCTCCGTGTTCTGGCTTGCCCCTCTTCACGCTCGACGGGTAGAGGGTCGCTCCGGTGCCAGGGAGCAACCATGTACGACTTGAAAAAAAAACACAACCCAGTACAATTAATAAATGCAACCAACACCGTACCTACTAACTGGGACTCACCCTTCTGCTCGCCCATAGCACACCAAGTAGTAAATCAGATCATATGTATCGCTGCGTTCGAATCGCGTCGCCAGGCGAAGGAAGTATAAACGGATCCAATACGGCCATTCTGTAAAGCGTATTATATAGAAACAGGAGTAAGTCCAGTAGAATCAGCCACAAAATGTTAACCTTTTATTAAATAAAAATAACTTTTTTAAGCAATTCGATAACGTTATCTTAACTGGAAGAGCATTCTGAGTAAGAAATTGGTACTTAAGGCCAATCTCATCAGTACTCCGAAAGGTCGGCGTAGGCCAAGTAAAGCAAAAAAACTCGGTTCACTTGAAGAATGCGTCACCCAGCCGTCTCTCAGAGCTTCTTTGGAAGGAAGACCTCGAAAGGTTTGATGGTTACACTCCATTACTAAAAAGCGTGAATGGTTAGTCCGCCACTTGAAGAAAGAGCGAAGAAATTGAGTGAAAACCGGAGCGGTGTTGGTGTCTCACCAGCTGTTTCAAAACCTCTAGGTTTTTGCTAAAGTAATTGCTTTTCACGAGGCATACTGAAACAGGCGTGGCATGAGAAATCACCTTCTCAAGCCAACTGGCGCTAAGCATTATTGGTGTTTTGGAAAAAGCGAACTTCTAGAGTCCACTTCGCTCAAAATTTCATGTAATGGTCACATCTGACTAGGGAAGGGTTTCGAACTCTTATGGAGCTCCAAGTTGAGACCAGGATCAATAGAAAAAGTGATCGGAATGCTGATCACAAATATGGGTGCCAAAATTGCAAAATGAAATTCCTGATATGGTCTGCCGAAGTCGGGAGATCTCACCACAGGCTAGCTCTGCGACGCAGTTGGCGCAAGAGTGGTGAATCATCAGGACTCCTCATGGCCCCTGTTATACTCCCGCGGGAGCTTCCGTGGATGGGCGGAAATCGCGTCGGGACCCCGCGCCACTCGTCGCGGCTCGCCACGCCCGCCGTCCGCAGATCGCCGCCGACAGACGACGAGAGGGGTGTTGGGCCTGAGTTATACTCCCGCGGGAGCGTCCGCGGAAGGGCCGAAATCGCGTTGAGATCCCACACCTGGCCAATCGCCGGCCGCGCCACGCCCGCCGTCCGCGGTGCACCCCTAGTCCGCGGACGTTCCGCAGATGCTCCCGCGGTTCAGAGGCCTTATACTTCCCGCCCGCGGGAGGGCAGCCGTCCGCGGTGCACTGCACCGCGGAAGGCTGTCGTCCCGGGACGACGACGACCGTCCGGTTCCGCGGTAGTATAACAGGGGCCCTATGAGGGTTCACTCAGCTGCGGCGGTGGCGCAGGGGTAATGGTTCTTCTCGTCAAGTGGGACGTCGTTGGTTCGGTTTCCCTTGCTGCCGGTATTTTGCTTTTTCCCATTTACCTTTTTTGCTTCATACCTGCTAAGGCTACGAGATGCCTTTGCCGCAGAATGTCCCAATTTAAATTCGTAAAGCATGATGACTCGATAATCGCGGCGGTTCATGATTTTACGGAGCCTTGGAAAAGGCTAGGAAAACTAGAACAACATCCACATATGTTTACCGAAAGTGCAGGAAAAAGACTTACCGTTTCGTGTGGCTTTCCACACGCCGGAATGATTAAGAGTAAAAAACCTACATTATACAATCTCGAAACGGAGACTCATTTTGCGACAGTCTAGTGCTACATACGTTAGCTATAGCTATAGAACTTCTGGAAAGCTATCTACGAGAAGTCACACCACTTTTCAACTTAAAAAAGCTTTTCTTAATAAGGTGAACAATTTGCTTTAATTCAAATTTTTAAGGTGCGTACTGGAAAGTCAAAAGAAGGAATATCCATTTCGAAACAAGGACCTATGAAAGAGCGTAGGAAGGCTACGAAGACTGAGAGTTTTACCAAAGACACCACGCAAAAAGGCGTGCAAGTAACCCGTCAAAAAGACGCAGGCCGAAAAAAGATTGATGGCTCAAAAGAGGTAGCAGGAACACCTCCTTCAGAAAAGGCCCCGGTGAAAAAAGTGACTGCTCATGCAGAAAAAATCACAGAGAAGCAATTGGACAGAACAGCTGACGATCCGTCCGAGATCTCTAGAAGAAAAGCAATGAAACTAAAAGTGCTTGCACTTCACGGTACACAGGACGACGCAGAAGAGCGCGCATTAGCGAATGTCTCCGCAAAGGAAGAAAGACGTCCGACGATTTCGCCGGGAATGGACGACTATAATCTGTCTGGATCGAACATGGAAGGGTATTACTGTTCAGACTGTTTTCATGACGACATTGATTGAGAGCGTCATTTCAATCTTTGAGTTAATTCCTATAGAAAAATGCAATCCAGAAAAATTGAACCGTACAATTATAGACCACTGTTAATACCGAATTCATAGCTGCTGTATTTCTGCGTTCACCCTGCTAGTCTTGCTTTTAATAAGAATACGCTGCAAGTTGTGCAATCCTTTTCCTGCATTTCATTCCTCCTACCTTTTTGTGCACATTGAACTCGGAAATAAATTTTTCACGATCTTAGTCGGGTACTTTCAATAGCAACGTGCAGAGCGGAAACCAGCTGAGGCAGAACAGGACACTGACATGGCGTCGAATATGAACCTCGGCATCGAAAATGTTGTTGTAGTGATGTTTTACTTAAGCTCCATGTGAAGTTTTTCAAGATGTTTATTGGCCAAAGCTTCGGGGATGTCGCCTTCCTCAGAGCATTACAGGAAGCCAGATATACCAGTTGGTCGAAAGCAGGGCCGCTGTTAAGACACTGACGTCCCAATCAGTATGCCATCCTCTGGTTAACCTCTTATTGGCATTCTGGGACCAGATTCATCAACGAATTACAGCAATTTAACGGAGAAAATGCAGCCGAAACCCCTGATAGTGCGGCTTATTAAGCAATATGGTCAAGTGTTTCGTGTTGATAAGCCGCAATATCAAGAATTTTGGCTGTATTTTCTTCGCTAAGGCCCCCGCACACTTTTGCGGCAACGCGGCACGCCGCAGGCAACAAAACCGCCTCGCGGGAGGCATAGCTGTCGTTTAGGCGGCACTCATGCTCAACTTTGCCGCCCCCTCCATCCCCAACGCGGTTTCATTATCACTATCATTATCAGTTTCCATTTTAGATCCCGCCCCGATCAGCTGGAGCTTAGACAGAATTTTTCGGCAGCAAAGCGGCTGCAGCGGCAATAATGCTTTGATTCATTACTGCCGCTGCCGCCAACGCGGCACATCAGCGGCAGTCCGAACTGGGGTAGTTTTGCCTCGCGCGGTGATTCTGCGTCTCTGTCCAATGCTCAAAGATAGGGCTGCCGCGTTGCCGCAAAAACGTTCGTACGGCCTATGCCATACCATCGCTCACCTCGAGCGAGGCCTAATGATAAGCTCCCATATCGATCGCGCGAAACGATGAGTCGATATACGCGCATCGCGCGCACACTAAACGATCCCTATGGGTGCATATCACTAGGCTTCGCTCGGGGTGAGCGATGGCATGAAATAGGCCTAGGGCTTGAGGCTTATGTTATACCACCGCTCATTCCGAACGATGTCTAATGATAAGCTCCCATATTGATTCATCGCTCCACGCGATCGATATGGGAGACTATTATTAGACGTCGCTCGGGATGAACGAGAGTATAACGTAGGCCATAAGCTGCTGTAAGGCTTTGATGAATCTCGTCCCTGATTGAGGCGGCTGTGTCTTGATAACAGCCCTGCTTCCAAATGATTGGCTTCCTGTTGAGGCCGGTGGTTCGTTTGGCCTCCTGTAAGAGGCTCCGCACACTTTTGCGGCAACGCGGCACTCCTATCTTTAAGCATAAGGCAGAGACGAAGAGGATGCCGCCTTGGCGGTAGACGCGGGGCCGCCAAAGGGGCAGCGGCAGTAATGGTTCAAGGCATTATTGCCTTTGCAGCCGCTTGGACGCTGCCAGAGATCTGTTCTGGAGCCGGATTCATCAACGACCTACAGAGATTTAACGGAGAAATTGCAGCCGAAATTCCTGAAAAGACGTCAATTAACGCGGCTTATCAACAGGAGATATGGTGGAATGCTAGCAATATCAGGAGTTTTGGTTGTAATTTCTCTGTTAAATCTCTGTAAGCCGTTGATGAATCTGGCCCTGACTGAGGCGATCTGTACTTGTACTGTATCTTGATAAAAACATGTCGATGTCAAAATTTACAAAAAAACTGAGCGTACTGAAGATTCAATTGATGCAGTAAGCCAGTGGGCAGAAAAATTGGATCTCCCGTTTTCTGCTGAAAAAACACACCTTCTGGTGATTGGACCTAGAGGTCAAACAGTGACTCAAACCTACAGCATTAAAGGCATTTGATTGCAAAGCTCTAAACGAAGTTCAAGAAGCTCGTGATTTTGGTTTCGCTATTACAAGTGGTTTGTGTATTTCTAAACACTGTTGAGTTCTGGTGAAAAGAGCCAGCTGTCGCATCTACAACCTCTTCAGAGCTTTGCAATCAAATGCGCCAGATGTGTAAATACGTGTGCACAAAATGTATGTGAGACATATTGTTGAAACAGGTACTGCCATATTCAATCCAACTAAGGAGAGAGACATCGATATATTAGAAAGCGCTCAAAACAATTTTACACAAAAGCTTATGATGAGATGTTTCTCAGTAGACAGTTTCTCAGTAATCAGTTACCGAATGGACTTCAACGGTCTGTCCAGTTTGATCTCCCTTCACTGAAGAATAGAAGAAAAATCTCGGATCTTATCATGGTGTACAAATTACTTTCCGGAAAGCTATCTGTCAACCCAGCTGGATTTTTTAGTGAAACAATGATAAGAACCGTCACAGGGAAACTTAACCTTCGAGTACCTATTGCAAAATCGAGAGCCTAACCTATAGAATTCTTAAGGAATTAAACTCTTTGCTTGGGAAGTACGATGATCTATCGAGGATGCCTGTGCAAGCATGAAGAAATGCTACTGCTTGCTAACCTTATGTTGCAGATTGTGTGCTGTTTAAATGATTGACGTTTGCATATGTGTCTTGCTTTTTACATACTACTGTTTCTTCACGCTAGATTACATATACTCTACAAGTGCTTCGACACGCCTGTCGGCGTGTCTTGCGCTTGCGCGCTTCGCGCGACCTTTGAGAGTCACTAAGCCAAGATCACTCACTTCAAGCAGCTGCTCTGCTTGTGCAGCCTTCTCGTCACCTTAGCAGTAAAAAGAGGTATTTGAAAACCTTAATAATTTCAAACCTTGGTTTACCTTCTTTAAGATCAGGTGAGTAGTTCTTCGATATGAAGCCGTCCAGCTCTCCCTCCCTCCAGCCTCAACATCTCTTCAACGCGGGTACTATCTTCAGACAGTTCAGAAACGTAATTTATTTGCGTTAATCAGTGCTTTCGTCCTCAGACTGTTGTGGAGCACTCCTTCGGCCGTATACCCGCGTGTCTTCCACCCTCCCCCCCCCCCCCCCCCACCCCGATCAGTTAAAACTGGGAGAAAACCACCGGCGTGTCTCCCACCTCCCCCCCCTCTCCACCCTAATCGATTAAATCTGGGAGAAAACCACGGTCTGGACCTCGATTAGCTCAGCACTGAAGTTTCGTGCCGCTTGAACGACATCCACAAAAAATCGACGATATCGATCGATATTGATTGCCTCCCCTGCTGTGAAGGCCTTCCGTCGATGATCATCTAAATCCCCAGGCGCGGTTGCCGACGTCTTCGGCACGTCTATAGCTCGCGATGCACGATCGCCGACGTGTTCGGCACGTCTACCGAGTCGCCAGGCACGTAGAAGCCGTCTGGGTATTTTCCGCTAATTTCTTGCCTTAATTTGTGCCCCGTACTTTCCCCTATTTTAGACTCATCGCCGATCAATAGTGTGACTCATCGCTTAGCGGATTATTATATAGTATGATATGCTTTGAATAAATAAGTAAATAAATAAATAAATAACAACCCTGCTTCTAACCGATTGGCTCGTCTGGCTTCCTATAAAGGTCTCCACACACTTTTGCGGCACAACTAAGCATAGGGCAGACACGAAGAAGATGCCGCCAAGGCGGCACATTGGTGGCAAAACTTGCCGCTGATGTGTCACCTTGGCGGTAGAAGCGGGGCCGCCAAAGCGGCAGCGACACCAATGATTCAAGGCATTATTGCCTCTGCAGCCGCTTTGACGCCGCCAGAGTTCTGTTCTGGGGCCGGATTCATCAATGACATACAGCAATTTAACAGAGAAAATAGAAACGGAATCCCTGATAGCGCGGCTTATCGAGCGATGTGGTGAAACATTTCAGCCGCGCTATCAGGGATTTCGGCTGTATTTTCTCCGCTAAATTGCTGTAAGTCGTTGATGAATCCGTCTCCTGGGCTCTAGCTGATCGTGGCGGGGATCTGGAATGGAAACTGGTGACGATAACAATAGCGAAGCTGCGGTGGTGATGGAGTGGGGCGAGGTTGTGTGCCGCGACAAGTCGTCCTTTCACCACTACGAGGCAGTGTTGCCTTCTACGCGGCAGTTTTTCTGCCTGCCGCGTGCCGCGTTGCCGCAAAAGTGTGCGGAGGTCTTAATGCTATAAAGAAGGCGATACCGCCGAAACTCTGGACAATAAACACCTTTAAAAATATCGCGTGGAGAGCAATACACAACTACAGCAATAAAACTGTTCAGTTATCAGCTACATTCGTTCCATTGACATTCCTGCGTAATCGAATGTGAGCAACGTCTAAGGTTGCGGGGTAGCACGCCGAGACAAGCAATACCGCCGGCTCTGGGCGAGCCTAGAGCCACGCGTCAATAAAAGCCAGTGTGGCTCTGCAATTCAGTTCTCTTCTGGCATACCTCGGACTGATAGAATCCCCATTGTTGTCTACAGCATACGAATCAAAGGTTGGATTCATGAATGACTTTACCCAGGGTTATGTAGGTAGAGGGTAGAAATTGAAGCATTACCAGGGGCCAGATTCATCAATGATATCGCAAATATCATCTCACTGCGAATTCGTCATATCGGCCTACGTGGTAACCGGTACAGCGAGTTTGAACCCAAATTTACACACTCATGTTGATGAATTGCGGTATCAGCAGGTTAGGCGGTACTTCTCATCGTGCCGTCACCGGCCGGTAAGAGGTTGATGAATCTGGCCCCTGGAATGCATGAGAGCGTGAAAGTTCGTGAATACTAACGTAGAATTATATCATTCACCGATTTATATCATACCACGAATACCGTACTTGCCCTCTGGTACTCTGCTTTGTTGGTAAAATTATCGATTACTATTAACCCATTAACTTAAGAATCGTGACTCCGGCTCAAAAAGCGCTCAAGAAGGAAAATCCTCGCCGTAGCCTATATCTAATGAGGTAGAGCCGGTTATCTACGTAGCTGGGGCCGGATTCATCAACGACTAACCCGAGGGTATAGTGGGTAGAGATACCCACGATGAAGCCTGCGTCTCTGACTCTTGCCTTATCCCTACCTGACCACTATCTTATCTCTACCCCTTATACCCCGCATAGTCACGAGTTTAATTGTCGATGAATCCGGCCTCTATTTTGTCTGTAGCGAAATAAAGCTCGGACGGACGTTGCCTCACGCCACAGCGCAGTAACTCTTTCATCTCACAAGCTGCTTAGAAGTAGCGACAAACATTCTCATTCAGTTGTTAAGCAATTGACAAACATAAAAATGGATGAAATTAGTTGCCGCTTTGTTTTTGGATTCATGCTGGAGTTCTTACAGAGTGCGCGAATCCATGGGCCAGATTCATCCAACGCTAACCGCCCTCTAACGGTGGGAATACCGCCAAACGCCCTGATATGACATTCATTAAGATCAGGTTCGGCGGTATTTTCACCCTTCAAGGACTGTAGGCGGTCTCCCGCCCCAGGTAGGGCTTCATTTATACTTCCGACGCTGAGCGACGCGACGGCATGTAAAGTGGCCAAATTGACCGATCGCGTCGCTCAATCAATATGGCCACCATACGTGGAGTCGCGTCGCTCGGCGTCGAAGTATGAATGGGGCCTAAGGCGCCTTCTATACTCCCGACGCGCCGCTGCACGATTGTAGTTAGAAAGCGGAGCGTCAGCGACGCGCGGCGACCAACTTCTACGTATTATACTTGTGCTTTTTTAAATTTTTTCAAATGAACGAATAATCGAATAACCCCATTTTTTCGGTTATTCGAATTTCCGAATAATCGAATAACCCCATTTTTCGAAAATTCGAATGAGCGAGTAATCGAATTACACCATTTTTTAGTTATTCGAATTTCCGAATAATCGAATAACCCCATTTTTCGTTTATTCGAATTTCCGAATAATCGAATAACCCCATTTTTTCGTTATTCGAATTTTCGAATAATCGAATATTCGAAAAAATCGAATAATCGAATAAACTTTATTATAACTTAATACACCCGGTGCAAAATAGGTTCACCCCTGGTTTGTCCATTGGTACCTGAAGAACCCGCTGCCGAGGTCCAGTAATGTTACCATCGTATTCCTCACTATGGAAAACTTCTATAGGAGAATTCTAAGCAGTTTATCTTATCAGTGCAGGATACCACGAACTTTATTGAAAATTTATCGAATGGAGACCGGTGCAAAATATAAGTTCGCTTCATAGAAAATCTGATTAATCACAAAAGTACCTACAAACAAGGTAAGACTAGTACTTCGTTACATCACCTTTGTTGCAACCATATCGAAAATTTTATTTGGCATACTGCTGATAAAGTTATCAATAACAGCTTGCTCTACATTGGGCCATGCATTAAGTACGGCGTTCTTCAGATCAGAAACCGATGTCTCAGCGGTTCCATTTTTGTACACTGTGTACAAGAATGTCCCACTAGATTTCTAGTTTTCGGGTTGAGATCTGAAGAACAGCTAGGCCACTTCAAATGTTGAGTTCTGTTGGAGTTGAGCCAACCTGTAGTTGACTGCGATACGTGTATGGATGCATTATCTTGTTGGAAAATAAGGTTGTGCCTACGAAAACTTCTGAAATATGGCAGAAGGTAATCTCCGAGCAATTTCTGGTAGTCTTCACTGTTCATCCTACGCGAGACGAACTCCAAGGCAACAAGTTCGTATTCAGAAAACGCAGCCGAAACCATGAGACTTCCACCGACAAAGTAGCACCTGTAGAATACTCGCTTCTCTCTCTCCTCAAATCTCTCGAATAGTGTCTGTACCCGTCGGGCCCATCAAGATTCCGCTTCTTTTACACTACAGGAGAGATCTGAGAAAAGAGGTCGAGTATCCTCTAGGCGCAACCTTGACGGTGAAAGTCTCATGGTTGGGCTGCGTTTTCTGGATGCGGACTTGTCTCGTTCGTTTCGGAAGTTCGTCTCGTGTAGGATGAACAGTGAAGACTGCTAGGAATTGCTCCGAGATCACCTTTTGACATATTTAAGGAGACTTCCTAGGCACAGCCTAATTTTTAAACAAGATAATGCATCCACGCACGTATCGCAGTCAACTGCAGGTTAATTTAATTTAATTTATTTATTTATTCAATACGTTCGCGATAAACGCAAGCGGCAGAAAAAAGTATTACAACAACACAACAACATGAAGACACACCTAGAGCGAGTCAAACCAATGTCCTATGAGGAGAAAGGGCCAGCTTCAGCTTACTCCTAGGTCGACTGATAGGAAGCTTCTCAGGCTCCCCTTTTGTTTGAGACGCACGCAGATCAAAGAATTTGGGACCTACAAAACGCGAAAAGTGGATTAACTTATAAACCCGACAAATATCAAAGAATTTCCTGCGAGAAGCCAATGTGTGAAGACCCAGGTATTTGTTCCTTATCGATGCTTTAGGTACCATAGAGTAAAGGAACCCGCCAATGCGAATAAGAACCTTGTAGTTAGTTATTCTGTACCTTTCCCACAAGGTTTATAAGAGGTTGGCTCAACTTCAATACAATTCAACTTTTGCCGTGGTTTAGCTTTCCTCCAGATCTCACCGCTGATAGAGAACTTGTGGGGCATTCTTGTACACAAAGTGTGCAAAAATGGAATCACTTACACTTAGATTTCTGATCTGAAGAACGCCATACTTCATGCATGAGCCAATGTTGAGCGAACTGTTATTGATAACCGAACCAGTAGTATGCAAAACAGAATTTTCGATATGGTTGCAACAAAGGTGATGTGACGAAGTACTAATCTTACTTTGTCTGTAGGGACTTTTGTGATTAATCAGGTTTTTTATGAAAGAAACTTATATTTTGCACCGGTCTCCATTCGTTAAATTTTCAATAAAGTTCGTGGTATCCTGCACTGGTAAGATAAACTGCTTAGAATTCTCCTATAGAAGTTTTCCATAGTGAGGAATACGACGGTAACCGCTGAGCATAGGCAGCGGATCCTTCGGGTACTAATGGACAAATCAGGGGTGTCTATAATTTTGCACCGGGTGTATTAATAAGGACGATGCGATTTTTGTGTTAGCCAATTTTGTTTGATACCGTTTACTCACTCCAAAAGCGCATTGTGTAGGCTCAAGCAAATGTAGTAAAGTAAGTTCAACGGCAACATTCGCCAGAGACAACATAAAAGATTTGAATTCTTTAAAAAAAGCAAATAATGAAGATATTCAATATCTTCTCAGAACCGTTGACAATACTTGTTAAATGGCAAGACATGAGAACTTTTTCCTGCAAACAAAATCCTACAAAAAAATTCCTACAAAAATACGTGTGCAAAACATCTACGCACAAGTGCCAACCAACCTTTGCGAAAAAAAACCGTTCACTCCATTTGTTCATTTCATTATCTTACAGGAATCGTCAGCCAATCAAATTGCAGAGTTTTCAGTCGTTTTCAGTCGAAATTCAACGTTTTTGAAATAAATTTCAACGTTCTTCTGGAATCTTCCCCGTGTAACAACGTTGAATTTGATTTGAAAAACTTTGAACTTCAACTGAAAATGGTATATTGTCGTGTCATAGATGCAAACTGTAAGCTTCAGTCCCGAAGTAATCGAGGTCGCTGAACACGAATCCTAATATTGTTTTTGCAGTAACGGCTACATCAAAAGATATTAATCAAATTATCGATTTTTTCCATATTCAAGTCTGAGGAGTTGGAATATGCAATAAAGTCGTACGATTGGAATTTTCTTGAAGATTCATCGGAAGACTACGACCTCCTCTCCAAAGGACTGTTGAAATGTGCTAGCAGCTCTTGCGGAGCCACATCACCGTCTGCTTCAAGACTCAACGTACATGCGATTAAGCTCCTGGAGTAAAGAAGAGCTGTTAAACTGGATCCTAATGCTTCCCATCTGGAAAAGGTCACCATCTCGAAGGCCTCTTAAATTGCAGTGAAGGAGTCCATTCAAGCCTACAGAAGATTGAAGCTGTTAGAAGCCGCGGGAAAGGTTCAAGCATAAAGCGCTGCACACGAGATCTCTGCGATCAGAAGGCAATAATGTCAGCCCTTGTGGATAAGGATGGAACAACGCAAACGTCTCGAAGAGCGATGGAGGCCATCGTTCAAGAATTCTACACAGATCTGTTCCGGTCTTCCATCACTGTCCCGAAATGCTTGATGCCACCCGCTGAGGAAGTACCTCCCATTCTGGAATCAGAAGTTGCTCATGCCATCAGAAGGATGAAGCCGGGCACTGCTCCCGGACGGGACGGCATTTCTGCTGATCTCCTTTGTGCGGGTGGCAGTGCCCTCTGCTCACTTCTTGCCAAGCACTTCAACCACTACCTTCGACTTGGTAGGATTCCAGACTCATGGAAGGAGTCGAAAACAGTTTAATCTTCAAAAAAGGTCAGCAGGAGGATATCAACAACTATCGACCTATCAGCCTTCTCTCAGCTGTGTACAAGATGTTCACCAAGATACTGCATAACCGCATAGAGCGTTGCTTGGATGAATATCAGCCAGTGGAGCAAGCAAGGTTTCGCAAGGATTTCTCCTGCATGGACCATATTCAGACTGTCTCACAGCTCATCGAGAGGAGCCGCGAATACCACCTTCCACTTGTCCTTGTCTTCGTGTATTACCGGAAAGCATTCGACTCTGTGGAAATCAACGCCATTCTGAACGCGCTTGTGCACGTTGGTATACCATCGCCCCACATCCGACTTCTCGACGAATGCTTCTCGAACACATCGACTACCATCCAGCTGTTCGATCGAAAGCTTAAAATTCCTATCGGGAAAGGAGTACGGCAGGGAGACACGATTTCTCCCAAGCTATTCACAGCGGCACTCCAGGATGCCATGAAAGACTTGAACCGGGACGTTAAAGGCTACCTTGTCGACGGTAAACGGATCAGCAACCTTCGCTTCGCCGACGATATTGTTCTCATCTCTACCAGCACGGCAGAAGTCGAGGAAATGCTGAACGACCTCAATGTGGCAGGTATGAAGATTGGATTGGACATGAATATGTCCAAAACACAATTTATGGTCAACCAGTGGTGTGACACGGGACTCGTAAGGTTAAATGGAGTCGCTCTGCAACAGGTCGACTCCTACGTCTATCTGGGAAGAGAGCTGAACATGTATAACGACCTCGCTCCTGAAATCGCCCGCAGGAGACGCGCAGCATGGGCAGCCTTCAGTTCGATTCGCGAAGTCACAGATCAGGTCAAGGATCCGGGCCTCAGAGCCTCGATATTCAACGCCTCTGTATTGCCTGCGATGTGTTACGCGACGGAAACCTGGCCCGACAACAAGACAATTGCCAGAGCAATGCAAACTACGCATCGTGCACTGGAGAGATGTCTTCTGAGGACAAGCCTTTGTCAGCAGTCGCAAGAAGGCCTACGAAGCTCGGAGCTACGGGAGAAGTCGCAATTATCAGACCCGCTGCAGTACATGAAGAAGTCCAAATATCGCTGGGCCGGACACCTGCTTCGACGAAAGGACGATAGATGGAGTCTCCGTGTCACAGAATGGCTCCCGAGAGACCATAAGAGACCACTGGGACGACCGCCAACGCGATGGGCAGACTCATTCTCAAGATCTTTCAGAGAGCGGAGTCTGCCTCACTGGATGCAAGCAGCCCGAGATCGAGCGGTCTGGAACAGTTGTGGTCCCCGCTGAGAAGACGTCCAGCCGACAAAAGGACCATCAAAGTATCGGTTTTTCGCAAACATTATTCAATAAGATCGAAACTTCAGGCCTGAGGTAATCGAGGTCACTGAACACGAATCTGAATTCATTTTTTAATTTTCTGTCAAAATTTGTGTGTTATTGTGCGAATTCCGTAGAGTATTCAAGTGTATGACATCGATGACAGTCGTGGTCGCAAAGAACACAAATGTGAAGTTAGATTTGGAAAATATCGACGAAGACCGGTCATACAATTGATACGCTTCAACGAATTCCCTATAGAAATCAATAGGTCGATCAACTTCAACCGATAATTTCAAAAACGAACTTCAAATTTGTGTTCAGCGAGATCGACGAGACCCCAACGGCTGAAGCTTCGGACCGCAGTCGATCGCCATCAACTGCGATCAGTATCGCCAATACGCCATTTCCCCACGCCAGTTGTGATGGACTGATGGAAACACGCACGCACACACACACTACCCTTCTATGTATAGTAGGATATTGAATACGTTTTCGTTACGGTGAGCTCCTCGACAGTGTGCTATCGAAAAAAGCCGTCACCGAAATGAACACACCGCACACAAAAATCATCATTATGCCACATTCGAAACAACCACGTATTCGAAATTCGAATATTGTTCGAATTTTCGCACCTCGAATAATCGAATTCGAATAATTATTCGAATTTTCAAAACTCGAATAATCGAATTCGAATAATTATTCGAAATTGCAAACCTCGAATAATCGAATTCGAATAATTATTCGAATTTGCAAAACTCGAATAATCGAATTCGAATAATTATTCGATTTTTCTAAACTCGAATAATCGAATTCGACTAATTATTCGAATTTACGGAACTCGAATAATCAAATAATCGAAAATCGAATTCGAATAAATTATTCGAATAATTATTCGAATTCGATTATTCGAGCACAAATATACTACGTATTACGTTCCGTGCGCCATAAAGGACGACGGAGGAGATGGTCCATGAGTCACTGAAGAACAAAAACAAAAAGAATTAGTCTGGCCGATCAGTGGAATGCATCTTTTAGTGGTAAGATTCCTGTGGAGAGTGACGAATCCTCTCTTAAAGCTGGGGTCGAAGTCGTCTGCTTAACCTATGGTTGAAATTGTTGACGTTGGTATTCAGTCGAGTCCCCTGCAATGCAAATGGCACTAAACGACTCTTTATTTTGCAACATGTGCAAGTTCAAAAGTAAAATTGCTGTAAGGTACTCATTGTCGAGAATCGCTCAGAACTCTCTCTCTCACATTGCCATTCCGGAGTCATTGTTCGCTGAACATATCTTTAGCGTAGTAGGTAAAACTTCTTGAATGTCTACAGATCTCCATTCCCTTCCCAGGTTACGAAGGTACGGGTGAGTAAGGTAATGGTTACCGAAAACGGATGTCAGATTCTACAATAGTGCCATAATTTTGCTTCTTCTTTGTTTTGTTAGTTAAGGAGCCAAACAAAGAGCACATAGCAAAATGATTCATCTCGGTGGTGAATCTCCCACTCCACATCGGGTCTGCCGCAGGTGATCGCGCAGCGCCGCGCCGCGTCTTTCCCTCCAGCGATGCGATTCGCCAAATACTGTAACCCGAAATTCCGTCAAATGTGATGTTTTGAGGCGGCGAAGTATGAATGCGATGCGGCGCCGCCGGGCGGCGCGAAAAATCGATAACTATGTCAGCCTTCACGCCGCGCCGCTCGGCGGCGCGAGTATAAAAGGCGCCTAAGCCCTAGTTTATACTTGTGCAGCTGCGCGGAGCGGCACGATGGTCGAGATAGATATCGACCGGCCAGCGCGAAAAATCGATATCTATGACGAATGTAGTGCGCGCCGCGCGGTGGCGCAAGTGTAAACTTGATCTAAGGGATGCCCACCAATCTGTGCTGATCGATAACATTCGGACATTCACCTCCGTTAATGAACTTTTCAGTAAAACCGGTAATAGAGCGATGTCACTATCCCAGTTCAGTCTGCTGACCTAGCTTCCATCATAAAATCCTCTAAACAGCCCAGCAAGATCAACAATAAAGGAGCGTTGTGAACTCATTTTTGACGTGCCCTGAAGGGAGGTGTCGTCACAGCTGACTGAATTGACTGTGGTTGAATGTGGTTGTTCTTCTCATAGGCCTTTTCCTCATATGTTATACTTCGGCGGCCCGTTGCCGACAACCTGTCGCTGAGCTCTCACTGACAGAGTTTTGGTCCGCCTTGATTTGACCCCAACAGTACTCAAGCCGACTGATCCTTAGGTCTGAAGCTGAGTCACATGTGTGTGTGTGTGTGTGTGTGTTTGTGTGTGTGTGTGTGTGTGTGGTGTGTGTGTGTGTGTGTGTGTGTTTGTGTGTGTGTGTGTGGTGTGTGTGTGTGTGTGTGTGTGTGTGTGTGTGTGTGTGTGTGTGTGTGTGTGTGTGTGTGTGTGTGTGTGTGTGTGTGTGTGTGTGTGTGTGTGTGTGTGTGTGTGTGTGTGTGTGGTATATACGCATGGTGCTGACAACAATCTATGAAAGACTCGTTATATTTAGTTCTTGACCAGTAGTAGCAAAAAAGAACAAAGCAACACGATGAAGAAACACAACGAAACTGATCTAACAATTCAGCAATATTACTTCAGTATAAAACTTAACACCATTGTCGCACGATTGGGCGAGAGAACACATATTCAGGTAAAGCAGCACTGAGCATAATTTCCATCAGACACACTCTCGACAACTCGGTAATCTGTTCCTAACAGTTGATTAGCATAGTCGCAATACTTTTCCAACTTCACGATGTTTGAGCCGTCACAGTAATACAGGTTCTGCTGGGTGTCCATCGTAACGAAGATAGCCTTCGGAATTGAGAGGCACGTTTTCGACATTGCTGGAAGGAACTACATGAGAGTCAAAAGGGTAGGACTTGAGAGCATCTGAGAGCTCACCTTTCTTCACATCAATAAGCACAAGCTGCGTATCGTTGGCTGGGAGGAGAACAACGAAGTCTTCCGAGGCACAGAACGAAAACACACCTCTCAACGGAGAGTAAACCACTTCCGACCAATCTAGAAATAGCTGCTACAGAATTGTACTATTAGGTTGTAACGAATTAAATGGCACTGGCTCGCGCCATTTTTGGCGCGTCTTTACGCGTTTGATCAAGAACAAGCTGTAACATGTGGCATATCATTTAGAAGCGCAAACTTTTCTCTAGCGGTGAGTACCAAATTTTCTATGTAAAAGTGGGAGAACTTTAGAGTTTTATTGACTTTTTTGCAGATGGACAAAAGGGTAATCCGAGGCATTTACTTGTATGAATTCAAGCTGAGCACTACAGCTAAGGAGGCGGACGAGAAGATCAACGCCGCGTTCGGTCAAGGATGTTCCACAATTCGGACGGCGTATCGTTGGTATCAGAAGTTCCGGAATGGAGATGAGAGCTTGGAAGAACATGAAGATCGTGGGAGGCATAGTGATGTTGATGAGGACAAGCTGAGAGATGTGGTGGAGGAGGATCCACACAAAGGTACCAGGGAGATAGCGAAGGTTCTCGGCGTCAGTCACAACACAGCTGCTCGGCATCTGAAGGAAATTGGAAAGACCAAAAAGCTGGAAAGATGGGTGCCTCACGAGCTGTCTGTGGAGCAAAGAAACCGACGATATGAGATCTCGTCCGCACTGCTTCTACGGAACGAAACGGACCCATTCCTTGATCGCATCGTAACCTGTGGCGAGAAATGGATAATGTACGACAACAGGCGACGATCGGCACAGTGGGTGGACAGCGATGAGAGCCCCAAGGTTTTTGCGAAGCCGGAATTGCACCAAAAGAAAGTAATGGTGACAGTATGGTGGTGTTTTTTGCAGAAATTGAATGAGCTGAGCATTGAAACTCTACCACATCCTCCGTTTTCTCCCGACATCTCCCCAACAGACTACCATTTCTTCAAACATCTTGGCGACTTCTTGGTAGGGAAAATATTCAAATACTAACAAGATGCCGAAAGTGCCTTCGAAGATTTCGTCAATTCCAGAACTTCTGATTTTTATGCTACTGGGATAAAAGAGCTTGTGTCACGTTGGCAAAGATGTGTAGAATCAGAAGTTTTTATTTCGATTAATAAGCTTGCCTTCAAACCAAGATATTAACTGTTTAAATTTACAGAGGTTCAGTGCCATTTATTTCGTTACAACATAATAGTAATAGGGCTAATATGAAACGCAATAGGTGGGTTTGTAGTTTCACAACGTCCGGGGATGCGGTAGCTTTCAATTGATCGCCTGCGCCGTTTAATCAGTATTGATAGCTTTCATAACAGTGTGTGTGTGGTGTCAATGTATCTGAATTGCTCAGGAATGGCTCTGTGGGGGACACTGTTCACTGTCACCGTCGGTATCACCATCATCCTTTCAGCCCTTACAAGACAAAAACATGCAGAGTGGGCACCAAGAAATACAGAGCATATGAAGAAGAAAACTCAACTCCTTAAAGACAGAAAAACAATCATCGTCTAGCCGATAGCACACAATATAGCAGTTCAACATGAATTAAAACGGAAGAAAAATAAACACGAGTATAATCATGACTATCAAGCTATAATGACAAAGAAATCTGCAGTACTAGGCCTTTAAAAGTTCTGTCATAAGAATCATCAGCCAACCCTGAGCAATTCAGATATATTGACACCAAACACTGTCACTTGTGGGTTGGCTGTTCTACCCTTCTCCGGTTATTTTTTTCCTTCATAGATGCGCAGGTTCATAGATGATGGGCCTTTCCTCAATGTACTCGATAGCTTTTTTTAGCGCTTTCGCTGATTGTAAGATGAGTTCTGAGTTTTTCCTATTCGTGTCCTTTCCGGGCAATTTTTTCGCGGGATATTCTCGATCATTGGTGGCACATCCCTATGGATGTACTAATAATAAATAAATAAATAAACAAATAACGGTGTGCCATCTTTCAACTGAAGCATAAATCCCCATAAAACTGTTAGATCAGCCAAGTCGATCGCAGAATTTCAAGATAAATAATTTCTGAAAATGAGAATTGCAGAAATCTTATGGCCAGCAGCAGAGCTTTGCGGCATCGAACAACGGCCTGTCCGTATGGTGCGGAACCCACTCCGCACCATGCAGATAACCGCAGTCTGCTGTTGACGAAGGGTGTGACCAACTTCCAGCCACGTCGATTTCGATTTAGGGTAGGATTCCTTTCCGCCTTTAAGCAAAGTGGGTAAAAATTAGCAGCACTGCTTTATGTATCGTTGAAAGATTGGGCGAAACAAAAGTTATTCTGCATTCAGCAAAAAAATCAGGAAACACATGTTCTATTTTCCTTCGATATCGATTGGAACACTGTCCGTTGCTACCTGAGTGTGAAGGCCTTACCCTAACAAAATATATGGGAAGGAGCGACGTGATAAGAATGATAAGAGAGACGCGTCGTTTTCCCATATTTATTTATCTTTGCACAAGGCACAGTGCGATTTTTTTAAATGGCACATGGCTGTGCCATTTAAAAAAATCGCACTGGAGAAAAAAGATGAAGCATGTTATCAGTATGCACTGCAAATTTGGTAAGGGGTAGTGTTTTGCAGCAGTTCAGAGCAGAAGTACAAGGGCACTGCACAACAAACAAAAGTATAATGAGGTCAAAAGGTATTATATCAAATTAACTGAATAGGAGTTTATGTAAATAACTTTATCGTAAGACTGGATGCAGAGATCGGCTAGAGCAATCAGTATAGCTCTGGCGTCATTCTGATGGAGTGAGGAAGTCACTTTTGAGCATAGACAGAAGAAAGCACCTCGGAGTCCGGTCTCAATTACGGTCATACCTAGGCCTTCATTACGCTTCCATTCGAGATAGTCAAACCGAACTTGTAGTAGTACACTGACTCAATGTAAAGAATAAAGCTATGCATTGTATATAAAGAAAATATAAATATAAGACTAAGGTAAAATCTATGATGGGTTGCATAGGTTCCTCTGTACTTAAGCTCTGAACAACCGCTTACGTCAAGCATAAAAAGTAGAGCAGGCGTAATGACCCACTAACATATTGAACTTCTGACCCAACTTTTGAGCGTAGCGTGCTCCACAACACCTAAAAAAGTTTGTGGCCTCTATGTGGAGAATATTAATTGGCTCCTTGTTTTCAGAATGATAAAAAAAGGATTAAAGAATAGGGGTACAATTGAGCCCTCCAAGTCCACAGTGAACCTCTTTGTGTGAAATACTGGCAAAATCAATAATGTGTTCAATATCAGTGATGATGCGGAAAACTTTAAAAGGTCGCGCTTTTGTGTCACTTTTTTGGAACTGCGTCACGGCTCCATGTAGTTTGGTTGTTCTTCATTAGACTATTATACTTTTATATTGTAGATTAAATACACATTTTATTTTATATATTCATTATACCCAAACACTCATTACATCCAATCCGCATTCTACGTGGCCTACTACAATCAACCAATATCCTAAAACCAAATGTTCCTTAATATCTGTTCCTTTTTTCCTCTCTTACCCATTTCCATTACCGTTACCTTTTCCCTTTCCACCCCTATCTCCTCCTAGTGGGTCCGCTGCGGGGTGACCAGATGGAGCCTTCCGACGCCCGTATACTTCGAAAACGGGCGGAGACTTGTCAATCAATCAATGACAAGGAATGCGAAGACGTTGACCGGTCAGGGTGAGACGATGGTATGCGAGAGAATGAGAAGGAGTCCCTCCCAAAACCATACTTCGCCTTTATCCGCCACAGAGTTGGCGAAGTTGCGACTGGCTATCGTGATCCGCGAGGGTCATACATATTTAGTTAAATGTAGCACCTAGTATTTTTACAAAAATTCTCAGTTGCTCACCTACACATTCCATATCGGTTTGGTCTGAGCATTCCCGTCGCAGCAACCTACCCTCTGCTGTTGTTGCGTATATGCAGGTAGGAGACGCAGCACAAATCGCAGTGATACAGAAATCACTGACTATCTATAAAAGCGTGCTTAAAACGTATGGTCCAACTCGTAGATTACAGTGAAGCCACCAACATGCTTCCAAGTGGTTCCCTGTGACTGCTCGGCTGTCACGCCTTGCCGCAAAAGAACTTGCCCATCTGTAGTGACACCCCAGACAAGAATCTAGAACAAGAAACCAGAATTGAGATAGCGCGAAAAATTTTCAGTGTACGAACCCTGTCACCCTGTTTTCGTTGGACATCTATGCAGCGCATAGGTGGCGCTTCGACGAGAATCCAAGGACCACGACCATCATATCGACAGCGTCTCTGCCACCGTCGACGCCGCGCTCGGCCCTAGAGCAGGCAACATGATGTGGTACGTTCTTTCCACAAGAATCCATAGGAAATTGAGCGGTCAAATTATCATATTCCGGTTTACAATACATAGAAAGAGAACACGTAAGATCGTGATGCAAGCAAGTCGTCATGAACCTATAGAGCAGGAGTCTGAATTACCATAGGCCCTACAAATTTGACGTCTCTGTAGTGCCGCATTGCGATCACATACCAGTTTAAGTATGTATTACACACGCATTGCAATACCAAGACGGAGAACAATATCCTACGAGCTAAGACCGCACTAGCCTACGGAAATCCCCAAGCGCGATCCGCAGTACTTGCCTGGCTCTTATTCACGAGCTTGTGCTTGGCTCACGCGAGCGGTGACCAGGGGCCGGATTCATCAACGACTTACGTAATTTTAACGGAGAATTGTAAGCGAAAAGCTCAGATAAGGCGGCTTATCAAGCGATGTGGTGAGCGATAAGTCGTGTTATCTGAGCTTTTCGCTTACAATTCTCCGTTAAAGTTACGTTAGTCGATGATGAATCCAGCCCCAGGTAGCGCTAGCTACCTACGAGAGCGTTCCCGCGGCTCCAGCGTATTGTCACTGTCCTACGCTGTACGTAGTAGTAGCACCATCTTGGGTTGAAGTACACGAAGAGTAGTAACAAGTGGACGATACCTCGGGTAAAACGTCGGGACTATAGCTCAGGGCGGTGACGACTAGTGCCGAGAACTCAGAAAATTTTGAACAAGCTACTTGCGCCTTATGAGCTCCATAATATCTTACTTGCGCGTTTAGACCTCCAAGACAAGTTACTTGCGACATCCCTCGCGGTAAGCTAACCTGCAAGGTTGCGCCCAGAAATTTCAAACTTGCACGCAACTAACTGAAGTGGAAGTTTAAAATTTCAAAATTTCAAGCTTTCGTGGAAGCTAATGTTTCGCACCTAATTAGTTCGAAACATTACGCACGCGTCCTCACGCGCGGCGTGTGAGAAAGGTCCCGACGATGTCGAGATTCTGATCTGCTTTGTAGCTATAGCTCTTTCCTAGGATCGTTTGACGGCGAGTTTGATCAAACTAGATTTATACTAGCAGTAGGTCACCTAGGTTACCTATGACTTAGAGGGGTCTTCGTGTAACCTAGGACCTGTTCATACTTCGCAACAGCAGCGATAAGAGCGATGAGAGTGCAACGCGCTCAGCGTGCGCAGAGTGGTCAGCGCACGGAAGTATGAACAGGCGACAGCAGTGACTGGAGCGACTTGAGCGGCAAAAGCAACTTATAGCGACTGCGCCGACGCTCGAGTATGAACACTTTTCGGCTGCGCGCGCTCGGTTTTAATCGATATGCATGTTTTGCACGGGCGACGAGTCGCTCTTGTCGCGAAGTATGAACAGGCCTTACATATGACATCTTGTGCTAGCTTGCAACAGCTTACGCATGATTTGTTTGAGGCAATATATTACCTCCATGCATCTTGCAAGTAACTTGTTCTAAATTTTCTCAGAAGCCGTCAGTCCAAGACGGTGAGCGGCGAAGACTGATGCATGCGTGTTGCGGAGGTAGAGTGCGTCGCTGAGTTCCCGCGCGCTTGTCGCGCTGGGACCTGCGCGCCACGCGCACCAATGTGTCCTTGAAAGAGTAGTGGCGAGAGTCGCGACAGTCTCCACCCATCCACATTAATACTGTAGGACGAGCCAACTACGCAGGAAAACCAGGACTAACCACCATGCACTAGCGAGCGATTCAGAGGAAAACTGACTCTTTCCTACTTGCGCTAAGACACCTAAAAACGCCTAACACTGAGACTAAAAGGATATTCAGCATACCTTCTTCTTGGCGGCGCAGTAGGCACCGTCTATAGTTTCTGAGTAGGTCCACCCATCCTCATATTTCTCTTTGTCGATCAGTCGATATTCGTTTTCAATCCAGCTCCACTCACGAGATGGCAGTCTTCAATTACACTTTCTCGCTGACACAGAAACAAGATATGTGGACAACTTCCTAGCATAAGAAATATAACAATACCTCTCATATAGACCATTCACCGCACGAGAACCTTCCATCCACGCTGAGACTCCACTAGAAGTCCCTTGAAAGGAGACGAATCCACGCATAAACGCATGTTTCTGGTACTCCACGATCGAAAAAGGGTCAAGTTAGATTTAATCGCAGTGTATTTACTGTTCCTTTATTTTTCAAAATGAAAAAAGCGCTACATACCTCCTTGACCACTTCTGTTCTCTGCCCAAAAATATGCGCTGCGTTTCCAGAGAACAGATCAAACCCAGAAGAAAGGGCATAAACTGTTCCATCCTTTAAAATAAAGCTATAGTTTACGAAGAAGTTGTGTTGTTCTAATTGACAAACCGCGGCTAAAGACCAAACGACGCCGTCGACTCCGGCAGATATTGACCGCATACATCCAGGAATGTTGAGGCTTGGAGAAGACTGCATGGTTGAAAAAGACGGCTAGAATCAATTAGAAGGTAGAGGGTAAAACATTAGGGTCAGTGGCTAATTCTTTTTAGCACGCATTAAGTAATGCCAGGAGGCGGAGTGAATGCGGATATTACCTGCAGAAAACCTTATGGGAACCATAAGCAGGTCAGCGTTCTAAGGTCCCGTTTATACTTCCACCATCGGGCGAAGTTATTCTAAAGCACGCGTCCCATCGCGTCGCACTGTTTTGGACGACGATGAGCACTCCGAACAGCCTGCGACGCGGTCACGTAATTACACACGATTGTGTACTTTATGCACGATTACATACTATGGAAAAGTTCGAGTCCACACTGCGAAGATCAGCTGGAGCAGCAGTACCGCGTCCCTGATACACCGCGATCAATCACATTGCGCCCATTTCGAAAGCGACGCGATCCTACACTGAGCGGCATGTTTGGTCGCGGATTCACGTGATTCGCTCCGACCGGGTGGCGTCGACGCTGAGCAACGCGGTCAATCAATTTGGCCTCTGCACATGGCATTGCGTCGCGACACGATGGAAGTATAAACGGGATCCTAGAGACACTCTTCACATCCTGCACTCTGTAATTGACATAACATACTTTTCTGCTAATGTTCATTCAATTTATTGACTACTTGTTTTTTCTTTGGATTTCTTCTCACATGTGTTGATAACGCTAAACAGCGCGATTGGTCCCCATCGTGGCCGACTGTCGTCGACGCTGGTTGACGCGACCAATCAATTTGACCTCTATACATGGCATTGCGTCGCGCAACGATGGAAGAATAAACGAGGCCTAACCCTCATACCCACCCAGGGTTAACAACCGTTAGTACTAGTGAAAGGAAGAGTTTGGTTGGAATAATGCGGAATAAGGTAAAGTATCATAAACATATGGAATGTATACCGCAAACTAGAGGCCTCTACTAACCCCTTTTTGAATTTAATAAGGAGATCATAAACAGGCAACAAACTGTAATCGTCTACCTTCAGCAAGAAATGGACTCGAACCGTTCCGAGACACGATACAGTCCATACGGCATTTGTTGGCCGAACCTCACTGGTCAGAAGACGTCGGCGGATTTCCGAAAACAGAAATGTTGGAGTCAATCGATACGGTGATAAACTGCTAAAGTGACACCAGCATTCAGTCGTAGAATGCAGCCTGCGTAAAATAAATGTACGTTTGTTTCTGTTATTTTCTTACGTTTCAACTCCACGTTTTGTTTTTATATTCGAGTGCTTCAGTATCTCCCTTACAAAGGACGGTCGTGCTCTGCTCGTGTGATCGGCCCGATACGTCATTCCCGTGGCGGCTTGCCGTCCGATGAACCACATTGGTCATCCCGCGTTCCCGATGAGAGGTGCGTCGTCCTTTCGGTCTCATTCCGGATGGCCACCATAAATCCTCGTCTCTGCACAATACGTACTGACTCGATATAGAAGCAGCACGAAAAGAGGCATTTCTAAATGCTCCCACGCTTTTCTTGCTCAGCAACGAGGTGGAACCTCGAAATTGAGCTGGGGTTCAGCGTTCCTCACCATTTTCTCCGTTCTGCACCTTCACACTCAAAATTTGAATGATGACGTCAGATCCGAAGCAGAGTTCTGCGGCATGCCGCCATGCCGCGATGAACCTGGCGGCTTTTGACGAGGCGATTTGTCGCAATGGGATTACTGTACGCAATACTGTGCACTGTGGCGCGGTCTAGAGGGGCCGTTTCATAAGATCCAATATCATCACCGTCCACTTCGTCAATGACAAGAGCGCCTTAGAAATTTCATCAAATCGAAAAGAACTGAATTGCCTAGTCCTACACTGCAGCCGAGACGGGCGGCTTGAAGTGGACCACGCCCCTCAGCGAGGCGATGCCGCAGTGCATGAGGCGCCTTTTATACTCCCGCCGCTGTGCAATTGCAGTTAGAAAGGGCAGCGACGAGCTTCTGCGGTCCGTGCGCCATGACGGATGACAGAAGAGACGGTCTACGACTCATTGTAGAATAAAAACAGAAAGGGTCCGTCTGGCTGATCAGCTGAATGCAGCTTGTTAGTGGTGGGATTCCTGTGGGGAGCGACGATTCCTCTCTTAAGGCTGGGGTCGAAGTCATCCGCTCAAAATGGCGAGCGTGGTAATGGGTCAAATTCACTGCAATGCAAATGGCACTAAACGGTCTTTTATTTTGCAACATGTGCGGGTCCAAAAGTAAAATTGCTGGAAGGTACTCATCGTCGAGAGTCAATCAGAATTCTCTCTCGTATGGCCATTCCGGGGTCATTGTGCTCTAAACATGTCTTTGGCGTGGTAGGCGAAACTTTGCGAATGTCTACAGATCTCCATTCCCTTCCTAGGTTACGGAAGGTATGGAAGGCCACCGATTTCGCCCAAACTCCCTAGTCACCAGAACGTACCGTAGTCGGCCGTAACGTCAAAGCGGATGCCAGATTCGTAATCAGCAATCTAAATCACCCCCCCCCCCCCCCCGGAGAAGTTTAGTCGAAAAGGTGAAATCTCCCACTCCACAGCGAGTCCGCCGCAGCTGATTGCGCCGCGCCGCGCCCTCTCCTCCATCGGCGCGATACGCCGAAATGTCAATCATCACGCCGCACCGCGCGGTGCCGCGAGTATAAAAGGTGCATGATACTGCGGCGCAATGCCACTGCGGCTGCACTCGTGGTATGTCGCGGCACGCGGCGCATCTCCCAGCACAGTGGGGGTGCGAGTTCCACCACAATGGGAGCGATATGGACGAGATCGCCCGGCCCCCTGTCTCCGTCCTAAAGGCCTCCGCACACTTTTGCGACAAGCGGCAGAGGCATTGTACTCTTTCTAGTCGAGACGTACTGCTGCTATTCGCTTTCCCGCCTTCTGTCTGCGCTCGTGCTGATCCGACACCTGCCGAAGGAATAATTTGAATAATTCTTGCTGCAGGAGCGTTAGCAGTGCCGCATTCGCCTAGCTGCAGCATTTTTCTAAATAAAGTGTGAAAACACTACCGGCAGTGCCGCTGGTGGCAAAATTTGCGTCCTTGCCCTGTGGTTAAGGAGAGCCGCAAAAGTAGGTGTAGACGTTAACGATAAGATACTTACCAACCAGCGAACGGATGTGTTATATGCCAGAGAAGATAACTTTAGGGCTTGTTGTTCCGCCGTTGATACACCGAACTCTCTTCTCAACCTCTAGTTTTACATGGCTTCTTTCTGCCTACGTTTGCTTTACCTGCTGGAGTAATTCATGCCAATCGTCACGCTCAGACTCCTCCGAAAAACCTATTTCCATCGTATCATTTCTGCCCGAACCACAGAATCGCAACTGAATTGTGTAGGTGGACGTGGTAAAGTCGAAGTCACGTATCGCTGCAGTCATCTGAAGTATAATCATCCATAAAGTTACTGCTTTCGGCATCCACCATATTTCTAACCTCAGCCAAAACCGTCGTCATGGTTCCTCCATTCGACTGGAACATTAGTTGCTGAGCACCAAGAAACGCGACACCTTTCTGGAACCGCCGCTCTCCAGCACGTCGCAAACTTGCCGCGTACTTCCGATTCCACGAACCCGGTTCTTGCTGCTGCTCGATGAGCTCCTGGATATGTTTAATATTTCTTTGTTAGCCGATAACTATGTTGCAATAAAACCCATAACGAAAGAAGTCAACTATTGGCTGTATAACAAGAAAGTAGTCCAATGATGAGATGGACACTTTGTAGCCAATGAGTAACCCGTGACTTTTCGCTTAATTTATATAAAGTAATAACAGTGAGTGTGAATATTTACGAAACAATGATTAAATTCATTTTCTCTAAGCCTCAAGTGGCTGGTGTCGAGGTTGTAAGCTCCCGTAACGATATTTTGCTGCGGTCAAAATTCTGGCGCCATGCGGGACTCGAACTGGCACCTCCTGCTGACCGGGCGGCAATGCTCAACGCCACTTAACCATTGGCGCTGTTTAATGGGACTCAAATTCCACACCTCGTGGGACCCATCAGCATTCCATCGTGTATCAGGATGAGCCGGCCGCTGACATTAACGAGGAACCAGTTGAGCTGAGGGTCCTGATAGAAATGATCCAATTCATTTTCCTTAAGCCTCAAGTGGTTGACATCGAGGTTGTAAGTTCTTATAACGATGATCATCTGCGATACGCGAATTGTTATGAGAGCTTACAACCTCAATACCAGCCACCTGATGCTTAAAGAAAATGAACTGGATAATTTCAATCAGCACTCTCAGCTAAACTGGTTACATGCTGATATCAGCGACCGGCTCATCCCACATATGGGTGAGTGTTGACGTGTCCCGCGAGGTGTACAGGATGGCCGATAAGTATTGTCGCGATATTTGCGCGCACCTTCTTTTCCCATATTTTTTGAAATCGTGTGTCTTTACGTTCATCGTTTACGACATTACATCCAATTTCTTGCGATATATGAAAATTTCTGTTTTTAGCCTATATGCGACCGTACCCTCATCGAGAAGCAGTAGCCCGCCTCGCTGAAAGCGAAGAGTCCACCACCGCCATTGCAAGGAAGCCCAGTATTCCATTAAGAATAGTTCAGTTGATCATCAAGCAGTGGAATGAGAAAGGGAACGTCACCATAAAGGTAAAGTCAGGTCGTTCTCGTTCTGTGAATACAAGGAAGAACAGTGCGATCATTAAGAAGAGAATCGACAGAAACAACTGCATATCTCTTAACAAGATCGCAAAGAGACTCGGAATCCCTCGTTCTACTGTCCAGTCAATTGATAAGAATGAACTAGGACTTCGCAGCTATCGTCTGCTCAACGGACAGCAGTTGACAGAGGCAGTCAAGGAAAAGGTGCAAGGAGCTGCTACGGCTTTTCTCAGTGCGCCGCGTCGAAGATGTGCTATGGACCGATGGGAACATTTTCACTATCGAAATCGCACACAATGCTCAGCATGATCACCTGCTCTTCAGACCCGATCAAGGACACACTTGGAAAAGGAAGATTGTTACAAAATCGCTGTTTTCTAAAGGACTGATGGGGTGGGCAGGTATCACAGCAAACAAGGAGACGCCGCTGCTTTTTTGTATAAAGAAACGTGACAATCAACGCTGGAACATACCAAGAGGAGGTTCTAAAAAGGTAGTCCTTCCCTTCTATGAAAAAAATCCGAGATGGTGTTTCAACAGGACTGGGCTATTGCTGATGGAGCGAGGACGACGATTGCGTATCTGGACGCCAACTTCCCTGGATACCTAACGAAGGACCAGTGGCCGTCTAATAGCCCGTATTCAATTTCCCTCGATTTTGCCATATACCTAGAGCAGATACCTAGAGCAGAAGCTGAGGAAGAGGACCATCACCAATTTAGACCAGCTTCGCAGCAAACTTAATCAAGCCTGGGCAGAAATCGACGCCAACTACCTGCGGCGCACCGTGGAGTCAGTGAAACCAAGACTTGAAGCCTGGGTAAAACCCAAGGAAGGTCACTGCGAAGCACTCTTGTGAAATCCAATCTACATGTTGTTGGTTATATTAAGGAATAATAGTTTTTTAAAGATCTTGCGTATTGTTGAAAATATGACGTTTTTCGCGACGACAATACTTATCGGCCACCCTGTATATGTTGTGTTCTATCAAACGGCGCCAGTGGTGTAGTGGCGTAGAGCATCCTGCTCGGTTAGCAGGAGGTGGGGGTTCGAACCCTGCCTGGAGCTAGTGTTTTGATCGCAGCAAAAATCGTTATGAGAATTTAGGAAATACTTGGCTTACGATCATATGAGCAGGATTTTTTTTTTTTGAAAAAAAATTAAAGCAATCAGCAAGGATGCTTCCGATTATATGCAAGGAGAGTTACTGGGTGCACCTCGAGATCGTTCCCTGTAGATCTAAAGGCTTCCCAACACGCCTCGTTCACTTCGCACAGATCCTTCAGAATCTGAAAGAAACCAGTTTGGTTCAACGACCATTACTAAGGGTCCACCATTAAAAGGCTGACCTTTTTCCTCCAACCAGCTTCTCTAAAACGCGCAATACTATCCACAACAACGTGCTCATTCACCCAGTGTTTCGGTATGTTTGTGTAACGAGCGCCGCTATTCGAAACCTTAAACAGAGATAAAATTGCATAAAGGGCTATTTCTCACTTTAAAATTCTATAGAGAATAGAGCAACTAACCGTTGCCCATTTCTGTCCACTAAATCCAACTCTTTCCACAATAGGAACAAAACTCTTTCCTGACGGTTCAGAAGAGGAAACACCATCACGAATATAAACCACGCCGGAATCCGATGTACCGGCCACCTATAATTACAGCTTAGTCTGCAACACTAAAAATACCATAACAAACCTCTAATGTATGCTGAGGTCTCACTAACAAGGGAAGCCCATGAACTTCCCCTAAATATTTTCAACGAGGCCTACATGATGTTGTAGGGCATGAGACGAGGAGCACGGAAGGGTTTTTCGTTTTTGCTACCCCCATGTGATTGCGGAGATGACGTTCCAAGGCAGCGCCGAGTGGGCCGAGTGGACAGTGTTGAGGTATCGTAAGCGCAAGGTCGGTGGTTCGGATTCAGGCCTACAGCGCGTTTCAAAAGTATGTATCCACTCCAAAACTTGCCCATATCTCGTTTCGCGTTCATTTCTGCAGATCCGCACTAGCTCCACGAGATTTCTCGTAGTAGAGCATAGGTCACTCGCTTTCAGTAATTTTTTCGTCTCATACGAGAATCAGACTTTTTTGAAGAAAATTGGTTAAAAATTGGCGTTTCAAAAGTATGTATCCACTTGTGACAAACAAACTTTTACTAAATTCCAAAGTCGATCGGACCACCATTATTTCTTATAATATCATGCATCGTATTATTCATGCTACTGACAAGGTTTCATCATTGAACAGTCGGTTATTCGCGTAGACTCGTCGAACCACGATCCCCCACATGTTCTCCATTGGGTTGCTGTCAGGAGAGCAGGCCGGCCAGTCCGTTACTTGAATGTATCCTTCTGCCTTTCTTAAGAGGCAGAAGGCATCAAGCACATGTTCTGCAGTAAGGCAGCGCTGCAGTCCATGTGTCCAGGTCGACCAAAGATTGCCTCTACCGCCAACATTCAAGTAACGGACTGGCCGGCCTGCTCTCCTGAGAGCAACCCAATGGAGAACATGTGGGGGATCGTGGTTCGACAAGTCTACGCGAATAACCGACCTTTCCATGACGTGATGGCAATTTTGATTACAAGGGACACCAGTGAAGACAAAATCATCCAGAACCTTGTCAGTAGCATGAATAATACGATGCAAGATGTTATAAGAAGTAGTGGTGGTTTGATCGACTTTTGAATTTAGTAAAAAGTTTGGTTCTCACAAGTAGATGCATACTTGTGAAACGCCAATTTTCAACCAATTTTCTTCAAAAAGTCTGATTCTCGTGTGACACGGAAAAAAAATTCCTGAAAGCGAGTGTTTACCTATCCTCGACTACGAGGAATCTCGTGAAGCTAGTGCGAGCCTGCAGAAATGAACGCGAAACGAGATATGGGCAAGTTTTGGAGTGGATACATACTTTTGAAACGCACTGTATGCAAATTGTTGAAGCGGTTTTGTTCGTCTGCCACTATCATGAAATCATATAAGTTTTATTTTTTATTTATTACAGTATTGTGAACGATTCTCTCTTGCACACTCCATACACTAAGTAGTATAGGTTACAGGGAAGTGTGATTCTGAA
The DNA here is from genome assembly GCA_947396885.1 of Heligmosomoides polygyrus polygyrus. NCBI lineage: Eukaryota > Metazoa > Nematoda > Chromadorea > Rhabditida > Heligmosomidae > Heligmosomoides > Heligmosomoides polygyrus. The sequence goes on along the minus strand of OX377202.1, from coordinate 6,074,004 downwards.
AGCCAAACATCATACATCTGTGCCTTTAAAATACCCTAAATTTCTCCACGTTGCTTTCTACCAGCACTGAACTGACAGCTGTAGAGCGGCGGACTCGTGATAAAATTTCTAAATGCTGTAATGTTCGCATAATAAAGACACCCTTATGGCAGTTCTTGTGTGTTCCCGGCGCACCCTCACTCATGTCAGTCTGAGATATATGTCTCAACGAAGCCTAACAATCTTTAATGTGATCCAATGCTGATCAGTTATGGTGTGATATACCTCCATATCTTCATGTCAACTACTGTACCTGGTCATCAGCGTTTAAAGACAGTCCGTAGACCTCTCCGCCGGCCTCTGAGTATTTCGACTTTGAAAACGTCGACTCATCGTGTGCACTGCTTTCAAGTCGCTTTATCCATAGCTGTAAAGTGCATGTTCATAACTGTTTTCCTCTTCATATATTTCAATAATTCATACATTCCAACAAACTAAGGTAAAACAATTCTCCCATCCAGTCATCGTATTGAAGATGTCCTAGCCTCATTTTTACACTACTTTAGTCCCGTAGGCTAATAATATACCATTGTTACGTCAAATTAGATACTTTTTAAATTGAACACTCTCCTAAGCAAGGTTTTAAAACCAAAACGAATACCTTCCAAATCGATACGAATGTCTTCCAGATTAAACCGAGACCCTCCAACATGGTTAAAATAGTTTTGTTTAAGAAAATTTTGTACAACTTTCTTCGACGTTTTTTTAATTCACGTACCCAACAAGTGAACACACTGTCTGAAATTTTATAAAAATGTATTCCCTTTAGTAAAAATGGTTAAATAAATTTTGTTTTCAAGCACACAACGATCATTTAGTGTATTGAGAACATCGTTACATTTGTATTGTTGCTACACGCAAACAGAATTTTCGCTATCGATCGAATAAAAATCGCAACGACCTAGTCGAGTGCATGGCGCGACCTCTTCTTTTAATACAGTAAACGATTGCCGCTCTCCTGCACTTTAAAACAACACTTAATTCATTATTTTTCCTATACAAATTGAATTTTTATAAAATTAAAAACAATGTGTTGTCAGCGCTGGCCTCATCGTGTCAGGTGGGTTTTGGGATATTTATTTATTTATTTCATACACTCGACAAAGGTGTGCTCAACAAGAAACATAGGAAGAAGCAGTAAGTATACTGAATAGGCAACAATAAATAGCGTAAAATGTTCCTAAGTCATTGGGCGCAATTTTTTTAAATAATAGTGTGCCTAGGAAGTTTAAGGAGGAACTGTCTTCAGTATTATTATCTTCTTAGCTTGCGATTCTAACCTGCAAATTCCCCATCCGTTGGGTATGATGCCGCATTTCTTGATCAATGGAAACTGTCGGAGCTTCGGAACACGGGTATACCAACCTCCCGCATGGAACCGACAGGATGGGTAAAGCAGGCTAGCGGGATGCAGGCTGCGGTGATAGTAACCCCTTTAGACAGTCAGGGTTGGATAGAGTTACCTAGCCTGCGCCACCACTTACTGTAAGGAAACACAATGCATGGAAAATATTAGCGAGCTCTGCAGGCTGACATCTGACCCTAGCTTTGCCTTGGCTCCATATCGGTGTTACCGACAGCTTTATCTACGCACAATCTCTACTGGTTGTGGTCGACCGGCCCAGATAGGATAAACCTCCTTAACGGGCTTTCCGTCCGACGGCTCATACTCGCTCGCGCTCTGGAGAGACAATCAGTCCTATCTAGATGAGAAGACGATCTGCACCAGTACTTGGCAGCTTCACGGTATTCTGGCTTGAACCAGTTCACGTACGACACGCACACCGCTGTGAATATAGGATTCATGAAATAACTACGATGTAACACTACAGAGTACTTCGCAGACAGTGACTGCATTCCGAATACGAATGGGACTCTACACCCTGCGGTGTCGCAGGAGGAGGAAGCGCACTTCTGACCTGTTATTCGGTCAGCTGACGCGCTAACTAAAAGAGCGCTAGCTTTCCCCTTTTACACAAGGTTGGTGGGGGAGGTTGCCTCTCTGTATTCCCAGATTCCGCTTTTCTCAATTTTTCGTCCTTAGGCTTAGCCAGAACTGGGGGCTCTGCTGGCCAGAGGGATTGCTAGTCGTTAGAATGCACGAAAGCCCAGGAGAACGCACAACTATAAGAATGCTGACTGACTATAGTTGTGCTCTTGCGAATTTTCGAATATTCGAATGGACTCGAATTTTCGAGCATTCGAATTTCAAATACAGGGTGTCTCAAAAAATGTGTACACTATTTGAAAGCTGATAACTTTGTTCACAGTAAAGGTACTGAAGAGTATAAGGGCTCATATCAAAGATTAAGGTAATAGATATTTTCTGACATATAAGCGGTACGGAGCGCGCCATGCACTCGTCTGAAATTTATATTTTACACTCGACTGATTGTGTTTCGCTTGAATACTTGTTATAATTTCTTCACAAAGTCGCCGTATAGATCGACTTGTGCTTCTTTTAACGCTTAAAACTTAAAAAAAACTCACAACGGCTTGCGAAAAGGTAGCGTATTCTAAAAAATGCAGGTATTGTTTGAGAGGTTCCAAGATTGCTGCTAGTGAAGCGTCTGAAAATGTTTGAGGCTCTTATGAAAGCGCAGGGTACAAGATTTCTGCGACGTGTAAATAGTCAAGATTGCGCCATGCCTTCACAGGTTCATCAGGCCAAGTAGTAACGAGATTGTAACAAGCATCCGGCCCATTCACAATCAATCGAGTCGGAAATGCAAGATTTCCGGCGAGGGCATGGCACAATCTTGGCTATTTACATGACACAGAAATCTCGACATCCTGTGCTTTCATTAAAAGTGTCAAACATCTTCAAAAGCATCACTAGCGGCAATGTTGGAACCTTTCAAACAGTGCCTGCATTTTTAGGATACACTGCATTCTTCGCAAGCATTAGAGTGTTTTCAAGTTCTAAGCCTTAAGAGAAACACAAATCAATCGAAACGGCCACTTTGGGAAGAAATTACAACGAGTATTCAAGCTAAACACAGTCGATCGAGTGTAAAACGCAAAATTTCAGATGAGTGGTTAGCGCATTCCATATCGTTCATATGTCAGAAAATTTCTACTTTCTTAAACATTTATATGAGCCCTTGATTTCTTTAGTACCTTTGCTGTAAGCAAAGTTATCACCTTTCAAGCAGTGTATACATTTTTTGAGACACTCTGTGTATTCGAAAAACGCGATTTTTTGAACACTCGAATTCGAATGCATTCGAAAAACGCAGTTTTTTCTACATTAAAATGCTCACATTTGAATAAAAATCATTCGAATACCTACTCGAATGGGTCATCCGAGCACAACTATATGATTGACCCATGCCGGCCGATTTTCATTGATAGAACGCGCCCGAGCCCGCCCATAGCTGCGATTGGTTGGCTCGGCGCACCCGCACGTCCCAGCCGACACCGCCCGCGATCGATTGCGCGCGATCACAATGGAACGAGTACAAAGATTATTGATCGAACAGGTCAAAATTACACAATATTGCGCAACATACACAAGACTGCCTAGACCTAGAGAACCCAGTACCTGACAGTTTTCATTTATTGGGGCACGTGAATTTAAAAAAACTTGAATTTAAAAAAACTAAAAAGAAAGTTATACTAAATTTTCCTTAAACAAAATTATTCTAACCGTGTTGGAGAGTCTCTACCTTAGTCTGAACGACGCTTGTTTCGATTTCGAAAATGTTCATAATGATTTCAGAAACGTCAAACTTGCTTAGAAGTGTCCAATTTGATTTGAAAAGTTTCTAATTTGATTTGAATTGAGGATTTTTCACATTGCACCTTGTCAAAAAGTTTCCAGCAACCATTTGTTCTACATTAGTGAGCTTAGCTCCTCGAAATTCTTGCAAGAACACCTACATTGTCCTTTCTAGTTTTTCTTGACTTTACTGTACACTACCTACTCGAGTTAGCAAATGAAAAAATCACCTGGCCGCTCACTGTAACTGCCCAAACGATTTTCGTGCCGATGGATACAAAGGCAAGAGGAAGGTTCTGTGGAGTCAGGAGTGGACACCAAGTGGTGCCGTCTTGGCAGTCTGTAACACATGGATCTTCTTTATGGGTCTTCACCATTTGGCTAGGCGGGATTTATACTTCAGTCGCTGAACGCTGCGGCGTGACGCAAGCTACCGATATCGATCGCCCGTGCCACACAATCGATATTGGTAGGTTTCGCAAATTATATGCACCTCCCCCACGGATCTCCCTCGATAGAGAGCCTTCGGGCTCTCTTGTTAAGAGGGATCTCGGGCCGCTTGTCGCAGGGTCACGTGGCGCGTCCCCGGGTGGTGGATAGGGGAATTAAACGCGAACCAAATGCGACCGTGTACTGCCCAGAGACGCAGGTGGGATGCAGGGGATGGACTCCTTGCTCCTGCTGTGTCGGGCCGACGCGTTCCTTGTGCGTGGGAGCGGCATGTTCGTGCACAGTGTGCGTGGATGTGTCCGTGACTGTGCGGATTGTAACTGTGTCGGCTCGGCCAAAAGCTTGCACTCGGTAGACTGGGAGTACATGTAAGGCGATTCGAGGCCGCCTTAAGTCTCGCCCCGTCCCTTCGGGCAGTCTGGCTGGCTGCTCGGAGTACCCCGCCCGCACGACAGAGCCTGACTAGCTACCCGTGTTGTATTCCAGTCAAACACAGCAGCACTAAAGGGCCTCATTCCCCTGACCCCGAAAGAGCCCCCATTTCTGCAGCGATGGGAAGGACGAGTACGGAGAGGCTGCTAAAATCTCAGGGCCTAACCAGGCTGCGCAAACTGAGAAGGACTAGGATGACGATCTGTACTTACAACGCCCGCACGCTTGCGTCCGAAGCATCCGTCGAGGACCTGATGATGCAAGCCAGGAAGATCAAGTACGACGTCATCGGACTGACCGAGACGAGAAGACACCACCCCTACACGCCGCCTACGACTCCGGAGAAGAACTGTTCCTCGGAACATGCGACAGCAGGGGAGTAGGCGGCGTTGGTGTCCTCGTCAACACGCACTTGGCCATGAACATCGATTCGTACGAGTCTCTGACAAGCCGAATCGGACGTCTGCGACTGAAGCGATGTGGCTCCGTGCCAGCCTTGACTGTGTTCGTCGCGTATGCCCCAACATCCGACTACGACGACGAAGACGTCGAGGCCTTCTACGTGGAGCTGGAGAAGTTCTATAAGGAAGATCACACATTCTACAAGGTGATCGTCGGCGACTTCAACGCCAAGATCGGACCGCGAAGGTCGCCGGAAGAACTTCACATCGGAACCCACGGTTTGGAGTGGAACGAGCAAGGTGAAAGGCTGTCTGAGTTTATCATGTCGACCAAGACCATCCATGGAAACTCGCAGTTCCAGAAGCCTCCCTCCCTACGATGGACCTGGGAATCTCCCGGTGGCCAGTTCCACAACGAGATCGACCACATCATCTTCAACCGCAAGTATTGCCTGACCGACGTCTCCGTTGTCCCCAAGTTCTACACGGGATCGGACCACCCTCCTTCGGGCAGGGTTCCGCTTTTCGCGCCTCCTTCGCGCAAGGTTCCGCTTTTCGCGTCAAGGAGAGAAGGCCGCGAAGTTCAAGAAGAGGAATCCCAGAACGACCATCAACTGGGATCTCTACACCTCTCTTGTCGGCCTTTGGGAAGATGCCGTCATGGACAACGTCAACGAGGAATACGATCGCTTCGTGCACCATCTCCACGATAGTGCTAAGGGAGCCGAGAGCTTAAAGACCACCAAGAGACGCCTATCTCCGGAAACTCTCGAGCTGATACGCCAGCGTGGAGCAGCACGAGCGTCAGGCAACTACCAACTGACGTCCGAGCTTGCAAAGCTATGCAGAGAGGCGATAAAGGAAGATCTCAAAGAGAGAAGGGCGGAAGGGTTGGCTGAAGCAGCAGAGGCAGGGCTGAGCATCCGCAATGCCCGCCGGAACTTCGCCAACTTCAAGACCAAGATGACCGCTCTCCGACGTCCTGACGGAACCATCACCTCTTCCAGAAGGACCATGGAGAAAGTCATCCACGACTTCTACTCCGATCTCTTCGATAGCCACGTCCACCTGCCCCCATGCCATCTTCCGCAGGATGGATACGTCGTCCCCTCTGTTCTCTCTTCCGAAATCCGACACGCCATCTCGTCGGTGAAGAAACGTACAGCACCCGGTCCTGACAGGATCAGAGCTGAACACCTGAAGAACCTCCCGCCAGCGCTCATCAACACCTTGGCGCGGCTCTTCACACGCTACCTGTCCGAATGCAAGGTTCCATCTCAGTGGAAGACCAGCAAGACCGTTTTGCTGTACAAGAAGGGAGACGTGCACGACATTGGCAACTATCGCCCGATCTGCCTGTTGTCCGTAGTCTACAAGCTGTTCACTCGAGTCATCCTGAATAGGATTAGTAGAACGCTGGACGAAGGACAGCCATGCGAACAAGCAGGATTTCGGAGAGGATTCAGCACGATCGACCACATACACACCATTACGAAGCTCATCGAAGTGTCGCGAGAGTACAAGCTGCCGCTGTGCCTTACGTTCATTGACCTGAAGAAGGCATTCGACTCCGTCGAGACTGAAGCGGTCATGGAAGCCCTGCTCACCCAGGGCGTTCCTACTCAGTACATCAGGGTCCTTCGAGAGCTGTACAGTGGATTCACGACCAAGATCTCACCATTCTACAACGACGTCGTCATTGACGTGAAGAGAGGGGTTCGACAAGGGGATACCATATCCCCGAAGCTCTTCAGCGCCACCCTCGAAAACGTCATGCGCGAACTAGAATGGGAAGACATGGGAGTGAAGGTCGACGGCCGGCAACTACATCATCTTCGCTTCGCTGACGACATCGTGCTCATAACACCGAGCATCAGTCAGGCGGAACGAATGCTGGCCGACTTCGATCGTGTATGTGGAAGCGTTGGACTGCAGCTGAATCTTACGAAGACGATGTTCATGAAGAACGGATGGGTTTCTGATGCCCCATTCTCGCTCAACGGAACAAACATCTCCGAATGCTCCAGCTATGTGTATCTGGGTCGCGAAGTCAACATGGCCAACGACCTAGCACCAGAGCTGAGCAGGAGGAAGCGAGCGGCTTGGGGAGCTTTCAAGAGCGTCGAAGAAGTCGCGAAGAAGACGAAGAACGTCCGACTCCGTGCCCACCTATTCGACTCCACTGTTCTTCCTGCCCTAACATACGCCTCAGAGACCTGGGCTATACGAAAGCAGGATGAACACGCGATCAGCGTCGCGCAGCGTGGAATTGAGAGGACGATGCTCGGAGTGACACGACTCACGCAAGTGAGAGAAGGCCTCCGGAGTTCCGAGCTTCGCCGACGTTCGAAGATCAGAGACGCTGTCGCATGGGCCAAGTCGTCGAAAATTAGGTGGGCCGGCCACGTAATGCGATTCGCAGACACCCGCTGGACGAGAGTCGTCACAGATTGGATTCCGCGGGATGTCAAAAGAACACCAGGACGCCCACCAACGCGTTGGTCGGACTTCTTCGTGAAAGCCCTGAACGATCGATATGACGCTCTTCGTGTCCCTCGAGCGAGGAGGATCCATTGGACCACTCTAGCACTCGACAGGGACGAATGGAGACGCTGCTGGCGCCCGCTCGAGCAAGTCGATGATCAACGGGACGACAGGTGATACAGGTGATGCACCTCCCGGCAACTCAGGCACATGCCGAGAATCAACGCAAGAATTAAAATAAGTCCACTATAAAGGTACACGCCTCTAGAGATTCCAGCTCTTAGGAATAGACGACCGTCCCAGGTCAGCGCCAACAGCGTGCCTTGCGATGTCGAGCAGCTGATCTTCGACACATCTTCAGTGCCTTCTGAAAGGTGAAAATCTGCAATAAACGCTCGAATCTACCCGAAACTAGAATAGAACAACCTTCACACTCAATACCAGGAATTCTGTGCCAGTAGTCACCGCCGGGATTGTTCCCTTGAATACCAGCCCTTCTGCAAGAAAAACTACATTAGTGAGCGTAACTATGTAATAGATTTCCCACCACTACTCTCAAAACCTGTGCAAAGCCGCACCTGAAAATAGTTCCTTCCTTCGATAGGGCAAATAGCAAGCAGTTTCTATCCGGCAGTATGTTCATTCCACCTACGGCGAGATCCACAAATACGTCAACTTCTCGAGGTAGCTGAAAAATGAGCGCCGCTTTTAGTAACCACTACGATTCACTTTATTTTCTGTTCTAAATCTATGTTGCAAGAATTTTTTAAATTAGACATTGATAGACATTTTTTAGACATTTTTCAAACGAGGAAATGAAGAAATAAGGTTACGGTATCGCATCTTTAGACTCCCACTGATCTCCACCTGACACCACTGCGCGGCGCGGCACCTTAGTCGAAATGGATCCGGCGGCGCGAAAAATCGATATCTATGGCGATTGTTGTGTCGCGCCGCACGGCGGTGTAAGTTTAAACAGTGGTTGAAGCGGTATAAAATTAAATATGAATATCACATAATAAATACATATAAGCATAATATATGAAATATAAATAAATAACAAATAAAAAATTATCAGCGCACGTCCAACCATTTCTAGAGCGCGTGTCACATATCGATCGACATTATCGATCTCTACTAGGAGTTGCCCTTGAACGGAGAATCAATCGAATAAGTTGACCTGTAAACAGAGTCCAGGAGTGAACAATATCGATCGACTAATTACTATCTATCGATTTAATTGATTTCTGCAAAGCTGAAGGTCTGAAGTGAGACCAAAGTAAGATGTCCGGCGGACAGGCGTTATGATAGGTAAAGAATATCGAATATGCACACCTTATCGATCGATTTTATCGATTTTTATCCAAAGCTGACCGTTTAAGGTGGGAATCACGAGAGTCAGATGTTCAAGGGACAAACTTCACAACTTGTGAACAACATTGCCCTGGTTGCCACTGTCGATCGATTTATCGATTTTTCTTCAGAATCGACCGTTTTAGATGGGAATCGAGGAGTCGTGCAATTATGTCTCACTTTACTACTAGTGATAAAAACTATCGATTTTATCGATTTTCCAAAAGAATTGACCGCTTAAGGGGGGGGGGGGGGGGAGCGTCGATATGTCTGGCGGTATTTCTAGGGTGAAACTCCACTCATACCTGAGCGCGTAAAGATTAGAGCTAGCTTCCACCCATACGATCTTTCGATCTTCAGCATCCACCCATACGGAAACCCACCTCTGCCCATTTCTCAATGCTCGTGTAGCGCATGTGCCGCTTCCACTTTCGTCGACGTACGAACGAACCGACGCCTCCTTCCGGAGACCAGACAGCGCCTGCGAAATTCGTGGCGTATTCCCAACCCTTAAAAGAACAATTCTCATCTGTAGAAAGGTAACCCTTCAACTGCCTGGCCACCTCTCTATCGTATCTCCGCACGTCTCCGTCCACGATCCATGGCTCTTCCCAACGCCATCCGTCGGCCTTCAACTGAAATCCTGTCAGATCTCCGCTTCTCGACCCATCCTCGTTACTGAACGATGCTCGATCGGTCGGCAGCGTCCACGACGACCAGCCAATCATCGGGTACCATCTCTGAAGTGCATTTCAGAGCACGTATCTACTAACTCGCTACCGAATTCTTACCGTACCTGGTTGGCGTAGATCTCCACTCTTCGGCGAATCGTCAGGTGGGAATTCAGCACAAATTGGAAGACACTGCCGCTGTGATCCAAAGCGAACGCAGCCTGAAAATGATCAGCCCGTATCCACTGCTGAGCAGAAAAGATGTAGATGACACTTGAAACTATATTCTCTTGATAAGTATAGTTTTATCCGCCATTTTCACGTCGAAATGACAGTTTTCGAATCAAATTGTACACTCTTCTAAGCAAGCCTGACGCCTTTGGAATTAACTGTCACTGCCCATATTAAAGCGTTTGTCTTCCAAATTAAACTAAAAACTCTCCAAAAGGGTTAGAATGTTTATTTATTTATTTATTTATTTATTTATTTATTTATTTATTTATTTATTTATTTATTTGCATTCGAGGGTGTACTACAACGCCAACGAAGTCCACAAACAAACAAAATAAAGCAACAGTAGAATAGACGTCCAATTACATTAAAATTGGAACCTTACTTTTTAGCAGTTAAGTTATAAGCAATAATAATATAACAGTACTAGTTTAGTAATTACTATTACAGGATATAATAATTTCTTGTCTAAAGAAAATTTGGTATAACTTTTTTAAAAATTTTCAAATCACCCGCAATAAATGTAACCATTGCACCATAAAATTTTAGTTCTATAAAAAAAATTAGTTTTTTAGTTTTTAACTTTTAGTTTTATAAAAATTTTAGTTTTCAAGGCAAAATTGTGATTTAAAACATGTTTTAAGAATAGAAAGGCAGTAAATTTTTAGTGTGTGAAATAAAGTGATCGCGCCATGCATTCGTCCACCTTGCTGCTCGTCATTTGATTGATAATGCGAACGCACCTTGAGGACCTGCGTTTTCCACAGTTGTTTTTGTTGTATCGTTTACAAGTGTGTAACTCCAGACGAATCGAATATTTGCCATCAATCAAGCGAAAATCGTGATGTGTTGGGCAAGTGCGTGGCGCAATGCTGTTTCTAGCGCTAAAAATTGCTGCCTTCATGCGCTCTCAAATGAGCTTGAGGCCACTCTACATATTTCCTTAAAAATAAAAATTTTACAAAATTTCAAACGGCGCTCACAATATTAGGTTATAACGAAATAAATGGCACTGAACCACTGTAAATTTAAACAGTTAATATCTCGGCTTGTAGGCAAGTTTATTAATCGAAAAAAAACCTTCTGATTCTACACATCTTTGCCAACGTGACACATGCTTTTTTGTCCCACTAGCATAACAATCAGAAGTTCTGGAAATGACGAAATCTTCGAAGGCACTTTCGGCATCCTGTTGGTATTTGAATATTTTCCCTACCAAGAAGCCGCCAAGATGCTTGAAGAAATGGTAGTCTGTTGGGGAGAGGTCGGGAGAAAACGGAGGATGTGGTAGGTTTCAATGCTCAGCTCATTCAATTTCTGCAACGTCATTCGTGCTACATGGGGGCGAGCATTGTCGTGCAGAAGGAGAACTCGCTTTCGGTTCACCAAGGCCGGCCGTATATCCTTCAACTTTTCCATCATTTCTTCAATTTCAATGCAGTACTTCTCTGCCGTGATGGATTCACCGGAGGGAGGAAGCTGTGGTGAATAATTCCCAGCGAACACCACCATACTGTCACCATTACTTTCTTTTGGTGCAATTCCGGCTTCGCAAAAACCTTGGGGCTCTCATCGCTGTCCACCCACTGTGCCGATCGCCGCCTGTTGTCGTACATTATCCACTTCTCGTCACAGGTTACGATGCGATCAAGGAATGGGTCCGCTTCGTTCCGTAGAAGCAGTGCGGACGAGATCTCATATCGTCGGTTTCTTTGCTCCTCAGACAGCTCGTGAGGCACCCATCTCTCCAGCTTTTTGGTCTTTCCAATTTCCTTCAGATGCCGGGCAGCTGTGTTGTGACTGACGCCAAGAACCTTCGCTATCTCCCTGGTACCTTTGTGTGGATCCTCCTCTACCACATCTCTCAGCTTGTCCTCATCAACATCACTATGCCTCCCACGACCTTCATGTTCTTCCAAGCTCTCATCTCCATTCCGGAACTTCTGATACCAACGATACGCCGTCCGAATTGTGGAACATCCTTGACCGAATGCGGCGTTGATCTTCTCGTCCGCCTCCTTAGCTGTAGTGCCCAGCTTGAATCATACAAGTAAATGCCTCGGATCACCCTTTTGTCCATCTGCAAAAAAGTCAGAAAACTCTAAAGTTTTCCCACTTTTACATAGAAAATTTGGTACTCACCGCTAGAGCAAAGTTTGCGCTTCTAAATGATATGCCACATGTTACTGTTTGTTCTTGATCAAACGCGTAAAGACGCGCCAAAAAATGGCGCGAGCCAGTGCCACTTAATTCATTACAACCTAATATAAGAAGATGCTAAAATGGGAAAAAGGTTCTTTTCGCCATTATCCTCAGAATAAGCTTTGTTGTCTGCAACAGGAAGAGGAGCATGTATTCCATTTTCATTTTAAATTTAGACACTTTAAAATCAAACTGGATACATCTCAAACGAAATTGAACAATTTTCAAATCAAAATGGATACTCTTTTAATACGTGCGCGCTATGACCACTTCTGGTTCATAACGTCCTTCGCGGACCACTTTTTCGTTTCGTGTACTTTTTCTATTTCTTTTTATAGATCAGTCAGTTATGGTCTTCGTTCTTGTTCGCATTTTTTGTTTAATTATAAATTACAATTATCATTTCTATTACAATTATTGACGACAACAGAACGCAAACATGGCTCCATAAGATCAGGCTCGTAGAAAGGAACAAGAAAGGGATGGTGATGATTAAATGGAAAGATCTCTTCATGCCGTCCACAATGCTGATGACTCGAGCTCAACAACGACGAACGAGCCAACTATAATCCATGCACGCAATGAGGGCAGGGCATGTTTGTCGATACCAGTGATCAAATGGCCAGCTACTGTCCCTTTGTTCGCTCTAGATCTGATTGTCGCCTGAGAAGATTCAAAATCGTCGAAAACTGATGTCAGATTTGTCATCAGCACCCCAAATAACCCCCACAGACGACGTTTGGGCGAAAAAGTTATGAGCCACCGGTGGCTCATTTTGTCCCACGCGGACAAACGCGTATGTGCCACCGGTGGCTCATATTGTCGTCAATGTGATAAGCAAGCCTGACTCTGTTGAAATCAAACTGAACATTTTCCAAACTAAAATGAGCTTTTTTCACATCACTCTGGGGGCTCTCCGAGAAAGCGAGAATAATTTTCGTCCATGGAAAACCTACCATTGGCATGAGTTTTCCTGAAATTTCTATTAGGTTGTAACGAATTAAATGGCACTGGCTCGCGCCATTTTTTGGCGCGTCTTTACGCGTTTGATCAAGAACAAACAGTAACATGTGGCATATCATTTAGAAGCGCAAACTTTGCTCTAGCGGTGAGTGCCAAATTTTCTATGTAAAAGTGGGAAAACTCTAGAGTTTTATTGACTTTTTTGCAGATGGACAAAAGGGTGATCCGAGGCATTTACTTGTATGATTCAAGCTGGGCACTACAGCTAAGGAGGCGGACGAGAAGATCAACGCCGCCTTCGGTCAAGGATGTTCCACAATTCGGACGGCGTATCGTTGGTATCAGAAGTTCCGGAATGGAGATGAGAGCTGGGAAGAACATGAAGGTCGTGGGAGGCATAGTGATGTTGATGAGGACAAGCTGAGAGATGTGGTAGAGGAGGATCCACACAAAGGTACCAGGGAGATAGCGAAGGTTCTTGGCGTCAGTCACAACACAGCTGCCCGGCATCTGAAGGAAATTGGAAAGACCGAAAAGCTGGAAAGATGGGTGCCTCACGAGCTGTCTGAGGAGCAAAGAAACCGACGATATGAGATCTCGTCCGCACTGCTTCTACGGAACGAAACGGACCCATTCCTTGATCGCATCGTAACCTGTGACGAGAAATGGATAATGTACGAGAACAGGCGACGATCGGCACAGTGGGTGGACAGCGATGAGAGCCCCAAGGTTTTTGCGAAGCCGGAATTGCACCAAAGAAAGTAATGGTGACAGTATGGTGGTGTTCGCTGGGAATTATTCACCACACCTTCCTCCCTCCCGGTGAATCCATCGCGGCAGAGAAGTACTGCATTGAAATTGAAGAAATGATGAAAAAGTTGAAGGATGTCCGGCCGGCCTTGGTAAACCGAAGGCGAGTTCTCCTTCTGCACGACAATGCTCGCCCCCATGTAGCACGAATGACGTTGCAGAAATTGAATGAGCTGAGCATTGAAACTCTACCACATCCTCCGTTTTCTCCCGACCTCTCCCCAACAGACTATTTCTTCAAGCACCTTGGCGACTTCTTGGTAGGGAAAATATTCAAATACCAACAGGATGCCGAAAGTGCCTTCGAAGATTTCGTCAATTCCAGAACTTCCGATTTTTATGCTACTGGGATAAAAAAGCTTGTGTCACGTTGGCAAAGATGTGTAGAATCAGAAGGTTTTTATTTCGATTAATAAACTTGCCTACAAGCCGAGATATTAACTGTTTAAATTTACAGTGGTTCATTGTCATTTATTTCGTTACAACCTAATAGCTTTCTGTTTTCTTTATTTCATATATCTTTCGTATAATTTTCCCATCTTCTCCACTTTTCCCTTTCTTCCTTCCCCACGTCTGCTTCTCTTATTTCATTTGAAATGTTGCACAAGGTTTACTCAACTCACTATAGCGAATTAACGAAAAACTGACGGATCCTCGAATTTTTGGCAACCGACTAAAAGCTCAAAAGGGCAGATTTTTTAATTTTAAACCGCTGAAATCGTAAACCAAACGAAACAAAAACTTGAACACCGGAATGTGTAAACCCCATACAACATCAGAATCCTCTCAGGACGCCTAAACATCCCATGACATGACACCGAAATATGCCTCACATGAGAAGCGGCGGCGATCTGGCGAACCTTCAGCTGCTCCCCATTGGAGACTAGCGGCTCGGGTTTCCACTGGGCGTCAGAAATGTGCTCTGAAATGAGAATATTTGAAGAAATCAAGTCTCTCAACAACGTCCACTACGCTTTCTCTAAAGTAGATTACTTTGAACTAAGCGCGGCGAGAAAATCTGGTACTGTTCACTAATGTGGCCTACACGAGAGGCTGAAACGCATCAAACCTATCAGTTCGCATTCATTAAGAGGCGCCGCGTACGATCTCTGATTGGTCGACGCATGTTCGGTCCCTGCTCTGACTACTCGCGCGTTCCCACCTCACCCATGTAGGCCAAATTTGCGACTAGTACCCAAATTTTTGTACAGGATGTTCCAAAACGTTATGTGGCTCGAATGTTCGCAAAATCCTTAACTGTTTGACTAGAACACCCTCTGTAGTTTACTTTGAAGAAGCGAAAATCGAAAATCCCACAGTTGGTTTGACAGCACTTGTCTAATGTGGCGCATTCTGCTTAATTCTTGATGTAATTGCCACCTACACAAAATCGTGCGGCTGAAAAACCCATGTATTTCAGCGGCCGCTTTTTCTGAACCTTTATATTTCGAACAACTATTTTGATTACTTAAGATTAAGCACAAAAAAAAACTGACCTCGCCGAGCTGAAAAACACTATTATTCGATACGAAAAATATTTTTTAGGTAGGACGTTTTCAAACTTTGAGAATAGAAAGTCAAGGGTTACGCCATGGTCCGCCAAAAATCGCGCGACGCGACCGATCAATTTACCCACTATGCATGTCATCGCGTCGCTCGCCGTCTGAAGTATAAACTAAGTTGTACGCCGTCATCGAATATACGACACGGGGTCGAAAGTACGATCGATAACTGATTTATCGCAGAGAACTTTATGGCTCCGAATTTCAAGGCTGCTAGAGACATGGCAATTAAAGTCCTTACTCGACCAAAACTAACGTGGCTACCTAATCGTCAGACTCAATTCTGTGTATTTTTATGATGACTCAAAGCTTTGCTGGTAATTTCTTGCAAACAAAATTGTCCTTCAAAATAAAGCTGTACGAGAATATTTCTTAAAAATCATTGAAATCGTAAGATATACACCATTTTCACGTTAAATTGGACACCTTTCAAATCAGATTGGACACTCTTCAAAGCAAACCTGATGCTTCCGAGATCAAAGTAAACGTCTTCCAAATCAAAAGGAGCCTCTTACAATTTAACTGTAGTCTCTCCAAGATGGTTAGAATAATTTTTCCTTCAACGAAATTTTGGTAGAAATTTCGGATCTATCCTAGTCCGGGGGGGGGGCCACCTAACTAAAAAGTATTATATGTAACAAATTCACTTGCGACATACCGAGCGACTCCTACAGAACAACACAGAACCCTAAGCAAAAAAGTCACCAAGAAAAAAACGAAAATTGCATTTGTTGCGGTTTTAAGCCGGCAAAGTTGTGTGCCCTCCTCACCATGTTGAATCCTGGTTATAACATGTCAGGCGGCGGTCAGCACGTGGCATGCGTCCTTATGCGCCCTCCTCACCATGTTGGATCCTGGTTACAACATGTCAGGCGGTGGTCAGTACGCGGCAGGCCTCCATTGCCTTACTCTTCGCCCGCCGAGACGGTTGTAAGAACCGCGGCGGTTTAATGTTTTTGTTCGCTCGTTGGTTTTTTCTTCCTTTTAGGTCCTCTCGAGTCCTTCAGGAGCCGCTCGGTAAGTCCCATGTCGATTTGTTAGATAATTTTTAGATATGTGGCCCCCCCGGACTAGGATAGATCCGAAATTTTTTTGCGATTTTTTTAGATCGGCTGCCCGAATGAGAGTCATAATTTTATCTTTTGATAAAAAAACGACAAATTAAATTTTGTTCTGAAGTGAAAGAAAACAGAAATAATTTAATGTAATTAAAGACGATATCACGCCATGCATTCTAAAAGATTATCGCAATTTTGATTTGATTGATAGCGTAAGTGCAACCTCAATCTGAAAACGCTTACATACCGTAAAAGAAGGAACGACGTAATTATGATTTCCACGTTGAAAACGGCTCGGTTGGTTTTCCGTTGAGGAAAAAAGAAATGAAAAAAGAAAAAAGAGTTAAAAGATCAGATCTTGCGGTGCACTCGAAAAGCTCGCCGCCATTTCTATTTGACTGATGGTGGAAATTCGACATACATGAAGCATCTGAGTGAGGATATGTGTGTTCTTTACAATGATTTTTGTAGTACCGTTTATAGGTGTGAAACTCCATGCGAACAGTCATTTTACTATCAATCGAATAAAACTGACGTTTTCGACGAGGGCATGGCGCAATCCTTTCTTCTAGCATCAAAAATTACCGCCTTCATGCTCTTTTAGCTCACCTTAAACCATTGCTTTTCCTCAGAAAATAAAAATGTTATAAAATTTTAAACAATGTCCTCATTTATTGGGTGGGTGAATTAAAACTTCAACTTCAAAGAATGTTATACTAAAAATTTTCTTGTACAAAAAATTGTTCTAACCTTTTTGGAGACTCTCTTGTTTAATGTGGAAAGAGGTCGTTTTGTTTTGGAAGACGTTCAGTTTGACTTCAAAGGCCTTAAGCTTGTTTATAAAATTGTCCAATTGGACGTGGAAGGTGTAGAATTTGATTTGAAAACTCTCCATTTTGACGTAAAAATGGCATATTTTTCGGTTGCAATTTTTCACTTACTTGACATTTACACCAATCAAGCCAATATTACGACAAACTGGAAGAGGACATGGCGCGATCTCGATGAAGCCTTTCGTGCTCTACAAAGCAAGCTACAGAAATTTGCATTACCCACTATCATATCTTCCATATAATAGTGAGCGACTTTCAGTGCGCTTTTCTCCATACTCACTATCAGAAGATCAAAAGAAAGAAGGGAAAATCGGTTTATGTCGCGAAGACGCAACGCGTGGGTTTGGCAACACGCCGTTACTCCTACCGTAACCGCGGCAACCAATCAGGCCCGGGCCTCAGCAGCACAGGCAGGGCACATGATTGGTTTCCGGGATTACGGTAGGACTAACGGGGCGCTTGCGCCCTCCCGCGGTCCGTCTCCGCAACATGTACTGGAAACCACTGCGATCAAGGCGTTCTATTGTTGGAGTTTGGGGTCGATGCTTCCAAGCACACGTTTTACAGCTGAGGGCAGATTCATCAACCGCTTACCGCCTTCTACCAATGAAAATACCGCCAAATCCCCTGATGTGACATTCATCCAGCAACAGGTTTGGCGGTATTTTCACCATTAGACGGCGGTAAGCGGTTGATGAATCTGGGGCCTGGTAGGCCCCTGAGCATCTGGTGAACTCCTTCGACGATCTCGGTCTCATCTGATAAATTCATGTGATCCTAGGCGAAAACGCATTGATTTTTCACTTTTTCAATCTTTGTCTTACATCGTTGGAAACTAAGTTTCCGCTCTGCATTAAACATTTTATTCTGAATTTTTTGAAAGCTTTTGCTGTCTTATATATCATTTACAAGAGAATTATATGCTCCAACAGAAAATACTTTTCGCTTTCGTTTTTTTTTTGTCACTTCGATTTTAGCCAATTTTTTGGTGACTAAGGTGAGGTGGAAAGTAGAGAAAGAAAATTATTTTTAACAACAGCTCCTGCCCTTTGTTCAATTTTTTTTTGGAAAGTGTTAAATGACGTTGGAAAGAGAATGTTTTGCTCTATCAAAGTTTGTGTTGCGCCAATTTTTCCGTGGTGATTTTTGTCAATTTTTTGCAGAATATCAAAAAAGGAAAATGACCCTTACCCAACAGCTACTTCTCTCTTAAGACTCCGCTGAAAATCGACAACAATCAGCATGAACAAAAGAACGCAACACACAGATAGACCAAAACGTTCTCTTTTCCAACGACATACAACACTGTCCAAAAAAGATGACAAAAAGTTGACCGTTCATGCTGTCAATAAAATTGATTTATGTCTTCTGGATACTCCATATTAATGCCCAGAAAATTAACGAAAATATATATGGACGAAAAGCATCCAATGCAAATTCTTGTAGTGCAAGTAATCCTCTTTCGAATGGTATATAAGTTTGGGTAGAAAACTCAAAAATAAGCAGAGCAGGTTTTTGTGACTTTCCATCTCAATGATCTAAAAATTGACAAAAAGCTACATGGAATTGGAAAGAAAACCAAAATTAAGGAGAGAAAAAGCGGCTGTCGGCGAAGGTCGTTTTTCTTTTTTTCTTGAGCTCCCACTTTAAGACCTAAAAATTTTAAAAAAATCAAAAAGATAGACAGAAATGAAATAAAAATGGGAAAAATCGAAACAAATTCTGATAGAGAAAATCATTCTCTTTCGAACGGTTCACAGCAGTACCAACAACCTTTCACTGTAATTCAGAATCAAATGTTTAATAAGCGGCGGAGACTTATTTTCCAACCTAATAGTGATGTGGCTCCTCAGTATAATTTAATCCTTTTTATTTTTCGACAAAAATTGAGAACGCGATTGTCAGGCGAGAAGAACGCATTTTGCCAAGGTGTTAACCGAATGGGATCTATCCTAGCCCGGGGGGGGCACTTATCTAAAAAGTATGTAAAAAAATCGACTTGGGACTTTTGGGACTTACCGAGCGACTCCTACGGAGCAAGATAGAACCTAAAACAAAGGAAAAAACGAACGGATAAATAAAAAATAAAATCGCCGCGGTTCGACAACCGTATCAGTCGGCAAAGAGCGACGGAATGGAGTCGTGCCGCGTGCTGAGCACCGCTTGACATGTTAGAACCAGGATCTAACATGGTGAGGAGGGCACACAAAGTCACCTAGCGCGTTCTGACCGCCGCCTGACATGTTATAACCAGGATCTAACATGGTGAGGAGGGCACATAACTTCACCCTCTTACAACCGCGGCGAAAACATTTATTTTTTTCGTTGTTTTTCTTTGCTCGTGAATTTTTCTGGTTTAGGTTATATCGTGCTCTGCAGAAGTCGCTCGGTAAGTCCCAAGTCGATTTTTTACATACTCTTTAGTTATGTCCCCCCGACTAGGATAGATCCATAGAATGATATCCGAGAAAGTCCGCTCGAAACACCAGGAAAATTGAATTCTGTTCGGCAAGCAATTTACTGATTCTGAATAATGCTCCGTTGAGCACGGAATTCGACTCAAATCGACCACTTCTCCTCACTCCGCCACATTTTTTATCAACATCGAGTCAAACGCTGGAATTCCTCTCTCTCTCGCACCTATTTTACTCTCGGCGGTCACTCGATACGGTACGCCTTTCGCGTTCACCAGCCACAGATAGCCAGTTCCCATGGGCAGTAGTCACCTGAAATTCCGTGCTCCGTTGAGAAGGAATCGATACGTACACCACATCAACTAGCAGAGGCTTCGTAGAGAAATGCTTGAGTTGAAAAAAGGTCGATCAATACGGCAGGGATAGATGGCTGCTGCGAAAATGCAAATATAACCGGCCGCCAGTCAAGCCTGGAAGGTTGCCGCCAAATGGCCAACGACTATGTAGTGGTGGTACAGGGCAGAAGAGCACTCTTATCATGTTTCCCTGATACGTTTTTGGGAATCTAAAAGTGCGCCAAAAAATCGAATAATTTCTCAAAATATTGACATTATTTAAAAAATAATGTCAATATTTCTATTAGGTTGTAACGAATTTAATTGCACTGGCTCGCGCCATTTTTTGGCGCGTCTTTACGCGTTTGATCAAGAACAAACTGTAACATGTGGCATATCATTTAGAAGCGCAATCTTTGCTCTACCGGTGAGTACCAAATTTTCTATGTAAAAGTGGGAAAACTTTAGTTTTATTGACTTTTTTGCAGATGGACAAAAGGGTAATCCGAGGCATTTACTTGTATGAATTCCAGCTGGGCACTACAGCTAGGGAGGCGGACGTGAAGATCAACGCCGCATTCGGTCAAGGATGTTCCACAATTCGGACGGCGTATCGTTGGTATCAGAAGTTCCGGAATGGAGATGAGAGCTTGGAAGAACATGAAGGTCGTGGGAGGCATAGTGATGTTGACGAGGACAAGCTGAGAGATGTGGTAGAGGAGGATCCACACAAAGGTACCAGGGAGATAGCGAAGGTTCTCGGCGTCAGTCACAACACAGCTGCCCGGCATCTGAAGGAAACTGGAAAGACCAAAAAGCTGGAAAGATGGGTGCCTCACGAGCTGTCTGAGGAGCAAAGAAACCGACGATATGAGATCTCGTCCGCACTGCTTCTACGGAACGAAACGGACCCATTCCTTGATCGCATCGTAACCTGTGACGAGAAATGGATAATGTACGACAACGGGCGACGATCGGCACAGTGGGTGGACAGCGATGAGAGCCCCAAGGTTTTCGCAAAGCCGGAATTGCACCAAAAGAAAGTAATGGTGACAGTATGGTGGTGTTCGCTGGGAATTATTCACCACAGCTTCCTCCCTCCCGGTGAATCCATCACTGCAGAGAAGTACTGCATTGAAGTTGAAGAAATGATGAAAAAGTTGAAGGATATCCGGCCGGCATTGGTAAACCTAAGGCGAGTTCTCCTTCTGCACGACAATGCTCGCCCCCATGTAGCACGAATGACGTTGCAGAAATTGAATGAGCTGAGCATTGAAACTCTACCACATCCTCCGTTTTCTCCCGACCTCTCCCCAACAGACTACCATTTCTTCAAGCATCTTGGCGACATCTTGGTGGGGAAAATATTCAAATACCAACAGGATGCCGAAAGTGCCTTCGAAGATTTCGTCAATTCCAGAACTTCTGATTTTAATGCTACTGGGATAAAAAAGCTTGTGTCACGTTGGCAAAGATGTGCAGAATCAGAAGGTTTTTATTTCGATTAATAAGCTTGCCTACAAGCCGAGATATTAACTGTTTAAATTTACAGTGGTTCAGTGCCATTTATTTCGTTACAACCTAATAACAGCCTTCTGCAACAAGGAACTAAACGTCTAGGAAACATCTCCGAGCAGGTAATCTCCCATCAAATCCTGTTTGCATTACCTGTATCACCTGTCTTCCCGTTGATCATTGAGTTGCTCGAGCGGGCGCCAGCAGCGTCTCCATTCGTCCATGTCGAGTGCCAGAGTGCTCCAATGGATCCTCGAGTGACACGAAGAGCGTGATATCGGTCGTTCAGGTCTTTCACGAAGAAGTCCGATCAACACGTTGGCGGGGCGTCCTGGTGTTCTCTTGACATCCTGCGAAATCTAGCCTTAACGGCTCTTGTCCAGTCCAAACGCATTATGTGGCCGGCCCACCTAATTTTCGACGACTTGGCCCACGTGACAGCGTCTCTGATCTTCGAACGTCGGCGAAGCTCGGAACTCCGGAGGCCTTCTCTCACTTGCGTGAGTCGTGTCACTCCGAGCATCGTCCTCTCGATTCCACACTGTGCGACGCTGACCGCGTGTTCATCTGGCTTTCGTATGGCCCAGTTCTCTGAGGCGTATCTTAGGGCAGGAAGAACAGTGGAGTCGAATAGGTGGGCACGGAGTCGGACGTTCTTCGTCCTCTTCGCGACTTCGACGCTCTTGAATGCTCTCCAAGCCGCTCGTTTCCTCCTGCTCAGCTCTGGCGCTAGGACGTTGGCCATTTTAAATTCCCGACCCAGATACACGTAACTGGAGCACTCGGAGATGTTAGTTCAGTTGAGCGGGAATAGGACATCAGAAACTTGTTCGTTCCTCATGAACATCGTCTTCGTAAGATTCAGCTGCAGTCCATCGTTCCCACATACACGATCGAAGTCGGCCAGCATTCGTTCCGCCTGACTGATGCTCGGTGTTATGAGCACGATGTCGTCAGCGAAGCGCAGATGGTGCAGCTGCCGGCCGTCGACCTTCACTTCCATGTCTTCCCATTCTAGTTCGCACATGACGTTTTCGAGGGCTGAAGAGCTTCGGGGATATGGTATCCCTTGCCGAACCCCTCTCTTCACGTTGACGACGTCGTTGTAGAATGGTAAGATCTTGGTCGTGAATCCACCGTAGAGACATGGTACCGAGTAGGACGGAACACTTAGCAGCCAAAAATCCAGCGCCAGATTCATTGCGGAAAGCTTCTGAGCTTGTAGGAGAGAGGCAAAGTACTACCCATCCGACAGAATAACTTTCTCTAATTGTCATGGAGAGTCCGCTCGAGAAAATCTCCGTCCGTCAGGCCCGTATTTCGGATAGCACACAACCAAATCTCCCGAATTTAAATAAAAGCCTTCGAATAATGGGAGAGCAGCTGAGGTTTTCGTAGTAAAAAAAACCCCAAGCAGGGGATGCAAATCACCGCATGCCCCTTCCGACTAGGACTAGGATAGATCGCGCATAGATTTATTTATTCCTTTCACGAACGACTATATTTCTGCGCTAGACTTCAACAGAATTACATGTAATAAATTGATTTTTTGAATATTTTTTGACACTCAACACTACTATCGAAATATTTTTATTATGAAATAGAGATGAAATCGTCAGTCAAGCAGGGAGAGGATCACGCCTTTCGAGCACAGGACAGCAATACGGACAGAAACATCATTCATTGATTTGATTTTACACTTGGAACTTTTCAAATGATAGATCTTCACTTCTAAAACTATGATCGGCTAACACAATTGGCATCACAGAGTAAGCACACATGACAACCTAACGAGGAAAATAGTAGGTCTAGAAATACAACGGGCACAACAAGCAAAGGGAACCTCGTCGATCTAGAAGATCTCTTCCGCATCTTCACAAGCAAGAACGATGAAATCAAAGAGAACACTAGAAGAGGAAGAGAGACGTGTGTGAATTTACACTAGAACAGTTGCACATTGTCACGACGGACAAGATTTCCAGCGACCCATGTCACAATACGTTACGGAATGTACTACCTTTCACTCGGGAATTTGCGAGCTGTTGCCTCCTTACTTGTTTCCCATCTGTGCTTTGTTAGTCTGAAAAAAAATCAGAAATTTGGGTACGCGATAAACCGTTAGGAAAATTAGTAACTGCAGAATGGCAAAAATTACCTGCACAATACCAATGATCATTCCGAAGAGACCAATGGCCGAGGCGAAGATTTCAATAATGAGAATCTTTACGAAAAGGGCTGGATTCGCCGCATCGGCAATAGCAGCACCGGAACCAACGATGCCTAAAACTCAGCGTTATATCTCTATGTTCTCTTTTTGTAAAACCTCGGCATTTTCTTAGGATCTCTCCATACTTCGCGACGAGAGCGACTCGTCGCCCGTGCAAAACATGCAAATCGATTGAAACCGAGCGATCGCCGCCGGAATCTGTTCATACTTGAGCGCTGGCGCTGTCGCTCCCGTCGCTCTCGTCGCTGCTGTCGCCTGTTCATACTTCGCGCAGGCGACGGGAGCGACTGGGGCGATGGACGGAGTGTGGAGTACGTTTTGAATTACGTACTCCACACTACGTCCGTCGCTCCAGTCGCTCTTGTTGCTCCCGTAGCTGCTGTCGCCTGTTCATACTTTCTGGGCGCGGCCTTCGTGAAGTATGAACAGGGCCTTAGTATGTCAATACTGCTGTGGCGAACGAGGTTGTAAGGTGGATCAATTCATCGAGCAGCCTAGCGTTTCAACCTGTTCATGGTCTTCAGAAGCATAGAGGTGTTTCAAGACTTCAGATTTGCTGTCTAACCGACCAGACGCCTCCTCAACCCCGACTTTCAGATATCATCCTAGATGCGAAACGAAAACCCCCAAAGCATAAAAAAACTCATCCGCTGATCCACCGTTTACGCGGAGCGATGTCGCTACCGCTCCTGTTAGTAGCCGAGTAGTGACTGAGAAATATTGTGCCATGCTGCACTGGTTATACTTACGATAAGTGCACCAGTGTCATTCTTAAGGACATAGATAAATCGCCACCGGTCGTTCTACAGCTCACAGTGCTGTAGGAATAGTAAAAAGCCACTGGTAATCGAGGGACACTCATTTCGGCTATTCAGGGCTGTATTCCTTGTGCAAATCCGGAATGCTTCCAACGCTTTTCTAGGCGAGATGTCGGTCTCATACGTCAGAATCATGCACTTAACGTCAAACTCAGTTCGCAAAGTTTCATCACAATAAGCTGGGAGATTGCGCCAAAGTTGGTGAAGTACACTAACTTGATAGTGGGGCTTGCAAACAGATATGCATCGGGGAAAGTGGAAAGGTACTGTCAGTTCGCGCTAAAGAACACACTTGGCTAATAAAGGCGTAGTAAGCTGTCACAACGATGTTTTGTTGCGATCAAAACTTCTAGCGCCAGGCGGGACTCGAACCCGCACCTCCCTCTGACCGGGCGGGAATGCTCTACGCCTTTACACCACCGGCGCCGTTTGATCGAACGCAACATCCACACCTCGTGGGACCGATCAGCACTCACCCGTATCCGGGATGTAAAGGCGTAGAGCATTCCCGCCCGGTCAGAGGGAGGTGCAGGTTCGAGTCCCGCGTGGCGCTAGAAGTTTTGATCGCAACAAAACATCGTCGTGACAGCTTACTACCTCGATACCAGCCACCTGAGGCTTAACGAAACTGATTTGAAAGGCGTAGTACTTTATCTAGTCCGTTAGGCAAGCACAGAGCTGGGGTCGGATTCATCAACGACCTACAGCAATTTAACAGAGAAAATACAGCCGATATCCTGGTAGCGCGGTGAAATGTTTTCCCATATTACTTGATAAGCCGCGTTATCAGGGATTTCCGCTGTATTTTCTCCGTTAAATTGCTGTAAGCTGTTGATGAATTCGGCCACGGGGGGGGGGCATGATTAAACCGACTTTGACGTTAAATTCACGATTCTGACGTATGAGTCCGACATTTCCTCTAGAAAAGCGTTGGAAGCATTCTGGATTTCCGTAAGGATTCCACGCTGAATAATCGAAACGAGTGCCCTCGATCACTAGTGACTTCTTGACATTCCTTTCGCACTGTGAGTTGTAGAACGATCGGTGGTGACTTGTGTGTGACATTAAGAATGACTAAGACACTCAGTATAACCAGTGCAGTGTGACAGTTTCGTGTTTCAGTCACCACTCGGTCTCTCCGCGTGGCGGTAGATCAGCGTGTGAGTCTATTTCTCATGCCTTGGGCTTTTTTCTTCGTTTTGCACCTGGGACGATATCTGAAACTCGGGGTTCAGGAAGCGTCTGGTCGGATAAACACCAAATCGGAAGTCTTGAAACACCTCTATGCTTCTGAAGACGATGAACAGGTGGAAACGCTAGGCCGCTCAATAAATTGATCCAACTTACAACCTCATTCGGCACAGCAATTTTGACATACACTAGTATTGTCTTGGAAAAACAAGAAGCCGATGGAACCCGAACGCAAAACACGAGATTTTCTCGCTGCATAAAGCCAGTCTAAGACGTTAGCTTTGACGTAGGTACTCACCAACAGCCAGACCACACACGAGGTTACTGAATCCAACAGTGAGTCCGCCACCAAAGATCATGTAGCCGGCCGCAAGATTACGAGCGAGAATCGTCACCTGTGCGGGGTCGGACAGGTCGAGTTCCTCTCTTCGGAAGTCCTGAAATTGCTTGGATTAGTTCTTCAATGGAGGGAGACACGGTTGCCCCATTCTTGTTGATTCATATAATAAAACACGGTACTTGTTGTTTATGTGGCCCACTGATGAGGTAGAGACCAGACCAATCAAGCCACATCGAGCGGACGTTCCACCCATAGGGTCGTGTACCGTCGGTGCCTAGATTGGCTGATGCCTGCCTATCGGTGCTTCGATTGGCTATAATTGGCCCGCGCATTCCCTCCACCCTATGTTGGCCACATTACTGACTGGTGCCCAAGACGCTACTAGACCGGCTCCATTGAGCGACATTCTCGCAGCCGCAACCGGTATAGAGAGGTACTTGAAGAACTTAAGACCCACAGACTAAAGGAATAACATCCGGCAAACGGCTATAGGAACCCCCAGTATCTACCATGCTACGTAAGAGTCAAGCATGCTCTTACAGACAAGAGGGAAAACTACACGGCCTCTGTTTCAGTGAGGCTCATGTTCTCTGATTGGCTGGCGCGTTCCCGCTTCTCAGTGCGGGCCACAATGGCGACTAGTACGATAACTTTTGGTTTTAATTAATTTTTAATTGCGGTAATTTCTAACAATTTCCTTTTGTTTTTCTGAAATCTCCCCATCTTTATTTGCAAACAATCCCGCTTTGAAAGTGTTCTGTACAAGGTTCTAACGGCATAAACATCTAGAAAAAACCTGCGCCTATACAGAGCGATAACTATATAAAAAAGCGAAAAAGCCAAAGAAGATAGCGACAACGTAAAACTAGACCATTCGAATAGTGATATCAAAAAGCTCACCAAGATGACTCGAGCCCTACAAACCCGAAAACTCATATGAAAATACAGGATCTATCCTAGTCCGGGGGGGGGGGGGGCACATAATTCAAAAGTATGTAATAAATCGACATGAGACCTACCGAGCGGCCCCTGCAGAACAAAATAGGACCTGAACTAGAAAATTCACAAAGAAAAAAAAAACGAAAAAAATTACAATTGTTTTCGTCGCAATTGTAAGCAGGCGAAGTTATGCGCCCTCCTCACCATGTTAGATCCTGGTTATAACATGTCAGGCGGCGGTCAGCACGCGGCATTTGGCTTTATGCGCCCTCCTCACCATGTTAGATCCTGGTTATAACATGTCAGACGGTGGTAGCACGCGGCAAACTTCCATTGCGTTGCTCTTTGCCCGCCGAGACGGTTGTAACACCGCGGCGATTTTATTTTTTGTTTGTCTGTTCATTTTTTTTTGTTTTGAGTAGGTACTATCCTCTTCTTCAGGAGCTGGTCGGTAAGTCTAAAGTCGATTTATTACATGGTTTTTTGTTATGTGGCTCCCCCGGACTAAGATAGATCCAAAATGCAACCTACCGACATCTTTCCAACGAAGACGAACGCCATAATGATTCCGAAAATAGCGACAGCCTCACAGAAGATAATAGAGACCAAGTTCTTCGTTCGAATTCTCGGCGCCTTCACACCACCTCCGAGGATAGAAGAACCGGTGGTGAAAATTCCCCTAGAATATCTCACTAATGAATTCTTAGAAATCTACTATTAAAGTCTACAAACGTGCTCTGTACAGAAAACAGCACAACTCACCATCCGGCTCCGAGAACAGATAATGACAGGGAGAATCCGATGCCGAAACCAGCCCACATGTGTGGAGAGGTGCTAGTCAGGAACCATCCTATGTCGAATCTGTTGCCTTGTCCGGTCAGCAAATAATACAGCGCTGGAAAACGAGTTCGAAAATTTTCTATTAACCTCTTGTATAATGAACAAAACTCGACCTTATGTGTCGCTAGTAAGATCGACAGTTAAATTCATTAAAATGTCCCATATTTCTCCTCATCATTATAAGAGAAAATTGTTTTTTTTTCTTACCAGATGAGGGTCGCGGGCGTATCTCGGTATGTTCGAACCATGACAATGAATACTATTGCGAGAAGCTCGGACCTATTGGTCCCGGGGGGGGGGGGGGGGTACAGAAATAAAAATTATGCAAATTGAAATGGCATTCACAGAGCGGATTGAAGACAACAGAATAGGACCTGAGCTGACAGATTTCACAAAAAAAACTTACGGTTTTACCGCGGTTGTAAACAGACAACGTTATGCGCTTCCAAACTATGAAGGATCCGGGTTATAACATGTCATGCGGCAGTCAGATGTGTTTGAATGCGCGTTTCCCGCCGAGGAGTCCTTAGAACCGCGGTTATTTGCTTTTTTTGCTTGTTTGTTCGTTTTTCTTTCTTTTTTCCGGTCCTGTTCTGTTCCCTTCAGTCCGCTCTGTGAGTGTCATGTCAATTTTTTGCACAATTTTTAATTCTATGCCCCCCCCCCTCGGACTAGAGTAGATCCAGAAGCTATACCCTTCAAGTAGTAGAAAAACACATTCCTTTTCTGCAATGTCCCTTAACCTACTGAGTTAGGCGCCTTGATAGTTTTCTATGGAATCGCACAGTCGTACAGAGCAATACCTCCAAACATCGAATACGCAGAAAATGGAAAAAACACGGCAAGGCAAGGAATTGATCACCTGATCCCGCACCTATAAAGCAGTATTTTTTATTTCTGTATATTCGAGGCTTTAAAGGTGTTGTCTTGAGGGACTCTGCGATCCCATAGTAAAGTTTTAGAGGTCCCAATCGGTAGGGTCAGTAACCTTGCAAAAATTAGGCATATTTCTCTACTATCTTTAGAATGGAGATTCTCGCAGCGGTGTTCATTTCCCTACAGACATATGATTGAGACATTTTTCTGGGCGCAAATAGGCAAGGGGGTCACCCTGTACTCAGTAGATATTCGCTTTGGTAGGAAGGCATACGTCGCGTGAGCATACGTTAATCACATCAGAAACGGTATAGAGGTAGAACACATTGGTGCTGTATCAAAAAATTTAATTTCGTACAACACAATACGTTGTATAGGGCTGTCCTACAAGACAAATTCCATTACACTGCACCAATGTACAACAAAGCCTTTAGGCCCCGTTTATACTTCGACGCCGAGCGACGCGAAGACACGTATAGTGGCCATATTAATTGAACGACGCGATCGATCAATTTGGCCATTTTACATGCCGTCGCGTCGCTCGGCGTCTGATGTGTAAACGGGGCCTTATGCGTAAATTTGCGTGTGGCTGGTGCAGTTGCGTTGTTTCTTTTTCCTTCACCCTTCATCACTCGTCGAGTTGGTAAGAGTGGAAATGAAGCATCACACATCACTTGTCTCCAGAATTCGGCTAGGGAAGAGA
Source organism: Heligmosomoides polygyrus polygyrus (assembly GCA_947396885.1). Lineage (NCBI taxonomy): Eukaryota > Metazoa > Nematoda > Chromadorea > Rhabditida > Heligmosomidae > Heligmosomoides > Heligmosomoides polygyrus. The sequence goes on along the minus strand of OX377202.1, from coordinate 6,044,596 downwards.
CTGCAGGATGCGTTCCATCCAAGCTGCTCGTGTGGGAACTGCTTTCCTCACCAGGGGAAGTCCGCGGCCGGGTTCTGCGCTCTTCGAGCGGCGAAGAGCAGACGGCTTGAAAAATGCGCAAAAACGCCTCAAAATTGCTTGCACGTCGAAGTCTCTCAAATCTCAAGCAGTCAGTCGAAATGCAAGTAAGCCACTACGCAGGGGAACCGAACCCCCGAGCTCCCTCGCACGAAGCGACTCCACTATCCAATGTACCACAACCCGCTTGCCGGAGTGCCATCGCATCTGCACAAGAGATCGATCCAATGCCAACGCGGATGCCGACGCGCGATATCTAAGCTAGGAGGGCGCAGACAGCAAAGGATTACGGTGTGGAAAATCATTTCTATGCAACTGCACCAGCCACACGCAAAATTTACGCATAAAGGCCGTGTTGCACATTGCTGCAGTGTAATGGAATTCCTACAAGGTGTCCTCCTCCGAGACTATTTGCGTCCTTTTCTGGTATAATTCGGGCTTTTCAACGATGCACCTATCTGTATGACTCATTTATCAGAGGCTCGAAAAAATTACGGATCCGAATGATTCGAGTCGGCTTCGGGTCCAATGTATACTGTTTACCGACAATTGTAAGGAAGTACCTCAAACTACCGTATGGTTTTAAGGGAGTTAAGTTCCATCTTCATTAGGAGCAATTAATGAGATTATTACCGTCAATGAAATCAACACTAAGCATAAGAACAAAAAGGAAGAAAACTTGAACTCTGACCTACGCCGATGAAGATGGCGGTGCTGAGCGTGATGACCACGCCCGTCGTCTTCAGAATGGCTCCGGCTGCCATTCTGGAATCAATGTCTTGTCTTAAAGCCTTATCCACATCGTTACTATGACCATAATAGATTAAGAATACGATCTACAAGATGGAAGGTTGTATCGGCACATTAGCTCCATTAGCTAAACTACGATCTCTACTGCTGTTCTTATCATCTAACAGCCACAAGAATCGAAACAAAGCCGAGAAACCCGAGAAAACGTCGATAACTGCCTGCAGACCGGGCCGGCTCAATTGGAGATCATTTTCTGCCCTCGGTCGATCTCGCGGCGCGGTTGTCACGCCACGGCACATGGCAAACACGCATCACGTACCACCGTGCGGCCGCGTTTCTCACGCGTCTGCGTCCTCCAATTTCTCGCCGCCGTTCTTCCCTCCCGTCTGGGTTCCAGCGCGCATCGACTTTCCTGATTAATTCCTCAATCCGGTTGGCACCTAGGTCTGGCCCTCATGTTCAGTTAATGGACAGTCTACTCTTCATCGTTTCGTTTCGTTCCGTAGCGCTGTAGAGTTGAGCGAACTCTCCGGTTGTCTGTTTACGAATTAACGGAGCTTTGGGAGGAAATAAAAACACTCGCGACTAAATCGTCAAGGGTAGCGATGATCTCCGTTAAGCGTTGGACAAGTTTTCTCACAGTATCTAGATTGTCGTTGCAGGACCACTACCCGTCAGGTCGCTATTCAATAGGATGCAATCGACTATTTGACACATTTACAAAGGGAAAAACCCATGGAAGTTGTCCACCGTAATCTCATTTAATTTAAGTGAAATTCAAGAGAATCGCTGCGGAACTACGCAGTTGTTTAGGCACTAGTTAAAAGTTAAGACTCCAACGACAAGACTCGCCGATACACTTACAACCGGAAAAAAAGCCCGTCCGGGTTGTCCGGGGTGAAACGCGCACAGCCGCGCGATTCAAACATTGTTTTTATCAACCATGCAACGCCATTACTACAGGCTTTATACGTTGGAGCCAGGGATGAAGGACATTAACGACGCTACGAGGCTCTATGGGATTTTCTGCCCATCAGGAGCCCCCTCCCCCCCCCCCCCAACCTATTTGCGCCGGAGAAGCATGCAAGGAAATATCACTAGCTGCAGCGACTGATTAGCAGAGGGATAGGCAACTCAGTCCCGTAACAATTTACCTGAAGTTCACTCCGAAACTACGGTGAATAACCCAGACGGGTTTTTTTTCCGGTTGTAAGTTTATCAAACACTAACGACAAGACTTCGGTCGAAAAAACTTTTTTTGCTGAAACTTTGTCTAGGGGGTTAATTGGGGTGCTGATCACGAATCTGACATCCGTTTTTCACGATTCGGTCGGAAACCACCCATACCGTTAACATGGTTGGTCCAGGCAGGGTCACCGATTTCGCTGAAACTTCGTCTAGGGTGGTTATTTGGGGTGCTGATCACGAATCTGCCATCTGTTTTTCGTTTGGAGTACGACAGGTTACGGAAGGTACGGGTGTCTAAGGTGATGGTCACCGATTTCGCCCAAACTCCGGCGTAAAACGAAAAACGGATGTCAGATTCCTTATCAGCACCCCAAATAACCACCAAGGCGAAGTTTGGACAAAATCGATGATTATGACCTCGGCAGCCTCAGTAACCTTTAGCTACCGTAGCCTACCGTAATCGGCTGCAATTTCAAAAACGGATATCAGATTCGTGATCAACACCCCAAATAACCCCCCTGGACAAAGTTTCAGCGAAAAAATTTTTTCGACCGAAGTCTTGTCGGTGGAGTCGGAACTTTTAACTAGTGCCGTTGTTTATCCCCGTTCCAGTCGGTCGTCGCGGCTCACGATATTTGCAACTTTTTATTCAGTTCTGTTTGTGAAAGGGAACACATAAGAGAATGATGAGTAGGTGACGAAGTAGCAGCTGAATACTCAGGACTAAAGAAAAAGTTGCAAGTAGCATGAGCCGCGGCGACTGAGTAAGAGAGTGATAAACAATTGCGTAGTTCCGCCGCGATTTTCCTGAAATCCACTTAGAAATTACGGTGGACAACTCGTACGGTTTTTTTTTCGGTTGTAAGTGTATCAGCGAGTGGTATCAGGTCGATGGTAAGTAAAACCGTCGGTAAAATTTTTAGTCAATCTTTTTTTCTTCAGATTGAGCCGTTTTATCATTAGTTTTCCCTATTTCTCGTTCTAGTCGCACAAATCTTTTTTGTTTCTCCGCCGTTTTCCGCGTTTCTTATTGTTCTGCAACGTGATGTTTTTCGATTATTTTCGTACCATATATTTTTCTCCTTATTGCTGAGTAAGCCCCAGTTTATACTTGCGCCACCACGCGGCGCGGCATCACGATCGCCATGGATATCGATTTTTCGCGCCGCCCGGTCGATATCTATCCCGACCATCGTGCCGCGCCGCGCAGCGCCGCAACTATAAACTAGGCTACGCGGAAGAACAGCGGGGAAACAATAAAAGATGTATACGGTTAGTACGAGGATCACGGATATGCGAAGGAAACACAAAATCAACTCGATAAAACGGCCTAAATTGAGAAAACACGAAGAAAAACTAAAAATTCCACCGACGATCTCACCATCGACCACACCCAGTCGATCGATGATCTGACGGAACAAGTGATCCCGCAGCGATCGATTGGGTACTGTGAAACAATTCGTCCGCTTCTTGGCGGACAACTACCGTTGGCGATTTAGTCGCTCAAAAAAAAAAAACTGGCGCTGAAAGTGAGGTCTTGACCGGGCTCAGCTTACATTTCTAGCTTTGCTCTAGACGCGGCAAACTTACCGGAAGAGGGTGTCAGAGTATGTCTGAAACGGGGCTGTGCGCAATTACGATTTAGGATTTACGGGGATTTTTGGCTATTTTTTACGATTTACGACATTTTGGGTCGTAAATTTCGTAAACTTTCGTAAATGATCTTTGGTGAAGAACAGTTACCCATATGATATTACACAGCTTCACTTGTAACAATGAACACACCCCCCCCCCCCCCACCCACCTTTAGGGAGTACACATAATCTTTCAGTAGAGCAGATAGCATACAACGTGCAATAAAATAAAAGCTTATCTAACCTGTATTTCAATAAAAGCTCGAAGCCATTCTAGCTGTTTTGGTGTTCTTTTTAGTGATGTGATATCGCATTCATCCCAAGGAATTCCTTTGGAATGTTGTGCTTTGGCGAAAAGCAAATGTTCATTACAAATACAGTGGAGGATAAAAAAGAAAAATAAACTTTACAGTAAACATCATGAGGCAAATAGTTCGGCATACCATTATTAATGTATACCAACCACTTTTAAAAAGCAGGTTCGTTATGAAACACCCCCAGGTGTTTCATAGCTCTCACGAAAAGCACCATTAACCATAAACTTTCAGACTCGCTTGTACAAAAAAGATGGCAGAAGTCTTAGGAGGCAGCTCTGTACGCTTCAAGTTTGTTTGGCGTAAATTATCAAAGGCGATAAGGATTGGAATTTTATGCTTATGCTTTTGTTTGAACACCAACCATGTATAAGCTCTCATTCGTTTATTCTACTATTCGGGAGCTTCGAATATTGAATAGTCGAATGTTTGATGATTTCAAAGCCGAATAATAATCGACAATTCGAAATTCGACATTTTTAGAGACGAATATTATTCACTCGCTCGAAAATTCGATCTTTCTGAAACCGAATGATATTCGACAACTCGAAATTTTACATTTTTTATTTCTATTTTTATTTATTGCACAAACCGTGCGGCATAAATAATAAGTGAAACAAATACTGCAGATTAAGCCAGAATACATGGCTTTTGAGTGTTTTCATTCCTTTTCTGATTCAAATCAGTTTCTTTAAGCCTCAGTTGGCTGGTATCGAGGTTGTAAGCTGTCACAACGATGCTTTGTTGCGATCAAAACTTCTAGCGCCAGGCGGGACTCGAACCCGCACCTCCCTCTGACCGGGCGGGAACGGCGGGTTCGCGCACGGCGCCCGTGGTGTAAAGGCGTAGAGCATTGCCGCCCGCTCAGAGGGAGGTGCGGGTTCGAGTCCCGCCTGGCGCTAGAAGTTTTGATCGCAACAAAGCATCGTTGTGACACCTTTTCTGAAAATTGAGATATCTCGAAAAACGAATAATATCCGATCACTCGATAATTCAAAATTTCCAAAATTGAACATTATTCGGTGATTCAAGATTTCGGAAAACAGAATATATTCCATCATTCGAAAATTAGTCTTTTTCCGAAGAGCAAATGTAGACGGCCTTCCTCGTAACCGCCGACTGTCGCACAGATCGGATTGCAGGCCAACCGAGCCTCCCATCTCTCCGATGTCGGTAAGTCAGTGCGAGGAAGGACCTTTTTGGGAAGGACAAAACTTTAACTTTTCCATCGGCTCGCCACCTGAAAGTCGTTGTATAGGTCAAGTAAGCATTCCATTGCCTCCATGATATTCCGTGGAAATAGGATGCGCGGCGCACTGTCGCCGTCCTTCATCCTTCACCCTTTGCCGTCTAATTGAGCCGCGGAGTTTGATACGAGCGACAGTAGTTCATTTGTTCACGCCTCTCGCATCTGTTGAATTTTATTCCGTGACAAGTACCGTTCAGCAGTCGGGGTCATAGTGTGTTTATTTGACGTGAGCTGCGCAACGCGATCCTCGTGGAGCGCACTGATCTTCGATTAGCGGCGATGGTCAGAATCAGGAACTTCAAATTCTCTCTATCGTTGTATGTATGCGTGTATGTATCCATCCATGTGTTATAAGGACCGTTGAACTCCGAGCGTGATGTTCTGATCAGCCCTGTAATCCCCGAATAGCTGGTTCTCCCGAACAGTTCGTGATGTTTACTTTGCGGCTAAAACACACGTAGCCAATGAAGGCGGAAGTGTTCGTTTCTGTAGAGAACGAGGCGCGGGAGATGACTAGTAGAGGTATGCCACTTAGTTACTTAATGTTGATTTAATATATAAATGAATTTAATGAAGCTCAGCAACCATGGAAGGGTGATGTTTTAGGGGTCAGTCATAAAGGTTGCCGTCAATCGACCTGTGTTAAGGATGCGCCACACGTTCTATCTGTAGCGAATATCATTATTGTTGCTCAGATACCTGTCTGATCTACAGAATGTCTGAGAATACCTGTCTGATCTGGTGGCTGGACGATGGATAGAGGTTAAGATTCGCTCTTTCCGGAGAATTTCGGGGCACTATTTACTTTCACTAGAACTCCAGAGATCAAGAAGAGGTCGAAAAAAAAATTTCGCCCAAACTTCGCCCAGGGGCTAATTTGGGAAACTGATCACGAATCCGACATCCGTTTTTGAAATTTCGGTCGATTACGGTAGGCTATGGTAGGTACGAGTGACTGAGGCTGTCTAGGTCATAATCATCGATTTCGCCCAAACTTTACCCAAGGGGTTACTTTTAGCGATGATCACAATTTTTGAAATTTCGGCCGAATCGTATAGTAGTGCTGTCGCGCAAAACAGACCTCCTGACACTGTGCCACGCGCGCTTTTGTTAATCTTTTGCAGTTAAAGAAACAAAAAAAGTGAGCGGAAAAATGTAGCTGATTGTTAAGCCAACTAGCGAAATACAACAATGTCGCGCCTCCCGTATCCTTCGGACGCGTTCCGGCTGCCTTATCTCCCAGCCGTTCGGGCCTTGGTCCGTGTCTGGGGTCGTCCTTCGTAGAGCTTTATTCGTAGAGCGGCCACTCGCGGTCCGGACAAGCACGGAATGAGTCTACAGCGACTGAAGACGCGCCTTTTATAGTCACTGGGGTACGGTAGGGCGCGAAATTCGTAATTACTTGAAACTAAGGGAATCGCTTCAAGACCTATGCAACACATTACGAAATAAGATAATAATGGCATAGAAACATAGCATTACGGACTCGTTACAACAAGAGGATCGACGACGATCGACCCGACGCTCGGTGTGTGGGAGTAGAAATTAAGATGCAGTTTGCATCATGTGCAGCTGCATTTACAGAAGGAAGGTATGGTAGTGCAGTCGGAGAAGACGCCGGCTGTCGCGGCCCGAATCGATTTATTGTTCTGTTCCGGCCTATGCCAGCCATGACTTCCACCACTTCATTGTGAATGATTACGTATTAGATGTAAGATAAAGTACAGTCTTATTGATCAGCTGACCACACAAAGGCATTATATAGCCCAGAAATGCATTAAGATTGTCTTCGCGGTATCCCATAGAAATCAAATGCGCGAATCAAAGACAAGTACAGATTAACCTCGTTTTAGTAGTTATGTCTCTAACTAGGGAAGGGTTTCGACCTCCCATGAAACTTCAAGTTGAGATCAGGATCGTTAGAAAAAGCTCGGGAAACTGATTACAAATATTGGTGTCAAAATTTCAAAATGAAACTTCTGAGCGAGTCAAGGCCTGCCGAAATCGGGTGGCCTCACCACAGGCTGGCCGTGCGAAAAAGCTGGCACGAGAGCGATAAGTCATAGGGGCTTCGTAAGAAATGGACGCCAGCTGCGGCGGTGGCGCAGAAGTAGTGCTACCGTTCGTCACGTTTGACGCAGTTGGTTCGGTCTCCATTTCTACCTGTTTTTTTTTTGCACATCATGATTTATCTTTGAAATGACCTTTTGTTCTAAATTATGACACATGCTAGATTAAGTGTAGCCGGGAAACTATCATACAAGTTTGCAAAAATACGTAAAGGGAAAAAAACTGCTATGGTGACATTTTTATTTACTATTTTGCACAAATAGAGTCCAAATCTTATATTGAACAACTGGAGGTGTTTGCGATAGAACCTTCAGTAGGTTTTCTCTCTGCGTCATATTGAGCTCTACACTATTTGCCATGCAAACGACCTGACCCTTCTCATGAAGTTCTTCATTGGGCCGAAGAAAAAAACGTCTAGAGGTGTCACCATTGTCACCTTAGCAGTTCTCTACCTTCAAGTATTTTCACAAAGGGCACTATTGTACTTTACGTACTCCAGAGGACGAGATGTCGAAAAAAATTTCGCCCAAACTTCGCCCAGGGGGGTTATTTGGGGTGCTGATCACGAATCTGACATCCGTTTTGGAAATTTCGGCCGATTACGGTAGGTAACTAAGGCTGTCGAGGTCATAATCACCGATTTTGCCCAAACTTCGCCTATGGGGGTTATTTGGAGTGCTGATTACGAATCTGACATCCGTTTTTCGTTTTACGCTGGAGGAGTACGGTAGATTACGGTAGGTACCGGTGACTAAGGCTGTCGGCGATTACCAGTACGTACCTTAATCTACCGTACTCCAACGTAAAACGAGAAACGGATGTCAGATTCGTGATCAGCACCCCAAATAACTCCCCTAGGCGGCGTTGGGGCGAAATCGGTGATTATGACCTCGAGAGCCTTAGTCGCCCGTACCTACCATAACCTACCGTAATCGGTCGAAATTTCAAAAACGGATGTCGGATTCGTGATCAGCATCCCAAATAACCCTACTGGGCGAAGTTTGGGCGAAAAATTTTTTTCGACCTCTCCTCGTCCTCTGGAGTCCGTAAAGTATTAGGTTGGAAAAAAAGTCTTTTCATTTTTTTCAAAGATTTATTACTCCACAACTACAAGGTCAAATCAACTGAGATAAACTCTATTTTGTTCCACTACACTTCTCCAAAGACTGGGTAATTTTCCAATTCTTCTCGCTTAAAAGACTGCAGTTCTGGAGTCGAACCATTGCTGAATCCAATTTTTGACGTCTTCATCCTCTTCAAAATATTTCTTTCCAATTTCTTGCTTGAGAGCACGGAAGAAATGGCATTCGGTAAGGGCGAGTTCAGGGCTATACGGTGGATGTGGCATACCTCCCAGCAAAGCTCCTTTATTGTTTTTCTTGTGAGTCTTGCAACATGTGGCTTTGCATCGTCATGCAGGATCATCACCTTTGACGTCTCCGGCCTGTTTTCTTGGAGAGTTGCGACGACTTTGTGGATTTGGCCGCAGTATGTGACAGCAGTAAGTATCTCTCCACTTCTGAGAGTTTTCCAGTAAATCACTCCTCTGACATCCGACCAAACAGTCATGAGAATCTTCCTTTCGTGAACATTGGGCTTGAGATCAGGCTCAGGATTCTCTCCCTTTTGTACCCATTGCCTTTTCCTCGGAAGTTGGCACACAGAACCCAGGACTCTTCGCCTGTCACAATCCGCGGAAGAAACGATTTTCTTCCTTATCTGGACAGAAGAGAAGCAGCGATGGAGAGCCGTCGACCTTTCTGAGTGTCTGACAGGGCATGTGGAATCCTAGCTCCAAATTTCCATGAAAGCCAAGATTCTTCAGATGGATTTCCACTATCCTATGAGACACTTCGAGCTTCTCTGCCAGTTGACGTGTCGTCTGCCTACTATCGGTACGAAGAAGATGGAGTAGTTTAGTGCCGTCCAATTCAGTTGGCTCTCCTGACCTTCTTTGTCTTCGAGTGAATAATCTCCCTTTAAAAACTTTCCGAACCACTCGTAACAGGCGCGATGAGTAGTAGATCCCAAGCCATATATATGGTTAATTTGGTCTGCTGCCCGACGTGCTGTGGATTCTTTAATGAATTCATGAAGAATGCCGTGCTGAAAACGGCCATGAGGTAGATCTGGCATTGAGTTCGGAAGATTGGATGGATAACGAATTACAAGAAGATTCTTAACCTGTGTCCGCGTGCGAACGGTAGACTAGTGTGATAGGATTACGAAATCAGCAATCAACGTTGGCTAGTGCGTTTACAAGGGGAAGGGTAAAAAAAATTTCGAAGTGTGAAGAGACTTTTTTTCCAACCTAATACAATAGTGCCTCACAAAGGTGTCTGATAATTTTCTCGGCTATTTAATCAAAAACGTGTCACAATCTAGAAAAAAGGTCATTTCGAAGATAAATCATGATGTGTAAAAAGCCCGCAACAATAAGGACCCAACCAACTAAGTCATACGTGACGATCGGGTACACTGTCTCTGCGCCAACGCCGCAGATGGCGGCCCATTTTTACGGAGCCCCTGTGGCTCATCGCTCCATCGCACGGCCAGGCTGTGGTCAGGCCATCTAACTTCGGCAGGTCATAAGTCGCTCAGAGGTTTCATTTTGCAATTTTGAGACTCATATTCGTAATCAGCATTCCGAACTCTTTCTAATGACCCTGGTCTCAACTTGATGTTCCATGGGAGTCGGAACTTTTCCCTAGTTAGAGACAAAACTACTAAAACGAGGTTAATCAGCACTTTTTTGATGCGCCGCGCATTTGATTTCTACGGAATACCGCCAAAACAATTTTAATGCGTTTATGGGCTATTTAATGCCTTGATGTGGCCAGCTGATGAACAAGACTGTACTTTATCTTACATCTAATACGTAATCATTCACAATGAAGTGGTGGAAGTCATGGCTGGCATAGGCAGGAACAGAACAATAAATCGATTCGGGCTGCACACGACAGCCGGCGTCTTCTCCGACTGCGCTACCATACCTTTCTTCTGTAAATGCAGCTGTACATGAGGCAAACTGCATCTTAATCTCTACTCCCCCACACCGAGCGTCGGGCTGAGATCCTTTTGTTGTATTTCCCTAGTTAGTTTAACAAGTCAGCTACATTTTTTTTTTCGCTCACTTTATCTATTTCTTCAATTGCAAAAGATTAACAAAAGCGCACGTGGCACAGTGGCAGGAGGCCTGTTTTGATGCGTATTTCACCTTTACAATGACTTGTAATGAGACAGGTCCGTGTTTTATCCTTCCCAGACAATCGTAGTTTCAGTTCATCAACCTCGAAAGGATACAGCTCTGTTACCGTGAAACGTCTTGTTTTTTTTCTCGTTCTCTCCCCGAAAACTACGATAGCAGCAGTATCCGACCATGTCCACTAGTAATTACTACTGTTCACTTCGAGTTTGAAGACACTCTCGGTGTTTCCATTCGTCCTCATCGATTGTTTGAAGGTGTTGGCCTTCTTACAATTCGTCACGTTTGTGCTACGAGTTTTCTTGATTCACAGCGATGAGACAGCTCTTTTTCAGAATTCGGGCCTAACTGATTGCTAATACAATACTATTACTCTGCCTATACTGGAGAACAACTACAGTGGATGCGAAAGCTTCTAGGAGAGGTCAGTTCTCAGACTTGATTGTTCGTTTCGGCATTATTGTACTTTACGGACTCCAGAGGACGAGGAGGGGTCGAAAAAAATTTTTCGCCCAAACTTCGGCTAGGGGGGGTCGTTTGTGGTGCTGATCACGAATCTGACATCCATTTTTCGTTTTATGCTGGAGTACAGTAGATTACGGTACGTACCGGTGACTAAGGCCGTCGAGGTCATAATCACCGATTTCGCCCAAACTTCGCCTATGGGGGTTATTTGGGGTGCTGATCACGAATATGACATCCGTTTTTCGTTTTACGCTGGAGTACGGTAGGTTACGGAGGTTTCATGACAGTCGCGGGTGACTGAGTCTGCCAAGGTCATGGTCACCGATTGTGAGCAATCCCATTCTTTTAAGCCATTCCTGGAAATCCGCTGCGTCCATGTTTAGCTTGTCAAAGACGTCCTTCAGCTTGAAGTCGCGCAATTCTTCCTGGCGGCGGTTATGGAACTGTGCCTTGAGAGCCATGATGCTTAAATTGCTATCTCTCGATTAAGCCTTCGCCTATCGAAGAGTTTCCCGCAAAAATCGTTTCCCGCAGATGTGCGAATTTTCAGGCGATCGCTGCGGGACCGCCTGCATGCTGTGCTCACCCGTAGCACCACAGATAATGCCTACAGCCAAAGTTTGGGCGAAATCGGTGATCATGACCTTGGCAGCCTTAGTCACGTGCACCTACCGTAACATACCGTACTCCAGCGTAAAACGAAAAAGGGATGTCAGATACGTGATCGGCACCCCAAATAACCCCCCCCCAGGCGAAGTTTGAGTGAAGTCGGTGATCATGACCTTGGCAGCCTTAGTCACGCGCACCTATCGTAACCTACCGTACTCCAGCGTGAAACGAAAAGCGGATGTCAGATTCGTGATCAGCACTCCAAATAACCCCATAGGCGAAGTTTGGGCGAAATCGGTGATTATGACCTCGACAGCCTTAGTCACCGGTACCTACCGTAACCTACCGTAATCGGCCGAAATTTCATAAACAGATGTCAGATTCGTGATTAGCACCCCAAATAACCCCCTGGGCGAAGTTTGGGCAAAATTTTTTTTCGACCTCTCCTCGTCCTCTGGAGTCCGTAAAGTACAATAGTGCCTTCGTTTCTTCTATTTTTCGTTCACTGTGGGGTTTCAATATAGTATCTAATAATCCTTGCCCACAAAACGGTACTTGATGACGTGAAGACGAGGTCATCGAGTTCGTGTAAGAGTTAACTGGGAATAAGAAAACACTGACTTTTTCATCGGCTGGTCACCGCAAGTCGTTATAAGCATTCAGATCATCCCCAGGACGTCCTGCAGTGGTAGAATGCGTGGCGAGTGATTCGGGTCAAGCTTAAGGCCGCCAGACGAGGTCATCGAGTTCGTGTAACAAACGGCGGCGCGAAAACGGCGGTGTTCGAGATGACGACGCGAAAACGAAACCCCGACATCTCGAACATCTCTGCAGCGCATCGTGCGCGTCTTTTTTATGCCTGTTCTTTATCGCGCTGATGGTGTCTCTGCGTTTTATGGAAATTTAAGCAGCGACAGTCTTATTCAGCTTTTGCCGTCCTTTCGATTCTCTCTCGACAGCATCGTCTGCTGCCTTCTCCCCTCTTAGGCGTTGCACTTCTTTTAAGTGCATTTTAACTACAGCTTGGTCTTAAATACCTTAATAGAAGGCTGTGTAAAGCTTTTTTGGACGATTGTTAAGATAGAACATAGAATATAGAATGTAGAACATTTATTGAGCCAAAAGTAATACAAAATCAGTTGAGCACAGAAGAATACAGCAAAAGTTGGATTTTTGAAGATTAGCAAACGCGAGAAACATTGATTGAGCCAAAAGTGATGCGAAGTCAGTTGATCACAAACGATTACAGGAAAAGCTGGTTTTTTATCTATTTGAAAAAGCGATTTCTTCCATGAATACCATAAAGTGAAATGTGCTTTTTTCTCAAAGCCATTTAGTAGTTCATTCACTGAAGACGTATTATATACTCCAGCAAAATATCGTCTATTCTTTTTTTAATCCTCATCTCTTTTCAAAACTATTTTGTAATTCATTTCTCGGCACCATTGTACTTTCACAAGTCCACGGGCGATGAGAGGTCGAAGAAAAATTTCGCCCAAACTTTGTCTAGGGAGTTTATTTGGGGTGCTGATCACGAATCTGACATCCGTTTTTCGTTTTACGCCGGAGTACGGTAGGTTGCGGGAAAGGAACGCTTTAGGATGAATTGCTGGTAGTAGCCTAAATATTTGAAGAAGTATCTCACCTTTGCACAGCAGTTGTGGCGGCATCTATCCAGTTTCTAAGGAAAAACGTTGATAATAGATTGTCGGTTAACGAAAAACGGATGTCATATTTTTGATCAGCACCCCAAATAACCCCCCTAGCCGAAGTTTGGGCGAAATCGGTGATCATGACCTTGGAAGCCTTACCAGGAAACTATCTCAACGGTAGGTCGGAATGGCCCAAGTGTTGTAAATGGGCAGAATTGCCTCTCTCTGGGAAACAACATGGTGCAAGTATCTCGACCCCAACACAACTCTGCGCAGAGTTAGGGACGGCGGAATTTGAGCCGTTGGCAGCGTTAGTGCTATACCTGCACGCGGAGGGCGAGCTCAAGTTGGCCGGAAATAGTGGTTATGGGAATTACGCTGCCCCTCTACCCACTGCGCCACCATCGCTCGCTCGTCATCGCTGTTTCCAGCCAACTTGAGCCCGTCTTCCGCCTGCAGGGATAGGGTTAACGTCGCCAACGGCCCAAATTCCGTCGTCCCTAACTCTGCGCAGAGTTGTATTGGGGTCGAGATTTTGTATTTTGTTGTTTCCCAGAGAGAGGCGATTCGGCCCATACACAACACTTGGGCCGTTTCGACCTACCGTTGAGATAGTTTCCTGGTTAGTTACCCGTGTCTACAGTAACCTACCGCTCTTCGGCGTAAAACGAAAAAAGGATGTCAGATTCGTGATCAGCACCCTAAATAACCCCCTAGACCAAGTTTTGGCGAAAATTTTTTTCGACCTCTCCTCGACCCGTGGAGTTGTGAAAGTACAATAGTGCCCATTTCTCATATGGTTTCTTTGTATAAGAAAGTTTTTTGACTCACAGTTAAACGGTTTGGCATAATTGAGAAGTGATGCAGGAAGTTTATACCATGTTTTAAGAACGCGAGCTGGAAAAGATTCATGGAGCTTTTTTCGGGTGCGGTGTTGGATTTGACAGAGGCCACTATTTTTTTAACAAGTACAGATATTAATTCATCCGAAAACAACGCAGTATTAAACAGGAATCGTAGAATTGCCTTGAACTCGACACCAAGACTGATATAATATTTATCCGGCTAACGTTTCGGCGCAACCGCCTTCGTGAGAGCCTGGAAAAACAAGGAAACTTACAGAGGTTGTTCGTCCAAGGATGCCAAGATTCAGCGACAGTCGGTCATGGAACGCAATATTATTTTGCCAAAAGTTGAAATACAGTTTTGCATAAATAAAAGAAATTTTCATTCTACTTCCGGTTCACTATAGAGCAGATCTATCTGTGCGCTACAGGGGGAAGCCATCAAAAATCAAGGAATTCTGTCGAAGATGATTGTGCGTGTGAAAGCTCCTTCACAAATCGACGGCTCCGGAAGGTGTTCTCTATTCTGTTCGTCCACTTCTATAGCGAGCATGTTTTAGCTGCACATTATGTACATAATTTGGAGAATTATGGCTTTCGTTAGCTTGTTGGGTGTTCAGCCTTGCTGTGCCACTTATCAACTATTCCTTGTCTTTTCATCTGTAGTACTGTAGTTAATTATTGCCATGAAGGGAAGCACTGATCGGAATTCCTGTCTTCTCATTGGTATCCGAGCATCTTCCTTCACCTACATGGCGTTCGTTTTCGTGGCGTTTGATTGATTGCGAATATCCCAACTGTAGCCAATCGTGTGTGTGTGTGTGTTTGTGTGTGTGTGTGTGTGTTGTGTGTGCGTGGTTTCTAGGGATTATGTAGCCTATTTGTATTTTTTAAGAAAATTAAACGTGCAACAGTCGGAGCTGCAACGTTTTTTTTTTCAAAGATCTCTTATTCGTCTTTCATCCACCGAGCGAATTTAGGAGGAACCAGAGTCGGAGTCGCTTATATCATCGCCCGTACGAACGGTTCACTCCTCTGTCCTGAACCGTCGAGGATTACAGGTACTATTTGTCGTCCTTTTTTGACATTTGGAGCGTGTTTATTCCTTCTATTTGACTGGTGGAAAAATTGTCACAAAGCGGATTTTTTTGTAGTTTACTACTTTATTCGTGCACGGTCCAAATCTGCAATGTAATCATTTATATTTAATCAATAATACAATTTTTCACGTCAAATTAACACCTTAATTAACACACCTCGCAATCAGATCAAATTAGACACCCCTAAAACAAGAGTGACGCTTTGGAGATCAAAGTGAACGTCTTTCAAATAAAAACGACTTTTTTCCACTTTAAAATATGGACTCTCCGAGACGGTTGGAATAATTTTTGTTCGAGGGACATATAGATTGTCTTTATTTTAAATTTTTAAAAATTCACCCAATAACTGAGCACACTGAGTTTATAAAAATTCTGTGTTCAAGGAGAAATAATGATTTAAAGGTTCAGATCAGTTTCATTAAGCATCAGGTGGTTGATATCGAGGTAGTAAGCGTGTAAAGGCGTAGAGCATTCCCGCCGGGTTTGAGGGAGGTGCGGGTTCGAGTCCCGCCTGGCGCTAGAAGTTTTGATCGCAACAAAACATCGTTGTGACAGACTTAAAGCTTCTTCTAAGACGCAGGGAGGCAGCATCTGTTAGTTAAAGAAGAGATTGCGCCATGCACTTTTTTGGCTCGTCGTCATTTTTATTTGATTGATAGCAAAAATTGTGCTTATGTGGTGGTACCTAGTTGTAACTCTAAAAAACTGTTGTAAAAAACACACGCACCTTCACTTCGCTGATTCAAGAAACGAGCATTTACTCTCAATCAAATGAAAATCGCGACAGGCTGGACGAGTGCATAGCGCAATCTCTTTCAATACAGTAAATAATTGCAGACTTTCTGCGCTTTGAGTCGAACTTTAACTCATTTATTTTTCTTCAAAACATAGATTTTTTCATAAAAATGTCTGTGTGCTAAGTTTCTGGAGCAGACGAACTGTCCTTGCTGTTTTTTTTTCAACGATTCACTGCAGATTTCGCCGGCGGTCTCTTGCATAGCTGCATAGCTTTCGAAAGAGAATGATTTGCTCTATCAGAGCATGTATTGCATTTCTTTCTTCATCATGAAATTTGTCAATTTTTAGGTCGTTGAAGTGGAAAGTGAAAAGTGAAAAAGTAGCCATTTGCGCACTTGTTCTCTCCGCTTAGGTTTGCAATTTTTTGCGCAGTTTTTTATGGCATTTGGAAGACAATGTTCTGTTCTACAAGACTATATGTTAGTGCTATTGTCCATTGCTCATTTCTCCTTTATTGATTTTTAGGCCATCAAATTGGGACGAAGGAGGGTGGTTATTTTTGCCGACAGCTCCTGCTCTGTGGTTGGACTTTTTGGGTTGGTGCTATATATCATTCGAGATAAAATGTCTTGCTCTATAAGAATATGTGTCGCGTCTATCGATTTCTGTTGAATATCAACAAGATGCCAAAAAGAGAAAAATCGTCTTCACCAACGACTCCTTCTCCTTCTTCGGTTGTTGATATTCGATAGAAATCAGCGTGAGCCAATAAACGCGGCACAAATTCTTACTGAGCAAGACATCCTCTTCCAAACGACATATAACACCAAGCAAAAAAGTGCAACCACAGAACCGGAGTTTCGGTAAAAATTCGGGCGGAAAAGTCGGAATTCCCAATTTGGTGACCTAAAAATCAATAAAGGACAAATGAGCAAATAACACTAACACATATTCTTGTAGTACAGAACATTGTCTTCCAAATGCTATAAAAACTGCGCAAAAAATTACAAACCTAAGCGGAGAGAACAAGTGCGCAAATGGCTACTTTTTCACTTTTCACTTTAACGACCAAAAAATTGACAAAATTCATGATGAAAAAAGAAATGCAATACATGTTCTGACAGAGCAAATCATCCTCTTTCGAAAGCTATGCAGCGCTATGCAAGAGACTGCGGCAAAATCTGCAGTGAATCGTTGAAAAAAATGACAAGGACTTATGGGACAACCTCAAAATTCCCTTCTCGAGGGAATTTTGAGCGATTTTTTTTCTAGCTCTAAGGCTCTAAATGCTCTAAATGTACAACAATGCAGCTTTTCAGTGAGACAGCCCCAAAATTTCATAAATAATAGTGATTCATGAATTACACTGCTGTCGGCCGATTATTCGCATGTCCAGCGTTAGTCGTGTAATCGATCCCACGATAGTGACCTCAGACTATCAGACTATACATGGCGTTTTAAGAAGTTTTGGACGGGAAACAATGAGACCTCCCAACTATTAGAATAACTTCGAAGAAGCAGTTCTAGCAGCTAAAGGTTTACATTTAGTACTGAGCAATCGAAATTTCTAGCCAGTTGAAGAATCAGAGAAGCTAATCCCATTATCTTTGCAGTGCTGCCCGAGTAAATGACATTTGCACTATCAATCATGACATTTGCGCTACAGCGGTTGGCCGGATGATAGTGTGGTGAAATGTAAACGTGTAACTGCTAAAAGAGTTCTGATTTCTTGGCTTTGTAGACATGTTATGTGAACCGTTGTAAGCTGAAGGGGCAATAGTGTTTTATGAGTGTTTCTGCACTGTACGCAATGTTTTGTTTAAGATGGAACGACGCAACAGAGAGATTTCTCTTGACGAAGTGGAGATTGACGAACCTGCTCTCGTTCACGTTGAAACAGGTGGAGGTATTCAAATGTTTTCTCAATTATCGTCCCCAGAATCACATGTAGCAGTTTCTGTAGTGCTGCTAGAGGTGTAATGCTTAATGTTTCGCTAGTTACCTTCCCCGTTCCATAGTCGTTGTGAAGTGCTTTGACGTCAAGATTAGTTCGCCCTTAGCTAGTCTTAGCACTAACCTCATATTTCAGGTGGCTATGCGTCATTCAATTCCGCTGGTCACTCACAAGACCGCGAAGAAGATGATTTCTCTACAGATAATGCGCCGCCTTTATTCAGGTAGGAGGATTGTGGTTTGATTTGTGGTTAGATTTGTCCATTTTTTAGATGAATTTCCCATTGTTTAGTAAGTATGGCGATTTTCACACGATAGATTGGCAACGAGACCTCGCAAGGGATCGGTTACGACATAAACTAATCGTTGGTAAAAGGTAGGCGCGATTTATTTATTTATTTATTCATGGATGCGTGGAGTGCTTGCAAGTTAGTTGTGGTCTCTGAACCATGGTACCCTGATGCGAAGGGGCACTACAGTACTAAAAGAAGACTACCATAGATAACGCTAGCATATACAGTGTGTCTCAAAGAATGTATACACTGTTTGAAAGGTGATAACTTTGCTCACAGAAAAGGTACTGAATAAGCTAAGTGCTCATATGAAAACGTAAGAAAATAGAAATTTTCTGACATATGAGCGGCAAGGAACTCATGCACTCCTTTGAAAGTTTGCATTTTAAACACGATTGATTGTATTTCGATTGAATACATGTTACATTTTTTCACAAAATGGCCGTATCGATCGATTTGTGCTTCTTTTGAGGTTTAAAGTTCAAAAACACACTAAGGTCTGCGAAAAATGCAGCGTATCCTTTAAAAAAAATGCAGGTACTGTTTGAAATGTTCTATAGGGTATCCCATAATTTTATGGGCTATCATACCATCTTTATTAAAAGTTATTACAACAGTATAATGATCAAGGGTAGTCAAATGATTATTTTCCATCTGTGGCCACAACCTTTCTCCAACGATTGGGCAGAGAGTTGTTTGCATTCAACCAGAAAGAAGCTGGCCTGTTGCCGATCCATTCGTCGATTGCGCACTGAACCTTTTGACGTTACGAGCATCGTTTGTTCATGGAAAAAGGAGCAAGACCTCTAAATGCAGCATAGCCACAAGGGCTGATATCTGGTGAATACGCAGGATGTGCCGCAATTTAGATAGACTCCTTTCCCACCGCCTCCTGCGTTCGTTTCGCTCGATGCGGTCGCGCATTAACACACGAATAGTACCGAATCTTGGGTATTCTCAAGCAGTTTACGCTTCGTGTCCAGCATATCTTCAATGAACAAGTCTGCTGTAATCGCCTGCCCATCCGGCAAAAGCGAGTAGTGCAGGACTTCCCGACTCGTGAACCAAAATGAAAGCAATATCTTCTTCCCATGTGGTGACGGCTTCGGAATTCGTTCTGGTCTTGTGTGCTTCAGAAGCCACTGACTCACCCGTGTGGTGTTATCGTACATGCACCACTTCTCGTCCTGTGCCACAATCGTGTTCAACCACGCAGTCGTTCTTGCGCGGTTGAGATTATTCTGACAGGTGACCACTCAGTCTCACCTCTGAGACGGAGTCAGTGCATACGGGATCCATCCTGGCAAGACTGCCCGTCTTCCGCTTTGTTTCAGGTAACGATGAACAGTGCCACGTGGAGTATTGATAGCCTTAGATATCGTCCTTACGCTTCTGGCAGGTTGCCTCCTGACTGCTGCAAGCACTCGCCGTTCATTCGGTCTGATCGCTCTTCCAGTATGCTTCTTGTCCGTAATGCTGTACATTCCCTTCCGGAAATGATTGAGCCAAGTTTCACACGTGAACTTGCTGCGCACGTCAGGACCTAACAAAGCAACGATACCTTTGTGAGCAGCGTACGCAGACTGTCCAGAACGGAAGTGATGAAGAAACAAGTCGCGATACGTCGATTTCTGCTCCATTTTTGAGAAATTGCCAAAGTGCGGGCAGCAGGCCGATAGAGCTAATCAATATCCTATTGCGAAACATATTCGAATCGCCTTCTTCTGCCAAGAGAACATCCCGTTTGGATATTGTACAAAGAAGTTATAACGCGCTAAACACTTATGGTTCAAATAGCCCAGAAAATTATGGGACACCCTAATAATTGACCACATCAACCTTGACAGTGCACTGCAACTTCATGAGAACCCTTAACATCTCCAAAAACTTTACTATCAGCAATGGTATGACGTTTCATACACCGCTTGCTTTTAGGATACCCCGCATTTTGTAACAAATTGTAGCGCACTGTCAAGTTTTAAACGTTAAAAGAAGTGCAATACCAATTAACGTGGTCAATTAATGACAAGATCGCAACAAGCGTTCAGCCCATGCAGAATCAATCGAGTCTAAAATGCAAGAGTTCAGGGGATGCATGGCGCAATCATGACTATTTGCACTTCACAATAACATAACTGCTAGTGAAGCTTTTGATAATGTTTGAGACTCATATAAAAGCACAGGATGACGAAAATTCTGTGACGTGCAAATAGTCGAGATTGCGCCATGTACCCGCCTGAATCCTTGCATTTTAGAGTCGATTTATTGTGCATGGGCTAAATGCTTGTCACAGTCTTGTTACTACTTGGCCAGATTAATGTGCTGTGCTTCTTTTAACGTATTATGTCGCCCAGTTTACTGTGAGCAGAGTTATCGCCTTTCAAGCAGTGTATACATTTTTGAGATACCCTGTAGAACGAAATCAACCATACATCAAAGGTTTGGCGTCGCTCCAATAGCCGATAAGCTACGTGAAGCTCGTGTAGGGTGGTATGGCCATGTTCTTCGTGCGAATGATGAACCGCTCTGAGATTGGCATCAGCATAGACGGCCCAAAGGACGGCCTAACCAACGCTGGCTTGACACGTTGCACATGGACTTAAAGGAAGCTGGTATCCACCCCGATCAACCATTTGATCGTGCGAAGTGGCGCCACCACAGCAGAAGAGCGAACCCCGCCGCTAGGCGGGACAAACGCTGAAGAAGAAGGATAGAACGAAATCAAGCAGGCTACTGTAAAGAACTGCTAGCAAACAATAATGAGAAGTTATGCAACAAGAATTTTAAGCCAAATGTATATGCACCTCTGCACATACAGAGTGGCCCCAAAAAATGTATACACTGCTTGAAAGCTGATAACTTTGCCCGCAGAAAAGGAACTGAAGAAGTTAAGGGCTCATATGAAAGCTTAAGAAAATAGAAATTTTCCGACATATAAGCGACATGGAACCCGCCATCCACTCGTCTGAAATTTCGCATTTCACACTCGATTGATTGTGTTTCGCTTGAATACTTGTTATAATTTCTTCACAAAATGGCAGTTTCGATTGATTTGCGCTTCTTTTAGGGTTCAAAACTTAAAAAGACACTTTGGCTAGCGAAAAATGAAGGGTATCCTAAAAAATGCAGGCACTATTTGAAGGTTCTAACATTGCTGTTAGTGAAACCTCTGAAGATGATTGAAACTTATATGAAAACGCGCCGGAACGAAGTTTCTGTGGTGTGCAAATAATCAAGATTGCGCCATGCTCCCACCTGAAACCTTGCATTTCAGACTCGATTGATTGTTTGTGGTCTGAATGCCTGTTAGATTCTTGTTACTACTTGGCCAGATTAACCTGTGCTGTGCTTCTTTCAACGCTTTTGAAATTGACAATCATTTGAAAGGCACGTGACATGCGAGTTTATTGATCGCATGATTTAAATGTGAGCAGGAGCACCATTTTACATGACGCATTCTGTGGACTGATGAAGTAACATTCAAGCTGAATGCAGAGGCTAATCGGCACAATTGCAGCTACTGGGCAACGTATAACGGTTAAGGAAGCACAGCACAGTTTAAAGTGGCCAAGTAGTAATAAGATTATTACAGGCATTCAGCCCGTGCCCAATCAATCGAGTCTGAAATGCAAGGTTTCAGGCGAACGCATGGCGCAATCTTGACTTTTTGCACGTCACAGATTTTCGTCACCCTGTGCTTTTATATGAGTCTCAAACATCATCAAAAGCTTCACTAGCAGTAATGTTAGAACTTTTCAAACAGTACCTGAATTTTTTTAGGATACGCTGCATTTTTCGCTGGTCATAATGTGTTTTTGAACCTTAAACCTTAAAAGAAGCATAAATGGATCGATACGGCCATTTTGTGAAGAAATTATAACATGTATTCAATCGAAACACAATCAATCGTGAGTAAAATGCAAACTTTCAAAGGAGTGCATGGCGCTTTCCTTGCCGCTCGTATGTCAGAAAATTTCTATTTTCTTAAGCTTTCATATAAGCACTTAACTTCTTCAGTACCTTGACTGCGAGCAAAGTTATCAGCCTTCAAACTGTGTATACATTTTTTCAAACACCCTGTATTTGTCAAAAGGCCATATGGTTTTCGAAATTCGAAAGAGTTACCGAGTTATGATAATTTGGGAACGTCCAATTTTGTCGCTCCAATGACCAAAGGTCGTTCCAACCTGCGCGGTTCAGAAAATCATTGCTTTTTCACTGTGCGTTGATCAAGACATGGAAATTTTCTGGCAGAGTTTTTACTATATAGGTGGTCTGCTTCAGGCAGAAAATAATTGTTCAAGAAAAACTAAAATTTTGAATGCAGTCCGCCCTAACCGTGTCGAAGATCGCTGCGAAGAGGCTTGGTTTTTTAGTGTATAGCCAGTCGTTCAGAGGCCTATCGGCTGCCTAACGCCTCCTACGTGGTTCTAAAGGTCGTCAAACTTGAGGTCTTTGCCTCGTCTACAAGCTCAGTGCAATTTCAGGGCTGATTTTCCTCTGGGCATTTTACAAAGTGCATGGGACGCTGGTGCTGGATGGATATGCGTCTTGATGGTAAGTCTGTTTCTGTCTCAGAGCATTAGAGCTGTTTCGTATTCCGTTGCCTGTCAGTGACTGTGTGGGGTGACGGAGTTAAAACGCTCTTGCAGCCTTCTTCATCTGCAGACACATTTCTCTTCGATTTCTAGTTTCCATGGAGAGAAAATGTTAACGAAGAGTTATTGCTGTGGGTGTTGAGGGTTGGAGGGAGTCAACAAGAAGGAGATAGGATAGGAGAATACATCTTCATCCTTTATGCAGAACAAGACCTCGCCTGTTGTAAGTTGCTGCATCGATGTGTCATTATTTCTGAATTTTCAGGTGGGTCTTGCTGCAGGAGCCACCGCTGGTGTTATCGATATCGGAGCTCGATGGATGAGTGATCTCAAGGTACTTCTGAATTGCATGCATTTAGAGTGCTTCAGGGAATAATCGATGTTCTAGGATGGTGTTTGCGCTGATCGGTTTTGGTTAGATCGTGAACATTGCTGCTGGTCTTCTAATGACACGGTATACAAGGTGAGCCCTTTTGCTTAGCTTAGTATGAAGAAAAAACTGGTTCGTCGCTTGAAAGCAAATTTCCTGATCTCCTATCATCTGTGCTGTGCATATTTCAGTGGGAAATTCTACTTCCTAGGGATATCTTGAAGGTGATCTGCATACATATTTGGCCCATAAAATAACTTAGGATGCCCAGCCGATGGAGAAGTCAGTGTTCTATCGTTACTAAACAAGTTTGATACCAATCTACCGACTCCGGAGGCATGGAAGGCTTGGTTCACCTGGGCGGGACCCTTACCAAGAACCTTGTTTCGGGGCGCATGCGACAGCCGACGCCTCAAATTGCGCTACCACGCCCCTCTACCAATATTGAGGAGGTTATACTCATGTTGGCGTGTGGTAACGCAGTCGGAGGAGGCGTCTGTCGCGTGCAACCGATACCAGGTCCCTGGATTTCCCGCCTCCGCCAACCAGACCTTCCATCCCTTCGGGGTCGTTGGAATCAGGGGTGGGCGGAATTTCTGTTTTCTGTTTTCTGATTTTCTGGCCATTTTGGGCAAATTTTTTCTGTTTTCTGTTTTCTGGGAAAACGGCCTAAATTGGCCAGAAAACAGAAAATAGAGCTGCGAAAAAAAATATATAATAGAAATCCAATAAAGAGAATCCAAAAAGTATCATAGAATCATGAGTTTCATCTCAAAATAATGTTTCTAGAGTATTTTAAATTGCAAGCATGTAAGTTTCTCGATCTGCCCTTTTAGAAATTGCACTATGCACTCAAAACTATACTACCTTGTTTGTTTGATTGTATAAGTGCTGCTAACATGGAGTCCCTTCACAAGACATTTCTCCACTTTCATAATTTCGCTTTGTAGTCTCTTAAATTTCCGCAGTAGTTTAGACTATCTACGATTACTTAGAACTTCATGCAAAGGCTAGAAAACTAGTGTTCTGAGGGGCATTTCATTATAATATATGTTAACTAGCTATGTGCCGTAGAGTAATTGTGGGTAGGATTATTCTCCACCTAAGGTTATTGAAAATTGTTGGCTGGTCTTTCCCAATGATCGTAAAGCAAAGCCTTTGACGGAGCTGCTTTTCTAGCTCTTCTTCAGCTTTTGGTTGTCCAACATTAGTGAGAGGCTGAAAAGTTTTAGTTACCTTTGACTTCACTGGTGTAGTGATAGAATAGTGATACATAAAAATTTTAATTTATCACACCTATCATCTGTCGTCCCGGTGATCATCGAGTTATTCGAACGGGCACCAGCAACGTCTCCATTTGTCCTTGTCGGTTGACAGAGTGCTCCAGTGGATCCTCATCGCCGGGCGGACACGAAGAGCGTCATATCGTTCGTTCAGGGCTTCCACGAAGAAGTCCGACCAGTGCGTTGGTGGGCATCCTGGTATTCTCTTGACATCTCGCGGAACCCGGCAGTGACGGCTCTCGTCCAGCGGGTGTCTGCGAATCGCATTACGTGGCCGGCCCACCTAATTTTCGACGACTTCGCCCATGCGACAGCGTCCCTGATCTTCGAACGTCGGCGAAGTCGTATTACTCCAAGCATCGCGCTCTCCATTCCACGCTGCACGTCGCTGATCACGTGTTCATCCCGCTTCCGTATAGCGCAGGTCTGAGGCGTATGTTAGGGCAGGAAGAGCAGTGGAATCGAATAAGCTAGCATGGAGTCGGACGTTCTTCGTCTTCTTCACGATTTCACGCTCTTTAAAAGCTCCCCAAACCACTCGTTTCCTCATACCCAGCTCCGGTGCTAGGCCGTTGCCCATGTTGACTTCGCGAACCAGATACACGTAGCTGGAGCTTTCGGAGATGTTCGTTCCGTTGAGCGAGAATAGGGCATCATAAACTCGTCCGTTTCTCATGAACGTCGTCTTCGTAAGATTCCGCTGCAGTCCAGAGTTCCAGCATACACGATCGAAGTGGGCTAGCGTTCGCTCGGCCTGGCCATGCTCGGTGTTATGAGCACGATGTCATCAGCAAACGGTCAGTTACCGGCCGTTGACCTTACCTCCATGTCTTCCCATTCTAGTTCGCGCATGACGTTTTCGAGGGTGGTGCTGAAAAGCTTTGAGAATACGGTCTCTCCCTGCTCAACCCCTCTCTTCACGTCGATGATGACGTCGTTGTAGAGTGGAGAGATCTTGGTCGTGAATCCACTGTACAGCTCTCAAAGGACTCAGATGTACTGAGTAGGAACGCCCTGAGTGAGCAGGGCTTCGAGAACCGCTTCAGTCTCGACGAAGTCGATTGCCTTCTTCAGGTCGATGAACGTAAGGCATAGCTGCACGATGACCTTCGTAATGGTTTGTATGTGGTCGATCGAGCCGAATCCTCTCCGAAATCCTGCTTGTTCACACGACCGTCCTTCGTCCAGCGTTCTGCTAACCCTATTCAGGAGGAATCGAGTGAAGAGCTTGTAGACTACGGACAGCAGTCAGATCGGGCGATTGTTGCCGATGTCGGACATGTCTCCCTCCCCAGCAAATCGAGATGTAATATGACATGTATGTATGAATAATAATAATAATAATAATAATAATAATAATATGATGGAAAGGGTATATGTTTGATCCTTATTAGATAATGTCTACGTATTTAAAGAAACACTTTCACCCAAAAGTTTTTGCGCTGACAGCCTCTTCAGTCGCACTCTCGTGTTGTTCTGTGAAATATCAAGCCAGTACCCAAAACATCTTTGGCCCGTGTTTCGTGCTCTATAAGGCCAGTCTCTTACGAGTGGGACCCCTAATCTAGCGAATCGTCTGTTTTGAGATTACACTTACATTTGGACTGTGAGCCCTAAACCGCTATATTTTAATATGAATGCAATAGGAAAAATTCATCATTTATAAGCCACTCCTATAAACGCTTGCAAGTTAAAACGCTGGTCCACGACCAATTTCTAGTCGTGCAAAAAGCACTTGCTACTGGACAAATAAATCTTCGGATTGAATAATTAGGTAGTATGATAATTGCGAAATTTTCTGTTTTCTGTTTTCTGATTTTTCTGTTTTCTGGCGTTTTTGGCCTTTCTGTTTTCTGATTTCTGTTTTCTGACGAAAGCGATTTTCTGTTTTCTGTTTTCTGGGAAAATTTTCAAAATTTCCGCCCATCCCTGGTTGGAATGGTACCAGACTTCTCTGGGAAGAAAAAAGCACCGAATTATTCATCGGCTGGCCACTGCAAGTCATTGTATGGCCAAATATGCATTCAAATCGCCTCTGCGACATCCCCTAGAAATAGAATGCGTGGCGCACTCCAAAAGGGACTGAGTAGCGCCGTCCTTTATCCTTCATCCCTTAAAACAACAAATAGAACAAAACGAACAAAGTGTGTATTGGTGGATACAAACGACAGACAACAACAACACAGAAAGTAAGCCAATAAGGAACACCTTTAGGATAACTGTCAACAAGTCTTGTATTTCCTTAACGATTTTGGTAAAATATTTTTCCTCGAAAATTTTTGGAAGTTCAGTTCCAGCTTTTTCGACCTTTACGTTTCGTCTCACTCTTGGAATTTGGATTATCATCTGGCCATCTCCAGTATTTAAGTAAGATAGTGAATAAAAGTCATTGTGTAGGTCAAATACGCAGTCAAATTTTCCTCTCGATGTTCCGTGGATGTAAAATGCCTGGCGCATCCTAAATGGGATTGATTAACTTCGCCCTTTATCCCTTATCCATGTCGTCGGAAGTCGCTTCCAGGTTTCATCGCTGTACTGTTGAGATTTTGGGTGCGTGTAGCGCAGTCCGAGATAGCGCCGACTGAAGCGTACACCCAGAATCGAAGTTCTTGGTTCGCTCCCAGCTCCGTCCTACAAGCTTTTCCTTACTTTATGCTGATTATAGAAATTAGAGAGATAGAAACAGGACTCCATCGACAGACCATGGAAACTATTTTTTTAAAATTATTCGCACAAGACTTACTAATTTAATTTGCTTCCGCCGTGTCCCAGTGAAGTGGAGTACGTAGCGCATCTCAAAAATGGGTTCTTTGATGCTGAATCTTTACCCGCTATTGGGGCGAGGGATTAGTGATTAAGAAATAATAACTTGTTAACTGCTGGTCATTGATTTTCCACCTTGTCTGTACTCAAGAGATGCTTGAGTAGGTAGTGATGCCTTCGGGAAGGTTTAGGTTATGAAAATGATTGTTTATTATTCAGTTTTAGGTGACGAAAATGACCGTTTCGCTTCTAGAACCCGGAAGTGTTGGAGGCGCCGGCTGCCACATCCTTTTTTTCCCGCTTCCAGTTTTTTGGTTTGAGTCTCCCGCTCTGGCTAACCAACCCTGCCGTCCCTCTGGGATCGGCGAATTGCTACCACATTTACCTGTGAAGGATAACATATTGAATTGACCATCGGATGGCCACGGAAAGTCATTGTGCGGGTAAAATACACAACCAAAGCGAAACCAAAAACCCCCAAAAAAGTAGAATACATGGCGCATCCCACAAACGGATTGTGGACTGGATAGCATCGACTCTTATCAGTATTTGCGGCCTTGTAATGACGTAGAACTTCATTCTAGGCGTTGGCCTCGCTGTTCAGTGGTGTTTTTAGGACTCTGACTGTAGTGCATGGACAGCATGGCCAGAAATGCTGAATTACTATGGAAAAAGCCCGCTTTTCTATGTTCTGGAGTTCTTATTCTATGTTGGTTGGGCAGTTGTTATGGCTACGCTTGCCGTCGTTCTTGTGAAGGTATTTCAGTTACTCATCTCTAAGTTTCAAATCTTTTTCCAATCGACATTTTCAAGGTGTTTGCGCCATATGCTTGTGGATCCGGTATCCCCGAAATAAAATGCATACTGTCTGGATTTGTTATCCGCGGCTACTTAGGAAAGTGGACGTTTATAATAAAGTCTGTGGGACTGATTCTGGCGTCGGCTTCAGGTATAAACGTCGTTTCATACATTTATCCCTCTACTGCTACCTTACTGTTCTGCGCTTCAAAAAGAAACGTTGCAGGTCTGTCTCTGGGAAAGGAAGGACCAATGGTGCATCTGGCGTGCTGTATTGGAAACATTTTCTCGTATCTTTTTCCAAAGTATGGAATGAATGAAGCGAAGAAGCGCGAGATTCTCAGCGCATCAGCTGCAGCCGGTGTTAGCGTTGCTTTCGGTGCTCCGATTGGTGGCGTGCTGTTCAGGTGACTGTTCAGGTCGTTTTTCGTTTCCAAACAGTTGCGTGTAAGGATCTGTTCAGCTTGGAAGAGGCGTCGTACTATTTTCCACTGAAGACCATGTGGCGCTCGTTCTTCTGCGCTTTAGTTGCCGGAATTATTCTACGAATTGTGAATCCATTTGGTAGTGACCAGGTAGGCAGCCCATTTTTGACACAATTTGCTTTTTTTCTTCGCATTCTTTTTTTTTTCTTCGAGATATTCAATACCCCATGCCGGCCAACTAGCAACTGCGACTGTTTTCTTTTATTCTCTTTTATTCCTAATGGTTTAGCACGTTTTTAGACATCGCTTTTCCACGTCGACTACATGATGAAGTGGACATTTGTTGAGCTGATTCCTTTCGCCGGTTTAGGTCTTTTTGGAGGAATACTAGGGAGCATGTTCATTTTCGGCAACATAAGGTGAGCAGTGTTTGCGGATATAACCATGTTGTTGCCCAGTAATTTTTTGCGAAGATCTCTTGGTTAGTATTAGGCCCCGTTTATACTTCGTCGCGGCGCGATGCGACGCCACGTATAGTGGCCATATTGATTGTGCGACGCAATCGACCAATTTGGCCTCATTGCGTGGCCATCGCGTCGCGCCGCGACGAAGTATAAACGGGGCCTTACCGCTATACGCATGTAAAAGGTAACTGCACTATCATTGCAAGAGATATCGCAAAGTATAGATCAAGTGGCGCAATCTTTCCATGCAATACACTAGTAAATTTATTGAGCTCGTCGAGCTCGTCAGGACAAACAGTATTCTTCATCAATTTTAACGAAGTGGCTATTCCATTAGAAATTATGATAACCGTAAACTTGGATACTTAAACTATTATTGTTTCTGTTGACAACAATGGTTAAAGTACCCAAGTTTGAGGTTTCTACACATTACACGTGAACGACATCAGTTTTTACTCTACTTTCGACTGTTACTGTTAATATTATAACATTACTATTGCTACCTTTTAAGATGGTCGCGATTTCGAAAAACATCGAAGACGCTCGGTGGAAATCCGATATACGAAGTGATTGTTGTCACGTTTCTCACTGCAGCCATCTCGTACTTCAATCCTTATATGAGGAAGAGTGCTTCGAGCATGATCAAGATGGTTTGTTCCATTTCACTCGATTTTGTTGTTGTTGTTGTTGTTGTTGTTGTTGTTGTTGTTGAATGAGCTGAGCATGCGTATGTTGCCTTCTCTGTGTTCTTTTTTGTTGTGGGGAAAAGTTTTCACCGGAACTTCTTTTTTCGTTTAAAACTGTCTCGTGGTTTTATAACAGTAGCAAATCACTCAGCTGTTAAATACCTAGTTATTATCTAAAGAATGCATCTGACGGTCTGGGAGCTTATCGGTTTCGTCGCCTACTTTGCTAGTCGAAAAAGTCGACGAATTAACTTTCGAGTTTTGACTGGGGTGATGCTTCGAGGTGCGAAAAGAACAAGGAGCTTGGAGTTGAACTTTAAATCCAAGTTCGACAATCTTTTGGCGGGCGACCGGGCGTTGTAGTAGTGCAGAAGGACCTTATGGCGCCTCAGAGCTTCAGGCAAACCGCGTCAGCCAACTTCTGAAGTTCAGCAGCGTACACTTGCGCTATTACTGCGATCGCGGCTCTGAAGAACGAAATGTGGGGCATTTCCTTGGAATCCCACCGAGTTGGTTACCTCTTGGAGGTGGTTCGTCTCAGGGCATTTAGTGTTGGCGGCGTTTTTTAAGTCTTTCCTGTGGCGTCTAGAACGTGATTATTCTTCGAAAGAAATGCCTCCCGATCGAAAGAGCTGCTGCAAGCGAAGAACCGGTGGATTCAAAGATGATTTCCTGCTCAGTCGCAGCATAGATGTTGGAGACATCTACTAGTGATCTATGGTCTTGCAGAATCGCGACTATCTCGCGATCATAGGACGATTTGTGGAATATTACAAAAAAAATTAGCTTTAAACATTATCAGATTGGAGCGCTAGATAAAAAAAAACGTTATGAAAGCCAGTCATCTGGGAAATCCACACCTCATCATTTTTTGATTTATTCCTCGTGGTAGCTTCTCATATTATGTGTTTAAGGTGCTCTCATCATATAATTTAATGAATGTATTTATACTGTAGGTCTAATTACCCAAGTTTGAGGCAAAACACGACTCTACTCGTGTATGTGTTGTGTATAAAGCAAAACGGAGGTGAACTGAACTACCGAAACTCGCTTATGCAACAACTGGCATGGTAGCGCGCATACTGCCTTGATCAATTAAGGCTATGCTTTATACTGATAAGCAGGCGTTTTATATCGTTCTGTGCAAGGCGTCTAAAAATGTTTCACATGTATTGGGATGAGCTTTTCCTAACGTGATGTCCAAGGATTTACTCAACAAAACGATCAGGATCTGTTCGTTGAAGCTTAGAGCGGTTGTTATAGAGGTTGTAAGCTGTTTTGTGGATGCTTAGTTGCGAACAAAACTACTGCGCCAGGCGGGACTCGAATACGCACCCTCTGTTTTCCGGGATGGATGCTACGTCTTGCATCACTGTGTGATCGCACGTAACATCCGTGATATTGTCATGGGCTATCACTGTGTGATCGCACGTAACATCCGTGATATTGTCATGGGCTATCCACGGATAAGTGCTGATAGGCCACGGAGATATCGTGGATGTTAAGTGTGATCACGCAGCTCAAGTGATGCAAGGCGTATTATCTGGTCCGGAAAACAGAGGGTGCGGGTTCGAGTCCCGCCTGGCGCAAGAGTTTTGTTCGAAACTATGCACCCATCAACAAGCTTACAACTTCTATAACAACCGCTCTAGGCTTCGACGGAGATGAGAAACAGGTCTTGACCGTTTTTTTGCGTAAATTCTTGGTCATCACGTTGGAAGAAATTCATGCCAAAATATGGTGGAGCATTCCAGACGCGATGCATAGAACAATATATAAACGTCTGCTTATCAGTATAAAGCAATCATAGCTTTGTTGGTCAACGCTGCTCATGGGCTACCTTCTAACAGCTTATAATGGTCAGGATCTCTTTCTCAGCCCAATATAATTTGGCCAATGCTTGCAGCTGTTCGACAGATGCGGCCCGGAAGATTACATGGTGAACTTGTGCGACTATCAGAACAAAACCTTTACTAGTAACAAGGTCGACGACAACTATCACACAGGAGTGTTTGGAAGCGGAGTACATGTAAGTTGATAGCCGCTGATTGTTCTTTCTTCGCTTTCATAGTCGCAAAGATTCATAGTCGCAACTCCTCGTTCAGAGCGCATTCTGGCAGCTGATCATGGCTCTCATTTTCAAATTCATATTCACAATCTTCACTTTCGGTATAAAGGTGGGTTAACTGAGCGGTTCGTTGTCGGGTTCAGATGTATAGCTTCATGGTTTAGGTTCCATGCGGGTTGTTCGTGCCGTCTATTGCCATGGGAGCAATTGCGGGGAGACTAGTCGGAATGAGCATGGAGAGTGTGTTCCGTAATGTTCAGGTAAGGGTGGGGTTCATTCTTAACCGATTTTCTAATGTTTTACTGCTTTCACTTCTTTGAGTTTGCAGATGCAAAGCGGTCACTCGACCTACATGTCGTGCCAGATCGGAAAGGACTGCGTCATGCCCGGATTGTATGCGATGGTGGGCGCAGCAGCAGTGCTGGGTGGTGTGACTAGGTTCGAATTTGTCCATTCAGTTTTGCTTGGTACTAAGGTGAACCTTATCCTTTGTTTTTCATCGTTTCCTTCGATTTTGGATTTATCCTAGTTGGGAGGGGCAAGGTTTTTGGGCCATACTGTATCCTTCCTGGATTTGCACGAAAAATTCAAGTCCCTGTCCCATAGTATGAAGTTAAAGGATAAATGACAGTGTTGTTCCATCCATTTTGGGATGCGCCACGCATTCTACATCTATAGGGTGTTAGGCGAAGGGATTTTTAATGTGTATTTGGCGTATACAACGACTTGCAGAGGCCAGCTGATGGACGAGTCAGTGTTTTATCCTTCTCAGACAGATCTCATACCGATCTAGAGAGATGGAAGGCTTGATTGGCCTGGGCGGGATGCGAACCAAGAACCTCTATTCGGGATGCAAGCGAAAGTCGGTGCCTTTTTCGGATTCGCCCTTATTCCTCGCTTGGTATGAGATTACCGAGCTCATTTAGGAAGGGTTTTTAGTGAAATGAAGTAGGGACGAAGTTGACAATATCGTTTGCCACTTCCCACTTAGGTTAGCGAGGTGGTTTTAAGTTCCTAGGTGGCGGCCCTTGGAGCACCTTATCTACCCAATGAAATCGATTGTGATCAATTACTCGACTTACTCCCTAGTAGTTGTCATGGTCAGAGTAAGTGGTGCACATGGTGCAGCCTGTAAAAGGCGCCATTTCTGGCCTACATTCCGATGCTTGGGCGCGTGTAGCGCAGTCGGAGGAGGCGCCGGCTGTCGCGTGCACCCGATACCAGGTTCCTCGTTCAGATTTCCCGCCCAGGCCAACCAAGCCTTCCATCCCTCCGGGGTCGGTGAATTGGTACCAGACTTGTCTGGGAAGGATAGAGCGCTGACTTGTTCATCGGCTGACCACCGCGAGTCATTGCATGGCCAAGTACGCATTCAAGTCGCATTCAAGTCCACGTCTTGAGTGTGTACACGACATCCCGTGGAACTAGAATGCGTGGCGCATCCCAAAAAGGGATTGAGTAACGCCGTCCTCAATCCTTTTATTCCGATGCTTGAGAGTCGGTTTGCACCCAATTAGCTGCTGATTCCGTGCTTTCGAGGTCGCGAACTGGTAGTAGACTCCCCAGCGTTAAGAATAGCCCACGTACTTTTTTGTCGGCTGGCAAGTCACCTTGTAGCCTTATCGCGTCGCCTCTACGGTGTTCCCTAGAAGTATAATTCGTGGCTTATCCTCCAAAGAGATTGTTCAACGCTGACCTTTATCTTTACTCTCCGTTACTGCTGTAGTATGGTTTAGAATGACGGTGTCGCTCGTGGTTATCATGTTTGAGCTCACTGGAAGCCTGGAGTTCATTGTACCTACTATGGTTGCGACGATGTTCTCGAAATGGATTGGGGACGCCATCTGTAAGACCGTGAGTGGCTCCTAAATCCGTTTTTCATGCATTACCTTTCCCTTTTTGAAGCCGTTCGCGTTTAGCTTTTTTTTTCATGTGTTCTAGTCATTGCTTGTTTAGGGTATTTACGATGCACATATTGAGTTGAATGGGTATCCATTCTTGGACAACAAAGAAGAGTATCCCTATTCAACTATCGCTGTACAGGTTGGCTATCTTTCGTTGTTCGTTTTGTTTTGTGCCTATTTTTCCTTAAAATTTTCTCCTACAGGTAATGCGCCCCAGTGCAACGGCTACAGTGAACGCTCCCACCGGTGAGAGTCGTCCGGAAAGGAATGAGCTTCACGTGATTGTGCAGGTAATTCGGAGACACCACTGTTGTTGATCGCATTTCACTTTTGTTCATTTCCAAGGGCTACCTGAACACACTAGTATCGTAGAATGTGTCCAATAGTTACTCGATCCTCTTGGAATTTTGCCATTATGGGTTTATTTTTAGTCAGAAGAGAGTTTGTCTGCTGTAGCGTTGCTCCGTACCTTTAAAATCCTCATATTCCTGGATTATTTTTCTATTCTTTTGCACTATTGCTGATTCTGGAAGCGTAGTAGCGCAGTCAAAGACGACGGCTATCGCGTACATCCGATTGCAGCCGTTTTCAGTTACAAAAAGTTTTTTTTTAACTTTTTTGTCGGACACAGTTTATTCTAAACCTGGAGTATTTAATAGCGTAAAGGTTGAAAATAAAGGACAGCATTAATAAATCCCTTTTCCGACTGTAATCGGAGGTGTGCAACAACCGTGGCCTCCTTCGACTGCAGTTGTAGATCGCTGTTCGTTTGAAGAGAATTTCCACCTCATGTACAAGTGTTATTTCAAGCAAACTCAAATTGTTGTTCTGTACCTTCGAAAGGTACAGTATTTAAAAAATTCTATTGAAATTCTTAAAATTCTATTAAAAAATAATTACGCTCATTCAGTCGAATAAAATGCGACGACTTGAGAGAGGTTATGGCGCAATCTCTTTTTTAGCGCCAAAACGGCCATCTTCCTGCGCTTAAAAAAAAACTTTGAACTATTATTTTTCCTTAAGAAATAAAAATCTTATATGTCAGTTACGCCAGTTATGGGTGTGGTCCCTTTGGTGTCTAGTGGATGGTTAGATCGTGGCGGGGTCTGCACTCTGACACGGAAGCTTGGTCAGGCCCCCATGCCGGCTATGCCAGCAGATCCATCCGCACACAACCTTTCCCGGTCGTCCGGCTCAGAGAGGATCAAATCCTTTGCCGGGCTATCCGCCTGACGGCTCATGACTCACTTCCGGAAAGATGATCGCTTCGATCTAGAAGTAGATGGTTCTGACCGCACCAGAACGCGACAGCAACGATACTTCTGGCTGGTTGACAAGTTCACGAACACAGCACACTGCGGTGTATATAGAGTTTATCAATAAACACACTACTATGGAACGGAGAGTCTGAAATACAGACACTAGCTACTTGGAGTTGGACCTAGACCTGCGATGTCAGCTGAAGGGGGAGTGCGCCCTTTAGCGATGACTCGGTTAGCGGCGACGCGAACAAACGTATGCGCAGACTTCCCCCTTGGACGCAAGGTTGGCGGGGAGTTAAACGCCTCTCCGGGTTCCCAGAATCCTTCCCGGTACTTGGCTATGCTGCTTGGGGCACTCTACCGGTCCGAGGGATGCTCCACAGTCGCTTTGGATGCCGGTCGCTCGACTGCTGACAAGAGTAGAGTGGAGAGAGCGCTTGATTCCCGACCGCTCGGGAGAAAGCACAACTGCTAGAATGGACCGCGAGCCCATGCCGGCCGGCTTATATGGAGTGAGTGCTCCCCAAGCCCCGCCTCTGGCCGCGATTGGCTGGCTCGGCGCGCTCCCCTACCCGCCGACACAGCTCACAGTCGATTAATGCCACGTCATCGGTGCAGGGCCATCTGTGCAGCCGATATGATGATGAGGAGCGAACGAAATTGCCTAAAACGACATTAAAAAAAAGAACAGTACAACAAACAAAAACATACAACACGCCGGGGATACCTTGACCTGACATATAAAATTACAAACAATGGGCCGAATTACGGTATAGGTGAATTAAAACGAAGAAAATTATAATAAAACTTTCCTTGAACGAAGAATTATTCTAACCTTTTTGGAGTCTCTAGTTTAATGTAAACGAAGCTCATTTCAGGTTGGAGGAGTTCGCTTTGATTGCAAAAGTGTGAGACTAGCTTAGAAGAGTGTCCAATTCGACGTGAAAATTGTATAATTATGGGCTGGTTTCCACTTCACCGTTTGTGTGCATACTGATCGGGCGGTCGAGTCGAACCTTTTGGGTGGAAGATGGTTTGCCTCAAACGACTTAGTTTTGCCAGAAAGACCAATCATTCCTCCTGCTTATGCGGTGCTACGGTTAGAAGCGATATGCCCATTTTTAAGGTCTGCTAGAATGTATTTATCAGTGTAGACCCCAATTTTTCCAAGTATTCACGTTGTTACGCCTATCTATCCGAGTGGAAGGGACACGCTAGGAGGACTTTCGTGATTTCATTTATTGTTTCAAGGATGGAATGACAGTCGGCGACATAGAACAGCTTCTCCGCGAAACGAACTTCAACGGATTCCCGGTGGTTGTGTCGACAAATAGCATGTACTTGGTCGGCTTTGTTACTCGGTAAGTCGGATTATGGTCTGTTCTCACCAAAATAGGGAAAACTGAGGGAGGCTGTGATGTTGTTCAGTTGAAGAATTGAGTTACATCTTCATATAGTGCGCTGCTGATGTTTCAGACGTGATCTTCAACTCGCCCTACATGCTGCTCGGAAGACACAGCCATATGTCGTAACAGATTCTATAGCATACTTCACTAATCAGGTCCCAGAATCGACAGCAGGAGGTCCGGCTCCGCTCCGATTGAGGAAAATTATTGATCTCGTGAGTTTTTTTCTTCTGTGAATTATTCAATTTATTTTATTTATATACTCATTTAGCCTCAGAAAGTTCTAATCAACCACTAACCCTTGTAAGGTGCAATGATATGCTTAGATATAAGTCAGCGCGTCGTCGAATCGTTATAGACGCTTATCATTGCGTCGCGCTACGCTCTCCATTGTACTGTCTCCTCCAGGTACCAAGTCAAGTGTGCACGCCTACGAAGACACAAACACACTAGTCTTCAGCCGTTTATCGAGGTAACGAGAACACGAGGATGCGCGGACGAGAGCAAAACGCGAAAAATGAGAGAGAATGAGTCTGCGCGCGCGGCCGGGCGCTATCTATAGACTTGTGCTTCCCGCGTTGATTTTGATTTTGAGGTGGGCGCCAAAAAGATCGATACGTATCGAAAGCGGATGCGGTTGTGGATGCTGGGCAATCCTTTTCCACTTCCGGAACACCAACTAGGCGTAAATGCTAGGGTTGCAAACTATCTGAATCGTGGCTTCATCCGAGAGGAACAACGCGAGGAGAACCACTATGATCACTTCCTTTTACCACCGCTTTGTTGTTGTAGAAGTGTCAGAGCAGAGCAAACAGAAGCGGGAAACTCCTCTGTTCCTATCGATGTATTGATGAACAGAAATACGGTGTGTGTGTGAAATTGGTGGCATAAGACTTATCCCATCCGCTAGTCTGTATGATCGTCCACGCAAAATTAATGGCCGATGGACGATCTGAAGAATTCACATCCACCGACTATTGTAGAGAACCGGATGGAAAAGTGGATGAAAGCGAGGCTACAGCGCTGATCCTCATCACAATGGAGTGAAAAATATGTGAAGGGGTGCGCCCGTCTGTCCATCCACGAAGATTTGATTGCGGTTAAATGGACTTTTTAGTGAGAGAACATTATCAGTCGGTTAGTCTATGTTAATCTATGTTGATCAGTGTTGACAAGTTTTGTCCAGTGTTGAATGTTTGAGATGGAAATGAAGCGAAGATGTTGTTTGACCGGATTTATCCGTCCATCCGTCCCTCCTTCCATCTTCTGTCCGCACAAAATTAATGGCCATGGGACGGTTTTAACGAGCGAGCGGAATTAACGACTTTTGTTCAGCATTAGCCGGTTGAGATGAAATGTTGGTCGAGACAGGCTTCATATGTGGTTGGTAGCTATGGCACCATCAATATTAATCAATACTTGGGTGCTGAAGGACTATTAGGTAAAAGTGGTTTGATAAATCTATCTCGTGGAATTTCTACTGTGGGGACATTTTGTTATTGATCTATCTGTCAGTATCGGTTGACCATTGCTACTGGTAAGGGCGTGTTCATACTGCGCGACGGGCGCTACAGGGCAAAGCATGCGTATCGATTTTTCCGAGGCGATAGCTTGGCACTAATCAATACATAAGCTTTGCCCCCGAAGTCGCGAAGAATGGGCAGGTCCTAAATATGAAGAAGTGACCCGTCCATCTCTCCCTTGTTCCATCACCAGTCCGCGGAAAACTAACGGCCAGAACGACTGCCTTCACTTACCTTACCGAATGGCATCACTGACCCTCGCTCAGCGTTACGCCCGTTTATACTTCCATCGCCGGGCGACAGGATTCGAACGGCGCGATGCGTCTAATCGCGTCGCGCTGTTTCGCACGACGATGAGCACTCCGAACAGCCGGCGACGCGATCCACGATTAGGGGTCGTTTAGTGTACGCGCGATGCGCGACGCGATGCCATGTGTAGTGGCCGAATTGATCAGTCGCGTCGCGCGATCAATTTGGCCACTACACATGTATCGCGTCGCGCCCACACTAAACGACCCCTTACGCACGATTGCGTACTTGCACACACGCAACTGTGCACACATTTGGCCGAAATCCGGCTCGCCTCCTTGGAATGCGGACGGTCGAAACCTGAAATCGAACACAAAGGTCAAACACATTACAAAAATTAAAATAGAGCATGTTATCAACAACTAAAAAACACACAAAACAAGCAGTTAGGAATATACACGAGAAATCATTAAAACTGGGAGAGACACTCACCTTCTGGCCCCAGAATCCGGCTAGTCTCTAAGGAATCCGGGGGTGGCGACCTGAAACGGAACTGAAAATTTATTCAGAGAGCACAAAACATATAAATGGTGTTTCCGACGAAAAGATGGAACAATAAGCAGGGCCTAGTGCAAGTCTACACTGCGAAAATCAGCTGATAGGAGCCATGCCGCGCCCCAATCCACCGCGATCTATCGCATCGCCCCCATTTCGAGCGTCGACAAAAGGGTTGCCGACGAAAAATAGAACAATGAGCAGGGCCTAGTGCGGATCCACACTGCGAATCCGACGCTGAGCGACGCGATTGGTCGCGGGTTCACACGATTTATTCCGGACGGCTGGCGTCGACGCCGGACGTTCAGTCAACTTGGTCTCATTGCGTGGCGATCGCGTCGCGCGGCGATGAAGTATAAACGGTACAGCCGTTTTAGAAGGGCCTCACCCAAATGTTGGTGAAACGTTCGTTCACAAGCAATACAGATAGAAAGAATAGAACATTTAATACCGATCAATAAATGGGAAATGGATTATTATAGAGTAAATGAGGTTCAGTAGGACTCCCTTGTGGCATTTTGTACTGTGGATGATTTTTGTATTGATCTACCAATTAGTATTGGCCGACCATTGCCACTGCCTACGAAGAAATTAATTCGTCCAAATGTCCTTCTTTCCGTATTCAGTCCGCGCTAAGTTGATGGCCATTTGATGGCCTTCACATATCGAGTGGCATCGTCGACCTTTGCCCAG
Organism: Heligmosomoides polygyrus polygyrus; assembly: GCA_947396885.1. Classification (NCBI taxonomy): domain Eukaryota; kingdom Metazoa; phylum Nematoda; class Chromadorea; order Rhabditida; family Heligmosomidae; genus Heligmosomoides; species Heligmosomoides polygyrus. The sequence continues at coordinate 6,005,406 of OX377202.1, read as the reverse complement.
GGTTAGCTGTTTGAGGTGGGCATCTTTGGCAAGCATTGCTGAGATAGGCTTCACAAGTAGGTGTCCATATGGGCAATCAATAAAGGCTTCACAAGTAGGTGTCACATATGGGCAATCAATAACAATCAATAAATGGTAATTTTTGAGGGAGTGTACCCGATTTTTCCACAGTTTGAGGACATTTCTTAAAGTATTCTCCACTTCAGGCACCCATGACAGTGACTGACCAGACACCGATGGAGACTGTCATTGATATGTTCAGAAAGCTCGGTCTGCGACAGGTACGTGTTGCGCTCTCCAGGTCATAGTTTCCTTTGCTGGTGGTGCTGATTTTTTACAGGTGCTAGTGACGAAAAATGGAAAAGTACTTGGAATAATAACGAAGAAGGATATTCTGCAGTTTATGCGAAATGCACAGTCGGGTTTCACAAATCCTAATTTCAAATAGTGACCGCTAGTATAACACGCTATTTACTGTAATCAGCAGTTCTTCTGTTATATTATGTGCTGTGAAGGCTCTCATATCTTCCCGTCGTTAACGAACCTATGCATATATGTATCACCATCGTTCCAGTCAGTCCTCTTAGAGCTTTCCTCTCATACCAAACGTGCACATTTCCTGACTACTGTGATTGCTCGTGCTCTTCTCTCCCCCATCTTTGTCCTACTATGTACCATTATTAACACACATCCGCGCGTAGCGTTCTGGCCAGAGCGCATCTGACAATTGCGGTGCTAAACGTTCGAAAACAGGCGCATTCGAGTCTGGTTTTCTACGAAGTTACTCGTCGTTTCTGTACAGTTGCCAGTCGTAATCAGTGTGGTTTCGTTTGCCATTTAGTGTACGCACGAGTGTTTAGTCATTTAAACAATGGGTTTTAGAATAGACTTCTATCAACTGACTACGTGGTTTGCTTTATTGTGCTGAACTTGACAATATTCCACTTTCACGAATGAATAAATATTTTCCCTTGCCAGCTGTGTGTATATTTATTTTGTTTGAATTGCTGGTGTCAATACTGACGAATGCCTGTAGAGGAAGTGAGGCGCATTATTCACATGCATTGTCGTATAGCTGTTATGTATTTCTGTTACATCATTTTCACCTTAAGCTGGGAAATTTATTAATCAAATATGAGACTCTTCTAGGCAATCTTGACACTTTTGAAATATTAGGGGGAGGGCCAAAAGTAATGAAACAGCCCATGCCGTGTCCATATATCTCGTGGCTAGAGTCTGGTTTGGGGCTTGTCGTAATTGTATGTTTGTATGCTACTTACTGAAGCCCATCTGAGAAGTTACCACTTTCGCCCTTTCCTGAAGCATACCAAAACCCCAGTCTGTCTCATGCCGAAACCCCAGTCTGACGAGTCGACCTGTGTCGCACAAATCTCGCCCAATTCCCAACCCCAAGCAGCCTCGACTCAATATTCACGCAAGATGAGAAGTACGTCTTCTACCTTAACCCTGCCAAGCAGCGAGTCTGGGTGAGGCCTGGTGACATGTTACCGACCTTCGTTCGGCGGGATGTTCACGGCGGGAAGCACCTTTGGAGCTTTTGGGTCAGCGCTCATGGATCGGTTGACCGGAAGCTGTTTCCCAAGAGCACTACGATGAACTCCAAGGCCATGGTGATCGAAATAGAAGAGATGGGCTGGCGACTCGCTCTGATTCATTTGCAGCGCTTCAAGAAGGTTCTCCTCTTCGACAACGTCGCACCCCATCGGGAACAAGTAACCACGGATAAGCTTGCTCAGCTGGGCTACGTTCACATGCCTCACCCACCGTATTCGCTGGACATCTCTCCATGCAAGTACCACTACTACTTGAGCCTACAGGACTTCCTAGTCGGAAGGGACACAAGGACCCAAGCAGTCCTTGACAACCATATCGAGCAGTTGATCAACACCAGGCCCAAGCAGTTCTGGAAGGATGGGATCAGGAGGTTGGCTGAGCGATGGCAGCAAGGTCATTCCCCTTAATGGCAAATACATTCCTCAGCATCGTTGAGTTTGTTATAAAGAGATAAAGATTTTTTTCAATTTGTCTCATTACTTTTGCCCCCCCCCCCCCTAATAAAACGAAGCATGTTCCCAATCAAAACGATCGTCTGCAAGGTGAAACTACAGGGTGGCTGAAAAGTTCGGCAATTTTTTGCGGCGCTACTTTTGGCCTTGAAATTGAGGTTTTTTGTTATTTCTGTTGTTTCCGTTGTTTGTTTCCACTACAAGATACGCCACCGTTGAGCAGCTGAAATCGGCGTTGTTGAGATCCTGGGACGAGATTACAGCGGAGCAGTGTGCGACCATCATCAGCGACTTCCCAAAACGACTGCGAAAATGTATTGAAGCCAAAGGAGGAAATTTTGAGCACTTGTTGTGAATTTTCCTGTTGTATTATGTTGTTGTTGATCTAATGAAGTTTCTGTTATTTTTGTTTGTAAACTTTGGCGTTTATGTAGTTTTTTCGTACTGCTGAAATACTTTGAAAAATTGCCCGAACTTTTCAGCCACCCTGTATTACTATTTGAGACGGTTAAAAAGAGTTTAGTGTTCCTTCTTCTGAAAGTTTTTAGTTCACCTGCAGCAATAAGTGGACATGATGTCTGAAATTTTATAAAATATTTTTAGATGGAAATGGTGAATTAACTTTTGTATTTGCCACAGGGGGGAGGGGCGTGTAGCGCAGTCGGGCGAGGTACTCGATTCAAGGGCACCCGACACCGGGTTCCTGGTTGCGATCTCCCGCCCAGCCAACCAAACCTTCGATCCCTTCGTGGTCGGTAATTTGGTACCGGACTTGTCTGTCAGGGTAAAGCTTTGACTTGTACATCGGCTGGTATGGCCAAGTATGCATTCAAATCGCCTCCACGTCATCTCGTAGAAGTAGGATGCGTGGAGCATTCCAAAATGGTTGAGTAAAGCCGTCCTTTGTCCTTTTTTATTATTACCGAAGTGCTGAAGTACAACAATCATATAGCTTATTAAGCGAAGAGATCGCGCCATGCCCTGGCTAGGTGCTCGTGATTGTTATTTAGGAGGAATTCTATTTATATGTATTACCAGGCTGTCCAATAATTCTTTTCCGAAAATTTCACCATTTTTAATTTTTTTCAACTTTATTGAAATACAAGTCTAATCAACAATATAATCACCACAGTTATCCACAACAGTGGCCCGTCGATTGGGTAGGTCGCCGATGCCCTTCGCTCAAAACTCCGGGGGCTTCGACTCGAAGAAGTCCTCGATGTCGGATTTGAGGTTGTCATAGTTGGTGAATTTTCTTCCGGCCAAATGGTTCTTCAGCGGGTGGAGCAAGTGGTAGTCGGAGGGGGCTAGGTCCAGGGCTACGACGGATGGGCAACTGTCTCCCAGCCGAGCGTCGCCAACTTCTGCCGGGTCTCCTTCGCCACGTGGGGGCGCGTGTTGTCATGCAGCAGGTGGACCGAGGCCCATCGGGGACGCTTTTCTCGGATGGCGGCGGGCTAGTTTCTCGAGCTGGGGCCGGATTCATCAAAGTTACTGCAATAACTTTAACGGAGAATTGTAAGCAAAAGCTCAGATAACGCGGCCTTTCAAGCGATATGGTGAGCGATAAGCCGCTTTATCTGAGCTTTTGCTTACAATTCTCCGTTAAAGTTACTGCAGTAACTTTGATGTCGGTCCAGTCCCTGATCGGTGTAGATGGAGGCGGTGACCGTCCTGCTTGGTTCTCCTTGATACAGCGACGGACTTTGTCATCATCCACCGTAGAAGGCCTCCCGCTGTGCTCCCTGTCCACGATGCTCGTGTCGCCGCTCTCGAAACAATTGAACCAGCGCCTGACTGTGCGTTGGGACACTGCATCCTCCTTGCACGCTCTGCAGATGTTGGCGACCGCGGTGCCCGTGTCGTTGCCCAGCAGCCACTCGTAGTACACGAACGTACGAATTCGACCTTGGTCCATTTTAGCTTGTACTGGTAGCTAGACGCGGCGACTGCGCCTTATATACCCCTAGCGTGGAACTCTGGAGAACCTTCTAGAAGGTTTTTACACTTGCCTGATATTATAACACTTCTAAGGAAAATTATAGAATTTTGAAAATTTTCGGACAAGAATTATTGGACAGCCTGGTAATAATACAAATGGAAACGGTACTAGAAGAACATCGCTGCTCCGTATAAGCAGCATTTACTTATTATGGCAGGTGAACTATAAATTTTCAAAGAAAATCGTACTAAATTCACACTTGACGAAATCGTTTTAAACTTCTTAGAAAGTGTCTGGTTAGAGGGCAACTCACTTTGACTTAGAAGGCCTGGAAGGCTTCAGAACGTATCCAGCTTGACGTGAAAATTACATAAATAAATAAATAAATAAGTGTATTGTAGTGGTTTTATGATTTCACTCACATTAGAAGTGGATTAGTGGGCGAATTGTGAAGTTGACTTATTTGGACGGCATCAGAATTTAGCTGCAGCTCCTCTGATTTTTGTGTTTGGTCATTAAAAAAAAATGCAAATGAATGCTATTGGTAGGAGGTATGCGTTTCAGAATTCTGTCTTGACCTCAGCCAGGCGTCGAAAACGTCGCAATGGCTGCTCTTGTTGTGCCCAAAGTCGACGCCGGCATCATTAGTGATGTTGAGATGCTGCTGGACGCGTTTAAGGCGAAGCACTCGGTTCGGTATGTTTGTGACAGTTCTATTGACTACTGTTGATGAATAGTTTAGCCTTCATCTGTTGCCGAATTCAGATTAGTGAGTTTTCACGAAGTGGCGAACGATTTCGATCTGAGTAATATCTATTCTAGTCGACTGCATGTGACGGAGCTTGTCGAGGTAGGTTCGATCAGATTCGCCGTAGTCTTTATGAATTCGCAGCTGTTCTGTTGCAATTGTAGTTTGAAGAGGTGTTACTGAAAACGGCGTTCGAGTACGTGAGACCGATCAAGAAGTCCAAGATGGGAGTGCAACTCGAACGAACGCTTACGGTGAGTTTCTTTGGTGCATTTCTGACAGCGTTTGTATGAGTTGATTAACTATGGTTTCGAATTTATGTTGCTGGTACAGGTAGTGTTGTGAAGACTGCTACGGCCCACCCCTTTACGCTCATCGCTCATTGTGAAGTTGGAAAGCCGTAGTATTCACCAATTTTTCTCAGTGTTTTGTATAGAGGGTTTCGGAACAACCTTTAATAATAGAATTCTGTAGAAAGTCAGAACTGGGTGGTAGGGAGACTTAAGATATTCGGCAGCAGCTGTCTTACCGGGTCACTGCTGCTATCTCTACGGTAGGTCAGAACTGCCCAAGTGTCGGGGCAGACATAACTCCAACGCCGCGCGAACCCCCCTGGCGTCACGCATGGTGCGCGACGAAATTGCTTTTGCCGACGCTTTTGCCTCATTTCAACGTTTCTTGGAGATGGCATATGAATGTGGGGATCTATCCTAGTCCGAGGGGCGCCACATACCTAAAAAGTAGGTAACAAAATGAACTGAGACTTACCGAGCGGCTTCTAGAGAACGAGTTTGAACCTAAAAGAAGCCAAAGACGAACGAACAAACAAAAAAAAATCGCCACGGTTTACAACCGTCTCGGCGGGCAAAGAGCGACGGAATAGAGGTATGCCGCGTGCTGACGACCGGCTGACATGTTATAACCAGGATCTAATATGGTGAGAAGGGCACACAACTTTGCCTCCTTACAACCGCAACAAATGTTTTTTTTTTTGTTTTTTCTTCGTGTTTTACTTGTATAGGTCCCATGTAGTTCCGTAGAGGCCGCTCGGTAAGTCTCAAGTGGATTTGTTACATATAACACTTTTTACTTATATGGCCCCCGGACTAGGATAGATCCGAATGTGGTTTCAATGAGACGATCAGCGAGAGTTTATACAGGAATCCTGGTCATGTGAATGGTTTCTAGCGTCAGTATTTGCCATATACAACTTCTTCGGTCAATTTTTACCCGTGCTTATGGTTATGCTACGGAAAAAGGTCATTATCACCCATTCTCGGATCAATTGTCCTACTGCAGACTGTTGCCTACCACATTCTGTGGGATCTTAAGCTCCTTACTAGAAATGTGGTCTGGGAGCTTAAACCCTGAGAAGATTTCGTGCTCTGCGGCTAACCATGCGTCACCGACCGCACGTCCGCGTTTCGTCGCCGCGACGTCGCACGCGGCTAGCGCGTGACGTCGCGTTGGAGTTAGGTCCTGGAGCCGCCCAAGTGTTGTATATGGGCAGAATCGCCTCTGGGAGACAACAAACTGCAGGTATCTCGACCCCAATACAACTCTGCGCAGAGTTAGGGACGACGAAATCTGGACCGTTGGCTGCATATTGATTCACGTGCAGACGAGCGCCTGCGGGGTGAGGGTTCCCATCGTAGACCAGCGCAGCGCTCAGATGGCGCAGTAGGGAGCGACCCAGACTCGTGAGAGAAGGTTGAAGGGTTTGGATCCCGCGCATGGGTTTGTTTTGCACTTTTGCAAAACCCATGCTTTTTATATATGTGATCCGCCTAGTGGTATTCTAGTAGGTTAACATACATTTACATAAGCACATGCTTCAAACTACAGATTAGTCTATATATACATATTTATTTATTTATTTATTTATTATATAAGTCTCCTCGTGTATAGACGAAAACCTGTATCACCTGTCGTCCCGTTGATCATCGACTTGCTCGAGCGGGCGCCAGCAGCGTCTCATTCGTCCCTCTCGCGTGCCAGGGTGCTCCAATGGATCCTCCTCGCTCGAGGGACACGAAGAGCGTCATATCGGTCGTTCAGGGCTTTCACGAAGAAGTTCGACCAACGCGTTGGTGGGCGTTCTGGTGTTCTCTTGACATCCCGCGGAATCCAGTCGGTGACGGCTCTCGTCCAGCGGGTGTCTGCGAAGCGCATTACGTGGCCGGCCCACCTAATTTTCGACAACTTGGCCCACGCGACAGCGTCTCTGATCTTCGAACGTCAGCGAAGCTCGGAACTTCGGAGGCCTTCTCTCACTTGCGTGAGTCGTGTCACTCCGAGCATCGTCCTCTCGATTCCACGCTGCGCTACGCTGATCGCGTGCTCATCCTGCTTTCGTATAGCCCAGGTTTCAGGGGTATGTTAGGGCAGGAAGAACAGTGGAAACAGTGGAGTCGAATAGGTGGGTACGGAGTTGGACGTTCGTCGTCTTCTTCGCGACTTCTTCGACGCTCTTGAAAGCTCCCCAACCCGCTCGTTTCCTCCTGCTCAGCTCTGGTGCTAGGTCGTTGGCCCTGTTGACTTCGCGACCCAACTGGAGCACTCGGAGATGTTCGTCTCGTTGAGCGAGCATGGGCATCAGAAACTCGTTCGTGCCTCATGAATATAAATATTCGAATAAATTATTGGATTATATTCGTTCGAGCACAAACATAGAAGAAAGAGTCGGTAAAATTTGCAAGAACCTTGGGATGGGAAGCAAGCGTTTACAAGCAAACAAGGGTATTATGAGTAGTTTCTAACACCAACACAACACTCATCAAGAATGTTGCATTCGCCGTAGAACCCCCCCCCCCCCCGTCTCCTTTAATTTCAAGGTTTTCTTCATCATGGTTTTCCCCCAAGCCCAGATTCATCAACAGATTGCAGCCCTTTAACGGTAAAAATATTAGGTTGTAACGAATTAAATGGCACTGGCTCGCGCCATTTTTTGGCGCGTCTTTACGCGTTTGATCAAGAACAAACCGTAACATGTGGCATACCATTTAGAAGCGCAAACTTTGCTCTACCGGTGAGTACCAAATTTTCCATGTAAAAGTGGGAAAACTTTAGAGTTTTATTGACTTTTTTGCAGATGGACAAAAGGGTGATCCGAGGCATTTACTTGTATGAATTCAAGCTGGGCACTACAGCTAAGGAGGCGGACGAGAAGATCAACGCCGCATTCGGTCGAGGATGTTCCACAATTCGGACGGCGTATCGTCGGTATCAGAAGTTCCGGAATGGAGATGAGAGCTTGGAAGAACATGAAGGTCGTGGGAGGCATAGTGATGTTGATGAGGACAAGCTGAGAGATGTGGTAGAGGAGGATCCACACAAAGGTACCAGGGAGATAGCGAAGGTTCTTGGCGTCAGTCACAACACAGCTGCCCGGCATCTGAAGGAAATCGGAAAGACCAAAAAGCTGGAAAGATGGGTGCTCACGAGCTGTCTGAGGAGCAAAGAAACCGACGATATGAGATCTCGTCCGCACTGCTTCTACGGAACGAAACGGACCCATTCCTTGATCGCATCGTAACCTGTGACAAGAAATGGATAATGTACGACAACAGGCGACGATCGGCACAGTGGGTGGACAGCGATGAGAGCCCCAAGGTTTTTGCGAAGCCGGAATTGCACCAAAAGAAAGTAATGGTGACAGTATGGTGGTGTTCGCTGGGAATTATTCACCACAGCTTCCTCCCTCCCGGTGCATCCGTCACGGCAGAGAAGTACTGCATTGAAATTGAAGAAATGATGGAAAAGTTGAAGGATATCCGGCCGGCCTTGGTAAACCGAAGGCGAGTTCTCCTTCTGCACGACAATGCTCGCCCCCATGTAGCACGAATGACGTTGCAGAAATTGAATGAGCTGAGCATTGAAACTCTACCACATCCTCCGTTTTCCTCGACCTCTCCCCAACAGACTACCATTTCTTCAAGCATCTTGGCGACTTCTTGGTAGGGAAAATATCCAAATACCAACAGGATGCCGAAAGTGCCTTCGAAGATTTCGTCAATTCCAGAACTTCCGATTTTTACGCTACTGGGATAAAAAAGCTTGTGTCACGTTGGCAAAGATGTGTAGAATCAGAAGGTTTTTATTTCGATTAATAAACTTGCCTACAAGCCGAGATATTAACTGTTTAAATTTACAGTGGTTCATTGTCATTTATTTCGTTACAACCTAATACCACCAAATACCGATGCTGGCCGGTAAGCGGTTATGAATCTGGCCCTAACTGATTATCTTCGAACGAGCTTGCTATTCTGTTTGCCAACTTCTCTCTAGATGGGGGCGCATTCAAAGGCGATCTACACTCTAGAGTTAACAAGTGGATCACAGCGCGAGCGCTCGTTGACATAACTTTGACGACGTTGTGTAATTTAGGCTGTTCTCGGTTAATGTATATCCTCGTGTGTCAGCCCATCGTATCCAACGCGGGCAAACTAGTCGTCGGACATGTGTTGATTTGGTAGTGGAGTTAGAGAACTGTCTCGGTTTTCTAGAAGAAATCATTTTAACCAATCTGTAGTCTGAAGCATGTGTTATATGAAAATATATGATAACATGCTATAATACCACTAAATACCACTAGGTGGATCGCTTATATGAAAAGCATGGGTTTTGCAAAAGTGCAAAACAAATGCAGCGCGCCGGATCCAAACCCCCGACCCTTCGACCATGAGACGGGATCGCTCCCCACTGCGCCATCTGAGCGCTGCGTGGGTTTGTGACAGGAACTATCAGCCGCAGGCTGAGAGGCGATTGTGCCCATATACAACACTTGGGCCGTTCCGACCTACGGTTGGGATAGCCTTCTGGCTAGTATATGTACAATTCGGAAACACTACTTTCCAGGATTGGATATATGAAAGAAGACGGTATAAAGGAATGTTTAGGAGCGCGTGTTTGGAGTCTACGCGACGTACGTTTTCTACTATGCTCAGCCTGTCGACTACGTGGCCAAGGTAAAGTTTGAATATCCGGTGTTCTAATAAAACTGCCATTCGAATGTCTAGATCTCCGTCACGGCACCTGCCCTCGTTGAACTGAGGGAGTTCATCGAAGATGTTCTGCTTCCTGGCCGTCACTTGGACACCATTGGATGTATCTACAAACTGTTTGCCGATGACGCGTTCAGCACCGTGGCGTTCCTGAACACCGTGGGTTCCATTTTTCCCCAATCAGCATCATAACACGGCTTGGCGCAATGCGTGTTGGGGGGGGGGGGCAGCATATTGCTTACTACAGGTGAACAGAAAACTCAACTTTATGTAAATAACAACGTTAGACCAAAACAATCGAAGAAAAACCACAAATAGATAATGTCTAAGTTAGAGTGGACACACATCAGTGACACGTGCCACGCGTCAAACAGCACGCCGCTACGTGTCACACGTCAGTGACACCTGCCACGCGTCGAAATAATCGAAGAAAAAACACAGATAGGTAACGTCTAAGTTGGAGTGGACACACGTCAGTGACAGGTGGCACGCTTCAAAGGCACGCCGCTACGTGTCACACGTCAGTGGCACGTGCCACTCGTCAAAATAATCGAAGAAAAACCAAAAATAGGTAACGTCTAAGTTGGAGTGGACACACGTCAGTGACACGTGCCACACGTCAAAATAATCGAAGAAAAACCACAAATAGGTAACGTCTAAGTTGGAGTGGACACACGTCAGTGACACGTGCCACGCGTCAAACAGCACGCCGCCACGTGTCACACTGTCGTGACACGTGGCAGCGTACGACGAAATATACCCGCGGGAGTTTCTCACAGTTAAGCTTATTTTTGGAATCTTTGTTTTTTTAGTTTATGACTTTTTGTTTCTAACATGTTCTTAGCTCTTCATGTTCTGTAATGTGCCACTTGTTTTCTAGAAGGGCTCGCTTGTCATTTTATAAGGTCACATGCTGCCCGCTCCCTAAGCCATAGTTTATGCTTGCACCGCCACGCGCCGCGGCACCACGGTCGCCATAGATATCGATTTTTCGCACCGCTCGGTCGATATCTATCCCGATCATCGTGCCGCACCGTGCAGTGGCGCAAGTATAAACTGGGGCTAACGCGCGTTGTGCCGACCGCTTGTTCTCCAAACCTTGCCTTGCAGTATGACCCTATCTGTCATCGCGGTTATCGTCAGCCGCAAATAGAGGATGTTGTCGACGAGGACGAAAAGCATACACCTCTGGAAGCGGCGAATTTCGTCATGTCTAATCCCATACTGAAGGTAGGCGGGACTAACGGCAAGAGTGTGGTCATCGAGTGTTTGCCGCTGAAAATCTCACTTTAGACAATGGCACATGTTCAAAGCGAGATAGAGCAGACGCAAGAGCTGATTCCCGGAGGTCCTGCTATAGCGGAGAAGAAAGAAGACAATTTTCTCACCCGGTTGAACAAGTACGCTGCTATATCTTTGCGTATGAAGACGAAATTTGTAGGAAGCTTTCGATTTAGGATCTACGCAACGCTAAAGCGAGAGGTTGAGAAGGTGGATGTGGCTCAAACAGACGAGGCCGACCAGGTAACAGCTCTTCTTTTAGATGCCGTTCAATTGTTTTGTTATGAATCCAATTGATATCTCATTGCGCTGTGTGTTTTTTCAACGGTCATTTTTCGTTTGATTTTGTAGTGCACCTTCGAGTGCAGATAAATAAATGAATAAATTGTTGGCGATTACAACAAGTAAGGGGGTTTTATACTCCAACCGCGGCGCGCCGCACCAATTTTGAAGCGCTCGCGATTGCCGCGCTGCTTTCCGAAGTGCGGAGTTCCACGTGAAACTGGACACTTTTCAAGTAAAATTGGACACTCTTCTAAGCAAGTCAAACGCTTTTGAAATCAAAATGAGCATCTTAAAAATCAAAAACGACCTCTTTCCACATTAAGCTGGAGACTCTCCAAAAAGTTAAAGTCATTTTGTTCAAGAAAAATTTTAGTGTGACTTTCTTTGAAGTTCTGATTCAGCTGCCCAGTAAATGATCATATTGTTTGAAATTTCATAAAATTCTGATTTTTTAGGAAAAATAATGGTTTGAAGCATGTCAAGTTTTGCTTGAAAGTCTGCAGGAAGGTGCCCATTTTTTAGCGCCAAAAGAGGAGATTGTGCCACGCCCTCTTCCAAGGCGTCGCGATTTTTATTCGATTGATAACAAAATTTCTATATGCATGGAATTGCACACCTGTAAACGATAGAACAAACGCAATTGTAAAGAGCACGCATATCCTCAGTTTGATGTTTCTCATATAAGCCGCATTTACGCTCAATCAAATAAAAATCGCGGCGAGCTTTTCGAGTACATAGGGCGATCTCATTCTCTAGAGCACTACATGACTGTAGTCTTCTTTGAAATAAGTCGGCAATCATTTGGTGCATTAAAAGAAAAGGAGGCGAAATTTAATTCATTATAAAACAAAACTAAAACTTTAAACTTGAAAACAAAATTTAATTTTTTATAAAACAAAATTAAACTTTGAACTTTGAAAGAAAATTAATTTTGTTATGAATCAAAGTCAAAACTTTAAACTAAAACAAAATTTAATTTGTTATGGGAAGTTTAAACATAAAAACAAAATTTAGTCTATTATGAAGCAAGTTAAATCTTTAAATTTTGTAACAAAATTTAATTTATTATAAAACAAAAGTAATTTTTTCCATTTGAAAACAAAATTTAATTTGTTATAAAACATAATTAAAATTTTGAACTTTAAAAGAAAAATAAATTTGTTATGAAACAAGATTTAATTAGTTTGATACAAAATTAAGACATTAATTTTTAAGACAATTGAATTTATTATGAAGCAAAATTAAAACTTTAATAAAACTAAATCTTTAAACTTTTAAGCAAAATTTAATTTATTATAAAATAGAACGAAATTTTTAAACTTTGAAACAAAATTTAATTTGTTATGAAACAAAAGCAAAACTTTAAACTTTAAAACAAAATAGAATTTGTTATTAAACAAAATTGAGATTTTAAACTTTAAAACCAACTTTAATTTGCTATGAAACAGAATTGGAATTTTAAACTTTAAAACAAAATTTAATTTGCTATGAAGCAACATTAAAACTTTAAACTCAAAAGATTTCAATTTATTATGAAACCAAGTTAATCTTTAAACTTTAAGACGAATTTCAATTTGTTGTGAAACAAAATTAAGACTTTAAACTTTAAATCAAAATTTAATTTATTATTTTTTTCAAAAATTAAAATTTTATTAAATTTATCAATTTCAATTTTATTAAATTATTACCCTCAAGCAGCTGAACTAGAAATTTTCAACAAAAGTTATCGAAATTTTCCTCGAACAAAAAATTATTCTAACCATCTTGGAGAGTCTAGTTTAATCTGTAAGAAGCTCGTTTCGGTTTGGAAGGTGTTCAGCTTTATATCAGAAGCAACAAAATTGTTTAGGAGAGGCCCTGACATGGAACTGGTATATCTGTTGCCGGCCTTCGACCTGCTCTACCAAATCTACGCAAAATCTTCTTCAAAACTTTCTTTCTTTCCTTTTCCTTGTCCTACTTTTGGGATGCTGTGACCCATACTTTCCAACCACCCTAAGGAAAATATTTCAAGGGTAACAAGGCATCTGAAAACAGCAAAAGATGAGTCAGCACAATGATGCCCCACCGCCATACACTCATGACTGCCGTTCCTAGGAATCGGCGAATAGTGGGAATGAACAGGACGGAAATTCGAACGGTAGAGAAGCGGTACAGGGCCCGAGTCAGCGTTCGATAAAGGACAAGGCCTACGCGTCTGCAGTCGCGTACGCGAGAAATCGTCGCTATGCTGATCCAAACATGCACGGTGGGTTTACTGTGATCAATTCTGATGTCCATGTACTACACACTACTTTCCGCTTTTAGAGAATTTCCGCGATTTGGCGGTAAACCAAGAAAATGCGGCTGATGAAGGACTGGAGCCAGCTTCAGGCGAACAGTCGTCGTCTGCAGAGACCGCTCCATCCCCGAAAAAGAGAAAGCGGAAACCGAAGCCGTGAGTTCTTTCTTCGATATTCAACGATCGACACCCATAAGCTAGATTCTCGGTGGTTCAGTTTATGTACACCAGTACAGATACACCAGTTGTTCGACACAGTTTACCTCAAACTTGGGTAATTAAACCAAAACTGTATTTTTCTCAAATGCAATACATAATAGATCATGCTAATAACATCCTACGAGAGAATAAAGAATAAAAAAAGGAACATGAGAAAAGCGCCTTGTGAATTTTCCCATATGATTCTTTTGTAAGGAGTTTTTTGTTTGCATAGCGGCACAATCTGATAAAGCTGTAAGAGAAATTCTTTTACAGTACCCCACGAAATCGTCCTATGATCGCGAGAAAGTCGCGATAACCCACGAGTTTGTGCAAATATCCTCGTTCCAGGCCAGTTTTGGAACCTTCTGGTGGAGCACCTTCTGGTCAGCTGGACGAAGTTTTTGCAGACGATTCTGCCGAAGTGTGTATAGCATTTGTTCCCTTTTTTGCTGAAGCTACAGCTATAGTCATCACTTCAGGTCCCTTCGTCTTCTAAGCGCAAGCCGAGATCGAAGGGATCAAAACGGTCCAAAGGTATAGTGAACGCTCGATTTTAAGGAAGTGCTAAAAATTCGGATGGTCCCTTTCAGGAAATGATCTCGAAACGATGTCGATTTCCAGTCAGCCATCTTCCATAGAGCCTTCCACTGTTGCGACCAACGCCGGGGAAAAGGCCAAGTAAGGAGGCGCCAGGATTGATTCTTTGTCTCTTCATGCTGGAATCATATCACTTCAATTTCAGAGCTTCGCGGATACCAATGAAACCAGTTCGGCCACCTGTCGATGCGGAGTTTGAAGGTGCTGCGGTTTTTCACTATTGATTTCTACAAGGTGGCTGGAAAGTGTGGGTAGCAGTGTCCCAAAATTAGTGTCTGAGAACAGGTCTCCATTTGAGGAGGAATTTATACCGATTTCCTGTCAAATTCAACACGTTCCAAATTAGGCTGAACTCTTTTCAAATCAATCTGGACACTCCTTTAAGAAAGATTGACGCTTTTGAAATCGAACTGAACGTCTCCGAGCATTTCCAGGTTAAACTACGGGGTGACCCATAAGTCCTGCTACAAAAACATATGCGTATAAAAAGGCTAAGAATGCACCAAATTTGAACCACTTTTAGACCTTGTTTGCCCATGGTTTGTAGATTATGGTGGAGCGGTATTATTTATAAGGGACCACTCCTGGATTGATAAGAACCTTCAGATCGTGTGGGTTGCTTTGCAGCTCACGTCGCAGCCCCTCTTACGGAGTTTTACTTCTTATTCGTTCCAAAGAAGATATTGAACAATATTTTTCCCAGGCTTTATAGAGCACGACATTTTCTTTAAGATGGTTAATAAACAAAGATTGAAAATCTAAAGATTTAGGAATTTCACAGCTAGTCTTTCGCAGGTGCAATATTTTGCAGATGGACTGAGAACCGCTACCACGTCCTTTTCTTCTGCTGTTACAGGAATCGCTTTACCAGAATGTGCATTTTGCCTTTAAACAGCGCGATTGAGTCTCTAATATATGGTGTTAGGTTTTCGTTCCTATCAAACGAACATTTGTATTGATTTTCACTATTTTTACACAAAAATTTATGGAGTGCGGGGAGACATTTTGGAAAATCGTGTATGACAAAAACCTGCCATGCGTGGCCGTTGTTTTTATATCATCAGGTTCCCGCAAAGGTAGCATTAAACGCACTATTATTTTGACCGTTCTGAGATCGCTCAACTTTGAGAAATTTTTCATCAAATGCGGCAGAGGCTGGATACCCATTTCGAACGACGCCCTCCAACTGCGCTTACAAATTCTTCCCTCTACTCTCTTCTCCTCATAGCTGAGTCTTCGTCTCGCTTGTGGGCTTGTAGAGCTTTCCTTGTTGTTTTCTAGAAACAACATATTGCTTAGTAATAGGTTACGCACACGGCTGAATATTGAATTTGTTCCAGCTGGTTGCTGCATCCTGTATGATCAGAAAATTAATAGCGTTCTTCTACTGTAGTTCAGATCCGTTCATCCAATGTTCACTCTTGAGAAGTCTCTGAACTGTCCTACACAATACCATCATACTGCATGTTCAGCAACAAATCTTCCGAAATTTAGTCACATCGGAACGGAAGCGCCCCACCACGGGCCAGAGAAGAATTTTCGGTAGTTTTACGTGAGAGCGCATTACTTTGTAATAAGAGCAGCTATAACCATGATAATTTCCAGAAGTATAGCACTAAGTATATCCTACATAACTGTTGGTATGCGGTTTTTTTGCAATTCGAAAAAGACAACCAATAAGGTCTCCTAATTTTGTTGCAGGACTTATGGGCCACCCTGTAGACTCTCCAAGTGTGCTAGAGAATTTTCTTGTCAAGGGAAAATTTGCTATATTTTTAAAATTTTTTTAATTCGCCTGCCTGTCCCAGTAGATGAACATACTAATTGAAATTTGATAAAATTCTTATACCATTTTCACGTCGAATTGGTCACTTTTCAAATTAAATCGAACATCTTTCAAATCAAATTTGACACTCTTCTTAGGTGACTATGTGACTTTTCGGATCAAATCGATTAGAATAAGTTTTTGTTTAAGGAAAACTTGGTACATATAACCTTCTTTTATCCTTTTTTAAATTCATCTACCCCTAAGATATGTAATAATTTTATAAAATTCCTGTTTTCGGGAAAAAGAATATTAAACTGAAAATTGTCTTAAAACACAGCAAAGAAGCAAGCATATGGCGCATTAAAGGATCAGATCGTGTCATGCATTCAAAATGTTCGCTGCAACTTTTATTTGATTGACATTGCTAATGGCACATACATTAACCAGCAAAATGAGAATATACGTGTCCTCTACAGTTGTTTTTGTTACATCCTTAACAGGTGTGAACTCCTGATAACGGAAATTCTGGTATCAATCGAATAAAAATCGCGACGTCTTGGAGGGGACGTGGCACACTCTTTTTTGCAACTGAAAAATGGCCGCCTTCGTGTTCTTTAAAACAATTTTTAAACGGCTGTTCTTCCTCAAAAATGAAATTTTTATAAAATTTCGATCCATGTGGTTCACTTGGGTGGATCAATTAAAACTTCAACGAAAGTTATACCGAATTTTCCTTGTATAGAAAATTAGTATTCTAACCTTTTCGGAGAGTCTCTAGTTTAATGTAGAAGTTCATTTCAACGTCGAGGAGTTCGCCTTGATTTCAAAAGTTTTTGGCTAGCTTAGAAGAGTGTCCAGTTCATTTGAAATTATTATATTAGGTTGGTGAAAAGTCTTACACCACAGCCTAATTTTTATTCAAAAATTTATTGCTTCTTTTGTGAGCGACTTCAATCTGCAAAGAAACTACCATTCACATCTACAACCTTCTGCAATCTATCATGATAAGATCGTATAGACCTTACACGATTAGCCGGGAGGAGTCTAGGTACTTCTGTGTGACATAAATAGTGTCTTTTATCATTTATCAATATCTACATAGGGGGGGGGGAGAAGAAGCAGGCAGGCAGCCTGGCGTCGGAACGTCGTCTGGTCTCGTGGGCGGACCCGACGGGGTCGGCTTATCAGGTGAGCTGTGGCTTCAATGCCACGACATCTCTCTCTTCTGAAGAAGCTCGTCCTCGAGTGCAAGCCAGCATAGCCCAGCATGAAGTTGTCGTCATGGTACCATCGTTATTGTTTTCGTCGCCATCGTCATTATACTCTGTGTCCACATTGTGCATCCATTACGGTCTCCAAGCTATTAGACTGTCATTGAACTAGTTACACTAGTTACGAACAACAAATTATCTCCTTTCTTTCGAATGTGGATTGCGATAGAAGAATGTGATGAGTATCAAAGGATATGTACTGACTATGCTGATATGATATGGCTATGTCTGTGTGGCTATGGCTATGCTGTGTTGCTATGGCTGTGCTGTATAATAATAATATAATATATCATGTCAGTATAGTCAGTACATGTCCTTTGATACTCATCACGTTCTTCTATCGCCATCCACAGTCCAAAGAAAGGAGAGTAATTTGTTGTTCGTAACTAGTGTAACTAGTTCAACGACAGCCTGATAGCTTGGAGACCGTAATGGATGCAAAATGTGGATACGGAGGCGATAATGGCGATGGCGACGAAAACAATAACGATGGTACCATAACGACAACTTCATGCTAGGCTATGCTGGCTTGCGTTCGAGGACGAGCTTCTTCAGAAGAGGGAGATATCGTGGCATTGGAGCCACGGCTCACCTGATAAGCCAACACCGTCGGGTCCGCCCACGAGACCAGACGACGTTCCGACTCCAGGCTGCCTGCCTGCTTCCCCCCGCCTTATGTAGATATTGATAATTGATAAAAGACACTATTTATGTCACACAGAAGTACCTAGACTCCTCCCGGCTAATCCTGTAAGATCTATACGATCTTATCATGACACATCTGATAGGAAGATCATGAATTTCTTTCTTTCGGAATGAAGTCGGCTGTGACTCGATGAAGTGTGCTACCTTGGATTCCAGTTCGGTTCAGTCGTTGTAACGACTATGCCTCAGGTGTTGCTTGAAAGCTCGAAAGAGGTGGAAATCCGATTGCGCAAGATCTGCCGAATACGGTGGGTGGAGCAGCACCTCCCACCTAAGTTCGTGCAACTTCTGACAACCTTGCAAGGTGGCGGCGAGCATTGTCGTGAAGGTCGTCTCGCCAGAAGTTGCAGGAACTTACGATTAGATGGGAGGTGCTGCCCCACCCGCCGTATTCGCCATATTTTGCGCCACCAGACTTCCACCCCTTCCGAGCTCTCAAGCAACACCTGAGGAATAGCCGCTACAACGACTGAACCGAACTGAAATCCGAGGTGGCATACTTCCTCGAGTCACAGCCGACTTCATTCCGAAAGAAAGAATTTCGTGATCTCCCCATCAAATGGCAGTGGGTTGTAGATGTGAATGGTAGTTGCTGTGTAGATTGAAGTCGCTCACATAAGAAGCAATGAAATTTAAAAAAAATTACGCTGTGGTGCAAGACTTGATCACCAACCTAATATTTTCTAAGGAAATGGTAATCGTCCAAATGTTGTTCTGGAATGCGAAAAAGCAGCACTATTTAGCGTGTTAAAGGAAGAGATCGTTCCATAAACTCGTGTAGTTTGTTTGGCTGGAGCTACACTCTTGTTAACTGTACAGAAGAAGCATTAAAAATACATTGTATGTATATTTACTTTGAAGTAAGCAGCATCTACAGCAAAGTCAAACTTTCAGGGTGTCCCAAAAAAGTTTGTTTCTGTTTGAAAGGTGTTAACATTACTGTCAGTAAAGGTGCTGAAGAAGGTGAGAGCTCATATAAAGGCGCAAGAAAATAGAACTTTTCTGACATATGAGCGGTATGGAATACGCCATGCACTCGTTTGAAATTCTGTGTTTTGCACTCGATTGATTGTGCTTCGCTTGAATACTTGTCATAACCTCTCCGTAAAATGGCCATATCGATTGGTTTGTGCTTGATTTAAGGTTCGAAACTTAAAAACTCACTGCGGCTTGCGAAGAAATGCAGGGCATCTTAAAAAATGCAGGACATTTTAAAAGTTCCAACATTGCTGTTGGCGAAGCTTTTGAGGTTGTTTGAGACTTATAAGGAAGCACTGGATAATGAAGATTCTGTGATGTGTAAATGATCAAGATTGCGTCGTGCATCCGTCTGAATTCTTGTATCTTAGATTCGATTGATTATACATGGGCTGAGTGCTTATCACAGCCTTGTAATTAATTGACCACAACCTGTACTGCACTTTTTTCGACGTTTAAAACTTGACTGACAGAGGACTACAACTTTATGTGAATCCCTAACATCTCCAAAACCTCTACTAGCAGCAATGCTATGGTGTTTCATATAGCGCTTACATTTTTTAAGATTCCCCGCATTCCGCCACGGTGCTAAACGTAAAAAGAACAGTACAGTACAGGTTAATGTGGTTAATTAATAATTAGATTGTAAGAAGCATTCAGCTCCGTTCAATCAATTGATTCTGAATTGAAAGGTTTCACGCGGGTGCATGGCGTAATCTCAACCATTTGCACGTCGCATAATTTTCGCTAACCTATGCTTTCATATGAGTCTCAAACAGCTCGAAACGCTTCACCAGCAGCAATGTTAGAACTTTAAGATGTACCTGCATTTTTTTTGGGATGTCTTGCATTTGTCCGCAAGCTGTGGTGTGTTTTCAAGTTTTAAACTCTAAAAGAAACACAAATTAATAGATACGGCCACTTCGTGGAGAAATTATGACGAGAATTCAAGCGAAACACAATCAGCCGAGTATAGAATGCGAGAAATCAGAAGAGTGGCGCAATATCCGTTGATCATATGCGAGAATATTTCCGTTTTCTTGCGCTTTCATATAAGCTCCTACCGTATTCAGTACCCTTACTGGCAGCCAAGTAATCACCTTTCAAACGGTGCTTACATTTTTTGAGAACCCTTTATACTAAGAACTGCTACCTTCCTCCACTCTAGAATAGGCTCTAGATCACAGCTTATCTATAACGCGTGAGTACAATGAAGGGTCCAGATGCTTCGCAACAAGTTTTACAGCGCGTTTGTTAACCATATCCGCTGGGAGGGCTCACAATAGTGACTTTGGGCGGAGCAGTTGCTTGTTCTTTGTCAATTTTTATTGTTCAGCTGAGATGAGGCGAATCGAGGAGCTGCTGGAAGATCGGCAAGGCGAACAGGTCAAAAAGCTGCTTGGCTAAGGATGACTGAGAATGTTTTTGTACGGCTGTGAATACATAATTTATTCTTTTTGATGTGTTATACTCTGCTGTTGCTTCAAGGCTTTCGTTCCGCTATAGCTCATAATTCAGGGCGCTCCAAAAAATGTAAGCACTTAGTCTCCAGCTTCTCTCATCATAAAGCCTCGGCATTGTAGATAATTGTTGTTAGTGTTTTTGATTTGTGCCGTTCGAGGTTGTTATGGTGGACCTTTATTGCCAGGCCTAACGTTTCGACGCTTCCGTCTTCCTCAGAGGCCTGAACGTGGTGCAAATATTAGATATGCGATTTACCCCATCAAGCGCTAGCCCCACTCTAGCGGTTCCGCTTTCTTAGACAAACCACCCATGAAAGCCCACTCAAAAAGGGATTAACATACGTTAGATCCACCAAAGGAGCCGCAGCTCTGTTAGTGCGACCGGGCGAATGAGGCTTACTGTACAGCGACGGATAGAGCAGATAACGACCTGCGTATGCGCCTTTTCCATTCTACAGCTCGCATTTTGGCACAAAAGGCAGAAAGTCATTCGTAATCGACGGGCGTTCCTGACGGTCGTTCATGCCAGGGTTTCTTGCAAAAATCCAGAACACCTCCAATGCTTTCCTTGCCGATATTTCTGTTTCTACCGCCAACACCTTGCACCTAATCTGTTCGATTGTTCTGGAGAGTGTTCTCGGGAGCAGTCTATCAAATTGGGTGTCAGACATGTAGCTGCACATATATAGGGGAAGGAGAAAACTAGCCATTCGAGTTAGAGAACGCCTGACTAGTAAACAACGTGGTAACATCAGGGGCCGTATGCTATTCTCTCCCCAACCGTCCCCGGCCGGGTATGAGGCTGTCTCCGCCCACATCCCCGGTATACACATGCGCCATCGATTTTTCGCGACGGGTACCGTCCCCTAGTCGGGCGAGAATAGCGTACGGCCCCTGAACACCTCTTGGAAAGCATAGAGCTGAGAAGAATAACGGTAGCAACTTTGAGATTAGGTGCAAGGTGTTGGCGGTAGAAACGGAAATCTCGTCAAGAAAAGCATTGGAGGCGTTCTGGATTTTTGCAAGAAACCCTGGCATGAACGATCATCAGGAACGACCGTCAATAACGAATGGCTTTCTGCTTCTTGTGCCAAAATGTGAGCTGTAGAATGGAAAAGGCGCATGTGCAGGTCGTTATCTGTTCTATCCGTCGCTGCACAGTAAGTATCATTCGCCCGGTCGTACTAACAGAGAGCTGCGGCTCCTTTGGTGGATCTAAGCCTCCTTAGAGGCTCCTTAGAGAAACCACCCATGAAAGCCCGCTCAAAGAGGTAAGTTTATCCCTCTTTGAGCGGGCTTTCATGGGTGGTTTCTCTAAGGAAGCGGAACCGCTAGAGTGGGGCTAGCGCTTAGTGGGGTAAATCGCATATCTAATATTTGACCACGTTCAGGCATGTGAGGAGGACGGAAGCGTCGAAACGTTAGGCCTGGCAATAAAGGTCCACCATAACAACCTCGAACGCCACAAAGCAAAAACACTAACAACAATGTAAGCACTGTTTTATGGTGATAACCTCGCTGACAGTAAAGGCACTGACAAGGGAGGTCAATGAGCGTCTCGTGGCAATTTTAAAAGTGACCTATTGAGAATTGTAGGGGAGTGTAAGAGAAGCACCGTAGTTGTTTTCAAATTTCCTGCGGACACTTGAGTAGGCCAAAAATTGCAAAAAACCGTATCTCTTTAGTGCGGCCCGGTAAAGCCAAACTGACGTCTGGAACTGCCATGTCGTGGTTAGAATCTAACCTGCGAAAGGTTTGGAGCTGGAAGTTTACATCGATTTCACAAATTGCTTGTTAGCCGTACAGTAACCGTAGTGGAACATTGAGGTGCGGCGCTCACGAATATGGGCGCAGCGACTGGATGGCCGAGTGGGTACGGAGACGAACTTCGTCAAAACTTCGTCTATGAGGCTGATCACGAAAACATCCGTTTTTGGTGTTACGTTGGAGTACTACGTGTTACGTGATCAGCACCCTAAATGTCCCCCGTAGACGAAGTTTTGGCGAAATCGGTGGTCATGACTCCTACAGCGTTATTAACTCATACCTTCCGTAATCTACCGTAATTAGCCGAATTTTCAAAAACGGGTGATTCATGATCGGTACCCCAGACAGCTCTCACAGGCGGTTTAAGTGAGATCGGTGACCATGACCTCGATAGCCTTACCTGACCGTACCTTCCGTAATCTACCGTAAGCGGCCGAAATTTCAAAAAAGGATGTCAGATTCGTTTTTGGCGCAGAATTTGTTTGGCACTCTCTTCAAGCTCTGAAATCGTGAAAGTACAGTATTGGCGATTCCTATTCATCCAAACTAAAGTAGTAAATAGAATTCTGTTTAATAAGTAGTGTTGTGTAGTTCGTGCTGATACATCAACTCGCATTTGTTTCACAATCCTTGTAAGATTAAATAAATTATTTGCGCTAAAAGCTGTACCGCGCGGCATGCTATGGATCAGAACACTCATAAGAGACTTTTCATCTCTAGGTGCGCCTGTCGAAAGACGAGATTGAATAAACTCTATCAACAAATTAGACGAAAGGTTATCAGATCAATACTAGGCGCAGTGCAAGGTGTGAAGAGCCATCACTGCAGTTCCCTTCTAGAGCCATCACTACCATTTCAGCTTTTTGTTTGAGCGAGCGGAAATTGTTTTTCTGTTTGGGTTCCTCTATTTCTTCTAAAACTTCGTTTTTCTCTCCTTTTGAGGCTTCTGAATAAGCATTCATTATGCCCTGGTAGACATTTTGCATTGACGACAGTTTTCCTTCGACGTTTTCTAGTGCAGTTTGCATTCACTTGGCCTTTCTTGGCAGTAGACTTGAATTTTTTGATCCTCGTGGTTTATTAGGCTCTGTGATGGTCTTGTAATATTCAACCACTTGTTTGAGGATAGTCAATTCGTCCTACAGAGATTGCAGGAGAAGGATGATTTTACTCATTTTGCTGTTATTCGCGTCGAGTTTTTTTTTTTTTGTGGTGAAAATCAGAGGTCCTTAGCTTTATGAGGGAGAACAAGCTGATCTGAAGATTCCACGCGGGACTTCAAGATTGCTGCCTGGTAAATGGCAGATGCACCAAAAATTTCGTGGGGCTTCCGTTGCCTCTAAATTAGATGATAATCCGTTTATTCGTAATTGTACAACTAATAGCGGGCTGCCAGAACGAAGGAACTCAACATGACTGAGACCGCGAGGGCGGACCTTCTATAATGCAAAGGAGACGTCGTGTACTTTTTGTTTCAACAAAGAGACACTGTAAGTGAACTGTGAGTGCACTATTTTTGCCCGTCTGAGGTCTCGAGGGTGAGAAACTTATGAAAAAGTAGCGGCAGCTGGTGCTTGCCAACAGACGAGGCGACAGCAGGTGGGAGTTCGAGCTCAGGCTCGGGATAGGAGAGACGAGATGCCGCCGTTGGTCCGTAGAACCTCCATCGCATCGCATCGCCTCGTCGTCGTCGCTCCTCCTATAAATTCAGGCGTTAGTTACGGTAGCAACATGGGAATGCATGAGGAATGTGGGATAAGTGAGGGAGATATGTGCGATTATACTAAGGCTACGCTAGCCCAATGTAGGGAATCTGCAGTACGCTGATCTATCGCTAGGGGCTTCTAAAGGACGGGAGCACAGTATGGCCTATGGTATAGTCCCGCGGGAGTACCCGCGGGACGTCCGCAGACGAAAGGTGCACCGCGGAAGGCTGTCGCCGACCAGGAGCCGAATTCATCAACGACTAACCCGCGGGTATAGGGGTAGAGATACCAATGATGAAGCCTGCGTCTCTCACTCTTGCCTTATCTCTACCTGACTCTTATCTTATCTCTACCTTTATACGCGGCATATTCACGGGTTTAATTATTGATGAATCCGGCCGGCTGATGATTTAATTATTGATGAATCCGGCCAGTACGGTCGGCGGCCGACACTGAATGATAATCGCACTGGAGCGCCCTTATCATTCCGTGAATTAGGAACGTTCCAAGTTCACGGAATCGGTCGCTTTCGAGTTGGAGCTTTATTTTTGAGTTTTATTTTTGATAACATTTTGATAACGACGACCGACAGCCTCCCGTGGTGCATTGCACTGCGGGAGGTTGTTGGTCGGCGGGGTCGTCCCGCGGATGGGAAGTGTACCAGCCCGTCCACCGACCACCGCCGACGATCCGCGGAAAATGGGTCGCGGCCGGCGGCTATTGGGCGTGCGTGGGGTCCCTACTAGATTATTCCCGTTCCGCGGGCACTTCCGCGGGACTATACCATAGGCCTATGTTGAACTATTCTTAGGAGGCCTGGGAAGGGATTCCTTACAGAACACTGGCCTGTGAAAATAGAAGTGAAGCGTCGAATCAGTGTCACAACGAAATTGGTCCCATCCATAACAACGTCGTACGACTGTATTTGCTCCTGTGTTGACATAGATCTCATTGTGAAAGCACACAACAGATCAATAGTAGGTAGGAGGTTGTGCAAGACCGGCGCAATGCTGGATAAACACACTAGGTTGTATGCAGCTGGTATGCTTCGGGACGATGCAGCTGGCAGAAACAGAGGCGACCATATTCTAGGCAAGCAGAACCTGCCTCAATTTTGAACAAAAGCTAATGAAGAGTAAGTTTGCGAGACGCAATGGTTTTCATTTTCATAAACACAGATTGCAGTATGGAAGAAAGTGTGCTCTCTGATACCAGGTTATCAATGAAAGTGGAAATCTGGTAAGAAGTGGGACTCATTTTTGCGGCAGTTCGCCCTCGTTCACTCCTACATCTTGTCCTAATGGGGAGGAGCAAACGAAAAGTACGAAATTCGTTTTCTTGGCCACGCAATGAGAAAGTGCGAAGTGTGACCGGTTTCAGACGATGAAGGACGTCATACCTTCGGTACCGAAGGCCAACATAACGAGCTCGATGCGAAAGGAAAGAGGAGGATCAGAGACATTCGAGAACGAGCCGAGTAAATCTGCGCCCTCAAGCAGTGACACACTAAGTAGTGTAAGTTGTTGAGATCGGGAGTTCCGCAGCTAGAGGCAAGTCCTGCTCATGAGGCCCGTTCTTGCATACTTCCGAGATTCGCCAAGAAGGACCAAAACTCGTGGGAAGAGGCCATGGGTTCCCTAGCCGTGGTGTCACGTATTGTAGCGTACCGGTGGTAGCGTACTGGTGCATATTGACACGTGTTGATCTTGCTTACCTGCCGTGGAAACTCCAGGTGCCGGATTCATTAACAATTAGACCCGCGCTTATGCGGGCTATAAGGGGTAGAGATAAGATCAGAGTCAGGTAGAGATAAGATAGCAGTCAGAGACGCAGGCTTCATCGTGGGTATCTCTACCACTGTACTCGCGAGTTAGTCGTTGATGAATCCGATCCCATCACAAGCACTCGCCCTTATCCGTCCTCAGGCTCGCCGCTCTGGCGTCTCCTCTTCCCGAGAGGGAGAATACCAACCCGTTGCCCAGGGGACGAACATATACAACCCGACGGCAGCCAACGACCCGATAGGCCGCGTGCACACTTTTCGGCGCGTGGAACTGCGCCGCAGCAGCAGAGAGGAATGCTCGAGCGCATTCCTCGCTGCCACTGCCGTTGCAGCCGCTGGCTGCAGCACTGCGGCAGTGGAAGTGTGCACACCCAGTCCTTCGCTGCCGCAGTGCGACTTCACCCTTCCACGTTATGCCTCAGCGTGACTCGCCACTGCCGCTGCGGAGAGTGCATGCGGCTATAGAAGCAATTATGAATACGACCAACACCAAACGTACTCACTGGGACTCACCGTTTCCTCCTTGCCCGTGACATACCGACTAATGAATCAAGTTCTACGCAGTGAACGTGTTGTCTGTTTTTGTTTTCAGTGGGCAGAAGAAATAGCGGAGATCAGGCTAGATGTGTATGTGATGCAGAGGTCTTCAGGAGGCTAATCGGATCTAGGTTCAAAAGCCGCGAGGAGGAGCAGTAGTGCCCACTAGATCTCGCAGTCCTCTCACGGTAGTGTAGTGCACATATTGAGCTGTATGACCGAAGCCTCACGACCGACATGCGGAATGAATGGAGGAGAGCAAGAGGTTGGCAGACTTGGTCGCGGGAGCGCAGGACGATCAGTGCGGCGCGCGTCGATCGATGTGCTCACATCAGCGATTTCACTATCCTCCCAGGTGGGTCGGTGACGCCTCATCGGCAATCCGCATCATAAACAGTGCACCCGAGCTAATCACAGGAGAAAGGAGCGATCGCGATCGCGGCATGGTTTTAAAGCTAACAAATTCTGACTAGTCTTGTGACTTACATCTGGATCCAGTACGCGAAACTGTATATCGCCACAGTCAAACAGAAGACTCGTTAATCGGAGAACGGGTGCAGGTCTAGTAAGGGCACCTTCTTTCCATAACTGCCAGTTATTGCTTAGCCATAGCGAGCGTAGGTGTTCTGCAGTTACAGGACTGCTTACCGTTCCTACCGTAGACGTCTTTTAGTTCATCTTTGGCATGTTATTAACGAGAATGATGGAAGAGTTCGCTCTGGACATGAGTGTTGCTGTAGACACATAGCGGTGCTATTTCACTAAGTTAGCACTTTAGCCTCAAACTATACCACAGGGATATCGCGGATGTCGCATTAATCCAGCGCTACTGGTGTAATGGGCTAGCATCCTGCGCGGAAAGCAAAAGGTGCTGGTTTGAGTCTATCCGGCGCAGGAGTGTAGATCACAACTAAACGTTCTTCCAGCATCTTGTAACCACCTCGTTAACGTCCTTCGATGACATTTCTTTTTATGTTGTATAAAAATACTAATAAAAGTCTTCCTTCAGAGTTCCCGGTCAAGCAAATCTTCGAAGTCCGTCCGACGAGCGAGAAATAAGGTACATCGGTAACACCTTAAAGTTCTGGAATTCTTTCTGCCGTAAAGACCCAATAGCCTTCTAGGTGCAATCCTAGTTGGTGGTGGCCATTCTTAAACGATTTTCTGATAACGAAACATAGTTGATGGGCAGCAACATGTAGAAATGTAGAAATAAACAAAATGCGACAAAATGTGTGGAAATAAACACAATTCTCCAACATGGTTAGACACAGTTGCAAGTCAGGAGAGGGAAACCTAAAAAGAGTAATTCTCAGTGCAAATCTAGTAAGGGAGGACCCTTTTATTATATTTTTGAGGATCAATTTTAAGGGGCTAAAACAAATAACATCTGTAAAATGAAATAAAATTGGGCCAAGACACCGTCAACCAACATTTTGGACACTGACTAGACAATTTACTCCACGTCCCAATCAATTGCAAACATACCGATCAAGCTTGCAAATATATATTCTCAAGTTCTTAGTGTTATTTATCCTGGTTTCGTTAGTGCAGTTGTTTTCTAAGGAGTGATAGGTTCAATATGCTTCAATACTGAACACATTCAGTTCTTATGAAATCGCTTAAGAGTGGCCACCACCAACTAGGATTGCACCGCCTTCTAAAATACCTGAAAGGAATCTGGACGATAAGCAATACGGTTGAAATAGTAGTCTTCTCTAACCACAGTTTAGCAGTTGAGTTCACCTCGTATCCGTGAATTTGCAAGAGAGTTGTTTTGTGAGAGGCTTTTGGTATAATGGTTTCAACGTCCCTTTTTATGGACACTCGAGACTGCTAGAAATTAGGCTGTTTATCCGTAACGTACAATTCAAACTACAGTAAAAGATCAATTATTGAGAAACAAATACAAGGACAGGTCAAAAGGAAGGAGAGTGGACGAAGACTTCGATCTTATTCGCTAGACAGGCAACATCTGAGAGAGCTTCAAAGAGCCAAGGGAACGCGTGCTAACGGGCTATCTGGATGAAAAAAATGAAATATGCAAAAGGTTGAAGATTTAGACTAAGGATCCAAAGCAATTCCACTTGATTAGCTCAGCTGATATCATGTGGCACTAATTTAATGCTAAGAAGACGATCAGAGCCTTCGCACTTCAATGTGAAGTTTATTAGACTCGCGATACGGTAATCGTTTCAAACGTTGGGCCGACGACAATAACACTATGAAAGCCAAAGCGAACGATGGAGAGGAATATGCCGACAAATGAGGAAATCGCTCAACTATGACGACCGACAACTCCATCGTGTGGGATTTTGATAATTGTGAAACCTTGTCGTGTCCTTATCACTATCATCTTGTTCTTACGTCTGGTTTCATCACGTAGCTCTGAGCTTCCTCCGAAACGTATTCAACACAGATGAATTGGGCTATCCTTCTAGGCGCTGAAGGTGAAAATTCTTCCTCCAGAACCACCGATTTCGTTTGACAACGATATTCTCTCCGTGTATTCTCAGGTTTGCCTCTGTACTTCAGCTGAAAGCATTTGTAGAATGAGAGTAGTATTTCAGACTCAAGGCACCATATCACTTGATTCCGTGTCAGAGATGGAGTCCGGGCCAATGGAGGCACTTAAGAAGAGTCAACAGGTGCGCTATAAGCTAAGCTAACATTCAAAATTCCTAATTTTTGACCAAGCCGCGAGAACCTACCGTTCGGCGATGACTGGTCCTTACCAATAATCTCGTTTTAAATTAGGAAAAATTAGGAATTTTGAATGTTATAACTACCAGCTTTGAGAAAATAATCAACTCAAAATATGGCTTGCAGCGTTTGTCCGTGGTTTTGTCCTGGGGCCAGGCCTTCACCAACAATTAAACCTGTGGATATGGGGGGTATAAGCCCCAGTTTATAACTGCGCCGCTGCGCGGCGCGGTACCACGGTCGGAATAGATATTGACGGGGCGACGCGAAAAATCGATATCTATGGCGATCGTGATGCCGCGCCGCATGGCGGCGCATGTATACTAGGGCTAAGGGGTATAAGGGGTAGAGATAAGATGAGTTAGGTAGAGAGTTAGGTAGAGATGAAGCAAGAGTCAGAGACGCAGGCTTCATCGTGGGTATCTCTACCCCTATAGTCGCGGGTTAGTCGTTGATGAATTCGGCCCCTGAACTGTGACTCGAGTACTACTAAAACTAGGTGGTAAGAGATTTTCGAAACCGCCTGACGTTGATAGGTAAAGCAGCAGGCCCTAGGGCTATGCAGAAATTTCATGCTCAAATGCCAGCCTACATGCTGACAGGTCTGAGAGAAGCCGAGGGAAGAAAACGGTAGCTACGCATGATGCACAAGACTTCTCGGTCGAAACAACCAGCAGCCACATAGGCTGTGAAATCTATGAGAATAGACAATACTAATAATGAACAGGCAGCCACACACAGGCTGCACTGCGCTTCTCCGATCCAACTGACTGGTTCCCGAGGCGGCTTCCTCGATCATTTGGATTCGCGCCCTTTTTGCTGACGCGGCGGTACCGATAATCGATTAACTGCACGTTGATCTTCTTGATCACTCTAGGACTTCGCCTTTATATATTAATGATTTTTTATTTTGAATTACATTCTCTTATTGTAGAACGGAAAGCGTCCAGCTGAGCCATTATTCATTATCTGACACAATAAACAAAATATTGACTATCCCTTACCCAGGAAGCTACGGCGCTAAGTGCCTCTCCTTGACATCATACATCTTTCGGGGATGGATTCATCAACGTCTTACAGTAATTTAACGAAGAAAATACAGCCGAAATTCCTGATAATGCGACTTATCAACAAGCGATATAGTGAAATTTCTGTGAAATTCCCGGTAACAGATACTTCGTAGCAAGCTCGGTTGATCAGTAACTGCTGCAGCGGCCGTCGGTCACGACGGGCGTTTGTGATGACGTGGTTACGAACATTGCGCTCTCGCCGTCGAAATCTATACTTCGTAACTTTGCCGCGTTTTTGATGAATCACAATTTATTTACAGTAGTTTCTCTGTTACATTGTTGTATTGTCAATCCGCTGGGGAATTCTAACATAGTAACGTTGATGAGTCTCGCGCCTGGTTCCCAGGCAAGAGTGAGGAATAATGGGAACTCAGTCATTCCTGGCCAGACGTAAAGTATGCTGGAGAGCCGTGCCGAACTGAGACCTGATTCATCAACGACTTACAGCAATCTAATGATAAAATTGTAATGAGCGTATGCATTTATTCGGAATTAACTCTCGAGTGTCTTCAGCATGTTGTAACAGTGACAGCCGTTGTTTCATCCCACTAGGTGAAGGAGATAAAAGCACCTCTACGAATGCTGCGAGGTTCGTCCTAGTCTGATCGCCACCGTGTAGTGTCGGCTCCGGCACCTCCTCGCCCTTGAGGAGTTCCTTCTCTCTCTCTCTCTCTCTCTCTCTCTCTCTCTCTCTCTCTCTCTCTCTGTCTCTCTCTCTCTCCCCCACAGCCTTACGTCCGTATCCCCTGTTACCGTTCATATGCGCCTTTATTGTTAATAAATTGTTATGCTACCTGTGTTTTGTTATGCAACGGCCCATGAGGCCGTGTGATCTACACGTGAATAAACCTGAGGGGACAGGTTTGTTACAAAATACTGAAGCATTCCACCATATCGCTTTTTGATAAGGGCCTGTTCATAGTTCGTGACAGCAGCGACAAGAGTGACGAGAGCACAGCGCGCGGAAGTATGAGCAAGCGCCAGCAGCGACTTGTGCGACAGCGCCGACGCTCGAGTATGAACACTTTTCGGCGACGCGCGCTCGCTTTTGATCGATTCGCATTTTTTTGCATGGGCGACGAGTCGCTCTTGTCACAATGTATGAACAGGCCATAAGCCGCACTATCAGGGATTTCGGCAGTATTTTCATCGACAGATTGCTGTAAGTCGTTGAGCAATCTGACCCCTGGTTCTGTGACACGTGCTCCGAACTCTACCCATAACCACTGGTACTGGTTAGCTCGACGCACACATCACTCCCAACACCGTTCAAAATAGATGAGGCGGTATCTCAACAAAACGCGTGTATTGACGGTGAAATTGATGCAATCAATCTAACAGTATTACATTTGCACAGCCTTGCACAATATTACCTGGTAGGCAACAAAAAATGAATACAGTAAAGATGTTAGTTCCCCGCAGAGTCAACCAGCTGCCTCAAATATTTTATAGTTCACATATCTGCACAATTTAGGCTAATATCAAGCCACCAGAGAAGGTATTGACGGCTAAGACAATCAAGACGCCAATAAAAGAAGCTCCAAAAGCGTTTGCGGTGACGGATGCGTTGTTCTGCGAGCGTCTGCACCCAGAGGGGCCGTACACTTCTGACCACCGGAAGGGAGACGTGGAGATGGACTTTGTTAACCAGGTACATCTATGCATTGCAAGCTAGTTTTTTATACTTTACAACCATCAGAAGCTCAAATACAAGCAGCCTGAAGCAATGAATGATCAAAAGAATTATAATATAAGTAATAGGTAATTTGAAACTAATCAAATTCTAAGGAAATAATTTGATTGTAGTAGAACGGTGCAGAGGTCTGATAGGCAACCAGTATAGCTATGACGTGATTCCGATTGTATGAGTGAATCACTTTCGAGCAGCCTAAAAGATGGAAGCACCTAGGAGTCCGGTCTTAATTCCGGTCATACCTAGGATGGCCACAGCCTTATTACGCTTCCATTCGATGCTGCTTCCATAGGAACTGCGTTAACCTAACCGACTTGCAATAAAACATTGTCTGAATATGAAGACTTATCCAAATTGAGCATATGAAAACAATTTAAATGTGGGATTAAAGGATAAAAGTATAGTAACTATACACCAACGAACCAAATATTAGAGCCAATCAAGTTTTTGAGCTTTCAAAGACTATGAAGTCCTGCGGAGAACTTCTTGCTAATAACAAGGGCACGTGTAGGACATTGGTGTAAGAAAGAAATAGCATGACATTTTCTCGAAATTTATCATTTTCCCGTCAGTGTGGCCACAGCTGCACTGGCGGCAAAAATGATATTCTTCTAGGTCTCACACTCGCATTAGCTCTATTCCAAAGTTCCATAAGTAGCTTTTGTCAGGTAGAACGACATTACTGCACCGCAGGTAACCTGAACATCACTGTGCAATAGAAAAGTAAGCGGGTTTTCCGTCAAAACTTCTGCTTCCATGGACATTAGGCTTAACAAGCTGTATTCATGGATTTTATAACTCAAACAGTGTATAAACTATTGACATATGCATAAATTTGGTTATCGATTATAGTATTTGAAAACTTAAGGTTTAAGTGGGCTGAAATTCTGCATACCAGAGACAGTATATCTGAGTATATCTATTTGTTGCTTACCGGAACTGATTTCTAATTTCAGTTGATCACCAACGTCATGAGCATTGTGAATAATTCCGGAAATACGGAGCTCGAGCTGAAGATCACACTGGACAGAGAGGTTAGAGTGTTAAGCATTTACAAGTAAAAGCAGCGAACCCAGAGAACATGCTCTAACATCCACATCCTCCTTTGTTGCAAGAGCTACAGAAAATCAGTAGAGCGATCTGGAGTCGGATTCCTCAACGACTTACATAGCTTTAACAGAGAATTTATATTTTATTTGTTTATTTATTCATGACATGAGCTAAGGCCACACGTGAAAATACAATGTTGGAATAAAAACGCATAAACTCAATCAAAAACAAACGAATACAACACTCATTGCACTCATTGCATACGCAAAAGCAGCTTCTTGAAACCGTGCAAGGATAGACCTAAGACTTCTTCATTTGTGCTCAAAATGCGGTTAAACTCCTTTAAATTTCTGTAGGTGAAAAAGCTTGCTCGGGCTCGCGATTTTGCCACCGAAACATAAAGTCTGAGCTTCCCTCTTATGTTTCTTGTCAGCCTAGTGCCAAAAAAGTTGAGTGGGTTTATAGAAACCTTACCAGTGAGTATCTTAAACATCATGAGGAGGTCAGCTCTTTTCCTTCTTATGAAAAGGCTTGGTAGTCCTAACATACTAACATAGAATTCACAGCGGAAAACTCAGATAATTAACGCATTGACGACAGTCGCGTTTTGTGGCAGCAATATTCGATGCAAACAGGAGCCGGATTCATCAACGACTTACAGCAATTTAACAGAGAAAATTACAGCCGAAATCCCTGATAGCGCGGCTTATCAAGCGATATGGTGAGCGATAAGCCGCGTTATCTCAGTTTTCCGCTGTGAGTTCTCTGTTCAAGTTATGTAACTCGTTGAGGAATCCGACCCCAGATTGCTATGCTGATTCTCTGTAGCTCTGTAGTCGTGTGAGACGCGCGTGCTATGGGCCAGCGGTGGCTCATAACGTCCCTCGCGGACGACTTTTTTGTTTCATTATTTTTATTTTTGTATGAAACCGTTAGTTATGGTATCTATCCTTGTTCTTGTTTGGTTTTTCGTTATTGTTTATTCTTTTCGTTAACAGCCATGGAAAGTTGTGGCGAGCTCAATGATTACTTCGGTCGTAAATTAGGATGACCGTAAATTAAATTGCCTTTAACTGATCTGATTGCAGATGTTATTTGTTTAGTAACAGATAGATGCTAACTGGGTGTAGTCCCCATAGACCGAGTCTGGGCGAAAAAGACAGACTTGAATTGATTTGGTTGTAGAACTCCTTCACGGTAAAATTTTTCAGTTCGATATATTTATTGAAAGCAGCGATATTTTTCTTGCTTGTTCTTGTCAAAAAAGCATATATAAAAAACCGACGATAGCAGTACAAAAAGTAGCGACAAAATGCGGTGAAAAGTTATGAGCCACCGATGGCTCATACTGTTGTCATTGTGTTAAATTGGGTCGTCTCTGGAGCACTGAGGTCTATCCTAGTCGGGAAAGCAAAGGGCGGAAGGCAGGGGAGTGGGGTTGGGTCATCATATTACTAGAATTATTTTCAATCAAATAAACAAAAACTACAACAAAATGCGGTGAAACAATTGGGTATAGGAAGTTTAGGCGACAGCCAGCGATCCGAACACTGCTCTTCATGAGTATTTCATTTAACGAATTGTGTCTTATCACGAATTCCAAACTTACCCTCCGCCCATTACCCTTTTGGAAAACTTGTCCGCTACAGTTAACCCTTTACCTTACCAATTGTGAATCCGGCTTCAGGACCGACGATGTGATCTTGACCTGTTTATACTCCGCGACAGAAGCGACACGACAGCGACATTAGCGCCGAGCTATTGCCTGGAAAAGTTGTTACGTGTGGTTTCCCTGCCGCTCGCGGAGTATGAACAGGTCCTTTATTTATTTATTTATACATCCAGGACGTGCTCTACGATAAAAAAAAAGAAAGATAAAAATAAAGACGAGAATTAAGCCGTGCATAGAAAGGAAAATAAATAAAAGGACAACGCAGCAGTATCAGTTTCACGGTCGGAACCGACATTCTTACACGTGTCATATAAGCAGCTCATTCTAAAAATAGGCAGTAACTAAACTAAACTAAATTAGCAAGCAACTGACTAGCGACTAAACCAACTATACCCAAATGAACTGCTACGCTAAAATTAAAACTATGACAGTAATTGCTTGGAGGAAAGCTTGACTGAAAACACATATGTTCGGATCAATTGTTTCAGTTACAAGGGTAACTTAAACCAGAACGGGTTATAGGTATTGGTAACCTAGTGAGCTTGCGCCGAGCTATAGATAGACCAACGGGTCCTCCCAGTCCGCGTCAGCCAGCTGTAACGCCCTGCTAGCACTTATGGCACATGGGTATGCTGGCCGCCCCCACCGCAGCAGACAGTTCTGCAGCCTCGACTTTCGCTTACTACAGTATCGCAAAATTCTGTGAAATTAGGTGTATTACGGCGGCAAGGTATCAATGCGATACAGAGGAGCGAAAAAAAGATATCTATGCCGGTCATGGTGCCGCGCCGCACAGCGAAACAAGTATGAACTACGTCTTAGGCGAGGAGCAGAGTCATGCGGGTGCCATGGAGCCGCTGTGACAACGGCGGGTGGTACCGCGCCGCGATGGTTACTGTACGCAATACTGCGTAGTTTTCCCGGCAAGAACGAAAACGCCGAAACACAAAGAAAACCGAGTGTGCAATGAAAACGAGGACGGAAACACGAACACAACCAAAGCAACAATGAAAACGATCAAGCAAACACCAACAAACCCGACACATCAATAAGAACCAGCAAGTTAACACGATGAAAACAAGCTAGTAACGAAAACGAGCACCAAAACAAGAATAAAAACATCGAACCAGTGACAACGATTAAGAAAACATGAATACGATAAACGAGTTAACAACAAAAGCAAACAAGAAAATTTATACCATTTCACGTCAAATTGGACACTTTCCTTAGCAGCTTAGCTTGAACTGTGCCGAATTTGATTTGAAAGGTCAGATTTTATTCGAAGGGATCCAATTTGAATTGAAAAGTGTCCAATTTAAAGTGAAAATTGTATAAATCCTATAAATCTCATAAAACGCGAAGTCGATTGAGAAGCAGCTCAAAACGGATTATTCCAGTTCTAAATTTTAAGGCTACGGCGAATTTTAAGGCTGCAGCAAGCGTAAACGCCTTCCAGGCGCTAAGTCGAAGACCTACTTCCCTGAGAATGTTTTGACCATGAAAAATGAGCTGTCCTACCCTCCCCCACCTTCGAATTCGACCACTTCCCTTCTTTCCCTCTCCGACTAGGCGAGATCGAGCGCTGCGTAGGCTCAACTGCAGCAAAATCAAATTGTCGCCCGAAATCCCCTCGTGTTAAGAGTATGGTGGATTCTTTGCAGGATAATGGTTTACCGAAGGTAAAATTCGAATTAATACCGAAATCCCGTCTCAAAAATCCTATTGAGCGGCTGAACAGAGCATACGTACAGTATGCAAAGGTAGGTTTTTTTTAAAGATTTACGGTTAAAATGTCGTAAATCCTAAATCGTCTTGAAAATTTTCTAAAAAATCGCCGTAAGTCGTAAAATCGTAATTACGCACACTCTTGAGCGTACGGCCGTCGATTTGTTTGAAACGGTTTTTGTGGCTTTTGAAACCAGTGACTCCATCGTCGGCGCTGCTGACCCCCGTGTTCAAAAGGCGATCTCAATCGCTATAAATTTCGGTACCCGGGTGCGACCTGAGTGTGTGCCACAACATTTGTAAGGGCCTATTCATACTTCGATATGGGAGCAATTCACCGACTGTGCAAAATATGCAAATCGATTAAAACCAAGCGACCGCCGCGAAATTTGTTTGTTCTTGATCGCTGTCGCTGCCGTTGCTAATGTCGCTTGTTCATGCTTATCGCTGGCAATATGAGCGTCGGCGGCGAAGGCGCTGGCGCTGGAGCGCGTAATCTACCACCGCAGAGGGCTGGAAGATCAAAATCTGCACACATCTTTATTTTATTCATTATTTTATCCAGAAGGCATCCTTTTAGCTTGATATGCACTGTTTATGCTTCCATCGCCGCGCGTCACGTTGCCATGTATTGAGGCCAGATTGATTTTGATCACGTCGCTCAGCAACGTCATCCGGCAAGGGCGCATCGCACGGAACCGCGACCAATCGCGTCGCTCAGCGTCGGATCGCGTCGTTCTCGAAATCGGCGTCATGCGGTTGATCGCATTGGATTGGGGTATGGTGTTGCTGCTAGAGTTGTCCTTTGCAGTGAACCCGGAAATGTGTGCACAACTATGTGCGTGCAAGTACGCGATGGTGCGTAATCGCGTGACCGCGTCGGCGGCTGTTTTAAGTATTCATCGACGTCCGAGACAGCGCGACATGATGGGACCCATCGCTACATTCGAATCGCGTCGCATGGCGATAGGAGTATAAACAGGACATTAGATAGGGAGCGGTACCATTCGCCTAGATGGCGAACATGCATATTTTCAAGTTTCGTTTAGATATTCATACCAATTGACAGAAAGTCCACACTGCTTACAGGAATCTTGCGGTTCAAACCATTATCATACTCTATAATAACGCGCTAAGAGATGAATCATACCATCGATCGGCGCCGCCGCAGAAATTAGTCATAAAATAGGGGGAAAATTCGGGGGAAGGGGAAATGGGCGTCTTCTACCTGCTTGGGAACCTCAGCCCTGGGAACAATCGAGGTCGCATAACACGAATCTGAAGTCCGTTTTGAAGTATTTATCGCCATCAATCGATATTGATCAAGCTACGGTGCGGGAAAATAGCGGAAAATACCCAGACGTCTTCTACCTGACTAGGAACTTCAGCCCTGGGAACAATCGAGGTCGCTGAACACGATCTGAGATTCGTTTTTGGAGTATCGATCGCCATCAATCAATATTGATCAAACTATCGTTTTTTGTGAATGTCGTCCAGGCGGTACGAAACTTTAGCTCTGGGGGTAGTCGAGGTCGCTCAACACAAATCTAAAGTTCGTTTTTGTAGTATCGATCACCGTCAATCGATACTGACCAGATTACGGGGCGCGAAAATAGCGGAAAATACCCAGACGTCTTCTGCGTGCCAGGGGATTCAGAAGACGTACGGAATACGTCGCACGACGTGCCTGGGACTCAGAAGACGTGCCAAAGACGTCGTCCAAAGTACCTGGGGATTCAGAAGGCGTGCCGAAGACGTCATCCTCCAAGGGGGATCATTGAGGGGACCAGTACCAGTGATGGGGGACCGTTTCACTAACAAGGGAAGGGTCTGAAGCGTATATCTAAAGGGGGGCGAGTCATATAGGGAGTCATCTTTTTTATTTATTCTGTACCCATAACGGTATTACCACCATCTATTATGTGTCATACCAAAAAATAAGGTAAGGACAATTCTTAATGCGATATTAGGTGAGCCCCACTCCCAACTGCTATAGCGCCCATATATGATGTTTGCTTCAGTCGAAGTCTAGAAAAGAAGGTGCTTTAAGTCCGAATTTCGATAGTCTTCCTCCCATGGGTTCTGTTGGGTAGTTGAATACGTACACTACGCTCAAACGCTCCCAACCCTCTCGTCTCTGCCGTCGCGAAGTTTGAACAGGCCATAAGTCATCCACGGAGATCAAAACCCCTGGTAAACCCCACCGTCGGTTATAGTTTTGGACAGCTGAGGCCAGGTTCATCAACGATTTACAGAGATTTAACGGAGAAATTACAGCCGGAATTCCTGATAACGCCAACATTTCACCATATCGCCTGTTGACAAGCCGGGTTAATTCGCGTTTTTCCAGGAATTTCGGCTGTGATTTCTCTGCTAAATTTTTGTAAGTCGCTGATCAATTCGGCTTCTGTTTGTTAATGAATTTGCGGACAAGATAGTTGATTAATTTCTCATTTTAGGCAAATATCTATCCTTAAATATCAGTTTTGCTTTTTTTCAAAGTACGAAGCCTCGGAATGCTCCATCCTTACTAAAGCCTAAATTCAGGAGAATTTTCAGTTCCACGAAGAAATGGGTGTAGTAAGTGATTGTGAGACGGCAAGCTCTCGTATTCAAATGGTAGCTAATGGTATATTATCCGTCCTTCTCAGATTGGCAAATGATTGTCTGTTAAGCTAGATTCATCGGAGTCCACGCAGCCAGAATGTAAGCACAATCCTGCCGGATCGCGCTTCTCCTTGTTGGCGGTGTTCAACTCAGTGTTCAAGAAACCTGTAAGAATGATCCTATATTCCGAATTAGTTCCTGGTGGAGTTTCCAACATACGTCACTTTTACAAGGTTGGTGTCTTGTTTATAGGGATCCTCGGCGAAAAAGAAATGACAGTGATGGAATTGAAAGAAAGAAGAAGAATTAACGGAAAAGTTACTCTTTCATCCGTGACTATTAACGTTTCTAGATAAATGTTTTTATCTTAGCGGTTGATAACAGAACTGTTCGTGGGTTCCGAAATCAGCCTAACATCTTCTATGGGAAGGAATTTCTTAGAAACCATTAGTAGTGACATAGGAACATTTATTTATTTGCACCATAATTGTGCGCACAGACAAATATATGGACACAGTATACTTAGAAAAAAACATTGTGAGAAACAAAACGAAATGAAAACCTCAACATCAAAACTTCAAGCTCAGCACGATATTGAAGAGTGTGGACTAGACAGCTTAACAACTCAATAATGATTTAACGAAACAGTTCTGAACTGGCTGGTACAGGGTGCGTAAAAAGTATTGACGCACTAAATGACGGTTGTGGAAATGGTATTGCGCAGCAAGTTTTAAAATATTCACTTGAAAAATATGGAAAATGATCTTGCAAACACGGTAGAACAACTCGTAATTGACATTGGCTCCTTTACTATGAGTACAGGAGCGAAAACGACGGAAAAATTCATGAGTATGCGCCGCAAGCACTTGCTTGCATTTCGTTCCGTACTTTGAACAGGGTAGCGTTCTGCGACTGGTCACTTCTTTTGAAAGTAGCCCAGACATTCTCCAAAATCGCCTAAAAAAGTAATCCAGCAGATTCATGTTTAAGCTGTGCTCCTCTGAGAAGCTGTCTACACCTGCGCGCGTTATCTATTTACCGTTATCGGACAGAGCTTGATAATTTTGGATTTGAACGTTATCGTGTTTGAACATCTTGTAATCATCATCTGTTATGACAGAGCCGTGGCTAACGTTTGGGTTGCTGACCTCTTTCTTCACCAACCGTTTCGAACAGCGCTTAATTCTCATGTTAAGGAAGTATTAAGCTCTTTGGGTAACAGACAAAAAAGGGCCACCGTAACGTGTTTCTTGAGTTTTTTCGTGAGTGTTTTTTGAGCACAACACAGACAACAAAAATAACACACAAAAACCTAGAGGGGTAGAAAGAGAAAGCTGGAGCTGAAACAAAAAGTAGGTGCGTCAATACTTTTTACGCACCCTGTACAGTGGGAAACAGTGGGAAACTGAATGAAGAGGAGCAGTGGCCCGCCAACATTGCAAGTCGCCCAAGGATAACGGCTCCGGATACCAACTTAGTAGGTCCGTCGACTTCATCAGTTCCCACATTGCTGCTTGAGGGAGCGCGTGAAAATAAAGAGTTAGAAAATTTCTGGGAGGCACTAGAGGAGAATAGAACAAGGAAAAACGTAGGAAAAGCTGTTAACACTAAGCGAAGGTTACAACTTAGTTAAGAAAACATAACAGTAAAGCAAAAGCAGGAGTTAATATAGAACTGGAACAAAAACAATAAGGTGAAAAATTCAACGAAATAGAAAAACCAAAACATTTAGGAACATTTGGCGAACAACCGGCCTTTTGAGCCACCAAACTTCTAGGACACTCTCGAATGATCGTTTTTGGTGTCTGATGACCTATTGGTCAGAGCTCAAAATGGAGCCCAGACAAGCTGGGGCCGGAGAGATTTCGGCGGCTTCTGAATAACTTATCACGTGATGCCGTGCAGGTCAAGGAATTCAAATCCATTTTTCTCTGAACAGGCCGCAGCACAGTCATATTTTGGAAGTGGGAGGTGGAGGATCACTTCTACGAAAGCAATACAAACACATTCAGGGTAGTTGAGGTTGAAGCTGTTCAGGTTAAAATCGGCTGAAGTAGCACCACTCCAGTTCAGCGTAAAATAAAATGATCAAGGACGGTTATAACCAATCATTTTCAGGATGCGTCACAAATTCTACCTCTACGTGATCTTGTAGAGACAACCTGGACCGGATTCATCAACGACTTAAAGGATAAAAAGGATAAAGGACGGCGTTATTCAATCCCTTCTGGGATGCGCCAGCGCATTCTACTTCTACGGGATGTCGTGGAGGCGACATGCGTATTTGGCCATACCATGACTTGCGGTGGCCAGCCGATGAACAAGTCAGCGCTAACATCGGAAGAAAAGTTTATGGTTATCCTGCCCAGGTGCATAAATAAGGGGTTCCTACCCAACCGACAACTACATATTAGGTTGTTCCACACGGAATGTCGTATACATTGTGGCCTTCTTTTCACAGTTATATGCATCGGTTGTGGGCTCACTTAGGGTTAGTTTTTCGCGGCGTTTCATTTTCTACATTTCCTATTTTTCCTACTTCATCCTCTCAACAGGTTCAGAAATTATAGTCTTCAGACTACAATGGACCAGAAAATGACTCTGCGCGCGTGCCTGCTCTACGAGTTCAATTTGAAGAAATCCGCAGCGGAATCGCATTGTTCATTGGTAGCTGCATTTGGCGAAGGTGTCATCTCCAAAAGACAATGCGAGCGGTGGTTTCAACGCTTTGCCGTCGGCGACGAAAGTCTTGAAGGCAAGCGCCTATCCTGGATAACGACCTTCCACGAACTGCCGTTGAAGCTGATCCGACAAGATAGGAGCCGGAGCTTGCAGTAGTGCTTGTGTGCTCCAAATCCTACCTCAAATCCTGATCCAAATTTATATCCAAATCGAGTTGACACGTCCTCTACCAACTTGTTGAATGATAATGCGGAGCCTCATGCCGAAAAAGTCTTCAGTAGAAAATCGAGAAACTTGGTTGGACCGTTTTGCCTCGTCGGCTGTACAGCCCTGACATTGGCCCATCCGACTACTATATACTGCGCTCGATGCAGCACACCTTGGATGTAAAAGTGTTCCCTGACTACGACGAAATCCGGATTTGGGTGACCAACTTCCTCGATTCGCGGCCAGCTCATTTCTTTAAAGACGGGATCCAATCTTTGCGTGTACGTTGGACAAAGGTTGTTTATAATTGTGGAGTATACATTAACAAATTAAGTTTCGTTTTAATTGCTTTGTACGAATTTAACTTTTTGGTCTGAAGCGACATTCCGTGTGGGACACCCTAATACATGCTGATTTCCGGACATAACGAAACAATGAATACGTAACAACATATAGAAATAAGTAGACTGCACCAACCTTGTTGCCCAGATAGGCTCAGATTCTGAGTTCCGTCGGGAGGGGAACCCAAAAGGACCGTCCTTGGCGCAAATCTGGTAATGGAGGCCCACTTACTAGATTTGCACCGAGAACGGATCATCGTCTAGCAGATAAAAGAGAAAACATCGGTGAAAAAATGTTGGCGAAGACACCCGCAATAACTAACGTTTTGAATATGGCATCATTATCCATGGACACAGACAGTGTACTTCAATCCTAATCATTTTCAAAACTTAGCTCACAAATGTATGAATGCTCACAAATGTATGAATTCTCATGCTTTCTGTACCATTTATCCTGATTTTGCCATTGTAGTGGTGTTCTATGGAATAAGATTTCAATATATTGTAGTATTGAATACACTCCGATATTATGAAACCGTTTAAGAGTGGCCAGCACCAACTAGGATTGCACCGAATTGGATTTGCAACTTCTATTTTATTCTGCCTTATCTGCGAGCGCTTTCGCTGGATTATTAGGCCGTTGCAAATGAAGTGGCCGATCTTGCTACCTCAATTTCTGGTCGACTTTTAGTGGCTACGAATGTTCCCGTTTCTT
The DNA here is from genome assembly GCA_947396885.1 of Heligmosomoides polygyrus polygyrus. Lineage (NCBI taxonomy): Eukaryota > Metazoa > Nematoda > Chromadorea > Rhabditida > Heligmosomidae > Heligmosomoides > Heligmosomoides polygyrus. The sequence continues at coordinate 5,962,598 of OX377202.1, read as the reverse complement.
GCGTTGCATATAGCTTCTGAAAGTTCAGAGTCTCCGATTTCTTACCATTTTTACCTCTACTGACTTACTTACCTCTTGGCGAGTTTTTGACGTCGTTTTTACAGTATGAATCAATGCGATATTCGGGTGCTCTATTTATATGAATGGAAAAGTGGGCACAACGCCACGGCTGCAGCTCGTACATCAACTTTGCATTTGAGGAGGGCTTCGCTAAGGAAGGCACAATTCGGCACTGGTTCGAAAGGTTTCATCGGGAGATGAACGTCTCGAAGATGAAGGCCGAGGTACGTCGCCATCACTCCTTAGCGACGACCAACTCAAAGCCATGGTGGAAGTGGATCCACGTCAAACTGTGAGACGGCCAGCACAGTATTTCGGCGTTGACGGCAGCCACTATATCAGTCGCCACTTGAATGTGCTCGGAAAAGTAAAGAAATGGGGTAAATGGATCCCGCACAAACTGACCGCCGAGCAGATGCTGCAGCGCCACTACACCTGTGTTTCGTTGAGCGCTGCGCAATCTAAAGGAGCCTTTTTTGGACAGGATCGTGACCTGCGACGAAAAATGGATACCCTATGACAATCGTCATCGCTGTGCACAGTGGTTGGACAAGAACGCGAGTCTCAGGGAGATGCCGAAACCAAGTCGCCACCCAAAGAAGACCATGGTGACCGTATGGTGGACAGTGGTAGGTATAGTACACTACGAGTTCTTAAAGACTGGAGAGACGATCACAGCGGAGAAGTGCTGTGCCGAAATTGAAGTGACGCTCCGGAAGCTGATTGAAAAACAAACAGCCAATTGTGTTAAATCGAAGAGGCCCAATCCTATTGCACGACAACGGGCTCGGCTCGTTTCAAAAATTGTTGTCCAAAAACTGTGGGATACGAACCTCTGCGTCATCCAGCATATTTCCTGCCCCCTACCGATTATCATTTTTCAAGCATTTAGATCGTCACGTGAACGATAAAAAAATTCAGCAACTAAGATCATGTCGAAAATGACTTTTGATGTTTTATTAATTCTCGTAGTTTGACTTTTACAATGGTGCAAAGATGGAATGAATAGCAATTGTCGCGTTGGTAAAGGCGCATTAATTTTAATGGTGCATATTTCGATTATTAAAATTGCTTCCAAGCAAAGTTGTGAACTGTCAAAGTTTTCAATCAAAATCGGCCAAAGACCTAATGTTTTCTCGGATTTCTTTGAAAGCTTGCGGAGGAGATCTCACAATAAAAGCAGACTGAAAGACTCATAAAAATCAACCAGATTTTGTTCCCACCGTAACCCAGAGCTCGGTTGGCGCGCATCCGGCTCTTCAAACCATCGCAATCGTGCCACAATGAATAAATTTCAGAGGATACGATAGAAGCGGAAAGGTTGAGCAGAATGAGATCTACAATTTTCATGTGATAGTCACGGCCCAAACTCCGGCACAGCGTTGGTCCCAATCTCCGCCTAATCAGCTTCAGCCTTTCTCCATATTAAGCTATTAAGCTAATTAGCTCATGTTTTGAAGGAGTTGCTTTCAAGATTGAACGAATAAAGTTGCTGTTCTCTGCAAGTATTAAATCTCAAATCTCCCTTAGTTTTACAGTACCAACTCAACTGAGGCCTATGTTATACTTCGCCGACGCTGTTGTCGGCGACAGTGTTGTGCGGGCTGCTACGCACTGCGTTTCATCCGCTCAACACTGCAGCCGACGTCGCCTACAATAGCGTCGCCGGACGTCGCCGACAACATCGTCGCCGAAGTACAGCATAGGCCTGAGCGTGCCTTTCTGTACTTGGCGCTCCTTCCAATCCTTATCTTTCATGTTGGAGTACATTTGATTTCTACAGCAATGTTAGGTTTGGGAACTCGGACCTGGAATATTGGCTCAATTGGCTTTTCTTTCAGTGGTGTGTTCCTTCATTTCAATAAAAAAATCGGATCTGTCCTAGTGGGGCGCACTTCCCTCTTGTCACATTGACAATGGCGACCAAATTGAAGATAAACCATTTTACAAAAGCGGGATACCGAGGTAGGCCACGACTGGACTTTTCTTTGCAATTCCTAGGCAGGGAGAGGTCACGGTATTCACTTTTGTTAGACTTTGTAACGGCCTCCCTCCGACTAAGACAGATCCAAAAAAGGATGTCTGTCTTGCAGACTTTGTTACAACAGGACTAAGGGCCTGTTCATACCTCGCGACAAGAGCGACTGGAGCGACTGGAGCGACAAGAGCGATAAGAGCGACTGGAGCGACAAGAGCGACAAGAGCGACTGGAGCGGTCTCCGGGCTACTCGCCCCGTGACGTCACAGTCGGCGCGCGAACGGAGTTTCGCACGACGTCTGGCGTCTCTCGCTGCCAACCGAATCTCTCACACCACGGAGCGGAATCCTCGTGGATCCATGAGAATCCGTTTCACTTAGTGGCAGTAAACCATCTCCGGAGTGAGTTAATTGGTGCCAGACGCGCCCAGGAATGGTGAAAAACTGACTAGCCTTTTAACAGAAATCCATGAGTCCTTGGATTTGCAAAATATGCACTTGAACTACGGTGATGATCCCAACGATGCGCCAGGCATTCTGCTTCGACGGTATCCCGTATTACCATACCGACACTGCTCGAGCATCTTAATCAGGGATAGGGGCTGGTATCATATTTTCCTTTAATAGAGAAGGCCTGTACGTGATGGTAGCTTTTGTATCAGACATCAGGCCCTTGTTTTCTGTGCTTAACGCCAGAAATTGAGTCCTGGGCGTTTTCAGATATCCAGCGGGTTCTTTCGAAGCGTTTATGGGTATGCCTGGATCATGGGAAACATATGGCACATGGCTATAGATGCAAATTGACTAGAGGGGGGGGGGGGGTCAACATGTACTCAATGGCTATTCGGCCTTGCCCCAAGCGCTGCATAGTGCTGTCCTACAGGGTAAGCCTCACTCCTTCATCATACGGAAGACCTTAGTGTTGGGGATGAGATGTTCATGAGCTCATTGAAAGGAACGAGGCACATATGACCAATATTCTTCACTCCATTTAAGCTCCTTAGCTTTTCGGCCAGCTGTCCTAGATTATCTACACTGACTGTGAATGTGTCGACTCTTGGACTCTTGCCCCTCGACTGTCGTAAAGACGGTAGGAAAAATCCTAGGAGCGTTGGCAGACCTCTATTAAGAATATTATGAGGACATTCAGGTGTCTGGTTAGACCTCGAAGTCCCAGAGAGGTGGAGAAAAAGCTTTCGTCCATCCTTAGACAGCTTTGGAGTGTAGTTCGAGAAGTTATCTGCTTGGAGCATTTGAGTCGTGCTCCTTCACTCCTCCTTAAAAATCTTCCCCTCCTATGGTTGCTCGCAAATATTTCAATGTGACCTCCTAAGCGTGTCAATGGCCTTTGCGTGATGTGGTCGGTACCAGTCTTTGTAGATTTCGTAAGCCGTCATCGACTTGGAGACTCCCTCATCGCGGCCGTGAGCTCATGATTCACACCTGGACCAAGTATGGAGACATTCGCGCCCGCGTGCACTCTTTCGTCTGGAATCTCTCCTGCCGCGCTCGCAACCGCGGTCGCGGGGGCGAGTAGCCCCGCAACCACTGGAGCGACGGACGTAATGTGGTGTACGTAAATTATTGCGTACTCCACACTCCGTCCGCAGGACTGTCTCCGCAGTGTAAAATGCGTATTTATTTACGTACATCATACTACATCCGTCGCCCCAGTCGCTCTTGTCGCTCTTGTTGCGAAGTATGAACAGGCCCTAAGTAACAGCAAGTCTAGCGACAATCTGGCGTGACTGTGGCGCAGCAGCGTAGTAATCGCGCCCCAATCACACTGAGTTACGGTTGCAGAAAATGTTGGCTGATCTTCATAATTCAGTATAAACCAGGGGATGTCAAAAATGTATTCCAACAGTTCATCAGTTTCCACTATCCAGTCACCCACATACAGAAAGTCCTCATCATTGAGATTTTTCCGACCTCTCCTGGACCTCTGGGGCCCGTGAAAGCACAGTGGTACCAAGTTCACAATGAGTCGCTCTTCTCACGAGCAATTTTTTCATGGATCCTTTTCCCGGCAGTGTCAGGCTATTATTGTGCGTTCTTCAGAGATATGAGAAAGAGACAGATATACTGCTCCACGTGACCTATGGAATAACGCGCTCCGACAGAATACAGGCGCGCCAAAGCAAACGCGACCATCCTTCTCCGATTGTTATCCTTTGGATGTGATTGGTACTTTGTGGTGAGGCTGGAACTGACAGTTTATGTACTTCAGCTGAGGCCATTGAATTCTTCCATCGAATAGGGAAACCCATAGTTTATTTTTCGTCGTTGTGTTCTGTAAACATCTGCACTGTTTATGTCGCATCCGTTTCGTCTAACGACTGAAAGTAGAGTTTTTATGTTCTTTCGTACTTTAGCCCCTTTCCATTATTGTTGTATTATTGCTGAACTACACAACAGGTATTTATTGTGGTGTGGGCAGCGAGAACTGCTCTCAAAACCGACCACACCATCTTTTTGTGATTCGCCGATACACTTACAACTTACCTCCTCTGACGCGGATGGCCTTCTAAAGGGCAAAATAGGACCTAAACTGATAAAATTCACAAAAATTAATTCGCCGATACACTTACAACCGGAAAAAAACCCGTCCGAGTTGTCCGGTGCGCAACGCCCGCAGCCGCGCGATTCAAACCTGGTTTTTATTAGCCACGGAACCCCCTACTACAGGTTCTATACGTTAGAGCCAGGGATGAGGTACATTAACGACGCTCTATGGGATCTTCTGCCCATTAGAAGCTCTTCCCCCTCTATTTTCCCCCCACCCCCTACCCTATTTGCGCAGGACAAGCACCCAAATATCAGTAACTGCAGCGACTGATCAGCAGAGGGATGGGTAACTGCATGGTTTCGTAACGATTTCCTTGAATTTCACGCCGAAACTACGGTGGACAACTCTGATGGTTTTCCCGGTTGTAGGTTTATCAAACACTCTCTTTGTGCAAATATCAACGGTCATGCCAGCTCCTCAAGAAGCATCGGGTCCGCAATGGTACCTGGAATTGCAGGATATGTCGCCTGGTTTTGCACCGCTATATTAGATGGATAACATTCTGGAATTCCTTGTATATGCAGTGGCAGAATCCCCGTTAAACAGCCACGTTCCTTCACTAAATCGCCAACAGTAGCGACGAGTTTGTCCGTCAAGAATTGGACGACTTGTCTCACAGTCCCCAGGCGGTCGTTTCGGGACCACTTGCTCCGTCAGCTCGTCAACCGATGGAGTGCGCTCGGTGATGACACCGTCGGTGGAATTTCTAGGCTTTCTTTTTTTTTTTGGTTTAAGCCCTTCTATCGTGTTCAATTTTTTCCTTTCGTATAAACATGATTGTTTCTCATGCTAGTCGTACACATTTTGTTGTTTTTCGGCAGTTTTTCACGTTACTCAGCTATGAAGGAAAGGATACAAAGGATAAAGGACGACGTTATTCAACCCTCTTTGGGATGCGTTACGCAGTCTACTTCTACGGGATGTCGTGGAGGCGTGTTGAATGCGTATTTGGCCATACAATGACTTGCGGTGGCCAGCCGATGTACAAGTCAGTGCTTTATCCTTCCCAGACAAGTCTGGTGCCAAGTCACCGATCCCGGAGGGATGGAAGGCTTGGTTGGCCTGGGCGGGAAATCGGAACCAGGAACCTGGTATCGGGTGCAGGCGACAGCAGGCGCCTCCTCCGACTGCGCTCCACGCGCCAAGGAAAAGATATACGGTACAAAAATAGTCGAGAAACATTAAGAAAAATGTAGCGAACGAAACACGCAAGAAAAAAGCAAGAGACGTGAAACTGCGGAGAAAATTGTAGAACATAAGAAATTATTGAAATCGGTTTCTTTAAGCCTCAAGTGGCTGGTATCGAGGTTGTAAGCTGTCATAACGATATTTCCTCGCTATCAAAACTTCTAGCACCAGGCGGGACTCGAACCCGCACCTCCCTCTGGCCGGGCAGGAATTCTCTGCGGCTTAACACCACCGGCGCTGTTTGATCGAAGGCAACATCCACACCTCGTGGGACCCATCAGCACTCACCCGTATATCGGGATGAGCCGGTCGCTGATATCAGCACGGAACCGGTTAAGCTGATGGTATTGATAGAAACGATTCAAATCAGTTTCTCTTTAAGCGGGGGATGTTGCATTCGATCAAACGGCGCCGATGGTGTAAAGGCGTAGAGCGTTCCCGCCAGGTCAGAGGGAGATGCGTGTTCGAGTCCCGCCTGGCGCCAGAAGTTTTGATCGCAACAAAACATCGTGATGACGGCATAAGAAATGCGGAAAATGGCGGAGAAACAAAAAGATGTGTACGACTAGCACGAGAAGCATACGACAAAAACATAAAAAGAACACGATGAAACGACTCAAACAAAAAACAAAGGAAAATTAAAAATTACATCGACGGGTCTCACCGCGAGCGGTCTTTGTCTGTTAACGAGTTGACGGAGCAAGTGGTCCTGCGACGACCGCCTTGGTACTGTGAGACAACTCGTCCAATTGTTGACGACAACTCGTCGCCATTACTGCCGATTTAGTCGCGAGTTTCGGCTATTGTTCTGTCGAACTATCGAAGAATGTCTCCAATAAATCGTGCGTGTTGCTGTTTTTCACATTACTCGCTGACATGACGCTCAACGGCCAGCAACTGGTTTTCGTCCCAGTACCCAATTACGCGCCACTCTCGTGATACTCGTATTGCCGTCACCTCTTCGGCGGTGGTTACTACTTGATTTTGAGCGGTTCGTGTTGTTTTATGTATGGACCACAACATGACCGGTATGATGGACATGGTGATACACTTCCGCGAGCGAGAAGTGATCCTGTTCTCCTTCTGGAAAACCGGCACGGTATCTGGTCAGTGTTTCTTCAGTCGGTTTTCTTGACTCATTCCTGTTCTCTGGAACGAATGAAGGTTGTTTCAGGGATGGCCGTCTCGATGTTCATCTCGTTTCTTCTCTGTATTCTTTATGAGGCGATCAAGGGATTCCGACTGTTCTTGGCCATCTACCACGTGAAGGTAAGCTACTTTTTCCTCTGAGATTTTACTTGTCCTTGTTATGCTTTCGTTTTTTTTTCTGCATTATTTCTTTCCTTATGAGCTTGTTCCATTTTTAGCGCCACTTTTTAAGGAATTCCGTTACCAGTGTGCAACACGGCCTTTATGCGTAAATTTGCGTGTGGCTGGTGCAGTTGCGTCGTGTCTTTAGAAAGTGAACCTAGAAGAGTGGAAACGAAGCATCACACACATTGTTTGTTACAGAATTCGACTTCCTATGTGGGTTTTAGTTTGGAACTGAACCTAGATGAATCAAAACGAAGCATCACACATCACCTGTCTCCAGAATTCGGCTAGGGAAGGGACTCCAGGGTGTGTGCCATCCAAGCTGCTCGTGTGGGAACTGCTTTCGTCGCTCAGGGGGAGTCCGCGGCCTGGTTCTGCGCTCTTCGAGCGGCGAGGCGCATACGGCGCGCAAAAAAATGCCTCCAAATTGCTTTCTTTCAAATCTCAAGTAGACAGTTGAAATACAAGTAAGCCATTATGTAGAAAAACCGAACCCCTGACCTCCCTCGCATGAAGCGACGCCACTATCCAATGTACCACGATCCACTTTCCGGGAGTGCCACGCAGGCGCACAAGATATCGACCGAATGTCAACGTGGACGCCAACGCGCGATCTCTAAGCTGAGAGGGCGCAGACAGCAAAAGATTACGGTGTAGAAAATCATTTCTATGCAACTGCACCAGCTACATGCAAATTTACGCATAAAGGCCGTGTTGCACATTGGTGCGGTGTAGTGGAATTCCTTTTTAAGCGATAAGCTGTGTAGGCGCAATACAGCTATGGGTGTAATATCTAGTAGGCTTGGACGACGGTAGGATAGAATGCTTCGTTTTTTGCGGAGATCCACCTTCTGACTAGGAATGTAACGGAGTATTGAGATCTAGTATGAAAAAAATCAGGAAAATTACATCGTCATAAGAGTGCACTCCATATACAAGGATGTACACTTGAATGGACATAAGTTGCTTGTCGTTCTATCTAAGCAAACAGTAAGTCCGACCTCAAGGCCAGCTTTCTAAGCCTACCGGCCGGACTGCTGGCTGCCTTAGATCTCGCCCCAGATCTCGCCCCAGAAGAAAATCAACCGGCAAATGGGGATCCGATGGACATAAGTCACTTTTTCTAGCGGAGATTGTCAGGGTATTGAGGCATCAATTCTTTGGCTCTTTCCACTATTTGAAAGCAATTATACTGCACCTCCCAAAGCTATTTTGTTGTCCCGCCATTCTGACCTAGTGGGAAGTTTTTCAGTCTGGAATGAAAGGACACAGAGTCACCATTCGCGAACGCCTTCATAAGTACCAGCTTGGCCGTTCTGCAACTGAAGCCCGGCAGAACATATGTGAAGCTGTAGCAGATGAAGTTATTCAACGATCGACAGTGTTCAAATGGTTCAAGAGGTTCCGTGAGGGCAACGTTGAAACCGAAGACAAGCGACACACCGGGCGACCGATTGCCCTTGATCGTCGCGCTTAATTGGCGCCATCGAAGGATATGCGAGCTTAACAACGCGTATGTTGGCACTCGACTTTAGGTGCTCACATAGCTCTACTGAGAACGTTCTGCACAGCCCTGGCTTCTTTGTAAAGCTCGGAAATGGGTGCCTGACGACTTGACCTTATTGCAGAACAACAAGGGTGTGGATGCCTCAAAGGAATTGCTGCATCGTCACAAGCAGAGACCATTTCTCCATCGAATAGTAACATGTGGTGAAAGTGGATTCCACTGAATAATCGTCAGCGTTCTAACCGCTGGCTTAGAGCAAAACAGAAGCCGCTACCAACGGCTAAGCCTAACTCCCACCAGAAGAAGGTGATGGTCTCCGTTTGGTGGTGTTGGAAAGGTGTTACCATTCGGAACTCATCGAGAGCGGTTGCAGCAATGATGCCGAGGTCTACTCTTTCCAACTTGACGGATTGCGGGCTGAATTCCGACAGAATCAGTTGCGGCAGCTCTTCAGGAATGGCAATGTCCTTCAACAGGATGACGCTAGACCACACGTCGCGAACTAGGCTTTTCAAAAAATCGAAGATTTTGGCTGGGAGCGTCTAACTCATCCACCTTACAGCCTAGACTGTGCACCGAGTGACTACCACTTCTTTCGTTCGCAGCAGCACTCCTTGGCTTTAAGACAACTTACCAATGTGGACTAGATCAAAATGCACTTCCAAGGGTTTTTCGCCTCAAAACCACAAGAGATCTGCAGCCGTGGGATAGATCAGGTAACTGATAAATGGGAGACGGTTCTGCGTTCCAACGGATCTTACTTCGAATGAAGATTGCTATTAGTAATTTGTTAGTAAACACTTTTGTTGAAGACGCCTGAGAGTTCACGAATTTAGTTGCCAACCTAAGACAAGTGCTGTGAACCCCATCCACATTCCCATCTTGAACGTCTACCCAGGTGAAGAAACCGTAATACCAACCAGTGTTGATAGATTTTTTCATGCCATCTTCATCTTCGGAAAAGGAGGGCAGTTGAGAGAGAAACTTTGGGCGCTATTGATTTTTCGACTATCTGTGGACATTTTAAACATTTCGGTCACACTTCTTTCGGGAGGTGTTTTGGATTGCTGACCATGACCATTCGTGTTTGAAATTCCGACCAATTACAATAGGCAGTGTGAGCGAAGATGGAGTTTTCAGGATTTGCGGTTTCGCCCAAATCGGACTATGTGTGCGTGGTCCCTCTACTAAGCATGCGCATTTCTGGCGATATGATTGGTCTGGTGCGTATCCAACTCCACGTTTAGACCATTCTAGCCTCAAGTATGAGCTGAACTTTAATAGGATTGAGCAGCCTAAAGGTTTCCTTCCCCTCTCGCGCCACCACCTGTATCTCACTGTCGTCCCGTTGACATCGACTTGTTTGAGCGGGCGCCAGCAGCGTCTCCATTCGTCCCTATCGCGTGCCAGATTACACCACTGGATCATCCCCCGCTCGCAGGAAAGGAAGAGTGCCATACCGTTCATTCAGGGGTTTCACGAAGAAATCCGACCAACGCGTTGGTAGACGCCCTGGTGTGTTCTTGACATCCCGCGGAATGCAGTCGATGACGGCTTTCGTACAGCGGGTGCTTGGGAAGCACATCATGGCCGGCCCACCCAATTTTCAACGAGTTGGTCCATGCGACAGCGTTTCTAATCTTCGAACGTCTTCGAAGCCGAGAACTCCGGAAGTCTTCTCTTGCTTGCGTGAGTCGTGGCACTCCGAGCACCGTCCTCTCCGATCCCCGCTCTGCGACGATGGTCCTGCTTTAGTATGGCTTAGGTCTCTGAGTCGTATATAATGTTATATCTTACTTCCCTCAGGGTTTTATGTAACGAGTTTTCGTGTAGCGGCACCTGAGGGAGTCGGATATAAGCCTTTCCCGTCCCTATCCCTTTACTCTATCGTTCTATTACATAACAAAACAGTTGATGAATAACACAGTTTATCAATTATACAGATCGCGACATAGACAGACGGCGGGACGGGAAAAGGAAGAGCCGAACCAGAGAAAGCAGGCCAAGTGGCCAGGGCGTTGGTGTGTGTCCCTCTCTCCCTGTGAGTCGGTGGGCGGTGTTTTCTCTCCGGCCTCGCGCGGGTGGTCCGATAACAGATGGAGCTTATCGGCAGATGCCTAATCCGCTTGACCTTGGGCCGCCGTTGTAATGTCCCCTGCCGTCTTTGTAATGTCCCCTTACATAAGGGCAGGAAGAACTGCGGAGCCGAAGAGGGGACATGGAATCGGACGTTCTTCGTCTTTTTCACGTCTTTTTTCGGTTTCTGATGCCCAGTTCTGTTTCCATGGAACGAACTCCGAGGCTGGAGCACTCGGAGTTAGTTCAATGGAGACAGAACTGGGCATCAGAAACCTGTCCGTTTCTGGTGAACATCGTCTTTAAAACATGCGGCTGCAGTCCAACGTCCAAGTTCAGCTTTGGGAATATGGTATCCCCTTGCCGAACGCCTTCTATAGTGTCTACGCATTCAAAAAGACACTTTCACTTAAAAAGTCGTGCTGACAGCCTCCGAAGTCACACTGAAATACTATTTTTTCACAATTGGGACCATTAATCTAGCGAATCGTCAGTTTTGTGGTTACACTTTCATTTTGGTATGTATCAGTGAGCATTGAACGCCTATATTTTAATACGAATGTGATAGGTAAAATTCACCCTTTTAAGGCCACTCTTTTTTATGCGCCTCCTCTCTAGCCCTAACCTGGAAGAACCAAAGAATTTATTTTTCAGAGAAACACTGGTAGTATTGCGATTATTGATGTGATCGTTAGGGCATTATCTGTGAAATGGAGTGAGTATTGTTGCATACCTCAAATGACGAGAATCCTAGGGTCTTTGAGTCAAGGTTTACAATTTGCTGATTGAATCGAATCTTGCATGTATTAGGAACTTATAAGCCTACAAGTTGAAACGCTTCTCGACCACATTTCTAGTTATACAAAAGAATTTGCTACTGGAAAATGGATCTTTGGATAGAATAATTAGGTCGTCTGATAATTTTGAAAATTTCTGTTTTCTGGCGTTTTTGGCTTTTCTGTTTTCTGAAGAAAGCCATTTTCTGTTTTCTGGGAAGATTTTTTAAAATTACCGCTCATCCCTGATCCCGATATCACGGGGTTGTGCTGGTAGGCCATTGCAACGAGGATGTCGTTGTTACGTGCGATCCAACAGCGCTGGTGGTATAATAGGATGGATTTTCGTCAGCACCTTGAAACAGATTGTAACGAGAGTGGACTGTAATTTTCTTCCCATAAAACCGTTGATAACCGAGATTAAAACGGTGCAGAAGCATGACAAATGGGTGACGTATAAACGTGAAAAAGTGAATAGAACGCTGGAAAGACTGAAAAGCTCCACATTGTTTGAATTGTAATTTTTCTGATTGTAGAGGGAGCGGAATTGGTCTTATCTCTAAACGGTATCTCAAAAGTCTACAAAATATTCTTGCAGCTTTGCACACTTGAATCTTGTCGTTGCCCTTAAAAGGGCATGTCGTGCCCCAGAAGAGTCCGCTGTATTGGTGGAGTACGTCCGCGACAGCCCCCCCCCCCCGAGGCCACGTGTTGAAGCATCAACGGAGTCAAGGGCTTGTTTGCGCGCTGCTCTAAATCTGCCTGCGAGTGCGACTTCAGAATGTGGGCCCTTTTGCCTCGACAATGAACATGCCTCACACCAATGCGGATGCATTTTAGTATCCTCCCGCAGATTGCTCCTGCGCTGGCCCCTGCGCCTCACGCCTCAGCTTCGGCTCCAGGACGTAACTCCAACGCGACGTCACGGCGCTGAAACGCGGACGTGCGCTCGGTGACGCATGGTTAGCCGCGTAGCATGAAATTTAGCCAGTGCTGAAGCTTCTCTGTAGTCGTTCAGGCCTATGTTGTTCTCTCGAAGACAATCATTCGCATCATCGTGCGACCAGTTAACAGGAAAGAGCACAGATACCTTTACTCTGCAGATTGCACATCAAACAGGGCTCACAAGTGACGGTAAATGGCTGCAGTAGCTCATAATGCATTCACAGCGGAACACATATCTAAAGTTTGTAAGAACTGGAAAGGGGCGTTGTCGTAGAATATTGCAAAAGTATGAACAGCTTTGATCCGCTCGGCCTCCATCCATTTGGCTTCATTCACTCATCCACTTTGAACTCGCGTAAATGAGTCTCGAAATCAGTGCACGTCACAGGCCAAGTCGGGATGACTTTGAGCAAGCATAGGGTTTCTTATGAAATAGTTCACAGCACAAGCTATAGAGCTAGCTATTAATACAGTGAATAAGATGAGAGCATCGTTGCCGGATCCTTCAGCGAGCGTCCCATTGTCACCTAGCATCAGCACGGCATTGAAGAACGGGTGTAAGAATAAGCATGTAATCTTTAGCAGATAAGCGTACAATTCCCTACCAGGAGGCCAAGAGTGGGATACAACTACTTTCCGTGTTCAACGCGAAAAACGCGTTCGACAGTCGCCGGCACACATTATCGCGCTCTAGCGCGCTAAGTAGCAAGACGCGACTACCGCGCGAGTATGACGTCACTAGTCGTCCCTGTCGGAAGCAGTCGGACCGCGACATCTGGTCCAATTTCGTCGCGCACCGCGCGTGGCGCCCTAGGGGGTCCACGCGGCGTTGGAGTTGTGTCTGCCCCCCCCCCCCCCCGCCTCAGCTTCACGTCACTCGCCTGGTGCAATTGAACTTCACGACTCTTTACGGCCTCTGCCGGTGCTTTCGATAGACATTTCCCTAGCCTCGACTTTACACTGCGCAACATAGATATACACATTCATATCAAAACCTCAATACACACAATACCGAATGAGAAGAACACAAGTTCAACGAGTTATTAGGCTGAGGCCTTTGGCTACCTACGGGATTTCCCAAGCGCAAGCCGCAATACGGCTCGGCTCCAACCCTGGAGCTTGCGCTCAGGGCGTGGCCTGACAAGGCAACGCGGTTACGTCCGTTCTGCGATCCTGTGCTGCTATCCTGGTCGATTCATAGTCCTCTGCGATGATTGGAGTCGAAATCCTGATGGCTGTGGACCTGCACTGCTAACGACGGCAACGGCGGACGGGCCGGCCGCTCAAGGCGGTGGCAGGAGCGACAAACCGACTGCTCGCGGTGACGACGAGCGAGAATACTGCCGACTGCGCGCGGGAATGCGTTTATAGCGCATCGCTCAGCGTGCGCGTGTCGGGACCGGAGTGCCGCGGGCGCCAGTGTGTCCTTGAAGAGTCGTGGCGAGAGTCACGACAGGGCAGATGAAAGTCTTTTTTGGTCTGTGTAGAAACCTTTGATGTTAAGGACTCCGTTCTCGCCTATCCTCAACAGTTCCTGTCCCACATACAAAAAGATCTTGCAGTAATAGAACATTAAGGGAATGCCCAGAGCAGCATCGCGGCGCGACGTGACGCTATGATAATCTCCCGTATCGATCAAGCGACCTCGCGTCGCCCCGTCGCGAGGTGTTCATACTTGTTCTGCAGCGAAAACCTTATCGCACGCAATTAACAGTATCGCCACGCGAAGAGGATATCGCTGTTCACTGCTGAGCGATTTGCTCACCGCTCGGTGATTAGCTACTACGCTGTCGTTTCGAGCGCATGGTGTTCATAGCACCCTCTTAGAAGAGCGCGACTCGATAACAGCGTCGCCACGCGGACGCTTTGAACGCCGTCTAATATTTATTCGTGTCACGCTTCATGGGGAACCATTCAGCAACGTCATGCAAACGCGGCCATGACAAGTTCGCAGTCTCCATTGGCAGACTCTGGAGGAGACAACGTGTCGCAGGATACTATTCCGTTCGCGCCCATTCTCCAGATCACCGGGTTGGTCCGCGTTTCGTCCTTCCTTTCTCTTCGACTTGAGTGTTTCCCATTCTTTTCGATGAATTGCTTTTTCGATTTTCAGTCTGACGAAGCGCGTCTTTTCCGGATTTCGCCTAGCTCAGGCGGCCCTCTACGGAGTTCAAGCACTGCTCGCGTATGTCCTCATGCTGATTGTGATGACATTCAACGGAAACCTCATCCTGAGCGTGGTTGCCGGAGAGGCTGTGGGCTACCTTCTCTTCACTGGCACTCCGTTCGTTGACTCGCATTTGTCGAGTTGCTGCTGACTTCGCCGACTGTGTTTGTTTCTTTTAATTTTCTGACCTACAATGGATCTGTTTAAGCACTTGCCTTATGTTTTGTATCCACTAATTCGCTGGTTTCGAATGTAGTTAGGCTACAAGCTGTCACATAAATCTGCTTTAGCAGTACGTCATCTAGTATGTTCATGTTGTACAGTATCTGTGATTATTTAGATCGATTCTGTGCTTCTCCTACCATTCTTGCGTAATTGTTCTCGCCAACGTCACAACACGTGTTTCAGTTTTCATTTGCCTCACTTGCTACGTTTTCATGTTGGGATATCATATTGAAGACTAAGCGTGCAATCCCATGGCATTCTAGAATACGGTTTATGTCGCGGGATATCCTCTATGTAAGTTGAATAGCTCTTACTGACATTTGGCATTGTTGCACCAGTTTGCCCAGATTGTCATCACCAAGACTGCTATGCTTTTGTTACAATAATAAATATTGTGCACATTGAAAATATGTAATAAAAACTGCCTTCAGCAGTGGAGATAACTTGCTGTTCAGCACTTGTAGCAACTTATGTGATCTATCGTTTAGCGTTGCGGTGTGGGCGCGTGTAGCGCAATCGGAGGAGGTGTCGACTGTCACGTGCACCCGATACCAGGTTTCTGGTTCGGATTTCCCGCCCAGGCCAACCAAGCCTTCCATCCCTCCGTGGTCGGTGAATTGGTACCAGACTTGTCTGAGAAGGATAAAGCGCTGACTTGTTCGTCGCCTGGCCACCGCAAGTCATTTTATGGCCAAATACGCATTCAAATCCCCTTCTCGACATGCCGTAGATGTAGAATGCGTGGGGCATCCCAGATAACGCTTGACGCCGTCCTTTATCCTTTATCTTTTAGGGCCTGTTCATACTGTGCGACAAGAGCGACAAGAGCGACTGGAGCGACAGCGCCAGCGCTCAAGTATGAACACTTTCCGGCGGCGCACTCGGTTTTAATCGATTCGCATGTTTTGCACGGGCGACGGGAGCGAGGAGAGAACAGCGCGCGGAAGTATGAACAGGCGGCAGCAGCGATTGGAGCGACTAGAGCGACAAAAACGACTGAAGGGACAGCGCCGGCGCTCAAGTATGAACAATACGCATTCAACTCGTCTCGCGACATCCCGTAGAAGTAGAATGCGTGGCGCATCCCAAAGGGGATTGAATAACGCCGTCCTTTATCCTTTATCCTTTGACGTTTATCTTTTGTGTCCGATTTTGCCCTCTTGAAGCCGCTTAGCGAATTCGAAGTCGCTTAGTCGAATTGATTGGTTGCATAATTTTTACTTATGCCCTCCGCCCCCCCCCCCCTGACTAGGATAGGTCCAATTTGTGTTGACCTGGAGAATTTTTGGAAAGCTAAAAGCCTGCCCACAGTCAGCGAGCAACTGGTCGCCCAGGCAGAGCATGCATATCGATTAATGCTGGCAGATGGCCAGGCAAAAATCGGTCACCGACTCACCGAAGGATGGAAGGTTTGGTTAGCCTGGGCGGGAAGTCCGAACCGTGAACCTGGTATCGAGTGCAGGCGACAGCCGGCGCCTCCTCCGACTGCGCTACACACGTTCCTGGATTGCATAGATTGTAAAATGGAGCTGTTATTTCGGGATGCACTACAGGGCAACGTTTTTTTAGCACTATCTTATACTTATAGCATTTTCACATGGAACTGGATACTTTTCAAATCAAATCCACACTCTTATACGTTAGCTTTAAGACTTTTGAAAGCGAACTTTTCCAAATTGAAATGAACTTTTTCTACATTAAACTTTACTAGAACTCCCCAAAAAAGTTAGAGTAATTTTTTGTTTAATTAAAATTTTAGTATATCTTTCTTTGAAGTTTTAATTCACTTAAAAAATAAGTGAGCCATTGTTTGAAATTTTATAAGGTTTTATTTTTGACGAAATAAAAGGGTTTCAAGCTTGTTTCAAAGAGGAGTAAGGCAGCCATTTTTTAATGCCAGAAAAAGGGTATGCGCCATGCCCTTGTCGAAGACGTTGTGATGTTTATTCGATGTTCAGCAAAATTGACACATTTAAACGGTACAACAAAATCAATTGTAAGGAACACGCATATCCTCATGTGATGCTTTCTGTAAGCAGCATTCACACTATCAATCAAATAAAAATTGCGACGATTGTATGGCGCGAACTCTTTCCCAAATAACTAAAAAATCAACGATCTATTATAATCTAATCTGTTACTATTATTAAATTCCATAATCTATCATAATTTTATTATCATATCTAAATTCATTATTAATTTCATTTATTTAATTTTAATTGTATTTTATTTTAATAATTTAATTTAGTTTGTTTAATTTATTGGGTAGATGAACTAAAAATTTAAAGAAAGCTATTCCAAATTTTCCTTGAACAAAAAATTATTCTAACCGTCTTAGGGCCCGCTTATACGCGACGGCATGTAAAGTAGCCAAATTGATCAATCGCGTCGCCCAATCGATATGGTCACCATACGTGGCGTCGCGTCACTCGGCGCCGAAGTAAAAACGGGACTAAGGCCTATGGTATACTCCCGTCCGCTGCAGCGACGCGGGAGTGCACAGGGACACGACGGCTCGCGATGCGCGTCGCGAGCCGTCGCCATCGCTGAGGCTGACATACTTCACACAGTTCTGCAGACGGAGACCTTTGCAGAATTTTAGCGAATCAGCTGATCCAGTGCAATGACGAAAATCGTGCTTTGTCCATCAAACCCACCGTGAGTTCTGTCGTGAATTCGCTCAAGAGCCCAGTTAGACTAACTGAGAGCATCGTGCTGCAGGAATGTTCAGACAAATCCAGCGGGGGAGCGGGAGGTATAGGAAAAGGAATCAAATGCCTTAATCGCCGTCGGACACCCAATCAGCGAGTCTTTCCTTTCTCAAAACGAGTTTACATTGATTTTTCATGTAACAGAACAAGTCTGTTTGACCTCACAGATCATGGGAATTTGTGGGCGTCTCAAAAAAATGATTCGAGCAGCCTTTACGCGATTGGAGCAGTTTATTTCCCATGACATAGAAGTTCTCGAAGTCGCATGGCGTACTTTGCCAGTGCCCTGTAGTGTGCCAGGTAGGCAATCTTCGCTCACTTGGTTGGTTTCGTCAAATCTATGTGCACTGTGTACGGCTCACTCGAGTTGCATGCCTGACACTACTGGGCACTAGCAAAGTGCGCTAAGCTTAAGGGAATGTGTTCTCGAAAATAATTAGCTACAATCGCAAAAAAGTTCGCGCCAGCAATTGGCACATTTCTGTGCTGGACATGTCAATAGAACCTCCCTGTGACTTGTCCGGCACACAAATATAGATATCGGTGCCGACGAGGCAGTTCAGGGCGAAAAAAAAATGCGAGGAACGCACAAAAGTGAGAAAAAACGGCCTAGAGAAATATCTTCTCAAAAAACTAGCCGTTCAAGCCGTCGAAAAAAACCCAAAATGAGTCTAGCCACGACGAAAACCCTACGAGGAGAACAACAGAGACATCGCATGACCACCCATCATCACCAAACGTGTGTTGAGATTGCTGTGGTATGGTCACGAATCAAGGAAGTGTCGAAATAAGTGAGCGGAAGTGAATAGAATACGACACGACAAGCGCTTTCCCTCCGCGACCATCGCAGCTCGTCGCTCGTCGCAGTGCACTGCACTGCGACGAGCGACGGGTTGCGACGGCCGTCGCACGGGAGTATGTTTCACTCCCGCGACGCGGAGGTATAACATCCCTCTGCGACGCATCGCGGGAGCGATGGCGCGTCAACTGACAACCGCGCCCCACTGCGCCGTCCGCCACTGCAGCGAAGGCGCGCCGTTGAGAGTTGCCCCGCGCCTGTCGCTGGAGCGACGCGGGAGTATACCATAGGCCTTAGGCCGGCAGCAGAGTCTTGCGGGTGTCGCGGACCCGCCATGACAACGGCGGGTGGTCCGGCGCCGCAAGGGCTGCTGTACGCAACACTGCGTACTTTTGCCAGCAGTTACGACCTCTAAGAATGTCAGAGATGAAGTAAGCAGAAAATATTTTCTTTTGTGAAGAAGCGTTTTCTAAGTCTCAAGTTAGGAGTTCTTGAATCTAAGCCCCGAAATCTAATAGAACACTTCTTATAACTCAGCAGTTCTGTGCCATTTTGCGCTTGCTCTCTTTTTTGTCGATCTGCCTCCACTAAAAGTTCCTCGTTTGTCAAGCAGCTCGAAGATAATGTGCTAGCCTTTGTGATGACAGCGTTCCGTCCGATGCCCTGTTGAGTCCGGGAGGTCTGATCGATGTAGTTATACCTCGTACTAAAAAGAACGGTCTGCTTTGTTGTTGCATTTCTGTGCAAGGGTTCTCCTTAAACCCCCCCCCCCTTAACTTGTGACTGGAAGGTCACGGAGATTTTCCAAGCAATTAAGGTTACTTAACATCGTACTAAGGTTTTTTTGCGTTACGTTTTGAGTGCAGGATTCCATACGCCTCCATTTGTTGACAGTACCAGTGATTATATTGTTGGTTGTCAAGCTTCTTTATGGACAGAGATTATGCACCAACCTACTATATCCCTAGCATGTGGATTCGTTGAAAAGAAAAATGTTTAGAATAGATGAACCATAATGGACACCCATCTATCACGCCCCCCGGCGGGTCTCACCCGCTCCTCCTGGCGCTGCGGGTGAGAGCCGCCGTGAACTGCGGCAGCCCTCGGGGACCTTTGCATGCGGCGGCTTCGCGACAACTCGTCCGCGCCGGGCTTCCACCACAGTGGCAGCGTGGGTCCCACTGAGGCGGGAGCGATATGGACGAGTTCTCGGGGTGCTGCCGCGAGACTCTGTAGAGGCCCTTAGTGAGTCTGTAGTGTAACCTGTCTGAAGATCATTTCGATTTGAAAAGTGCCAATTTGACGTGAAAATGATATATTTTAGTCTTTCAGTTCTATATCTTACATCTATCCTATATCACGCTTACATGACCCCTGTCATGTTCCTTTGATCGAAGAGATGCCAAGATGAGTCATCGAAATTCCATGTGCTCGGCTGCGCTATTATCATCAGCATTGCAGGCATATGAGCAATTGCTTCAAAGCTCATCAGTTTGGTTTTTTCTAGAGCTGTTCTATAAGTTAAGCTTCCTTCTCCACATAACCGTTATGATGATTTCACCTCATGCTGCTTATTTATGAACGCAACCTAAAACGAGTCTTGATGATCTGATGTTAAGGCGATATGTGTGACTCTAGCTCTGACGACCTTGACCTATCTGTGAACTTGACTCATGATTTCCAATATGGAACACCAACATTACTTTCTTACGTGCATTGTTGCGGAATCTGCTTCCTTTCTTATGGTAGCGTAGCACAATCGGAGGAGGCGCCGCCTGTCGCGTACACTCCGATTCCACGTCCTTGGTTCGGGTTTTCCGCCTAGGCCAATCAAGTTTTCCATTAGATATTTTTGGCGAGTCTTTTGAACTGAAGTAAATTTTCGGATCTATCGTAAACGTAGGGCGCATGAATAAAAACTATGCAACAAATTGTCTTGGGATACACGGAGCGACTTCTAGAGGACAAAAAAGGGCCTAAACTGTGAAAATTCACAGACAAATACAAAAAAAAACAAAAAATTCACCAAGGTTGTAAACAGAGAAAACTGAGGGCGCCCCTCATGGGGTATTCGGGTTATACCATGTCAGGCGGTAGTCAGCACGCAGCGGCTCTATGTGATTCACTCACCATCAGGGATGTGCGGAATTTCCGTTTCCATGTTCCGAATTCCGGTTTCCGGCCGTTTTAGTCTTTCCGTGTTCCGCTTTTTCTAGGCCGGAAGGCGGAACGGAAATGGTGACTCATCACTCATTGACTGTTTTTCACTGAATTCATTCCCCATTTTGAACTTAAACGAAGGACTGATGAAAGAGATCAACTATGCGCCAGCTTTTTGTGATAGTGTTGGTTTCAAACCGGTGGTGCATCCTGGGGTCGAATTCATCAACGACTTACCTAACTTTAACAGAGAATTCACATCGGAAGACTCAGATAACGCGGCTTATATCGCTCACTATATCGCTTGATAAGCCACGCTACCAGGGTTTCGGCTGTAATTTTCTCTGTAAGTAACCGAATAGTGTAAGGCCACGGAGGCTTCATTAGTGTTTGAATCAAAAATCAAATTCCTTATCGGGAACAATCTTTCCCTAATAATAGCTCTGGCTTGGGATTCTACATCAGAGTTCTATAAGCACTCTTAGGTCGCTATCAATTCTTTCCACAGAGGACATTGGATATATCCATATCGGAGGAGGGCATACGGTGTCTTACCTCTCAACCAGCTCCTTCGAGTTTGTCCCAGAACCCCAGCTACTGCCAAGTGATACTGTGACACACATTCGAAGGCAGAGTGGGTGTCGTGTCATAGGAAGCCAGACAGAGCTGCAGCTTTACCGCTGCCCCTCCCAGTTAGGAGAGATTCGGTACATTCAATAACACCCGTTAAGCGTTATGAGCGGCGAAGAAAAAAATTTTTAAAATTTTTATTGTACAGCTGTCCGAATGAGTGTAAAAATGTTATTAAATTTTAATTTTTTGAAACTAAAACAAATTAAACCTTGTTGTTCTAAAGCGCAACAAAGCGGTAATCATTTAGTGCATCAAAAAATCAGATTGCGCCATGCACTCGAAAAGCTTTTCGCGATTTTTCTTTGATTGGTATTGTAAGTGCTGCCTTCATGAAGCATCAAAGTGAGAAGATGTATGCTCTTTACAATCGCTTTTGTTCTATCGTTAGAAGTATGAGACTCCATGCAAACAGCAATTTTTCCTCCAGTCGAATAAAAATTGCCAGTCTTGGACGAGTGCATGGCGTAGTCTTTTCTTTTCGCGTCGAAAAAGTTCCACCCTCCTGCTCTTAAAAACACGCTATAAACCATTATTTTTCCACAAAACGAGAATTTTATAAAATTTCAAACAAAGTGTTCACTTATTGGGCAATTCGACGTATATTTGAGAGAAATTAAATGAAGTAACGAGTTTTGAGTTAAATCCGTTTTCGTGTTTCGTATTCCGGTTTCGGCTGATTTTTGAGCTCTTCCGTTCCGTATTTCGTGTTCCGCTTTTCTCGAGAAAATTTCCGCATATCCCTGCTGACCATGATAGACACCGGTTATAACACGTCACGGGGCGGTCAGCTGTATTTGAATACGCCCTCTCTGCCAGGACATCTTTACAACCGTGGTGATTTTTTGCATATTTGTTTGTTTTTAGGTACTATTTCGTCTTTTTGAAGAGGATCCGTGAACCCCTTGTCCATTTTGTTACATAATTTTTAGTTTTGTGCCCGCCCCCCAGACTATGATAGATCGAAATTTTCTGACAGTTTCTATGCGAAGGTGAAATATTATTTCCTGCATATTTCCGCAAACGTCAATATTAGACCCGACCCTTGTACGCCGACGTTGCCCGCCGCGGTGGTCTGCGAGTAGACCGATTGCTTTGCACGTGATCTGTGCCTGCCGTACTATATTCGGCGAACTATCTCCACGTAGCGATAGCGAGATGACCGTGCGGATCGGACGACATCGCCTCGTCCTATCGCCGAGAGCACTCTCGCGGTCAACCAGCTCTCTCCGTCGCGCCTCCGATAGCGCTGCACTGTTGGCGGGCGACCTCTAGGCGGAAGGCGCACCGCGCCAGCCAGCCGTCTTCACCAAAGACCGCCGGGTGATTGCGGACGCTCTTCCACAGCCACTGCTTTGTCCACGTCGCTTAGCTGGAAATATCTTGGACAGGGGCCAAGGCCACTATTTCATGCAGACTTCCATTTAAAGATTTCTGTACGTTTTAAGAAATCATCTGCTCTGGTCTATATAATTTTTACGTCAAATTGTATACCTTTCAAGCCAAAATGGAACTCTTCTGAGCCTCCTGCTCCAATAAGTGAGCGTCCTATTTGAAAACTTGTAAAATTTTCATTTTTCAAGGAAAAATATTGATCTAAAACTTATTCTAGATCACAGAAAGACGGCAATTTTTAGCAAGCAAAAGACCCAGCCATGTGATTGTCTAGTTTTTTTGTGATATGTACCATTTTCACGCCAAATTGAACATTTTTCAAATGAAAGTGGACACTTTTCAGGCCAAATTGGACGCTATTCTAAGCTGGCCTATGAAATTTCAAATCAATTTGAACGTCTCCAAATCGAAACGAGTTTCTTTCCGATTAAACAAAAGGCTTTTCAAGATGGTTAGAATAATTTTTTGCCCAAGGAAAACTTAGAATAACTTTTTTTGAATTTTTTTCACTTCACTTGTCCGAATGAGTGAAATAATTTTATCGTTGACAGGTGTCGAACTCAATGCAAGCAGAAATGTTGCTATCAATCGTATAAAAATCGCGAAGTTTCGGACGGGGGCATGGCGGCATGGCGCAATCTTTATTTTGGCAATATAAAATGTCCGCCTTCTTCCTCTTCAAAACAAGCTTTAAATCATTGTTTTCCCTTAAAAAGTAAAAACTTTATTAAATTTCAAATTATGTGTTCTTTTATGGGGAAGTGAATTAAATTTTCAAAGAGAGTTATACTAAAATTCTTCTTGAACAAAAAATTATTTCAACATTTTTGAGAGTTTCTAGTTTAATGTGGAAGAAACTCATTTCGATTTGGAAGGCTTCGCATTGATTTCAAAATCTTTGGCTAGCTATGAAGTGTCTAATTTGATGTGGAAATGGTATATACCATTTTCACGCCAAATTCGACACTCTTCCAACCATAACCTAGCCTAAGACTTTTGAAACCAAGTCGAACTCTTCCAAATCGAAACGAGCTTTTTCTGCATTACAACAGAGACCCTCCAAGAGGGTTAGAATATTTTTTTGTTCAAGAAAATTTAATATAACATCCTTTGGTGTTTTATTAGGTTGGCAACTAATTTCGTGGACTCTCAAGCGCCTTCAACAAAAGTGTTCATAAACAGATAACAAATAACAGTTTTCAACCAAAGTAAGATCTGTTGGAACGCGGGACCGCTTCCCATTTATCACCTACCTGGCCTATCCCACAGCTGTAGAATTCTTGTGCTTTTGAAGCCAAGAATCCTTGGAGGTGCATTTTGACATGGTCCACATTAATAAATCCTCCTCCAACCAAGAAGTGCTGCAGCGTACTATAAAGGTGCTAGTCATTTAGCGCACAGCCTGTGCTGTAAGGTGGGTAAGTTAGACGCTCCCAGCTAAGGTCTTCGATTTCTTGAAGCTCCCGATTCGTGACGTGTGCTCTGGCGTTATCTTGCTGATAGATAATTCCGCTCCTGAAACTCTGTCTGAACCGATTCCAGCGGAGTTCAGCCTGCGCGCGGCCAGTCTGAGAAGAGTAGATTACAGCATTAATGCTGGGACCGTTCTTGACGAGCTCCCAGAAGTTAATACCCTCTTCACACCACCAAACGGAGGGAACGTAGCGAACCTGATGCCTCAAAAAATAGAAGACCTTGACTGGGAGCGTCAAACTCATCCACCTTACAGCCCAGACCTTGCTCCGAGTGACTACCACATTTTTATTTCGGGGCAGTACCTCTTGTTTGGAAGACGATTTAATAATGTGGATCGGGTGAAAATGCACCTCCAAAGATTCTTGGCCTTAAAAGCACAAAAATTCTATGGCCGTGGGATAGACCAGCTACCTGATATATGGGAAGCGCTTCTGCGTTCTGAGAAATCTTGTTCTAATTAAAGATTGTCATTAGTTATTTGTTAATAAAAACTTTTTCTGAAGATTCTTGAGAGTCCACGAAATTAGTTGCCAACCTAATAGTTCACCTAGCCAATAAGTGAACATATTGTTTGAAATTTTATAAAATTTTTATTCTTTGAGGAAAATGGTTTAAAGCTTGTTTTAAATAGCAAAAAGGAGGCCATTTTTGAGTGCTAAAAAGAGACTGCGCCACGCCCTCTTCCAAGACGTTGCGATTTTTATTTGATTGGTAGCCACATTTCTGTTTGCATGGAGATTGACGCATGTAAACGTTGCAGGGAAAACAAATGTAGACACATATCCTCACTTTGATGGTTTATGTAACTGACATTTACACTATCAAGAAAATCAAAGTGGTGGCGAACTTTTCCTGGCGCGATCTGATCTTTTAATGCGCTATATGCTGCTTCAGGTTTTAGTTCAGATTTTAATTTATTATTTTCCTCCAGAAATCGAAATTTTACAAAATTATTACTCATTGGGGGAGATGAACATTTAAACAATTCTTAAAAAATTATGTTTTTTTTTCTTGAACAAACCGCCTTATTGAACCTGTGGTATACTTATGCCCGAATAACCCATTCGAATAGGTATTGACGATTAATTTTTACTTGTCCATCTCCAGATAATTTTTTTAGTGTTGTTTTTTCCTTCATTACTAGATGCCTAACCTCCGCAAGGAAAGGGTTTTTTCCTCGGTGTCGTTTGATCTAGACGTCGATATTTATTACATGGATAATCCATGTAATAAACATACATGCAATAGGTATTCGAATGATTTTCATTCAAATTTGAATATTCGAATTCGAATGTTCAAAAAATCACGGTTTTCGATTATATTCTGTTTCGAATGCTCTAAAATTTTCGGTATTCGAAATCGTTCGATTATTCAAAATTTCTGAGGAAGCCAAAATTATTCGAGCATTCGAAAAGTGTCATTCGAATGCCCAACGAGAGTTTATGCAACGGCGTACTTTGGAAAGGCTTGCTACGTTTTTCGGGTAATTTGGATCTCCAAAACGGTTTTGTCTGTGAATCAAAGGTATGGTGCGATAATGGCCTGGATACTGAGCGCCTCATCGATTCTGATCACTTCCCGAATAGGCTTTCTGTCTGTCAAAAGGGAGCACTTCCAGAACGTCTCACAATGTTGAACGGCGAAAATTTTTCCACGCATAGTCGCTGCCATGGTGAATGACCTCTTCTCTCGTTCTATTTCTCCCTCTTGTCTAGTCTTTTTAGAGCATTTCCCATCCAACTGCTCCATTTTCACGTTCAGTGTGTTATCCGTTTCTTTGCAATTGCATTGTGCGCGAATAAATGAATGAGTGAAAATGCTCCTTGTCCCGTTAAGACGACGAATCATTCCAATTTGTGCTAATTTCGTCCCTATAAGCTTCGACGAATTAATCATAATTTAATTAATTCATTTAATAATCAGTGGCATTTGTAGCCCAATGATAGGCAATGGTACTTGCGCCAAATGTCCTCAGACTAGCAGGCTTTCCTTTAGAAAGCTGGTACCACAACTGTCTACTGGCCTCGAATCGAGTCATTGTCTAAGACACAGTTTGCGCGTGCGTCTATTAGATATCAAGATGTGTACAGCATTCTGAAGGTAGCGATTAAAGTTGCTTTTTGTAACACTCGGTTCATGTCGCGAAGATGGCCAACATTTGGAGGTCGTGGTGCGCCAACCAATTACATTCAAGAAAGGCACCGTCCGAAAACACGTCAGCCACTCAGAATGCTGATCCTACACATCATCTCTGAATGGCATGTCGTTCTAATGCGATCTGATTGGCTGGCATGCTTCCATTTCCGAATGCTGCCCATGTTCGCGACATGTACCTGACATTCTTATTTTCGAACTATATCAGCCTCATTGGTATCTAAGTTCGATTTTCTTTACTAAACAAAGAAAAAGCATGAAGTTACCTTTTTGTCTTTGCTCAAAGTGATTCGTTTCGCCACCTATCTTCCAACGAACCTTGTCATAACACTATGTTAGTGGCTCGTCAGTGGAGATGGTATTGTAACGTTTTCGGATTTGTAAAAATTATCAGGGATAATTCACTTAAAAATTTCCAGAAAGTTTCTCATATAATTTTGATTCATTTTAAGTTTATTTTTATGTTCTGTATATCATGTATTATACAAAAAAATCCTCACTAAGGGTATATCGTTGCTATTATTAGGTTGGCAACTAATTCCCAGCGTTTTTTTTACAATTTTATGTTATATACCTTTCGAAAGAGATTAATCGAGCTGCTCTGTCGCTATGTTTCGCTATTCCCATTTCGATTTTTGTTAGTTTTTAAGTCATTAAAGTGAGAAATCAAAAAAAGAAATCCTAGTCCGGGGGGGGGCACATAACTAAAAAGCATGTAATAAATCGACTTGAGACTTACCGACCAGCTCCGGCAGACGAAGATAGGACTTAAACGAAACAAAAAAAAAAACGAACAGACATACAAAAAAATCACCGCGGTTTTACAACCGCCTCGGCGGGCGAACAGCAACGCAATGGAGGCTTGCCGCGTGCTACCACAATCTGACATGTTATAACCAGGATCTAACATGGTGAGGAGGGCACATAACTTTGCCTACTTATAATTGCGACAAAAACAAAAGTAATTTTTCGTTTTTTTTCTTCGTGAATTTTTCTAGTTTAGGTCCTATTTTGTTCTGCAGGGGCCGCTCGGTAAGTCTCAAGTCGATTTATGACATAATTTTTTGTTATGTGCCCCCCCCCCCCCCAGACTAGGATAGATCCGAAGAATGGCCTTATTTTCTCATGTAGACAGAATTTAGGGATAACGAGAAATATGCTAGTTTTGTTTATTAAAGGATCAAGGAAGGAACATTACACAACGGTTCGTCTGAAGACAGTGGCGAAACGTATCTTTCTATTTCGTTTTTTGTGTTTTATTGTCTATTTCTATGGAGATGGGCGCGTGTAGAGCAGTCGGTGGAGGTGTCGGCTGCCGCGTGCACCCGTTATCAGGTTCGGATTTCCCGCACAGACCAACCAAGCCTTCCATCTCTTCGGGGTCGGTGATTTAGTGCAAGACTTCTCTGGGAAGGATAAAGCGCTGACTTGCTCACCGCCTACTGAATATTTCACGTTATCTTTCAATTCCGTCTACATAAGAAAATAAAGCTATTTTTTTACTTCTCACTTTAATGAACAAAAAACTGGCGATCAAAATCGTACATCGTCATTGCATGGCCGAATACGCATTCATATCGCCTCCACGACATCGCGTAGAAGAAGATTGCGTGGCGCATCTCAAAGAGGATTAAGTAGCGCTGACCTTTATCCTTATACTTGTCCTTTATTTCTTTAGAGCTCTAGTCTTTCTTTTTTTTTCTTTTTTTCTTTTACCTTTTGTAAATTTTAACTTTTTACAGTAAAATTGCCAAAAAACCAGAGCACTTCAAGTGGAAACTTTTCAATTTTTGGCCAATACTTTCCGGTGCTGATTCACACAACTCGGTTCCGTCATTTGCATCAACTGTCTGGTAATATAATAGCATTTTTGAAAACCTGGACCTTACGATGACTCAGATGAGGATGATGTTCACCTGGCTGAATTTTCGGATGGTTCAGATAACTGATTTCGATCAGAAATCAACCAGCCGAGGATACGTTCTCGTGAAAATCCCTTTAGTCTGAGTCATCATAAGGTCCGGAAATTTCAAAAATATCATTATACGAACGATCCCTCTACCCGAGCTTTGAAAAAAGTCCAAATTAATGCAATTTCAAAAGTACAAATTCAACGGATTCAAATCATTTTAATCGGCGTTGGATCCTATCTATTGTCAATTTGCGACTCGTTGCAATTAGTATCGCATAGATAATAGGGCCACCTGTGCAAGTAGCGTTTGGCCGCTGCTAAAGGACTCAGACACTGGGAGAGTTCACCTGCAGGTGGAAAATGGGTGAACTAACAATGTAATTGTAGGTGACCTCATTTCGACCTACAGGTGAGCGGTCGAAGACCTACAGATGACCGGTATCTAGGCGGGATTTGAAAGGGGGTTTTTGCCGAGGACGTGAAACTCGCCATGCTTTCCACGCGCACTGTTTAAATAAGGTTTGATAGCCTTAGTTTTGGTCTATCCCGAAATCCAAAGAGGTGTGTGCTTTACATACTGCTATTAAGCTGTAAGAACTCATATATGACTCATAGATTGTATTACTGAAACAGTAGCGACAACAAACATATTGTAAAAATGACACATTTAAGAGAGAAAATAAGTGTGTTAGAAGTGTATTCCAACTCTCTTGAGGTGCAGTAACCGGAACCATTAATGCCCCACTAAAGTTCGCATTTTGAGCTTTCTGAGACTCCTAAACAATAAAATCCAGCCTGTTGTCATACTCCATGTATTAACACCATCGCAACATCAGAAATAAACGTACAGTGCTTTCTTTAAAGCATGCCACACAGATGTTTCGTAGAGCAGTTTTTCGATCATTCGCCAAGTCTGGTGGTGAATATCTTTTACATATAAATTGGATTATTTCACAATAGTATATTGGCGCTCGAATCCCTTTTTCGGAATTATCAGATTGATGTATATAAACAATATTGCTTCAATTAAAGTATACTTACATATTTATGTAGGGTTCATATCCAGCTAAGGTGCACCAATTAGGCTTTGCAAAGCAATATTTCGATATTCACATGCTTCTCCTGTGAACACAAGTAATCTAAAAATTGACTGGATAAATTTGAAAAATTGTGCATTCGAACGCAACAAGCTGATAAACTTTAAAAAGTATAAGTTTCACTAACCCGGCACGAGATACCCACCGTTTTATGGGAGGGACTTCGGTGGGTTCACCTAATAAGATATCCTGGTTTTGAGCATTTCATAAAATATTTTACTACTCTCGAGGGCTTCATCTCCTTCGCATCTGAACATCATTTCAAAGTCTTGTTTTGTCCTAATGCTCTTCCTAAATGGAGTGGATAAGCTGTTCAAGTCAAAAACTACAACAACCAACCGGACTATGCCTATGTACTTCGTCCTACCTACCGCCCAAATGAGACCTACCGCGCTACATAAGCTCTGCAGACCCACATTTGCATGCGCATCGTATCACGCGAGCGGTCTACCTCTCCTTTCAGTTCCCGAGGTGGGAATAAATCCTACTTTACTTATAGTTCACCTACATATCGCGTTACGTATCATGCGAGCGGTAAGACAACCGGTAGTAGACCGCTTACTGAAACTCCGCCCTAAAATAGCTCTTACAGGTCAACTGTGACGTCAAAATACGTCATTTTCACCTGCAGGTGAACTCTCCCAGTGTCTGAGGATCTCTATCAAAATGTATATCAAATCAGCGGGCGATTCAAAGGATGCGAGTTTTTTTATAGCAGTGTTGGAAAAAATCGGCCGGCGAACTATTGATGTCGGCCAAGCAATGATAAGAAACTGGTTTCTCCCTAACGTTCGGTTTTTTATAAGCAAAAAATATCGAACAAAACATGTTCACAACATCTCAGCAGGCTGATTCGTCCGACGGAACCTTATTCGCTTCTGTCTTCTCCATAATGGATAAGGTCATGGTCACTTCTATCTTTTTTTAATATCCATATTCGAGAAAAGATCACTAATCAGCCTGCTGAGATGTTGTGCACCAGTTTTGTTTTACTGTTTGCTGTTCATTAAGGAGAAACTCCAACGTTAGGAGGAAGCCAGTTTCTTATCATTGCTTGGCCGACAGCAATACAGGGTGTATCAAAAAATGTGCACACTGTTTGAGATATGATAACTTTGCAAACAGTAAAGCTACTGATAAAGTTAAGGACTCATATGAAAGCTTAAGAAAGCAGAAATTTTCTGACTTATGAGCGGTGCGGAATGCGCCATACGTCTTCTGAATTCTTGCATTTTACACTCGATTGATTGTGTTTCACTTGATTACCTGTTGTAATTTCTTCTTAGGTAGGCCGTGTTGATTATTTTTCGCTTCTTTTAAGGTTAAAAACTTGCAACCCATTACGGACGGTTTCCGAAAAATGCAGGGTATCCTAAAAAATGTTGCAGGTACTGTTTGACAGGTTCTAACATTGCTGCTAGTGAAGCTTTTGAAGATGCTTGAAACTCATATGAAAGCACAGTATAGCGAAAACTCTAAGACGTGTGAATGTTCAAGATTGCGCCATGCTCCCGCCTGAAACCTTGCATTTCAGGTTCGATTGATTGTGCATGGGCTGAATTCTTGTTACAATGTCGTTATTACTTGGCCAGATTAACCTGTGCTGTGCTTCTTTTAACGTTCAGAGCTTGACCATCACGAGAAAGACACGTGACATGCGAGTTTTTTAATTGCACGATTCAAATAGGACCAGGAGCCCCATTTTCCAAGACGGATTCAGTGAACTGATGAAGGAACATTCATGATGAATGGAGAGGTTACGCGGCATAAATGCAGCTACTGGGTGACAAAAAAACGTTAAAAGAAGCACAGCACAGGTTAATCTGGCCAAGTAATGACGAGATTGTAACAAGAATTCAGCCCATGCACAATCAATCGAGCCTGAAACGCAAGGTTTCAGGCGGGAGCATGGCGCAATCTTGACTATTTACACACCTCTGAGTTTTCGCTATCCTGTGCTTTCATATGAGTCTCATGCATCTTCCAAAGCTTCACTAGCAGCAATCTTAAAACCTTTCACATACTACCTGCAGCATTTTTTAGAATACCCTGTGTTATTCGCAGGTCTTAGTGTGTTTTTTTAAGTTTTAAACCTTAAAAGAAACACAAATCGATCAGAACGGCTATTTGGTGAAGAGATTACAACAAGTAGTTATGCGAAACACAATCCATCGAGTGTAAAATGCAAGGTTTCGGACAAGTGCCTGGCGCGTTCCGTACCGCTCATATTTCTGAATGTTTATATTTTCTTAAGCTTTCATAGAACCCCTTAAGTTTTTCAGTACTTCTTCAGTTTTGTCACTTCTATCCTTTTTAATATCCATATTCGAGAAAAGATCACTAATCACCCTGCAGAGATGTTGTGCACCTGTTTTGTTTTACTGTTTTCTGTTCATTAAGGAGAACCTCCAACGTTAGGAGGAAGCCAGTTTCTTATCATTGCTTGGCCGACAGCAATATGTAGCTCGCCGGTCGATCTTTTTTCAACACTGCTGCTGCAAAAAAAAGAACATCCTTTAAATCGACCGCTGATTTTCATTTTGAAAGAAGTCTTTTGGGTGCGGCCAAACTCTATTTGCGCAAGTGACCCTAGTATTTAAGAGCCCCTACATACTTACTGCAACGAATCAAAAATTTGACCATACATAGGAGCCGATGCAGATTTGGGTGATTAGGATCCGCTGAATTTGTATTTTTAAAATTGCATTAATTTGGATTTTTTTAAACGTCTGGTAGATGGATCGTTCGAATAATGATATATCTCAAATTTCCGAACCTGTTTGATCAGAAATCGAATATTCTACCCGAATCGTGTATCCAATGTCTGATCCGAAAAAATGAGTTGTCTGAACCATCTGAGCCATTTAGATAACTAACTCACAAGATTATAAACGCCGAATATCAGGACCGGCTCACCGTAACCTTAGGCGTCGGGCGAGACGCCCTTTGTGTAATCGCAGAACCAGACTAGGGAAGGCACTCAAGTTTTATTGCGATCACAACTCTAGCGCCAGGCGGGACTCGAACCCGCACCTCGTGCTGACCTGGTGGGAATGCTCTAAAACACCATCGGCGCTGTTTGATCGAACGTAACATCCACACCTCCTGGGATCCTTGAACACCCACCCGTTTGTCGGGATGAGCCAGCCGCTGACACCTGCATAGAATCAGTTAAGCTGAAGGTCTAGCTGAAGGTATAGATGATCCGTCTTCACTGGTCGTGCCGGCTACAGCATCTTTAGCAGTTTTATTGCGATCACAACTCTAGCGCCATGCGGGACTCGAACCCATGCAAGCTGCTCATATGGAGACTGTTTTCGATCAAACGGCGCCGGTGGTGTAATGGCGTAGAGCATTCCCGCCCGGTTAGAGGGAGGTGCGGTTTCGAGTCCCGTCTGGCGCTAGAAGTTTTGATCGCAACAAAACATCGTTGTGACAGCTTACAACCTCGATACCAGCCAATTGAGGCTTAAAGAAACTGATTTGAATTGTTTCTATCAAGACCATCAGCTTAACTGGTCCCATGCTGATATCAGCGGCCAGCTCATCCCGGATACGGGTGGGTGCTGATTGGTCCCACGAGGTGTGGATGTTGCGTTCGATCAAACGGCGCCGGTGGTGTAATGGCGTAGAGCATTCCCGCCCGGTTAGAGG
Source organism: Heligmosomoides polygyrus polygyrus (assembly GCA_947396885.1). Lineage (NCBI taxonomy): Eukaryota > Metazoa > Nematoda > Chromadorea > Rhabditida > Heligmosomidae > Heligmosomoides > Heligmosomoides polygyrus. The sequence continues at coordinate 5,929,806 of OX377202.1, read as the reverse complement.
GAGGTGCGGGTTCGAGTCCCGTCTGGCGCTAGAAGTTTTGATCGCAACAAAACATCGTTGTGGAGACTGTTTTCGTCGCTCATGGGGAGTCCGCGGTTGGGTTCTGCGCTCTTTGAGCTGCGAAGCGCATACGGCTCAAACAATGCGCAAAAAACACGCAATGTTGTATGGACGTCGAAGCACTCCAGATCTCAGATAGCCAGTTGAAGTGCAAGAATGCCACGACGCAGAAGAACCGAACGTGGACATCACTTGCGTGGAGCAACCCCGCTGCTCGCTGCACCACGACCTGCTTGGCGAGAGAGCTATCGCGGGCTTACAAGAGGTCGATGGAATCTCAACGTGGGCGCTGACGCGATCTCTAATGCAGGAGGGCGCAGACAGCAAAAGTCTCGGCGCGACCCGCACTGCGGTTACGGTGAGCCGGTCCTGATATCTGCCATTTATAATTGTCTTCTTCGGACCGGATGTCGGATATTACCCAGATAAGGTACTGGCTTTCTGATCAAAATCAGTTATCTAAATCATCCGAAAATCCGGTCTGGTGAAAATCGTCGTCATCCGGAGGTCCAGGCTTTTCAAAAATGCTATTATTATCCGACATTTGGAAAAGTTTACAGATCCGAATTGTACGAATTGGCATCGGATCCAAAGTATAAAATAGACCAGAAAATTGGAAAGAAAGATTAAGATTGTATAAAAAGTGTAAATGTAAAACTGACCAAGTATTGGAAAAAATAAAATTGCATTAATTTAGATTTTTTAGACGTCGGAAAGGAGATCGTTTGGATAATGACTTTTCCGTCTTCTATCCTTTCTTATCTATTTTTCCTATCATATGTAGCAGACAAAACATTCAGTCGTTCGTTTCCTAGTAAGTAGATAGTAAGTTAGGCTCAGAGGCCGATTTCAGCCACTCGATGTCGCTTTCCAGACACCCATTGTAAGCCCCATTTTTCGTGCTAAAAAACACAATAGAAGCACTGCTATGCTTTTAATTGTGGCAGCAACATGCGACCACGTATTTGCCGAACAGTTAGCAGGCACTGCTACACTGTATTCTGCGACGGTACGATACTCGCTCTGAATGCTCGCATCGTCTGCCTATTGAGCTGTTCAATAATTAATGTCGTTTTTTCTCATAGATGTCGCGAACTGTATATTTCTCTGCAGTAGTGCAGTACTGCAGACTTACATTATTATATACTATGTTAGAATTTAGAGTGTCTTCTGTCAAAAACTGTGCGTCATCATTGAAAACAAACTGGTAAAAAAATAGGTTGGAAATGGACAATCAGAGTATTATCGACGTATTTTATTGATTCAATTCTGAAAGAGGATTCAGTGCGATCAACCGCGTACACACCGTTACGATCTTTATCGAAATGTCGCGAAAGTACAAGCTGCCGCTGTGTTTACGTTCACCGACCTGAAGAAGACATTCGACTCCGTCAAGACTGAAGCGGTCATGGAAGCCCTGTTCACCCAGGGCGTTCCTACTCAGTACATCAGAGTCCTTTGAGAGCTGTACAGTGGATTCACGACCAAGATCTCTCCATTCTACAACGACGTCGTCGTCGACGTGAAGAGAGGGGTGCGGCAGGGGGATACCATATCCCCGAAGCTCTTCAGCGTCACTCTCGAAAAAGTCATGCGCGAACTAGAGTGGGAAGACATGGGAGTGAAGGTCGACGGCCGGCAACTACATCATCTTCGCTTAGCTGACGACATCGTGCTCATAACACCGAGCATCAGCCAGGCGGAGCGAATGCTGGCCGACTTCGATCGTGTATGTGGGAACGTTGGACTGCAGCTGAGTCTTACGAAGACGATGTTCATGAGGAACGGATGGGTTTCTGATGCCCCATTCTCGCTCAACGGAGCGAACATCTCCGAGTGCTCCAGCTACGTGTATCTGGGTCGCGAAGTCAATATGGCCAACGACCTAGCTCCAGAGCTGAGCAGGGGTGCATCGGGGAGCTTCCAAGAGCGTCGAAAAGTCGTGAAGAGGAGGAGGAACGTCCGACTCCGTGCCCACCTATTCGACTCCACTGTTCTCCCTGCCCTAACATACGCCTCAGAGACCTGGGCTATACGAAAGCAGGACGAAGATGAATCAGCGTCGCGCAGCGTGGAATCGAGAGGACGATGCTCGGAGTGACGCGACTCACGCAAGTGAGAGAAGGCCTCCGGAGTTCCGAGCTTCGCCGACGTTCGAAGATCAGAGACGCAGTCGCGTAGGCCAAGTTGTCGAAAATTAGGTGGACCGATCACGTAATCACAGAAGAAAAGCTCGCTCAGAGCCTGGAACGAGATTAGTACCGACAACGTCGTGACCATTGCCGACAACTTCTAGAAGCGTTCACTGTCTTGTAAGAAGGCGAAAGGAAGATGCTTCGAGAATTTCCTGTAAATATGTGTTCCACTTGACTTGATTGGTAAATTGGTGAAACTTTGTTGATGTTTGATAGAAGCTGGTGGAGATGTCACCTCAAATATCGCGGCAGGAACTTACCTATTTACCACCCTAAAAACTAGGACCCTGGAGCGTTCTATAGGAAATTAAGGACCCATCCTAGTCGGGAGGGATCAACCCGGTCACAGTTGGGCCTTCCACTATCACGCCACACGACTACCTCTCTTGAATTTGCCCAAAGCCATCAATATCATGAGACAGCAAGTGGAGCGTTTGGAGAAGTTCAAGGGAGAGTATGGCAAGTAAAAATACCATTTGCCTCCCCCCCCAACCTAGGATAGATCCGTAGCTGCCTTCATCTACAAGTGTGAGTGCTGTGTCTTCTTTGCGTGATACACTTCTGTGTGAGTGATGGTTCTGTTATGCTTACAGAGCAAAGCGCTCTTCCCTTATCTTCGAACCAAAACACCAAAAAACCTTATCTCGATGTCTTGTGATGTCGACACACTCTTGTTGCGCCATTTTGAAACAACAGGAGTTTAGAGGTCCAAGTACGTGAAAGTAGATCCGCTGAGAGTTCATTGCCGTTGTTTTCAAGCAAATTTCGTCATCAGTTTCGTAAAATGTCTCGGAGCTTTACGTTGACTATATACCGGTTCTACGTGAATTGGACACTTTTCAAATTGAATTGGACACTTCCAAGGAAGCTTTAAGACTCTTGAAATCAGAGCGAACTCTTCCAACTCTTCAAGCAAATCGAAATAACCTTCAGGCAGGTTAAACTATAGACTCACTAAGATGGATAGAATAATGTGTTGTTTAAGGAAAACTATAACTTTGTTTGAAATTTTTTGATTTACCTGCCCAATAAGAGTAATAATTATATAAATTTTTATTTTAGAGAATTAAATTTTGTCTTAAAGCACGTCAAGAAGCAAGCATATAGTGCATCAAAAGATGAAATCGCGCCATCACCTGTATCACCTGTCCTCCCGTTCATCATCGACTTGCTCGAGCGGGCGCCAGCAGCGTCTCCATTCGTCCCTGTCGCGTGCCAGAGTGGTCCAATGGATCCTCCTCGCTCGAGGGACGCGAACAGCGTCATATCGGTCGTTCAGGGCTTCCACGAAGAAGTCCGACCAACGCGTTGGTGGGCGTCCCGGTGTTCTCTTGACATCCCGCAGAATCCAGTCGGTAACGGCTCTCGTCCAGCGGGTGTCTGCGAGGCGCATTACGTGCCGGCCCACCTAACTTTCGACAACTTGGCCCACGCGACAGCGTCTCTGATCTTCGAACGTCGGTGAAGCTCGGAACTCCGGAGGCCTTCTCTCAATAGCGTGAGTCGTGTCACTCCGAGCATCGTCCTCTCGATTCCACGCTTGCGACGCTGATCGCGTGTTCATCCTGCGCTTTCGTATAGCCCAGGTCTCTGAGGCGTATGTTAGGGCAGGAAGAACAGTGGAGTCGAATAGGTGGGCACGGAGTCGGACGTTCTTCGTCTTCTTCGCGACTTCTTCGGCGCTCTTGAAAGCTCCCCAAGCCGCTCGTTTCCTCCTGCTCACCTCCTCCCCGATGCACTCCTGCTCAACTCTGATGCTAGGTCGTTGGCCATATTGACTTCGCGACCCAGATACACGTAGCTGGAGCACTGGGAGATGTTCGTTCCGCTGAGCGAAAATGGGGCATCGGAAACTTGTCCGTTCCTCATGAACATCGTCTTCGTAAGATTCAGCTGCAGTCCAACATTCCCACATACACGATCGAAGTCGGCCAGCATTCGCTCCGCCTGATTGATGCTTGGTGTTATGAGCACGATGTCGTCAGCGAAGCGAAGATGGTGCAGTTGCCGGCCGTCGACCTTCACTCCCATGTCTTCCCATTCTAGTTCGCGCATGACGTTTTCGAGGGTGGCGCTGAAGAGCTTCGGGGATATGGTATCCCCTTGCCGAACCTCTCTCTTTACGTCGATGAGGACGTCGTTGTAGAATGGAGAGATCTTGGTCGTGAATCCACTGTAAATCGCACCATGCACTCAAAAAAAGTTCGCCGCAACTTTTATTTGATTGATGGTGTGAATGCCACTTACATGAACCATCGAAGTGAGAATATGTGTGTTCCTCACAGTTGCTCGTGTTATATCGTTAACAGGTGTCGAACTTCATGCAAACAGAGATGTTGCTACCGTTCGAATAAATATCGGCACGTCTTGGAGGAGGGCATGGCGCAATCTCTTTTCTGGCACTAGAAATTGCCGCCTTCCCGCTCTTCAAAACAAGCTTTAAGCCATTATATTTCCTCATTCTTTTATAAAATTTCAAATTCCAAATTAAAATGAGCTTCTTCTACGTTAAACTAGAGGCTCTGATTTTTCGTTCAAGAAAATGTTTATTATAACTTTCTTTGAAATTTTAGTTCATCTATCCAATAAGTGAAACATATTTTGAAATTTTGAAAATCCTTGTTTTTCAAGGAAAATAATGGTTTAAAGATTGTTTCAAGGAGCTGGAAGGCGGCCATTTTTATTGCAAAAAAAGAGATAGCGCCATGCCTTCTTCTTAAGGTGTCGCGATTTTTATTCGATTGATAGTAGAATTTCTGTTTGCATGGAGTTTGACACCTGTTAACGATACAACAAAAACAACTGTGAAGGACACCACATATCCTCACCTTGATAATTGTATAAGAGGGATTTACACTAACAGTCAATTAAAAGTTGTGGCGAATTTTTGAGTGCATGGCGTGATCTGATCCTTTAATGCGTTATGCATATAGCGCATTAGAAAATCAGGTCGCGCCATGCACTCAAAAAGTTCGCCGCAACTTTTATAGGATTTATAACGTAAATGCCACTTACATGAACCATCGAAGTGAGGATGTTTGTGTGTGAGATATGTCTCTGTTGTTCGTTAACAAGTGTCGAACTCCATGCAAATGGAAACGTTGCTATCAATCGAATAAAAATCGCCACGTCTAGGAGGAGGGCATGGCGCATTCTCTTTTATGGAACCACCTTACTGCTATTAAGAGCAAGCCTTAACCATTGTTTTTCATCAAAAAATTGTAAAATTTCAAACAATTCCAAACTGAAATGAGTTTCCTCTACATTGAACCAGAGATTCTCTAAAAAGGTTAGAATGATTTTTTGTTCAAGAAAATTTTTATAATAAATTTCCTTGAAGTTTTAACTCATCTACCCAATAAGTGAACACATATTTTGCAATTTTATAAAATTCTTGTTTTTTAAGGTAAAATAATGGTTTAAAGCTTGTTTTAAAGTGGAAAGCGGCCATTTTTAATACATAAAGGAGATTGCGCCATGCCTTGTTCCAAACGTCGCGATCTTTATTCGATTGATAGCAGAATTTCTGTTTGCATAGAGTTTGACACCTGGTAACGATACAACAAAAACAACTGTAAAGAACACACATATACTTGCTACGGTCTTAATTTATCAAATTTCAAATCGAAATTTTCACATTATTCATAAAAGGATCGAAAGGCACTCAAACCGGACATTTGTCAAATATTCTGGCTTATTTGTATTGTATTTGTTTCGTTTATAATTTATGGCTCACAGTATCTGCAGCAAATAAATAAATAAATACCCTCACTTTGATGGTTCATTTACGCACCATTTGCACTAACAATGAAATAAAAGTTGGGCAACTTTTTCGAGTGCATGGCGCGATCTGATCTCTTAATGCGCTATACGCTTGCTTCTTTGCTGTGCTTCAATACATATTTTAATTTATAATTTTTTCTCTAAAAATAAATGTTTTATAAAGTAATTACACTTATAGGATGTGGAATATACCGGGACCGGTGTATTCTGCTAGTGTTCGTTAAGAGCATGAGGTGGCGGAACGTATCCAGGGGAGGTTTACGACCTGCTCCTGCGGATATGCCAGCGACGACCCCACAGCCATAAAACCGTACCGGACGGAGAGTCCGAGGAGCACACGGTAGACACGCCTCCAGGAGAGTCCATAAAAGCACCCAGATCTAAGCAACTAGGTTCAGTCTTGGCTTAGCTATCTACTAGTCTCCTCTTTGCTCCTTGCTCTAGATTTATTTGTAACCTTCCGATTTTGCCTTAATAAATTATAGCTCCTTGCTCGTTTCGTTCGCGCATCAGTGTAATAGTAGCGCTGGATATCGGACCCGATTCCACCTACAGTAATCGGAAGGATTACCACTACGACGACAGTGAGTCACTAGACCTGTCCGACTTGGGGGCCAATCCGGTGACTTGGATCCAAGTTCCCGTTTCAGTGTCCATTGACAATGTCACACCCAAATGCCACAGATGCCATGGACGGAACCGTCATGGATCAACTTGGCGAGAATACTCCACAACCGTTGGAGGACTGGGATCAACTCGGAGTGAGTTGCCAGTTTGAGGATTTAAATGCTTCCTTCGGGGATATCCTAAAGCGGTTAGATAGCTCGCTAAGCGAACAGATCCGGAACTTGGCTTGCTCTAAGCGGGCAAAAATTTTGGATGCTGTTAGAGGTACTATAGAAGGTACGCTCGAAATGGTAGATGCACGCTTAGGAGTAGGGCCAGATGCTTTGGAAGCGACATTTTGCAATGAGATTGGGATGTCGCTTAGTGAATTGCGCGAGTTTTTGCCACAGGTGAATGCACATAGCCAAGCACTCTGTGATTTAGCATTGACACTGGGGTGCGAAATTGACCAAGTTAAGGAACGGGTAATTTCTAAGAGTAACGAGGTTCTGGAATTGCAGAACAGCATGGATAATTTGAAATCACAGCTTGAGTATGAGCTGTCTGAAGAGGAAAAAATGGTGGAGTGCCATAGGAACCAGTTGAGACTTCTGCAGGAAGAAGCTGCAAGTCTCGGAACTGGGGTAACGCGGTCAGTGGCTGGATCCAGCCGTGAATCGACATCCGCAGGTGAGAACGGCAACAGAGTTAGTGAATGGCGTGCGGTTCGCAGCCACTACACTTTGCTTAAAAGCGATCATGTGCATAACTCTGTTCAGGGACGGAACGCGTCCCTAGCCAAGAACGCTGGACGACGTTGCGAGCCAACGGAAGCGTCTCGCACCCCATCACGAGTGTCCTCCCCGGAGTCTTCCCGAGGATCACTGAATGATGAGTCTCCCAGTACTTGCTCGGATCGGAGCATTAGGTATGGGAGAGGCCCTGCGGATGCAGTAAGTGACATGTTCACTGTATTTAGGGAAGTTTTTAAGGCTCAAAGCGTAGCCAATGTTCCCAAATACGATGGAAAAAATTCTTTGACCGAATTTTTACGTGGGTTAGATGTTAAATTCCCAGTAACAGTTTGGCAAGATTCTGATAGGCGGGATATCCTGGTAAATCATCTATCAGGGACCGCGCTTTCACTTTTTAAGGGTTTACCACAAAATGTTCGAGAGGGAGCATATAGTGGGGTAGTCCGTGCTTTAAAAACGGCTCGAAGAAATCCTTGCGAACGCCTAAAAAATGTAAGGGAGTGGGATCAACTCTGTAAGAGAGAAAGTGAGACCATCGTAGATTTTTGCTACCGAATGGAGGATCTTTCCAGAAGAATCCATCCTAGCACCGAGTGGGACTTTATCAGAGGGTCAAAACTGTACTCTTGTCTTCAACATTGGAACAGTTCTTATTACATATTGGCCGCGTTAGATGCACCGGAGGGTGACATATACGAGGAGGTTAAGAAAGTAGCTCTACGGTTGGAAAAGTTGCAGGATGAAACACAAAAGGTATCAGGTAATTACCACAACCACTTCAAGAGACCTATCGATTGTAGCTCAATCGATAATGGTACACCCGATGGCGAGGAATCAACCAGTAATGCGCACCGGCTACGGGGTCAGCAGGCAACCAGGCCCTCATTTAAGTGTTTTACTTGTGGAGAATCTGGGCATATAGCATCAAATTGCCCCAATAAAGATAGTGATGCGCCAGGAGTTAGCAGTAGGGGCAGAATGAATGGCAATGGTCGTAACCGTGCACAAAACCGAACAGCGGGTGGAATTTCACTTGTTTCGGAGCTGGAGGGCTGGTGTAAGAGTGTTCAACGTAAGGAACGCTTTCAATACAAGCAGCCGCGAGCTGCTTGCAGACCGTGCAGAAGAAGCGAGGATCACCAAGACCGGAAGCGCTCTGGTTATGCGAAAAAACGGAAAACTGGTTCCTCGCCAGTTGCGAATGGTAGTGGTAAGGACCTGGAATTGAATAAAATTAGGCGCCGAAAGCGCTGGAGGAGGAACAGAATGAATTCCCCTACGGTGAAAAATATCAGTGTGATTTCCTTCTATAATTCTAGTATCACACACGACGACACCTCTTGCGCCTACTGGACAAGCCGATCTGCAGGAAAGGATGAGGAAACGCGGCGAAGGCAGCAACGACGAAGCCACTAGCAATCTCCTCGAAAGCTGCATAATTTCGCTCCACTATCTCTACGAATTTACCTTTTTTTGCCGTTGTGACTAAAACGCAAGTGCTTGATATACGCACGAACGTTACATTGTAATATTATCATGTTTTTTAATCCCTTTTTGGATGGCCTTATAAGCACCATTACCCTGTATGATGACTGGGGAAGGAGAAGTTAAATGTCGTCGGATAGATGACTTTAAGCTGGTATGGAACCATACCAACTTATGACCAGTGCAAGTTTGATCTACGGTTAGTAGATGACGCTGGTGCCTCAGAGACCACTGAGTTGCATTTTTTTTTCGGAAAGCGTGAGCGGAGCCGCTCCCTAAAAAGCGACGGATGTCGTCGATTAACTGCTCAGAAAGCAATGCAGGCGAACTGCAGTAGACTCGTGCATTATAGAGGCCAGTCTTTCAAACTTTCCTTTGGAAAGTGCGAGCGGACCCGCTCCTCTAAAAGCGACGGAGGTCGTCGCTGTAACTGTGTAGAAGGTTCAGTCTGCGGTGGGCAGATGAACTGCAGTGCTCTTGTGCTTTCCCACCAAAGAGTGAGCGGAACCGCTCATTGAGACGCGAGTGACGGAGGTCGTTGCTCATGATGATTTTTTTTAGCGCAGTGGAAGCGCTTGTTTCTCTGAGGGCCCCCATGTGGAATATACCGGGACCGGTGTATTCTGCTAGTGTTCGTTAAGAGCATGAGGTGGCGGAACGTATCCAGGGGAGGTTTACGACCTGCTCCTGCGGATATGCCAGCGACGACCCCACAGCCATAAAACCGTACCGGACGGAGAGTCCGAGGAGCACACGGTAGACACGCCTCCAGGAGAGTCCATAAAAGCACCCAGATCTAAGCAACTAGGTTCAGTCTTGGCTTAGCTCTCCTCTAGTCTCCTCTTTGCTCCTTGTCCTTGTCTTAATTGTATCATTCTGATTTTTGCCGTAATAAATTGTACTTCCTGCTCGTTGCTCCGGCATCGGAACCATAGTAGGCTGGATATCGGACCCGATTCCACCTACAGTAATCGGCAGGATTACCACGAAGACAGTTAGACACTAGACCTGTCCGACTAGGAGCAGGTAAACTAAAAAAAAATCAAAGAAAGTTGTACTAAACCTTCCCTGTACAAAAAAGTTATTCTTATCGCGAATTTCTCGCGATCATAGGACGATTTCGTGGGATACTGTGAGGAACTTCGCTTAGAGATTTAGCAGACTGTGCAGCTGTGCAAACAAAAACCCCCTATAAAAAGTCATATGGGAAAATTCACATGGCGCTCTTCTCATGCTCCATTTTTCTATTCTTCATTCTTTTGTAGGATGTTTTTAGGACGCTCCTATATGTATTGTTTTGGTTTAATTACCCAAGTTTGAGGTAGACGGTGTCGAACAACTGGTGTATGTGTGTATCGAAGGACATATTGTGAACCACCGACATTCTAGCACTCTAATTTATGGTGCATCGGCCGGGTCTGTAGTTTAACCCACCTGGAGTTCATTTCAATTTGGAGGCATTCGTTTTGATTTCAAAAGTCTTAGACTAGCTCAGAAGAGTGTCCAATTCGACGTGAAAATGGCATATTGACTGTAGGTCAATCGATGTTCTAGTAGTTCCTTTTCTCGGTCTCAAGCGTACACCGATAGCATTTCGTAGGCCATTGGGAGGGGAACAATTTGGACTGGCTTGATATCAAGGTCGACGGCGCACGTGCCGACGGCGTACAGCGGAACTGCATCACACGTGCCCTTCCTCTTGAAATTGGGGCCGCGATTAAGACCGCCCTTTTTGGACGTCACTCATCAGATCGCTCTGAATGGAGGGCGTTTCAAGTTTCTACACTTGCCTTGTGACACCATTTTTGCTTCGATAAGCACATCGTTATCGGTCTGGGTGTTTATTTTGTTTTTGTTTGTTTTCCGCAGAAAAAAGACGGGTCACATGTCTCTACTGTTATATAGGACACACGTTGGTGAAATTCGACACTGTAGAAACTATCTCATCCTATGAAACTCTGCGGCTTTCTTTCCTAGAAATCTACTAGTTGGTCCACATTATAGTCTATGATCGGTCTCCAGAAATCTGTACCATTTTCACGTCGATTCGAGCACTTTTCAAATCAAATTGGACACTTTTCACGTCAAATACGATGTAATACGATTCTGACGAACACACTCCGAATGGTTACTGTATACCGATTGGCGATGGAGCGCGAAAACTGTGCGCTGGGTCTTGTACGCCTGGCAAGTGGCTCGGGGCGCAGTGGAAAGTGGTGTTGCTTCATGCGGGGGAGGTTGGGGTTCCGGTTCTCCTGCGTTGTGGCATTGGCACTATTGTACTTTCGGGACTCCAGAGGACGAGGAGAGGTCGAAAAAAAAATTTCGCCCAAACCTCGTCCAGGGCGGTTATTTGGGGTGCTGATCACGAATTTGACATCCGTTTTTGAAATTTCGGCCGATTACGGTAGGTTACGGTAGGTACCGGTGACTAAGGCTGTCGAGGTCATGGGTGTTGATCACGAATCTGACCCATTTCACAATTTAGAGTGAAATAAATGTGTAGGAGATGTGTAGGAAGCAAACTGCTACATTTTAGTTATGTGCCCCCCCCCCCCCGGACTATGATAGATCCGAAATTTGGCACCATTGTACTTTTGGGACACCAGAGGTCGAGGAAAGGTCGAAAAAATTTTTCGCCCAAACTTCGCGCAGGGTTGGGGGTGCTGATCATGAATCTGACATCGATTTTTGAAAATTCGGCTGATTACGGTAGGTTACGGTAGCTACGGGTAACTAAGGCTGCCGAGGTCATAATCACCGATTTCGCCCAAACTTCGCCTATGGGGGTTATTTGGGATGCTGATCACGAATCTGACATCCGTTATTCGGTTTATGCTGTGGTTTGGACGCAATCGGTGACCATTACCTTACTCACCAGTACCCACCGTAACCTACCGTACTCCAGCGTAAAACGAAAAACGGATGTCAGATTCGTGATCAGCATCCCAAATAACCCCCATAGGCGAAGTTTGAGCGAAATCGGTGATTATGACCCCGACAGCCTTAGTCACCGGTACCTACCGTGACCTACCGTAATCGGCAACAATTTCAAAAACAGATGTCAGATTCGTGATCAGCATCCAAAATAACCCCCATAGGCGAAGTTTGGGCGAAATCGGTGATTATGACCTCGACAGCCTTAGTCACCGGTACCTACCGTAACCTACCGTAATCGGCCGAAATTTCAAAAACAGATGTCAGATTCGTGATCAGCATCCCAAATAAGCCCCATAGGCGAAGTTTGGGCGAAAGCGGTGATTATGACCTCGACAGCCTTAGTCACCGGTACCTACCGTAACCTACCGTAATCGGAAACAATTTCAAAAACAGATGTCAGATTCGTGATCAGCATCCAAAATAACCCCCATAGGCGAAGTTTGGACGAAATCGGTGATTATGACCTCGACAGCCTTAGTCACCGGTACCTACCGTAACCTACCGTAATCGGCCGAAATTTCAAAAGCGGATGTCAGATTCGTGATCAGCATCCCAAATAACACCCCTGGACGAGGTTTGGGCGAAAAATTTTTTTCGACCTCTCCTCGTCCTCTGGAGTCCCGAAAGTACAATCGTGCCGTGGCATTTTTGCATTTCAACTGACTGCTTGTGATTTGATGGGTTTTGACGTCTGTACAATCTTCAGGCGCATTTTCCAGCTGTATGCGCTTCTGCAGAACCCAGCGACGGAGTCCCCTGAGCGACGAGAGCGTTTCCAGGGTGAGCTAAGGGCCTGTTCACACTTCGCGAATCGCGACGGCGTAGTGGCGTTCTTCCCCCTTCCCCGCCCTTTAAACAGAGGCGTTGCAAATGTTTGCGTCTCCATTATCTCGTAAGACAGCCACTGGACTCTCGAGCAAGCCCAGGGGTTGGGGGTGGGCGGCTCAGGGGGTAGAACGCTCGTCCCCCTTCGCGACGGGAACGACGGCAAAGGCGGTAGCGACAGGGCGAAGGATGGGTATCGATCAGTGCTGAACCGTTGCCTGGGACAAATCGATAGATATGCTTTGCTTTGTCGCTCCTGTCGCTCCCGTCGCGGAGTATGAATAGGCCCTAAAGGAGCAGGGCGCGCGAAAGTTTCCGCGCTCCATCGCTAATCGGCATACGGTAACCATTCTGTGGTGTGTTCGATAGAATCGTGTTAGTCAAATTGAACACTCGGACAATGAATTGGACAATGATTTGATGAGGCGGTCAGAAAGAGGCTCCTGCAACGATGCCCGCGGTTGGGAGGAAAACTCGTCCACGTCTAATTTAGCGCGGGAAACACGTCCGTGGTAGTGTAGTTTTAACGTCGAGTATGATTTGTGCTAGAAGAGCCTTGAGCTTCCATCCGCATTTCCTCCTAATCTCCAAGAGATTTTCCTATGTAGCAAAGTGCCTTGTTCGACGCCTGTTCTTGGATCGTCACAAAGCGACCTTTGGTTGTCTGCGGGGCGAGCGGGCGAACTTCTTGCACTTCGCCAGCTGGTTCCACAGACTTCTCTCTTCCTCCGACCGGTGGTCTCATGCGGCGCACGTGCATTTCACGACGCGCTGCTGTTTCTTCATCGTAGATTTCCGTGTTGTCGACGCGTTTTCGAGCCGCCGAGTCTTCGAGATCGAGCGTCTAATGGAGTAGTTCAGAATGGTTAGTGTCGCTGAAGAGGCTGGCGCCACGAATGGGCACCATATTTCGGACGCACTGAAGAAAAACGACTCGTTGTCGGCCTTTCCGTACGTGTGAGTTTCAGGCTATTTGGTTTTCTTTTTTTGTATTTTTACTTCTTTTCTATTAATCGGAACGAATTCGGTTGACGAACTCAGCCATGTGTTTCATGGTCTATTCTCCAGTGTTCTCTTTATTAGTTCTTTTAACATAGGTAAAAGCTCATCTTTTAATCCCGTGTCTATCCTAGTCGGGGGGTGGGGGGGGGGCACATGGCTAAACATTATCCAACAAATTGACTTGAGACTCACTGAGCGGCTTCCACACAAAAGGAACAAAAACAACAAACAAATCACCGCGATTGTAAAGATGTTTCGGCCGGCAAAGCGCATTCAAATATAGCGGACCGCCGCCTGACATGTTATAACCGGAATCTATCATGTGAGGGAGGCACATAGGCTTGTCTGCTAACAACCGTGGCGAAACCCAATGTATTTTCTTGTGAATTTTGTCAGCTTAAGCCCTATTTTGTCCTATAGAACCCGTTCGGTGAGTCCCAAGTCAATTTGTTACGCAATTTTTAGATATGTGCCCTCCCCCGACTAAGATAGATCTCTTTTCTTTCACCAGCGCGTCCCGCACATAATTACTGTTAGTAAATTTCTTCGTCTAGAAAGCTAAACCATGAATAGTCCTTACCTAACCACGGGAAGATTTGCTGGTGCAATCCTAGTTGGTGGTAGCCACTCCTAAACGATTTGATAAGAGGGGGATATGTTCAGTATTGAGATATATTGAACCTATCGCTCCTTAGAAAACAACTGCACTAAGGAAACCAAAATAAATAACACGCAAAACATGAGGATATACAACATTTGTGAGCTAGGTCGGGACGTTTGTAAAGATTAGGACGTTAAGTTGAATTCCTAGCCTGTGTCCAAAACGTTGATTGATGTTATCTTGGCCTATTTTTATTTTATTTTACTGGTGTTACCCGTTTCAGCTGCTTGAATATGATTCGTTCTCTGTGCAAATTTAGTAAGAGGGTCCTCTCTTACTAGACCTAAACCGAGAATGGTCCTTTTTGGGCTCCCATCTCCCGACTAGGAACTCGGAAACTGAGTCTATCTGGGTGCAGTGTACTTATTTCTACATATTGTTGCCTATTTAGGGTGTTTCATTATGTCGAGAAATCGTTTAAGAGCGGCCGCCACCCACTATGATTGCAAAGGATTGCGATTTGATAAGTTTTCCCAAAGATTTATCAAGTTTCCAATGGTAGTGACGAGTTGTCCGCCAAACTGGACGAGTTTTTCGCACTACCTCGGGCGGTCGTTGCGGGACCGCTAAAACCTTCGCACCGTTTCTATAAGTAAAAAATGGCTATTCTTCGTACAGTCAGTCTTTTTCACTTTTTTGCAAGTTCTTTGCATTTTTGCTGTTTCTCGATAGCGATCGATTTTGAAAGTTTTGATCCGAATGCTGCGTGTAGTCCGTATCTGCTAGATTGAGGATCAAGAGCAGTTCTACCACGAGTAGTACGGCAGAAGAAGACGGTCATCTAGACCAATCTTAGTCGTGGGGAGGGGAGAAGGGTGCTATCATATGACGCATATTTTCAGCCAATTAGATAAACACAGCAGCAAAGTAACGGCGAAGTGGGCCTAGCGCGCATATTCAGTGATAAATCTCGTCTTTAAGCCTTCGTAAGGCAGTCAGTAAACGCCATAGTTATGTTCGCAGAAAATTTTCGAGCATTCGAGTGCCTATCGACTAAGTAATTCAGGCATAACTCTAGCAGACTGTGGAACAAGGCCGAGAGGTCGAGATGAAGAAAAAATAAAATTTCAATAGAATTGCTAACATTTTGCCTTTATTTACTGGAGCTGGTGGATTAAAAACTACCAAAGAAGAGCACACTGAGTTTTCGCTGAGCAGAACATTATTGTAAATTTCTCGAAGAATCTATAGTATAGTGTGGAGTGAGCTAGTTTTAATTTGGAAGACGTCCAGTTTGGTTTCAAAATCGCTAAGCTTGCTTAGAAGTTTGCCAAATTTATTTTGAATTGTGTCCATTTTTGACGCAAAAAATGGTGTTTATACATCTTCAGCTAGCATTTTGGAGAACCTTCCACCATATTTTGGCCTAAACCTTCTTTTATTATTATGCGAACGTGCCATGTGAGTCAATAACGAGTGAATTTGTCTCAACATAGGCTACAGGAAATTACGGAAAAACAATAAAAACAGGTCAGAAAATTTCCCCTAATTCGAAATTGAAAAGCTTTTCATAGCAAGCGTTGGGTGGTGTGGCATGGAAGGAGGGTCCAGGAGTCGGATTCATCAACGACTTACATAACTTTAACAGAGAATTCACAGCGCAAAACTCAGATAACACGGCTTATCGCTCACCGTATCGCGTTATCTGAGTTTTCCGCTGTGAATTCTCTGTTAAGGTTATGTTAGTCGTTGATGAATCCGACCACAGATTGCCAATTTGGCTATGCCTCAACTACTAGAATTATAATGATAGCATGGGTTTCTGTTCTTTATTTTTTATTTATTTTGTGAATACGTCACATCAGACGTACCATGGTCAGAGCCGTCAAACAGGAAGAAAGTTTAAACAGAAATACGTAATGGCAGTTAACTAATTGCAAACGCAAAATCAGGCGTGATTAAGAGAAGAAGCAAATGGGAAAACTGAAAATATTAGGTTGGCAGCTAATTTCGTGGACTCTCAAGCATCTTCAACAAAAGTGTTTATTAGCAAATAACAATCTTCAACCAAAGTAAGATGCCTAGAAGCGCAGGACTGCTCCCCACTTATCAGGTAGCTGGTCCATCCCATAGCTGTAGAATTCTTCTGCTTTTGAGGCCAAAAATCGTTGGAAGTGCATTTTGATCTGGTCCACATTTATAAATCGTCTTCCAATCAAGAACTGTTGCAGAGAGCTGAAAAGGTGGCAGTCATTCGGCGCAGAGCCTGGGCTGTAAGGTGTATGAGTTGAGGTGAGACGCTTCCAGTCAAGGTCTTCGGTTTTTGAAGCCTCCGACTCACGACGTGTGATCTGGTCTTATCTTGCTGAAAGATAATTCTGCTCCTGGAAAGCTGTCTGATCCGATTCTGGCGGAGTTCAGCCTGCGCGCGGTCAAGTTAAGAAGAGTAGCATCTACGCTGGAATCGCTTTTGATGAGTTCCTAGAAGATAACACCTTGTTGGCACCACTAAGAGGAGAGCACGTCGCGAACCGGACGCTTAAGAAGTCGAACATTTTGGCCGGGAGCGTCTAACTCATACCCCTTACAGCTCGGACTGTGCGCCGAGTGGCTACCACCTTTTCTAGTTCGCTGCGGCACTTCTCGGTTGGAAGACGATTTGTTAATGTGGACCAGGTCAAAATGCAGCTTCAAGGATTCTTGGCCTTAAAAGCACGAGAATTCTACAGCCGTATGATAGGCCAGCTATCTAATAAATGAGGAGTGCTGCGTTTCAAGGGATCTTATTTTGATTGTAGATTGTTGTTTCTTAATTGTTAATAAACCACTGCTTTTGCTGAAGATTTTTGAGGATCAACGAACTTAATTGCCAACTTAATAAAACGAAAAAAGGACAGGACAGCACACTCAGACACCACAGATTGCGAGATCTTCAACGGAAGTGGGCGTATACCCTGCCACTAAAGCCTATTTACAATTCGAAAACACAATAACGGGTGCCAATATTGTTCTGCGTGTGAAAATGCAAAACACGGTGCCGTTTATTGTAACTACTAATGATCGAAAAATCTACATATTATGCGGTTTGTGCATTAGTAAAGCACTCGTTTTTCTCTGCTCCTTCTTCATTTTTTCAGAAATCGTCCCCTCTTTCCCCTTCATTTTCTTTCTTCTTCTTTTCTTTCCTATTTTTTAATAGCCGATCTATCTTGCTTCTCTTAGGATTTCCCTTCCTTCTTGTTGGTATAAATTGGCGTAAATATTAGGTCGTTACCTAAGCTC
This sequence comes from Heligmosomoides polygyrus polygyrus, assembly GCA_947396885.1. Lineage (NCBI taxonomy): Eukaryota > Metazoa > Nematoda > Chromadorea > Rhabditida > Heligmosomidae > Heligmosomoides > Heligmosomoides polygyrus. The sequence continues at coordinate 5,912,272 of OX377202.1, read as the reverse complement.
TGTCGTTTTTGACCTCTAACTTCAAGTGTAAGTATCTCGGCCCAAACATAACTTTATAAGTCGAAATAAGAACCATTACAATCTGCACATCTTTGCCAACGAGATACTAGTTTATTTATTTTAGTAGCGCAGAACTCGGAGATTTAGAAGCGATGAATTCTTCGAGAGCATATTCTGCATCACGTCTGTTTCTGAAGTGTTTTCCGCGAAAGAAGTCGTCGGGATGTTTGAAAAAATGGTAGTCTGTAGACGATAGATCGGGCGAATACGGTGGATGGTCGACTGTTTCGTATCCCAAAGAATGGAGCTTCTGCCAGGTGATCATCGATACGTGCAGCCTAGCGTTGTCGCGCAAAAGTATCGGCCCCCTTCGGTAGATCAGCGCTGGGTAGACTTGGTGGAGCTTCTTGTGCACCTCGTCCTGCTTCTGACAGTACTTTTCCGCTGTGATTGTTTCACCAGGTTTGAGAGCGCTAAAGTGGATTAAACCGGTGGCACACCACTAAACGGTCACCATCACCTTTTCCTGGTGCATACTCGGCTTTGGACAGTGTTTAGAGGCTTCGTCAATATCCAACCATTGAGCACTTCGTCGTCGATTGTCGTAGACGATTCATTCTTTGTCACAAGTCACAATTCGCTCCAGAAACGGGTCGTTTTTGTTGCGTAGAAGGAGCGCTGACGATACTTGCAAACGGCGAGCTCGAAGGGCGATTCTGCTCTCGAAGAATTCATGGCTTCTAGATCTCCGCAGTTCTATGCTACTGGAATAAATAAACTAGTGTCTCGTTGGCAAGGATGTGTAGATTGTAATGGTTTTTATTTCGCTAAATAAAGTTATGTTTGAGCCGAGATACTTGCATTTGAAGTTAGAGGTTTAAAAAAACTACAGAACTTAGGTAACGACCTTATAAGTAAAACTGATCTCTTGAATACGATGCCACCTTTGTAATCACGTAATGCGAGCGAAACAGAAGTGAGGGCAAGGTTTCGTCATTTTTATTTCGTGTACGTCCCGCCCAGCGGCTCATATTTGAGCAACACTTCCGCATCGAATTTCTTCGATGCACCGGTGAGTGTTCTGTGATCGACTTTAGCTTGTTCCACATGGCTTTCATGCCGCTTATCTCGTCATTATGTCCTCGAATTCTCATTTTTTCGAGGAAATCAATATCCACAACACATGTGCGGCACCCATCAGAGAATGGTTTCGTGTGCTTCTTGTTTATAAGCTCTTTTTTTCGGTCTACTTTTCGCTCTTATTCATTTCAACTAATGCGTGCGTTGCTCCCGTTCTTGTGGAGTTTTGCTTCCATTTGTTTAACAACACCACTCGTTTTGTTCTGTTTTGGATAGAGACACATGAACACATGGTTGGGTGAGTTCGCAGAGACACAGTGTTGCCTCTAAAACATGACCGGTTTCTCTTTTCCTTTCAGAGGAAGCGTTTCAAGTCTGCACGAGAGGAGCGGCAGTGATGACGAGCACCTTTCGTTTGATGTGAGTTGAGTTGAGTGTGAATGGCCCGGGCAGAGCTTGCGGTAGTTGTTTTCTCTTTCTGTTTCAAACCACTGAAAACCCTGAAAAATTCTCTATTGAAGGTTGGACAGCGAGCCAAATACGTGCCGCTTCATGAACGAATTGAGCGACGAGTTAAGGATAAAACGCCGTTCTTCTCGCTGGAATTTTTCCCACCGAAAACCGCCAACGGAGTAGCGAACTTCTTCACCAGGTGCGTATGCATTAAAGATCTCGTTATGTTTATTTGGTAGATTGATGAGCTTGCTGTTTGCGGATGTGGGAATGAGAATTGTCCCCCAACTAGGCTTATTGGGGAAGTAAGGACGGCAATATTTGGGTTAGTTCAATATCGTGCAGGAATTTCTGTGGTCCATTCCCTCAAGGACTGTTTCACTGAACCAGTGGTAAGCATTAACCATGGTGGTAACAACTGTATGCGCTCATCTTTAGAGCATGAGAAAGAATGGTGCATTTGTGGCTGCTTCCGAACGTTTCATAATCGCCTACCGTCCCACTGATAGTAGAAATGCTAAATCGGACGCCGACAACTCTTTCTTTCCTTTCCTCACTGCGCTACCCTGTCGCGTACCAGAGTAGCCCAGTGAGTCTTCCTCGCTTGAGAACCTGAAAGAGAGTCAAATCTTTCGTTCAGAACATTCACGAGGAGGTCCTTGGTGGGTGTCCTGGAGTTATCTTGACATTCTGCGGTATACACTCGCTTACAGCTCCCATCTAGTGATCCAAAGTATGTCAGCGAAGTGTTCTTTGTTATCGGTACCCTTATTTTTCGACTACTTCACCTAAATGACGCGGTAAATTATCGTTTTGTGTGCACGTGACTACGGTAAGCTCCCATATCGATTCATCGCATCGCGCGATCGATATGGACCTGTCCATTCTCCGCGACGGGAGCGACGACAGCGACAGGAGCGACAAAGCAGAACATATCTATCGATTTTTCCCGGGCAACGGCTCTGCACTGATCGATATGTATCCTTCGCCCTGTCGCTCCTGCCTCTGCCATCGCTTCCGTCGCTAAGTATGAGCAGGTCCCTATGGGGGCTTATCATAACATCGCGTCGCGCATCGCGAGCACCCTAAACTATCCTTAACATTGCAGGCCTTCTGTCATTTGCATGAATCGCCCTTCTCGATCTACTCATCCAAACTATTATTTCTTATCAGAACTAGAGGCAGGCAACTACTTGACATGTCGTATAGAATGCTCAAGTCGGTCAATCTCATCGAGTTGGTTCACCCAGATTTAGAGAGTGAGTGGTGTTTTGACAATGACCTGTAAGGGTTCTCGCCTATTTCTAACCGTTGCGCCGTGTCTTGCCTGTTTTTCCTTCGGAGTAGCGTTCTGTAGGAGGTAACAGTTTTTACTAGTTATGAAAGGGTTCCTGAGCCCCGCAAACCCTCAGGGAAATGGTCTTGGACTTATGCCTGAACGACGAAAACGTATACTACTGCGAGAATTTCCACCCTTCAAGTAGTAGAAATACATCTTCCATTTTTGCAAAGTCTTCGAACTTACCGAGGTAGGGGCCTCGAAAATTTGCTATCCGTCGCACAAGGCAATACATTCCGAATATCGAACATGCAGAAAGATGAAGAAAAAACACTGCAATTCAAGGGAATAACACCCGACCCGCATCTACGATGCAGTATTTTTGCTTGTTTGCATATCCGGTGTTGGGAAACTATTGCATCGTGAGATTTGAAGATTTCGTTATAAACTCTCAGTCCATGTAACTCGGTATGTTAAAAGAATTTGCAAAAATCGAACGTTTTCCCCTATCTGAGAAGTGGAAATTCTGTTAATTATCGCCGTTCAGATATACGCCCGCCTTTCTTGGTTTATTGGAATTTTAATCTCTAAACCTTGGCGTTTGACGAAACAACGAGGTAGTTGCTTAATTCAGGTTCATTTCTGCTGCTTAAAGAGGCGTGACCTCCGAAATGCTTGGACTTAGCGCGTTGTTGGAGTGCTTGGCTCAAGTACTTTAAAAATCTGGCCGTATAAGGCTCTGTTCATACTTCGCGACGGGAGCGACAAGAGCGGCGAAAGCGTCCGGAATGTATGAACAGGCGAGAGCAGCGACGAGAGCGACAAGAGCGATGTCCCAGCGCTCGAGAGTGAACAGATTTCGGCGGCGATCGTTCGGCTTTAATCGAATTTGCACGGGCGACGAGTCGCTCTTGTTGCAATGTATGAACAGACCCTAACAAACGTGCCCATTGTTTAACCTTCTACTTATCGTTGTTCAGGTTGGATCGCTTCAATGAAGGTGGCCCGCTGTTTGTCGACATCACCTGGCATTTGGGCAGTGATCCAGGTATCTTTTCGTCATTTCAGTCGTTGTGCTAGTTAATTTACCTGTGTAAAAATCCATAGTTCTAAGGACACTATTTCTGTTTTCTTCGTAAAGAATATACGTCGGCTGTCTAGTGATGGAAAGGGACCCAGGAAGAGGTTCTGTTGTGTTAATCAGCTAGTATTCAGATAGAGTTAAGCATCGATGGGGTATGTGTAGTGATTGGGCTCGAGTACCTCAAACTTGGGTAACTAAACTTTGTCCTTTCATATAACAACTACAGTGATTAGTTAAATCTAAGGGAAGAAATGAAATGTGACACAGCTTTGAAGCGTGCTCCTTATGTACTCCCACTGCAATATTCGATCAGCCGTGATAATTCAAGAGCATATAAGGCCCCGTTTATACTTCGTCGCGGCGCGACGCGACGCCACGTATAGTGGCTATATTGATTGTGCGAAGCGATCGATCAATTTGGACTCATTGCGTGGCCATCGCGTCGCGCCGCGACAAAGTATAAACGGGGCCTAATGGGTCATTAATACAATAGAATGAATGCAATTGAACCTAAACTGACTGTTACACTGTTACTATTACGGTAAGTGGAGCTAGGGTCTCTATAAGAGGTTTCACTTTGGCCAGTTGCCGTTAAGTCGAAGTTAGCTACGGGGCGTAAGTTACGCCCGTAGGTAACTTCGACCGTTTATACTTCGATGTCGAGCGATGCGACGCACGTGTTGTGGCCGCATTGATCGAGTGACGCGATCGATCAATTTGGCCACTATAATGTCGTCGCATCGCTCGTCGTCGGAAGTATAAACGGTCCTTAAGGCTATAATGATGTAGGCTTGAAATCCCAGCGCCTATATGTACATTATTTAGCGCAAGTTTCGGTCTGGAATGATACCCTACGGTTACTCTTGACAAATTAAAGGGGCCCTCGTGTAGTCATTTGTTGAAGATATTGCCCGTTTTCCTTCCAGCAAACATGAACAAGGAAACGTCCTCGTCGTCAATAGCTGCTGGCTGTCTCGATTACTGTCGAGTGGACACGATGCTTCATATGACTTGTGCCCAGTACTCGAAGGAACAGACCATCAAGCATCTTGAACAGAGCAAATCTGTCGGTCTCCGCAATATACTGGCACTCCGAGGAGATTTGCCCAATATGGTATGGCCATTATTCTAGAATTTTTAGAATTTTCCGTTGATCTGATAACGATTTTAAAGGATACCGATGGAGCTCCAATCTACCGGTATCGAGCTTTGGATATGATCCGCTGGATTCGTGAAGAGTTCGGGGATTACTTCAGTGTGTGCTGTTCAGGTAGGTGAATCCCATCATATAGGCCCAGAAGTTCTGATTCTCTTTCGTCTATATTATAGGATTGCAATTACCATAGAATAAACGTGTTGGCGACATTCTAATTTCCCTTCGATTTATATCCCTGAGATGAAGTGGTAAAAGTCGGCGTTACTCAATCCTTTTGGTATGCGCCACGCATTCTACTTCTACGGGATGTCGCGGAGGCGATTTGAGTTCGTATTTGGCCTGTACAATGACTGACGGGATCGGGATCTATCTTAGTCCGGTGGGGCCACATAACTAAAAGGTAGGTAACAAAAGGAATTGAGACTTACCGAGCGGCGCCTAGAGAACGAGTTGGAATCTAAAAGAAACCAGAAACGAACGACCAAACAAAAAATCGCCGCGGTTTACAACTGTCTCGGCGGGCAAAGAGCGACGGAATGGAGGCATGCCGCGTGTTGACCACCGGCTAACATGTTATAACCAGGATCTAACATGGTGAGGAGGGCACATGAAGCCACATGCCGCGTGCTGACCGCCGCCTGAGATGTTATAACCAGGATCTAACATGGTGAGGAGGGCAGACAACTTTGCCGGCCTACAACCGCAACAAATGTAAATTTTTGTCTTTTCTTTGTAACTTTTTCTTGTTTAGGGTCCTACGTTGTTGTGTAGGAGCCGCTCGGTAAGTCTCAAATGGATTTGTAACATAAAATATTTTTTTAGTTATGTGGCTACTCGGACTAGGATAGATCCACTGACGGTTGCCGGTTTATGAGCAAGTCAGTGCTGTATCCTTCTCCGATAGGCCCGGGACCAATTCATAATCATCGATGGAATAGAAGGCCTAATCGGCCTGGGCAGGATCCGAATCCGAACCTCATTTCGGAAAGACAATGCGCTAGCTTACTCATCAGCTGGCCATTTAAGACATTTTGCCAAATACGCATTCAAATTGCCTACAGACATCCCGAGGAAGTAGAATATGTGGCGCATACTATAAAAGGATTGATTTATCTCAACTTTTTTGTACCAGGCTGTCCTATAATCCTGTCCGAAAATTTTCAAAATTCAATAATTTTCCTTAGAAGTGTTATAATATCAGGCAAGTGTAAAAACCTTCTAGAAGGTTCTCCAGAGTTCCACGCTAGGTGTATATAAGGCGCAGTCGCCGCGTCTAGCTACCAGTACAAGCTAAAATGGACCAAGGTCGAATTCGTATGTGCCTCGAGGACAGGGAACACCCGCTGAAGATCATGCTCTGCTGCTGGTGGGACGCCAAGGACATGCTGTACTTCGAGCTGCTTCCGCAAGGCACGACGGTCACCGCCTTCATCTGCACCGATCAGCTCGAGAAACTAGCCGCCGCCATCCGAGAAAAGCGTCCCCGACGGGCCTCCGTCCACCTGCTGCACGACAACGCGCGCCCCCACGTGGCGAAGGAGACCCTGCAGAAGTTGGCGACGCTCGGCTGGGAGACGGTTGCCCATCCGCCGTACTCCCCGGGCCTCGCCCCCTCCGACTACCTCTTGTTCCGCCCGCTGAAGCACCATTTGGCCGGAAGAAAATTCACCAACTACGACAACCTCAAATCCGACGTCGCGGACTTCTTCGAGTCGCAGCCCTCGGGGAGTCCTGGGCGAAGGGCATCGGCGACCTGCCCAATCGATGGGCCACCGTTGTGGATAACTGTGGTGATTATATTGTTGATTAGACTTGTTTTTCAATAAAGTTGAAGGAAATTAAAAATGGTGAAATTTTCGGACAAGAATTATTGGACAGCCTGGTACTCTTAGTATACCATAAGCCCCTCTGATCGTTTGCTATGGTATTCTTGTGTCACTGAATAGTTTAGTGGCTTGGCTTTTTCTTTTGTGAAGGATTCACCCAATAGAGCAGCTCCATCCATCACGTATCAGGGTTCGAAGTTAATGAACTTGTCTTTGACCGGTGCCTTGGAACGAATTTGGACCTCGTTTGTTATGTGATGTAGGCCGCTACGATAGCGACGGCAGCAACTGAGTCGCTTCTGCAAAGCAGCACAAAATGAATAAAAATACGAATAGCGTGGGATCGGTAGGCAAATCGATACATCTACTTTGCGGAGTATAAACGAGTCCTTGGCTAGCCCTAGGGGCTATGCCGAGCTGTCCAGCGAAAAATGAGCTCATCTGGGGAGAGGGCAGTGGCTTGCCCATCGGCTGGTCAACGAAAGTCATTGTACAGAGCCAATATGCATCCAAACTGCCTTCATGATATCCCGCAGAAGGAGGATATGGATTGACGCTGACCTTTGTTCCTCATTCTTGTCCTTATTATTGACACCCAGAATTGTAAGCTGTTACAACGATGTTCTGTCGCGATCAAAACTCTAGCACCAGGCGGGACTCGAACCCACACCTGCTGCTGATCGAGCAGGTTGTTCTACGCGTTACACCACCGGCGCTGGTTGATCGAGCGCAACATTCACACCTCATGGGACCGATCAGCACTCATTCGTGTATCGCGATGAGCCGGCCGCTGATATCAACGTGGAGCCAGTTAAGCTAATGGTCTTGATAGAAACGATTCAGGTCAATTTCATTAAGCCTCAAGTGGCTGGTGAACAGCATATAACATCAGTGCCAGCCACTTGAGACTTAAAGAAATTGAATTGAATCATTAATATCAAGACCATCAGCTTAACTGGCTCCACGGTGATATCAGCGGCCAGCTCATCCCGATATGCGGGTGGGAGCTGTTCGTTCTCATGAGGTGTGGATGTTGCGCTCGATCAAACAGTGCCGGTGGCGTAGTGGCGTAGAGCGAGCTGCCCAGTCAGCAGGAGGTGCGGGTTTGAATCCCGCATGGCGGTAGAGTTTTGATCGGGACAAAGCATCGTTATAACAGCTTAGAACATCGGCACCATCCACTACGGGCTTAAAGAAATCGAGTTGACTCGGAATGATAGTTTTCCGCTATTGTCTTTAACCCTATTCCGGTACTCGAACCAAAAAATCTTCCTACTATTATATTTCACTGCATTTTGTTTTTGAAAACGGTAGTCACAGCATCCGCGAATGGGAGTAATCCTGGGGGCAGATTCGTCATTCGCTTACTGCCCTCTACTGGTGAAAATATAGCCAAGACTTGATGCTAATAAATGTCATATCATGAGGTTTCGAGGTATTCCCAACATTAGAGGGCGGTAAGTGGTTGATGAATCTGAGTAAGGAAGTGTTCGAAAGACGGCCAATAGGGCGCCCATAATGGCGCAATGAATTGAAAGCGGCAGGTGCCCATTGCACTTTTGCACTGGATCGGGAAAGGCGGCGCAATGGCATCAGGGAAGCGAATATTGTAAGAAAATGATGAGGAAGAAGAATAGGTGGAAGGCCTTATCAGTGCGTCCAGGACAAGTTTTCAAGTCTTTCTAGTGCTACAGATTTTTTTCAGTTTGGTGTCGCATTATAACAGCAGATTATTAATGTTTTTTTAATTTTGCAAAAGATCATTTGTCTTTTGCAATGTTTCTTTGTTTCTCTTGCACGTGACACGCACGCCGCTAAAGTTGGCTCAGTTGAACTGTGTGCTCCGAGTGTACTTTGGACAGGTTTTACTGTGCTGTGCCGCAAAATCGCGCTATGCCTTATCTCCGCTTGATTTTCCTTCATAAAAATGATCAGTTCATTGCCCTATACCCACCTTACGTAAGGGGGGCTGTCAAAAGGCCGCTACCTAATGAGATTCAACTCCAGCGTATGTAACGGACACCTGGATCTTCGCGTTTCAGCGATATCGAACCCTGTGAACCCATTGGGGCAGATCCTCCGGGATCAGGGTCAAGGAGCATTTAGACGGCCTCAGGAAACCCATAGTGCCTCCCAATGGAGAGGGGAGGCGGGTCAATAAGATCCAATATACTTGGGGCGTGTTCCAGGTGTCCGTCTCAATTTTGGTTCGAGAAAATGTATATATCAGTGATATCAGTTCTTCCCTTGACGCTTGAGGCGCTTTGGATCGCTGATAGGAATCCACAGATCAACCGCCGGGAAGGGTTCATCGCGGTAATCCAAGAACTTTCACATTTCGTCGAGCTAGTGGGTTTTGATCAACATGGTCTGACGTCCAGGGTTCTTAAACTGGGTGGTGTCTAGGCCTGAGTTCATTCGCCTGCCTTTTCTATATCTCCGGTGGACTGGTGATGCTCGTCGGCAACCACCTGAAAGGTTAGTGTTTGAGTTGCCCTTAGGACATCGGCTCTCGCTTCTGTTTTCCTTCAGAATTAAACCTCCGGATGGTGAAATGGGTTAGGGAGAATAGCTTCATTAAGTGTTCTTGACTTTTCAGGCTCCCGAGAAGGCGAAAACCCCGACGTGAAGCCTGTAACAATCTTACCCTAAGACAATAGAGCTGCTCTGAAGTTATAGTCAATATGCCAAAATTTATGGAAATTCGAACGTGGACGATTTGCTGCTGCTTCTGCTTTAGGATATCCATTGGGACACCCTGAAGCTCCGTCGTATAGGGCTGATTTGCAGTACCTGAAATCGAAGTGTGATGCTGGTGCTCAGTTCATCATTACTCAACTCTTCTTCGAGGCTGAGGTAAGGCACTACTCTATGGTGAATGGTTCCCCTATCTTTTACCCTTTCCTTTAAGGTGTTCGAGCAATTCGTTCGTGATTGCCGAGAGATTGGTATTACAGTGCCGATTATTCCTGGAATCATGCCTATTATGGTCTGTTGCCTTATCTTTTTTTTCTCAGTGCATTGCGATTTGTACAACTGTCTTGTTCTCTAGGGCTATGACTCGATTCGACGCATAGCGACGTTGTCCCAATTGACGATTCCCGAGTCAATTCTGAAAGATCTCGAACCTATTAAGCATGACGACGATGCTGTGAGGAACTACGGAACCGCGAAGGTGGACTCTCTTTCGAGTATTTTGTTAGGCAAGGGGTTTTATTGTAACCTTCAAGTCTAATGGCCTGTTCATACTTTGCGAGTGGAGCGACGGAGCGATTGGTCGCCCAAGAAAATCATACATATCGACTATTTTTGCCGAGTGATCGGATCTCATCTAAATTCCGACTACCAATCCGCGATGCGTTAGGCCGGGGCATACTTCCATCGCTGCGATGCCATCGCGGCCCTCAGTTCATGGGCATTCCGCCGCACGCGGTCGAATAGTCAAAGGAAACTTCGCCGCGGCCCATGCAACAGTGGCGGTCGGCATGCGCGATGGCTTCCCGCGCCCATCGCGGGCATGGCTTACTTTCTCGCCCCGCGCGCGGTGTTTAGAGTTGGTCCTGGACGGATCATCGTCGCGCTTCCTTGCAGAGCGATGAGCGATGCGACAAGCACTGAGAAGTTCAAATTATTTCGCGTCGCTCTGCAAAACTCATCGCCGCGATTCCATCGCGAGGACGGGAAGTATGCACGAGGATTTACCTAGAAGTCGGAAGGTCAAGTATTCCTCCAAGACCTTCGTGAATAAGTCCCTGATGAGAATCCTGGAGTTATAAAATCTCGACACCCTCTGGAATCCAATCGCTTATTGGTCTCGTCCAGCGGTCCAGTGAGTAGCAAAACGTCCTATGCAGCCAGTCTCCTAGTGACTATTGGCCAAGCGACGGGTGTCGAGATTTTATAACTCCAGGATTCTCATCAGGGACTTATTCACGAAGGTCTTGGACGGAATATTTGACCTTCCGACTTCTATGTAAAGCCTCGTGCATACTTCCCGTCGCCGATATGGAATCGCGGCGATGAGCCTTGCAGAGCGACGCGAAAGAATTTTAACTTCTCAGTGCTCGTCGCATCGCTCATCGCTCTGCAAGGAAGCGCGACGGTGATCCGTCCAGGACCAACGCTAAACACCGCGCGCGGCGCGAAAAAGTATGCCATGCCCGCGATGGGCGCGGGAAGCCATCACGCATGCGCACGCATCACTGTTGCGGCGGCTGCGGCGAGGTTTCCTTTGACTATTCGACCGCGTGCGGTGGAATAGCCATGAACTGAGCGCCGCGATGGCATCGCAGCGATGGAAGTATGCCCCCGGTATTACTCAGGGAGAGTCCGCAACAGAGTTCTGCGCTCTTCGGGCGCAGAATCAGGCCAGAAAACGCAGGACAATTATGTAGACGTCAAAACCCCTCAAACCCAATCCACTCAGTTGAAATGCTAAAATAACTCAACGCGGGAGAACCGAACCCCCGATCTCCCTCGCATGAAGCAGCGCCACTATCCACTACCGTACGACCCGCTTACCGGGACTGCCATCGCGGGTGTACAAGACATCATAACGCGTGAGTGAGTGGAGCGCCTTGGGGTTAGAGCGCTCTAATCGAACGCCGAGTTTGGATTGCGCGCGTCGCGGTCACACGCGCGCGGATTGGTTGTCGGAATTTAGACGAGATGGAGTGATCGGCCAAGAAAAATGGATACGTACGATTTGCCTGGCCGACCAATCGCTCCCGGCGCACCCGTCGCGAAGTATGAACAGTCCAATTTGATTTGAAGTGTCCAATTTGACGTGAAAATAGTTTATATGGTTTTGTGAAAATGGTTCGGTCGGTCTAGATATCGGAGTGATTTCAGCTGGCCAGGTGATTTTTGGATTTAGCCGGCCCTATCGAAGGCGTTGGGCAGTGCTCAAGCTTTTGGGATCTATCCTAGTGAGAACCACTTCAATCACTCTGTTGTACAACAACCCTAAACTGGAGGACAACACCTTGGCCTAGTCTACGAGAAGACCTTTCACTGCAAATTTCTATCAGGGACGTGTCACCCTGTCGGTGGGGTTTCCTCTCTTTCCTAGTGGTGCCCCCTTCCGACTAGGAAAGATCCTGCTTTTGCTTTCAATAACACCTCGTTCAGAGAACATTGCCTATTGGAAATTTGAACCTTATGGGGGATACTGTAACATTCACAAGAATGTTTTGCGCGCCATGGAGCAACGCTGTTACAGTAAGATTGCGCGTTGGCTTAAGTGTGTCCGGTGTAGCGGTGGAAACACGCAGCCGAGCGCTACAGTATGCTAATATACTGCCGCTACGGGTTAATCTTCTTCCGAACGGATACAAGCTGCGCTATGACATCACTTTTCATCATCGCCTTTGTTTCTACAAGAAAAAGTTACAGATAGCACCAAACTGCGTGTGTAATAAGAAGGCGACCAAATACTCAGTTCACTTAATGGTGAGTTATATAAGCAAATAGCGAGAAACAGTTAAAGATTAGTGTTTACGCTTAATTCCAGACAGGGCAACTTTCAAATTACCCTGCCTTTACGAACCCAAGCTTGGCTGAAAACAGAGTTGAGTGCAAGTCGCTAGTTGAGTGGTTTGTCCCGCTTCTCCATACCTAACCACCACAAGCTCTCCACAGCTGCACTATATATGGATGCTTTTCGAAGAATGTCCGCAGCCCTACTGCTCCGTCTAGGGTTGTGTTCACAACCTGTTGCAGCTCGTCAAACCTAATTCAATGTCGGATATTTCGGTTCAGTCGCTGTGCTTTAAGCCACGAGGTGTGATGAATTTGGGAAAAGGTGACTTAAGACAGGAATACTGTCCTCCTCTGTATATGGATGTTAGTATAAAAACTGGGCAAAGCACTGCCGAAATTTGAGAACCCAAGACTTAGTTGAAAACGGAGCAGAACCGAGGAATCTAGTTAACTCACATGAGGTGACTCCAAGTTATAGAATTGATTCTACACCTGATTTGATTCCTAGGTGGTTCCAAATTATAGAACAACTGACCATCGCATCGAGATAAAACATGAGTACTAAAAAGCCTATCGGCTGTACCAGCCCGTAACTGCGAGTGCAAATGACCCTCTGAACTGATGGTGTCGTGACGAAGTATTGGGCTTTTGAAGTCAACGAAGTGGAATGCTCCATCGCCATTGCTGATACACTTCAGACCTCCTCGCATGATTGTAAGTTTCTAGGCACACTTTAGAGATTCATGTTCACGTGCTGCTTTTGTTCCGACCCAAAGTTTTAAGCGGCTTTGACAGTAAATTGTTGCATAGAACCAAGAAGTGATAGAAAAATTTAAGAAATCGTACATCCTTCCAACGGACAAATTCGTGTGAATGGCACTCAAGCTATCAATGTAGTGAGCATCGTGAGCCATTAGACGAGTGAACGAATCCAAACATCAAAGTCACGCTTAGATTTCTATTTCTTGCCGTACAAAACAAGATACAAGTTGCTGGAAAGCTAGGAGTTTATGACCATTCAGACATTCAGATAGTGACAACATTTTTTAGGAGAATCTGTATTGATGCACCAGTTTCATAGCACTAGCTACCACAATGTTTTCCTAGGCGGATCTAGGGTCTAGGGTCCGGGGGGGGGGGGGGTTCACTATGTAGTACAGCCCTATTTGCCCTTTGAAACCGGATTTTTAGCAGCAATAGTGTGTTCTACCCCTACAGTGAACTGAGGTAAGCCATTTGTGATGTAACTGTACATAAATGTGCCTTTTTACCAGGGCCTATAACCACTGAGTAGGGAGTGACCCCCCCCCCCCCGGACCATATTTGCGCCTTTTCCAATGATCGACACTGCTATTTGAGCTGGAAAATCAAAAAAAAAATCCAATTTATTAAAGGCGTGAAACCTTCTACGGAGTAACCGCATGATAATAGTACTCACACCACTATGGCATACATGTTATTGTTAGATAACGCTGCACTTTAATCTTCTCATGCCTTGCATGTATAGTCCATTGGATCCGAGCGATTACTTTCAGGGCATCATCCTCTGATGCCTGGTACGCGTATGTTCCAAAACGGATGCGAAACGGCCGCAGCGGCAGGATATTGGCATACTGTAGCGCTCGGCCGCGTGTTTCCACCGCTACACCGGATACACTTAAGCCCACGCGCAATCTTACTGTAACAGCGTTGCTCCATGGCGCGCAAAACATTCTTGTGTAACATTCAGGCGATCGAAATGTGTCGTCGAATTCTGTCCAATGGCACCGCGCCGTCAATTCATCTCTACACAATGAACAGAGAAGGAGCTTGTCGGTTAGTGAGAGAATACGTGGCTCTTTTTTCCGAGGAATAAATCGGTATTGCCGATATATTTGGCTGACGTGACAGCGGTGTGGTGAGCATTCCGATCAGTTGCCATCGATCCCGCGAAGACGGTCAAATGTCGCTCCAAACACATCGCTGAATCGTCGCCGTCGTTCAGCTGTTTCTGGTCAACTCGCTCCAATTCCCTTTGTGTCAGAGTCCCTTTGTGGAGCATACAGTACACCCCCTTTCCAGTGAAATTCTACAGGAGCTAGGTCTGTGGCACAAACGACCGATGCGTGCACTGCCGTGGGAGCCACACGGATCGAACCACCCGTTGAGGTATCAGCTGGCAGAATCCCGTTCCGACGTGAAGATGTAACGTCTTCATTGTCTTTCAGGTGCAAAGAAGATGTACGACCGATATTCTGGAGCGCTCGCCCGAAGAGTTACATCTACCGAACGCGGGTATCAGCCTTCAGTCCAGTTTTTTTTCTACTGCTCTGCTCCGCTCATTTCCGTAACGCTTCTTTAGGACTGGGATGATTTCCCGAACGGTCGTTGGGGTAACAGCTCATCTCCAGCGTTTGGTGATCTGCAGGACTACTATCTATTTCACCTGAAGGTATGTGGCGTCATTTCTGTCTGTCTGAATTCACCTTAGAGCTACAGTATCTACTGGACCTGACTGTGATCTCGCTTTTTTCAGGCGCAGACGAAGAAAGAAGACCTTCTGAAAATGTACGGCGATGAGATCTTGTCCATTGACGACGTTAAGAAAGTGTTTGTGAAGTTCATCTCACAGGAAGTCAACGATAATGGAGTGAAGGTTGGCTCATAATTCGGTACTACGTGGGCTTTTGGCCAGGTAGGTCGAGTCGCGGGGTGGGGTTCTCCAGATATTTTCATTTAGATTGTCGAGAAATAAAAAGCACACACTTTATGACGCGGGTCATACTTAATCGCAGCGATATTGATCAATACGCAAGTTGGGTTGACTAGGGCGGCACTGTTTATACTTTCTCCGCCGCAGTGAGGGCTAATAGATGTTGATTATTCATGCTGCCCAACGACGCATTTATACATGACCGCCATAAAGCACCTCACGTAGTAGGTTGGGTTACTGTATTCGGCGAAACGCGTTGCAGAATGAATGCGGGCCGGGCGCGATTACCAGTGGCGGAAGTGTAGAAAGCTCCCAAAACGTGGTTTATACTTCAGTCATCATGCTGAGCCGTGTTATAGAGCCTACGATATCTATGGAGTTGTTGAGCTCGACATGAGGTTCACTGAAGGACCAGCAGAATCCGCACAGAGTAGAGCAGGGGTACGGGACCGGGGTAGACATAACTCCAACGCCGCGAGAACCGGTGCGCGACAAAATTGGACGAGTTGTCGCGGTCCGATGCTTCCAGCGGCTAGAAACGCTTCCTACAGGGACAAGCGGCACGCCCTTGCCTTATTTCAACGTTTCTTGGAGATTATACAAAACGTGGTTTCAATAGGACGATCAGCGGCAGTTTATACAGGAATCCTGGTCATGTGGATGGTTTCTAGCGTCAGTATTTGCGATCTACAACTTCTTCGGTCTATTTTTACCCGTGATCGCGTTGGAGTTAGGTCCTGGAGCCGGTACGGGACAGCACGCCGCTGGTCCTTCAGTGAACTGCGGTGAGATTCTGAAGAAGGCGATCCAGCCGAAACGTTAGTTAATGAAGCCGTTTAACAACTCATGTCGGGCTTAACAACTCTATAGATAAATTCGACCATGCCAAGGTTCAAGGAGAGCCGGAATAATCGATAGCCCTCGTAACACTACGGTACTTAGTGAAGTACGTATAAATTGCGCCAAAGACGCAGTTTATACTAACACTGCCGCTCCATGATTGGCATAGATATTGATTTATCGCGCCGCCCGGTGGTGCTATGTCACGTTTAGGCCCGTTTATACTTCCAACGCCGAGCGACGCGACGCCACGTATGGTGGCCAAATTGGTCGATCGCGTCGCTCGATCAATGTTGCCACTGTACGTGGCGTCGCGTCGCTAGGTCTAAACGGACCCTTATGGCCCGTTTATACATCGACGCCTAGCGACGCGACGCCATGTACGGTGGCGATATTGATTTAGCGACGAGATCGATCAATTTGGCCACTATACGTGCATCGCGCGTCGCGCGCGCACTAAACGACCCCTTAGACCTAGTCTATACTTGCACCGCTGCACGGCGCGGCACGATGGTCAGGAAAGATATCGACCGGGCGGCGCGAAAAATCGATATCTATGGTGACCGCGCTGCCGCGCGGCGGCGCAAGTATAAACTAGGCTTAGAGAGCGTTTAGTGTGTAGTCGACGTGCAGTGCGGTGTAATGATAAGCTTCATACCGATCGCTCGACGCGATGGATCGATATCATTAGATCGCGCCGCGCGTCGCGTGCACACTAAGCGATCCTTTAGGCCTCTTTCTTACTTCGCGACGGGAGCGATTGGTCGGCCAGGCAAATCATATGTGTCGATTTGTGTTGGGCGCACGCGACGCGAAAAAATACGCCATAGCCGCGATAAACCCCTTCCTCTCGTAGCGAACCGTCACGTATTCAATTCGATTTTAGTTGTGTGACCACGAATTCCATCGCGATTTTCAGGTCACGAGTTTGCCGTGGAACGAGCAAGAAGTTGGTGTACAAGCGGAGACAAAGCTGATCAACGAGCAATTGCTGTGGTGCAATAAAAATGTATGATCCTTAAGCACCTTACGTCGAGAAAGTGTAAAGAGGATGAGAGAACGTATATAAAGTAGGTCGACTTATAGCTAGTGTATAAAGATTTTTGAAATCGTTTAATGTATATGGGAAGAAACCATTTTTTCGATGTTCTTTTTAACGTATCCATCTGGAAACAGTAGCGAAATTCTACAGCTATTGGATCGGTGCGTGATTCCATGCAGCTAGAGTTCTTCCTATCAATGATAGGCTCCTATATCGATCCCGTGGCGCGATGAATCGATATGGGAGCTTATTATTGCATCGCGTCGCGCGTCGCGTGCACAGTAAACGCTTCCTAAGCTATGGGGACGGCGGGCTCATCTGTCATCCATGGAAGCTCTGTAGAAGGCGGCAACGCCGAAACGTTAGTCGTAGTAAGGGTCTTTAAAAATCTGGACGCAGGTGAATGATCGTTTCAATGGAATACTATGTCAATAAGTCGAGATTCGTGGAGGGTTGGACGTGGACCGTTGTATACACTGACTTTGATAATTCGCTTGCCCTAAACAGTCGATTTTAAAATCGAAAATTTATCTTGACCTCTTTAAGGACTGCCGAGTTTAATTTGAATGTTCGCTTCGATTTTGAAGAGGTTCAGTCTGATTCGATTTGATTCGAAGTGTCCAGTTTGACGTAAAAATTGGACATAAAGGATATTTCCTGACTTTTTAGATTTCAAATGAGAGGACGCAGCTAACCGTAGTTTGAGCTATATTTAGCGGTATAAAGGAAAATTTTCGGGCACTATTGTACTTCCAAGACTCCAGAAGTCGAAAAAAAAATTTTTGTCCAAACTTTGCCCCCTTTGCCTCCAAATAATCCCTATTTGGGGTGCTGATCACGAATCTGGAATCCATTTTCTGAAATTTCGACTGACTACGGCAGGTTACGGTAGGTGCGGTTGACTAAGGCTGTCGAGGTCATAATCGCCGATTTAGCCCAAACTTCCTCTATAGAGTTATCTGGGAGTGCCAGAATGGAGTCCTGGAGGTACATTGAATACCTGAAGAAGTATCTTACTTTTGAACAACAGTTATGGTGTCATCTAATCAACTTTTAATGAAAAACGCTAATAATAGGTTACTTTTTATGTAGTCTTCGGGAATACCTAAGGATCTTGAACAACTAGGCTTAGACCGTCACGTACCGACGAGAAGTGGATGTCAGATTCGTGATCAGCACCTCAAATAGCACCTCTGGGCAATGTTTGGGCGAAATTATCACCTCGACAGCCTTGGTCACCTGAACCTACCGTACCCTACCGTAATCAGCCGAGATTTTAAAAATGGATGTCATGCTTCTTGATCAGCACCTCAGATAACTCTCATAGGCGAAGTTGGGACGGTTTTTTGTATCTCGTTTCCTGAAAGTACAACAGTAGTGTCGATTTTCGTACAAAAAATTAACGAACAGAATTTATTGTTCACCCCTGGCTGTGTAGACTGAACCCGTGTGAAGGCTCTGAATAGGTTTCGCCACCTAGTTAAACCTCCCAGGGCAGTCTATCTTTTGTCATGTCAGATTGCCCCCACCCCCTCCAAATGGCACCCGGCATGTCTACCAGTTGCATTGCGTAGTGATGGATGGCTTCTGAGGTTCCTGCTTTTATGTCTAACATTACCGTAACGTTAGCGCTTCAAGCTTATATTGTTGCCTGGTTTTCTTCTTCTTTTCTGGTTGCCTATTTCTTAGTGTTCCCATATATAGTACGCGTCCTTGAGACGAAACAATCGCGTTTAAGGGCATTCTAACGGTGAACAGTCAGCCGTCAGTAAATGGAGCTCCGTCGACTGATCCGCTGGTCGGATGGGGAAAGCCGGGTGGCTACTGCTATCAAAAGGTCAGCCTTCCGTCGATCATGTCGATTACTACATTAGTTCATTTTGCTTTTTAGGCGTATCTCGAGTGTTTCATTAGCAAAGAGAATGCCATGTGTCTGTTGGAAATCATCGACGACTACTATCCGCGGATCAACTACCATCTCATCAATCACGATGTAGGATGGCGGATCTTCTTTTTTCTCGAAACAATTGCAGGCATTCTGTATCACCGTGGATTAGAACCGCTAACCGCTCTTTCCCACCAGGGTTTCGTTATTGGACCAAGTACCTGATTATTCCAGGGCTCAGTTGATCGTATGAATGGTGAGACCACGACGCCAATCGCTGTCACATGGGGTGTTTTCCCCGGAGCCGAGATCGCGCAGCCGACGGTGGTAGATCCGCTGGCGTTCCGTGCCTGGAAGGATGAAGCGTACGACGCGTGGATTAAGAACTGGTACGAGGCGCTCCCGGATCTATCCTAGTCCGGAGAACCACATGACTAAAAAGTATTATATGTAACAAATCCACTTGAGACTTATCGAGCGGCTCCTACAGAACAACATAGGGCCCTAAACAAGAAAAGTCACAGAAAGAAAAACGAAAATTTACACTTGTTGCGGTTGTAAGCCGGCAAAGTTGTCGATCCGTGCTGACCGCCGCCTGACATGTTATAACCAGGATCCAACATTGTGTGCCCTCCTCACCATGTTGGATCCTGGTTATAACATGTCAGCCGGCGGTCGTGGCATGCCTCATTCCGTCGACGGCTATCTTTGTTGTTTGTTCGTTCGTTTTTGGTTTCTTGGTACTTGTGAAGCAAAGGGCCCGTGGTGCCGTGGGATTGCCGGGAAACATGTTAACGCGGCAAACCCAGGGCACCATGGGGCCGGTACTTATGAAGCACCCGTCCTCGGGTGCCGTGGGTTGCCGCGTTTCCGTCGCCGTTGCCGCGTTAACATGTTTCCCGGCAGCCCCACGGCACCACGGGCCCTCTGCTTCATAAGTACCGGTTTCTTTTAGGTTCCAACTCGTTCTATAAGAGCTGCTCGGTAAGTATCAATTCATTTTGTTACCTACTTTTTAGTTATGTGCACCCCCCCCCCCGGACTAGGATAGATCCGCGCTTCCCTCTCTGTTCATTGGTGTGATTTAGCTTTGGAGAAAATTCTCGATTTCAGGGCGAACATCTATCCGAAGGATTCTACGTCACGTACGGTGATCCAGAAGATCCACGACGAGTTCTTCCTGCTGAATCTCGTCGACAATGACTACCAGAAGCCAGTACTGATCTACGAGCTGCTGGAGAAAGTGGTGAAAAGATCGAAGGAAGCCGGTGGTGCTTCTGCCTAAGTCTCTCCCGAATAGCCTACGGGTTGTGCCCAATCTGCTGCTGATGATTCTTGATTCTGATGACGTCGCTGAATAGACTGTAAGTCTGCATTAGCATCCTTTGACGAGATTTATACTTCAGTCGCCGGTTGGCGTGAGATTAAGGCGTGTTCATACTTAGCGACAGGAGCAATCAGCCAGGAAAATCATACATATCGATTTTTGCTGGACGATCGCTCGGCTAAAATCGATGCATATGATTTTCCTCGCCGACCAATCACAAAATATGATCAGGCCCTTGTGAAAACGACCAATATCGATCGTCTGCGCCGCCTAATCGGTATTGCCAGCTTTCGAAACGTCGCGGCGACCGGCGACTTGAGTATAAACCCCTCCTCAGTGTTAGTGCGAGTCTTTCTTTCCGCTGTCCGCATAGTTAACCAACCACGAGATTGTTTCGGGTGTTCCGTCAGTAGTATCCCTGAATGCCTTCCACTGTTGTTAACTGTTGCTTGTTTGGTTGACAAGAAGGGCTAGTCATAGTAGAGTGGTAACTCGAGTTGAGATTGCTGAAACTGATGAGACGATGTGATATGGTTAATCTCCTTGTGATATTTATTGATTCCGGATCCCGTTGGGGAACTCCTAAGACTCGCTGTTGTTGCGCTGTGCTATTGGTTATGTTGTGTGTATATTGTTTGATTTGAAATGTAGCTATAAAGAACGTCTAATATCCGACGGCTGACGGCGGCAGAAGGCTTCCGTGTAGTGCGAAGTTATACCGTTCTCGCGTCAAATTGAACACTTTTGTAATTGAATTGAACACTTCAAACCGTTTCAAACCAAATTGGAGGTCTCTTAGCTATTCTCTACTGCCGTTTGAATGGCTGGTTGATGTGCAGGTTTGCGGGATACTGTAGTGTGCGGTTAGGGCCTGTTCATACTTCGAGCGACAAGAGCGACTGGGGCGACGGAAGGAGTGTGAAGTGCGTAATTATTTACGTACACCACACTACGTCCGTCGGCCCAGTCGCTCTTGTCACTCTTGTCGCTCCAGTCGCTCAAAGTATGAACAGACTCTTAGGCCCCGTTTATACTTCCGACGACCAGCGACGCGACGACATGCAAAGTGGCCAAATTGATCGATCGCGTAGCTCAATCAATATGGCCACTATACGTGGCGTCGCGTCACTCGGCGTCGAAGTATAAACGGGGCCTTACGTCGTGGATCGCGTCGGCGTCTACGTGGGCATTCGATCGATGCTCACCCCCCCCCCCCACCCCACTAAGCAACGAGAGCGGTTTTAGCACGAACAGCTTGGATAGGCGTGGGTGACTAGGGTCAGGGTAACCGATTTCGCACCAACTTCGATATCGGCCAAGTCGACTCCATGACGCGATCTCTTCTTCTAACCATTTCGCGATAACGTCGCGCAATATCGTCCGACGCTTATTGACGACAGAGGATAACTTGGAGCGATGGTAGACAAAACCGTAACCATTTTTCCTGGAGCAATTCTATACTAGCTGATTTCTGACTCCCTGCGTTTTATTAGGGGGGGGGGGGCAAAAGTAATGAGACACCCCATGCCGTGTCCATATATCTCGTGGCTGGAGTCTGGATTCGTACTTGTTGTATTTGTATGCTTGTTGGCTACTTACTGGAGCCCATCTGAAAAGTTACCACTTCCGCCCTTTCCAGAAGCATGCCAAAAACCCCAGTCTGTTTCATGCCGAAACCCCAGTCTGACGAGTCGACCTGTGTCGCGAAAATCTCCCCCAATTCCCAACCCCGAGCAGCCTGGGCTCAATATTCACGCAAGATGAGAAGTACGTCTTCTACCTTAACCCTGCCAAGCAGCGAGTCTGGGTGAGGCCTGGTGACCTGTTACCGACCTTCGTTCGGCGAGATGTTCACGGCGAAAAGCATCTTTGGAGCTTTTGGGTCTGCGCCCATGAATCGGTTTACCGGAGGCTGTTTCCCAAGAGCACCGCGATGAACTCCAAGGCCATGGTGAACGAAATGGAAGAGATGGACCCGCGACTCGATCTCATTCAATCGCAGCGCTTCAAGAAGTTTCTCCTCTTCGACAACGCCGCACCCCATCGGGAACAAGTAACCACGGATAAGCTTGGCCAGCTGGGCTACGTTCACATGCCTCACCCACCGTATTCGCTGGACATCTCTCCATGCAACTACCACTACTACTTGAGCCTACAGGACTTCCTAGTCGGAAGGGACACAAGAACCCAAGCAGTCATTGACAACCATATCGAGCAGTTGATCAACACCAGGCTCAAGCAGTTCTGGAAGGATGGGATCAGGAAGTTGACTGAGCGATGGCAGCAAGGTCATTGCCCTTAATGGCAAATACATTCCTCAGCATCGTTGAGTTGTAATTGAGTTATAAGGAGATAAAGATTTTTTTCATTTTGTCTCATTACTTTTGCCCCCCCCCCCTAATAAAATGAAGTTTAACCCATTATTTATTCTTAGGAGAAATTAAATATTAATAAAATTCCAAACAGTGTGTCCGATGACAACGGCTAGGCTGATGTGCAGGTTTGGCGGTACTGTAACGGGATAATTAAACGGCAGTAGGAGGTTGGTTATAATTGCTATCCAACTTGGACACTCCTCTAAGCAGGGTTGAAGTTTGTCGACTCAAATCGTTTATCTTCCAGACCAAAACGACCTTTCCACATTAAAATAGAGAATTCCCTAGATAATTGCAACATTTGTTTGCTCAAGGAAAATTTAGTTTAGCATTCTTTGAAGTTTTCTTTCTAAAGTTCAGCTGCCCTGGTAAGTGGACGCACTGTTTGAAATTTTATTAACATTTTATTTT
The DNA here is from genome assembly GCA_947396885.1 of Heligmosomoides polygyrus polygyrus. Classification (NCBI taxonomy): domain Eukaryota; kingdom Metazoa; phylum Nematoda; class Chromadorea; order Rhabditida; family Heligmosomidae; genus Heligmosomoides; species Heligmosomoides polygyrus. The sequence goes on along the minus strand of OX377202.1, from coordinate 5,889,341 downwards.
CTTAAGAAAAAGTAATGGATTAAACCTCATTTAAAAACACGGAGTCAGAAATCAGCTAGTATAGAATTGTTCCAGAAAAATTTGTTACCGTTTTGTTTAACATCGCTTGAAGTTATCCGATGTCGCCAATAACCGTTGGACAATATTGCCCGACGCTGTCGCGAATTGGTTAGAACCTGTTCATACTTCGCGACAAGAGCGACTCGTCGCCCGTGCAAAACATGCATATCGATTGAAACCGAGCGCGTACCCCAAAAAGTCGCTCCAGTCGCTGCTGTCGCCTGTTAATACTCCCGCGCTCTGCGATTTCGTCGATCCCATGGCCCGTGCAAAACATGCAAATCGATCGCGCGCCGCCGAAAAGTGTTCATACTCGAGCGCCAGCGCTGTTGCTCGCTTTTGTCGCTCTAGCCGCTCAAGTCGCTGCTGTCGCGAAGTATGAACAGGCCCTTAGAGGAAGAGATCGCGCCATGGAGTCGACTTGGCCGAGAGACGAAGTTGGGGCGAAATCGGTCATCATGGCCAGAGTCACCCACACCTGCCGTAACCTAACGTGATCGGCCAAAATTTCAAAAATCGATGTCACATTCGTGATCGGCACCCCAGATAACCAACCACCCTGGGCGAAGTCTCGGCGAAAAAAAAAGGTACTAAGCGGGCTGGTGCCCGCTCCGAGATTGCACATGGTCGCGGAACACTCGGACAAACACGGTTTCTATGCTCTCCTCCGTTGACGCGGAGCATTCAGCTATTACGAAATCGTTCAAGACCGGCCACCACCAACTTTGATTGCACCAAGAATCGTTCCAGACTTGGTGTAGGTCGCCGCCGCCATTACGAAGAGCGGTCTTTAGGTACGAACTAGTCATCGCGTCCACGACCGCGACTGTTGCGTGCGCGACGGCCTCCGTCGCGCTCGTACGAGTTACCTTCCGTGACCTGCTGCAGACGCTGGATTTAAAGGTCGTCTTCTCGCAATTTCGATGAAGAACTCCGAATTCTTCGGCTGTTCGTCCTTCAGCTTTTGTGGACCAAGAAGCGAAAAGAAGCCTCTAGGATGATTGCGCCGTGCAGCCTCATTGGACACAACCCCTGCATGGACAGCGATTGAACAGCGTGAGTCGATCGTGTGGTTTTTTGTGTTTTCCTTCTTTTGAGATCGATTACGTTGACCGTTTCTGTTCGCACCCAGGTAATCTGGTAATGTTCGGTGTCTGATATAAGAATCGTCGGGTTGGGGGGGAGGTTGTCCATACTTATAAAAATCATGGAGAAATAATAAAACACAGAAATAATAAGTCACCGTCCAACATACACACTCAACGGGTCAATTTTAGAGCAACTTACAAGTGCGCGAGATTTAGGGTTCCATTTCTCGAGTAACCTAAATTTTGAGCATCATTATAAAGCACTTGTAAAGAAGGCTAACTACCGAATTTATAACTTGTTTAAGGTCTGATAACCAAAGATCACTCGCCGTTAAACGCACACAAGCAAAAAACTGCGGACGAGTTTTCGGACGAGTTGTTCGGGCGCGAAAGGTAAAAATTCAAACAGGCCAACACGGCGTTGGCGATGGGGCGCGAAATCCTTCAATGCAAGCATTACACGAGCGAACCTCTTGTCGCTCAAGAGTGGGAAGGGTTCTGAGCAGGCAAGGGAAGGGACTCCAGGGTGTGGTGCAGCCAAGCTGCTCGTGTGGAAACTGCTCACATCACCCAGGGGGGTTCGGAGCTGGCTTCTGCGCTCTTCGAGTATCACTTTATGAGGCATCAACCGCTCAACAAACTCCCAATCGATCTTCACCTCCTCCTCCTCAAAGCTGGTGGTTGTTGCACCTGAAAGAACGAGATGGGCGACAGATATGCGAAAACAGATAAAACTGACTTGGACGCAAATCGTATCAATATTCTTAAGAGTGCACAGACCGCTATAATCAACTTTGAGGAACGATAATCGCTAGAAAAACTAATTTAAGCATGCTGTTTGTCCCTTCAGACAAGGAGATTGTATAATGCTACCTCTCGTAGGTTAGGTTAGGGTGTTGTGTTCCTATAATCACTTATGTCCAATCTCCGTAATTATCAACCTGACAACACTATCGAACCGGATCACTAACCACTCAGTACTGCGATAGCTATGTATTCTCTGGCTTACGGATAGCGCCAACTTTGAACGCTAGGAACTGAACAATCTAGCGATATCTTCAATTGACTTTGTCCTGTCCTCGGTTGGTCCCCAAACGAATGGCGTGTTAGAGCGCGTTAGAGGTCTCTAACACGTCATTCGTTTGGGGACCAACCGAGCTCTGGTACTAGGACAACTTCCCCTCAGTTTTTTGCTTGTGTACGTTTAACGAGGAGTCCAAAGATCAACCTTCCTTTGTGAGAGTCTACAAATGTTACGTAAGGCCCATTGTAGAATGTGTATCAGTTTTCAGTACCTGTCAGAAGAAGGACATAAAACTCTTTGAAAGTGTTCAGAATAACTTTACCCGTAAGCTTTTTCTAAAGTGTCGTGGTCTAAATTACGACAATATTCCAAGTGGGTCTGACAGGGCCAAAATGCTCGGGTTGTGTAGCCTTGAGACTAGACGGAAGCGAGCCGATTTAGTTATGTTGTTCAAAGTTCTGACAGGAAGGCTTTCCATTGACCCAATTGGGTTTTTTGGCGTCCCTTTGACAGCTGACAGAAGAGGGCATCTCCGATTCTACCTGCCACTTCCAAAGTCAAAAGTAAGGTCAAGTTTCCTCATTCACAGGAGCATCAGAGAGCTCAACATCGTGCTTTCTGAGAACGAGAACATTGTTAGTATGTCTCTATCCTCTTTTAAACGTTTAATTGCACTAAGGTTTCGTCAGGCTTGTTTTTTGTTTGTTATATGTTATTGCTAGAATCTTACCGCATGTGATTGTTATCCGTGCCTTGTAATAAATAAATAAAATAATAAAACACGCATCATAATATTAGGTTGTCACATAAGTTCTGTCCGATTTTCGACGGCAACTTTGCGGTGTAATATCTCAGCAGAAAATAAAGTGTATTAATCAATGTAAGAACCGTTGCAATCAATGCACTTCTGCCAACGATATACAAGAGCATTAATTCCATTTCGGAAGAAATCTGAATTTCTAGAAGCAATGAAACACTCGAAGGCAATTTCGATATCTGCTGCATTAGTAAAGTTTTTATCCTTGAGGAAACCATCGAGATGTTGAAAAGATGGAAGTCAGTTGGGGCTAGGTCCGGTGAATAAGCGGATGCGGGAGAACTTCATATTTCAACTGATTTAATTTTTGGATGGTCAGATGCGAGACATGTGGACGGGCGTTGTCGTGAAGAAGGATCGGTCCTCTTCGATTCACCAGTGCAGAAAGCATTTCAAGCAACTCTTGGTGAACCACGTCTAATTCACGACAGTACCTCTCTGCTTTGATGGTTCCACCAGGCTTCAAGAAGTCGTATTGGATAATACCAGTTACAGCCAACCAGACAGCATGACCTTCCTCGGATGAAGGCTAGGTTTGGGAAAGTGTTTCGGCGGTTCTTCCTTATCCAGCCATAGTCGATTGTCGTACACGATCCATTTTTGTCCCAGGTAATTATCCGGTCAAGAAACGGATCGTTTTCAAATCAGTTTCTTTAAACCTCAGTTGGCTGGTATCGAGGATGTAAGCTGTTACAACGATGCTTTGTTGCGATCAAAACTTCTAGCGCCAGGCGGGACTCGAACCCGCACCGCCTTCTGACCAGGGGGAATGCTCTACGGCATGACACCACCGGCCCTGTTTGATCGAACGCAACATCCACACCTCGTGGGACCCATCAGCACTCACCCGTATCCGGGATGAGCTGGCCGCTGATATCAGCATGGAACCAGTTAAGCTGTAGGTCTAGATGTAACAGCTTACATCCTCGGTACCATCCAATTGAGGCTTAAAGAAACTGATTTGAATCATTGATTTGAATTTCTATCTAGACCTACAGCTTAACTGCTTCCATGCTGATATCAGCGGCCGGCTCATCCCCATATACGGGTGAGTGCTGATGGATCCCACGAGGTGTGGATGTTGCGTTCGATCAAATAGCGCCGGGCCGGTGGTGTCATGGCATAGAGCATTCCCGCCCGGTCAGAAGGCGGTGCGGGTTCGAGTCCCGCCTGGCGCTAGAAGTTTTGATCGCAACAAAACATCGTTGTAACAGCTTACATCGGATCGTTTTCGTTCCTTATAGTAAGGGAAGAACAGATCTCCAGGCGACATCTCTGCTGCTCCTCAGTGAGTTCGTGGGGCACCCACTTATCCAGCTTTTTCATCTTTCCTATCGCCTCTAATCGCCTCTAGGTGACTTGAAATGGTTGTATGACTGGCCTGAAGTTCTCTCCCCATCTCACGCACAGTTCCTCGTGAATCGGCTTCCACTCGTTCTTTCAAACGTCCGTCATCACATTTGGCTGGTCGTCCTGAGCGGTCCTTGTCTTCGAGGTTCACGTCTCCAACCCGGAACTTCTGGTACCATCTGCGCACAGCGCGTTCGTTAGCGGACTCCTCTCCCCATGCCATCTTGATGTTTTGAGTTGCCTCGCTAACACTGTGGCGAAGCTTGAACTTATGAAGTATTATTAACCGCAAGTGCGCTTTTTCTTTGGTTTCGTCCGGAACCTAAAACGAAGCAATGCTCACGACTTCTTAAAATCAACACACCAAGTTTTATAGAGCGAAGCAAGCGCTACAAAATAGTATACAACATATATACAGTTACTTTCTCTATACATGAAAAAACAATCACAAAGTAATGCCTATCGGGATCGGACAGAACTTACGTGACAACCTAATACAACTGCGCAAACCTTGTATCCTCTAGTCATGATAATCGGAGGAATGGATGCCTAAACAGCATTCCTAGTAAAGCGAGGAAAGGTGAAAAAATATGGCTAAATGAAGCAAAACCTGAAACAAATTCGAGACAAACCCTGACTTTCGCGATCGTCAACAATCGACGCGCTTTTAGTTGTAGTTTGGATTACGGTAAGTCGTAATTGGTTTGTCGTAGTTTAGATTCAAGTGCTCCTGACAGTTTGCGGCAGCAGTGATTAACAGTAACGACAGATGTGTAATACCGGCTGTCGTTACTGCTAACCTGGTCTGGCCTCATTCCACCCAGACGACTACTATCGAAGTGAGACGGGTTTCTAGATCACTGCAATTCGGTGATCCTTTTCAGCTATTCCGATGGAATACAGTACGCCAGATTGGACGTCAGACATGGCGCGCTGTGTGCAATAGCACTAGTTCTGCTGTTTCGCTTTCCTAGAGGTTATTCGCGCCCGCGACAAGTTCATCGTCATAAAAGGAATTCCCAACTGTTGTACCGTCTCCAGAATACCTTCACGTACTGATTTTAGCTTCCGGATGACCACAGCTTCCTCGTAAATTGCAAGTTTGTGTGAAAATAGCACTTATCTGAACTTGAACTTCCCGACTTACGTTAACAACGAAAGAAATTCTCAGCACGGGTCAGGGTTGAGTTATGCATTTATGGGAATACTCCGAATTTCACGTAATTATATTATGCAGTTGATTCAGGTGGCGGCGCGCCATCCTTCCTAAAGGCCAGGTACGTCGGCAGCTAGCCTACTCTTTGTAATTTTATTTTAATATCCTCACAAATAAAGGATAAAGGACGGCGTTGCGCAACCCGTTTTGGGATGCGGCACGTATTCTGCTTCTCTGGAATCTCGCGGAGAATTTGAATGCGTATTTGGCCATATAGAGGCCCGCTCTTTTCGTTTCTCTGGCACGTTTTGATATCAAAATCATCGCAGAAAGTATAGGTGCCATGTGGGTAAGAGGGATAGGGTCGGGTTCGGAACGATACTCCATTGGTTCTTTATATACTGGTCGGTGTAGAACGGGTATTATTGTCAAGCACGTAAAGTAAGGCCAGTGTAAGCACAAACCCATCGAAAAATGTTTAAAGTTTGGGTGATGTGGCATTAGGCAGGATTTATACTTCGGCCTCGGAGCGGAGCGGCGTTGTGAAAGCTATCAGTATCGATATTCTGCGCCGCTCAATCGATACTAGATTTCGTAACGCTGTGCCACCTCGCGTCTGAAGTACAATTAGCGCCTTATCAGATTAGAGACCAGAATATGGAGGCTTCCCCCTCTAAGGGCAAGGGCCGCCATTCCGCCATAATCTTCAAAGTCTGTACCGTTTTTGCTGCAAACTCAGCGCTTTTCAGGCCAAACTGTTTGATTTTTTTCGAAAGTTTATTGATTTCGTGCTCATGCGTTCCAAAATCGTGATAAACGAATACTCACCAATTTTTTCTCTTCCAGCTACAAGAATATCTTCTATTTGTTTTAAAATGAAGAGCGGAAGAACTTTTCCGGTAGGTAACAAGTAGAGGCTGCTATGTGCATATCCAGGGGCTGGATTCACCAACCACTTACAGCAATTTAACGGAGGAAATACAGCCGAAATCCCTGATAGCTAGGCTTTAATAAAATTTCGGCTGTATCTTCTCCGTTATTTTGCTGTAAGTCGTTGATGAATCCGGCCCCAGGATGTGTTTCCATCCGAACTCGCACTTTATCTTCACTTGATGCGTTGTTCCGGGCAGGAACTGCCGAGTCCAATCCATTATCATTAGTTGGAGCTCTCGTTTTTTATAAGCAATTTGCAGCAACAAGCAAGATGCTCTTGTTTCAGCAGAGCATTCAAAGTGCAGAAAGGTCTCGAACTGAAGGAGCCGACCACATGCAGTACTCATATGAAGCAGAGCGGCCGATGGCCTGGAAACGATAAGCGGTTGACGGAGAGTTGCTACAAGAAGCTGAATGAGTTGTAGTAGCCTGTAGTCTCATTTGGTTGTCTGTTGTCTGTCTGTTCGACGTTGATATTCTCGCGGAAAATAATATTTTTATTATGTCAAATTGATTGTTCATGGAATTCAATATAAAATCGATCAGTTCTATATTACAAGTTTATTTATATCAAAGATCCAAGGACACACACGTGAGTAGTGTGTAGAAGTTCCTCCACTGATGGAAGCAGCTTCAGCGGCGTCACCTGAAAGCAGTAACCATAGGCGATGGGCGAATTCGGAGCGGAATGGCGGGTGGGGAGCCCATTCTCGCACGTCGATCGCAATTTTGACCTATATCATAGCCCTGAAGACCTCCCTAGGTAGGGACCCAATGGCCGGGTGTCAGTGATGTCAACTCCTGGACGGTCGGTCGTGGGATCGACACCCGCACAGTGAACGGCAAAAGGCAGTCGGAGGACAGCGGACGGAGCGAGCCCCGAGAAGGTCGATGGAGAGTGCGAGAGCTCGAAGGTACGTTGGAAGGTAGGGAGGACGCAGATGAGTGCAAAGATAGGTTCCCCAGATGGGAGCAGAGACCCCGAGGAACAGGGGGAGGGAAAGGGAAGGCTCCTAGAGGTAGAAGGGGAAGAAGAAACAGGGGGAGGAAAAGTAGAGAGCAGCTTTTGGCGGCTACACTCCGTTACTGAACCCGCAAAGTGACATGCCCGCGTGCTTCGAAGGTCACCTACCCTCCCCCTCCCTTGGCACCTTTCCTTACCAGCCCAGAACACCACCAGTTCCACAACACAGAGCTGACCAGAGCTCGTTCGCCTTCTCTACGATTCAACCCTCAAGAACCTCTGCCACACTCGCATACTCTTCCACCAGTAAACTTGGTACTAGTCGTTAATCTGGCCTACATGGGCAGAGGTAGCAACATCAGACCAATCAGGCCGCGTCGAACGGCCGTTCTAGGCGGAACCGACCTGTACGATCTAATTGGATAATGCTTTCCCGCCTCTCCATGTAGGCCACATTAGCGACTAGTATCGCAGATTCTCACCGAAGACGCACAACTGGTACGAATTTCGCCATTCTTATGCTTCAGAATACGCTATGGTGCAGCAGAACGTATCGACACTGTATCGTCACCCATTCGAGTAACCGCAGAAGTCGTCTACACGACACTTCACAGGATCGAGTCTATCAGCTGCCTTAGTAAAGGGTCTAGGAAGAACAACCGCACCACCACTAAGAATTCAACAAAGTAAAACCCGGAACGGCTATGAACGGCAGGCTACCCAATCAGGGTGAAACATCCGCTGCACGTGTCCTGGTTAGTTTGTTGCGCTTCCCTTCCTGATGTAGGCCACAATAACGACATATCAGCGTTCCTATTATACCATTTTCTCGTCGAATTGGACACTCTTCTAATCAAACTGGATACTTTTCAAACCAAACTGGGCACTTTTGCAGTGAAATTGGATATTTTTCAGATCAAATTTGGCACTCTTCTAAACAAAGCGTATGCTTCTGAAATCAAATCAATGAAATCAAATCTGAAATCAAAACTTCCAAATCAAAAAGATCTTCAGGCAGTTGAAACTACAGACTCAATAAGATGGTTAGATTAATTTTTGTTCGAGGAAAATCTGGTAGAACTTGCTTTGAATTTTTCAGCTCACCTGCCTCAATATGGGTAAAAATTTCATAAAAATTTCATTTTTTAAACAAAAACTAATAAATTAGGTTTTGTTTTGAAGCGCAACAAGGCAGTAAACATGTAGTGCATTTGAAGGCTGGATCGAGCCATGCACTGGCAAAGCAAGTCGCAATGTCTATTTGATTGATAGCGTAAATACTTCCTAAATGCAGCATCACTGTGAGTGTATGCGTTTTTTCAAATGTTTTCAATCTATGTTGTAACGGGTGAACCTCCACGCAAACAGAAATGTTGCTATCAATCGAATAAAAATCGCACAGTCTTGGAAGAGGGCATGGCATAAACTCTTTTTGGCACTAAAAATCGTCGCCTTCCCGCTCTTCAAAATAAGCTTTAAACCATCGTTTTCCTCAGCAAAAAAAAAGAATTTTATAGAATTTCAAACTAAAAAAAAACTAAGTGTAGCAGTCACTATGTAGTGTAACTAAGTGTTCACCTATTGGGAAATGAATTAAAACTTTAAATACAGTCATACTAAAATTTTACTTGAACAAAAATTATCCTACCTTTCTTGGAGAGTCTCTAGTTTAATGCCAAAGAAGCTCATTTCAATTTGAAAGAGTTCGTTTTGATTTTAACGGCCTGAGGCTAGCTTAGGCGAGTGTTTTTGTGTCCAATTTGTTTGAAAAGTGTCGAATTTGGTTTGAAGTATCCAATTCTGCGTGAAAATGGTACATGTCCTAGTGAAGAAATTGGCAATTCAGTCATCGGTTAGTAAAATATGGCTCGAAAAAGCAGTTCTTCATCCATTCCCGTTGGGCTCTATCTGGTACAGGGTGCGCCAAAATTATGGCGACAGCACATGCGCAAACAATTTTACCTTTTATTCGGCGCGTCTGCTTTTTTCGTCCTCTTATTGTTTTTATTGAGTCAACTATTAGGTTGTAACGAAATAAATGGCACTGAACCACTGTAAATTTAAACAGTTAATATCTCGGCTTGTAGGCAGGTTTATTAATCGAAATAAAAACCTTCTGATTCTACACATCTTTGACACGTGACACAAGCTTTTTTATCCCAGGAGCATAAAAATCAGAAGTTCTGGAATTTACGAAATCTTCGAAGGCACATTCGGCATCCGGTTGGTATTTGAATATTTTCCCCACCAAGATGTCGCCAAGATGCTTGAAGAAATGATAGTCTGTTGGGGAGGGGTCGGGAGAAAACGGAGGATGTGGTAGAGTTTCAATGCTCAGCTCATTCAATTTCCAAATCCAATCGTCGCCTGTTGTGCCAATCGTCGCCTGTTGTCGCACATTATCCATTTCTCGTCACAGGTTACGAGGCGATCAAGGAATGGGTCCGTTTCGTTCCGTAGAAGCAGTGCGGACGAGATCTCATATCGTCGGTTTCTTTGCTCCTCAGACAGCTCATGAGGCACCCATCTTTCCAGCTTTTTGGTCTTTCCAATTTCCTTCAGATGCCGGGCAGCTGTGTTGTGACTGACGCCAAGAACCTTCGCTATCTCCCTGGTACCTTGTGTGGATCCTCCTCTACCACATCTCTCAGCTTGTCCTCATCAACATCACTATGCCTCCCACGACCTTCATGTTCTTCCAAGCTCTCATCTCCATTCCGGCACTTCTGATACCAACGATACGCCGTCCGAATTGTGGAATATCCTTGACCGAATGCGGCGTTGATCTTCTCGTCCGCCTCCTTAGCTGTAGTGCCCAGCTTGAATTCATACAAGTAAATGCCTCGGATTACCCTTTTGTCCATCTGCAAAAAAGTCAATAAAACTCTAAAGTTTTCCCACTTTTACATAGAAAATTTGGTACTCACCGGTAGAGCAAAGTTTGCGCTTCTAAACGATATGCCACATGTTACGGTTTGTTCTTGATCAAACGCGTAAAGACGCGCCAAAAAATGGCGCGAGCCAGTGCCGTTTAATTCGTTACAACCTAATAGTTTATGCTTACCTCAGTCAAACATAACAATAAGTCGTTTTTCAAGATAGTGAAGCGTTCGTGCCACCGTTCTTAAATCATTGAGCTTTACCGTCAAGGCTTCTCGGCACGCTACATTCACCACCGTCTTGGAGTTCATCAAAGTATTATGAATACGTCCATCAGACGCTAAGAAGACCTGGGAACCGAGGATGATAGATCCGGACGGGAAAGACACTTATCTGTTACAACTACGGAGAACATTAGGAGGGTACGTGAACGAATTCGCAGAAAGCCGGCGCGCTCGGTCCGCCGGTTGTCGGGAAAATGGACATCATGGAGACGTCGTTGAGAAGAATCTTTCGTAAACTGGGACTTAAGGCCTACAAGAAGACCCACGTGCACCCTCCCGGACCTTAAAACAGGAAGGAGTTCCAGCTCACGGAGCAAGAATGCTGCAAGACTGGTGCAAAGGCAACTTTCCGCCATTCATCAGCTTCCCGAGTGGCCAGCCAACTCTCCGGATTTGAATCCGATGGATTACACGGTCTGGGCAGCTCTAGAAGCCAAAGCCTGCGGATAACCTCACCGCCCGGTGGATCCTTTAAAGAAAGGCGTGGGATGACCTCAACGCGCCTTACTTGCGTGCCGCCGTCGATGCCTTCCCGAAGCGTCTCAAAGTCTATATCGATGCCGATGGAGATATCTTCGAATCTCAATGTTGCGTATGGTTTACAATGGACTGGCAAACATTATTTCATCGTTGGTTTCTCGAAAGTACCGCATTTTCTCTCTCGGCGAATTGAAAACCTTGTCGTCATAAGTTTGGCGCACCCTGTAAACGTTTGAAATTGCATGCAATCCTCCGCCAAAAACGGCCGCAGTGCAGGTTAAATAGGACAAATTTGTATGAACCTTTTCAATTTTTTGTCGGAACGGGTCTAAGCGTACGTCGTTACTTTACAACAGGTCAGTACTACCGGTTATAGCATACTCTGACGTGATTTCACGTCAAATGTCCACCTCTTCGGGTGATCCCTCGCCTCTCCCCCATATTTTTGCATTTTAGCGATTGTATATGGCGAAAAGTCTGAATTGCTAGAACTAAAATCTCCTTCTGCCATATATGCTTGGTTACCACAGTCCTGGGTAGAGCTTTCAGTCAGTGAACATCCATTTCTCGTCGTGCTTGTTTTTGTTCTGAAGGAATACTAGTAGGAAGTGTCGTAACCCCGCGTGTATGGCAGTCAGTGATTTTAGATTTTTCGTTCAGGGATATAAGGGCCCGTTTATACTCGGTCGCGGAGCGACGAAACGCCACGTATTGTGGCCACATTGATCGGGCGAGGCGATCGATCAATTTGGACACTATACATGCCGTTGCGTCGCTTGGCGTCGGAAGTATAAACGGGGCCTAAGGCTACCAATTCTACGCCCAAAGTATAGAGGCATCCGACCAGAGTCGAAAACGTCATCCTGCAGCGTGAATTGTACCAATTGTGCGTCTTTCTTGAGTGAGAAACTGTGGAGAATCCAAATGCAGCAGAAGTTCATGGTCTCTGAACCGTAGAGAAAACGACGACGCTCTTCAGCTCGAGTGCCGTGGACCGGTTCTGGACTGCTAAGAAGAGGTGCCGTACCGTACCGCTACCTAAGCGACTTACCGTGCTCCCTTGCTAATCGCATATTTGGATCAGAGGAACTGCAGCGTCGACCTGTAGTCGGTCAGCGGTCTCTCGTCGAGCAGTAACGGTGTCTCATCTTTTGACGTCACTTAGCGCTTCCGTTGGACCAGTGAGTGTCCTGAATACTCAACGGTAGAAACTTTAGTTGCTACACAGCCATGGGCGGCCCTTTAATCTAGTGACGAAAAGCGAAATAAGCCACTATGAACACGGACAAAGAACATATCCAGTAAACAACCGAGCACGAGAATTGAGAGGATTATTGGGGACTCGCTTGCTGATGCTACCGCCAAAGGACGACTTCAGGAAAGTGCGAAAAAGCCTCAATCCATTATGGTTTGGGAGGAGTCACATCTTCAGGAAAAACTCCAATAGTCTTCGTCGAAGCTGTTGTAAAAATCAACGCAGCGGTTTACAAGGATATCCTGGAAAAGTTCTCAAGCCCTGGGCCGATGCTCACTTTGGAGAACTTTGGAGAAGCCTACTGGTGCTTTCAACAAGATTCTGCTCCAGCACACAAAGCGAAGGTGGTCCAGCGCTGGTGCGCCGAGCAGCTACCTCACACACAACAAATGGCCTCCAGTTCTTCGGACCTTAACCCGATGGATTATTCTGTGTGGGCCGTCTTAGAGAAAAAGGCCTGCTCTACCAGACACCCACATGTGGACTCTCTTAGGCCTATGTTGTACTCCGGCGACGCTGCTGCCGGCGACGTCGGCGACAGTGTTGAGCGGGTGCTACGCAGTGCGTACTGCTGCCGACAACAGCGTCGCCGAAGTATAACATAGGTTTTAAAGAAACTCTTTGAAATCCTGGCCCGAAACTGATGAACAGTCGCTGTGTGCCACATGCGAAGCGTTTGTCGAACGTCTGAAGGACTGCTAAAGGCAATCATTTTGAAAACTGTTGGCATGCTTTGAACTGTCATGTTTGTAGTAGATAAAATTGATAGTTCGAATTGATCTGCGAAGTTTGATTTCAAAATGCCAATGAATTTTTAGTGCCACGGGTAATTTTGCCGCAGCCTGTAGAACCGTCAACTAGCACTTCCGTATCTATCCTAGTCCGGGGGGGCACATAAGTAAAAAGTATTATATGTAACAAATCCACTTGAGACTTACTGAGCGGCCTCTACGGAACAACATGGGACCTAAACAAGAAAAGTCACAAAGAAAAAAATTACATTTGTTGCGATTGTAAGCAGGCAAAGTTGTGTGCTCTCCTCACCATGTTAGATCCTGGTTATAACATGTCAGCCGGCGGTCAGCACGAGGCATGCCTCTATTCCGTCGCTCTTTGCCTGCCGAGACGGTTGTAAACCGCGGCGATTTTTTATTTTTTTGTTTGTTCGTTTTTGGTTTCTTTTAGGTTCCTACTCGTTCTCTAGGAGCCGCTCGGTAGGTCTCAATTCATTCTGCTACCTACCTTTTAGTTATGTGGCCCCCGAACTAGGATAGATCCGCACTTCCTCCTAAAATATTCCATCCAGAACCGCCTCAAACAGTATGAAACCTCTCCTTCTCGTAGTGCCGTAGCTCCATTACTGATTACCAAAGAGTTGGAACGCTTCCAGCGCTGAACTGAACCAGAGGCGTGGCGGTCCCGCAACGATTCCTGTTACGGTAACGGTTTGAGAACGTGGTACCCCAGTAAGAACGTCTTGTCAGAAAACTTCTAGCCCCTCATGTGTTTACACGTACACACAGTTCTAGCTTCCAAATTTCTGAGACAAGGCCTCCGAATATTATGAAGGAGAAAAAGGGAGGATCTAGACCGTCCTAGATTAGCACCCTGAGGCCAGATTCATTAACCGTTTACCGTTTTTTAACGATACATCGGTTGTCGTGTCTGTATCTCTGAACCTCTCTGTATCACATACTACGTAGGCCACTATGGTGAATCCGCGGTGGGATGATACCGCGGTATCGTTGATGAATCTGGCCCCTGATGGTGAGAAGACTTGAGAACAAAAATACCGTCAGACGTTTGAAAGACGTTGGCTGATGGATACCGGTAAACGCACCTGAACATGGGACCTGCCGTAGCTGCATCGTCTCCTGGGTGAAGTCGATTTTAGGCGAAGAAGGGCATCGACGAAACGGCATTCTGGAAAAATTCAAAGGACCGGTCAGGGTTCACATTGGGGCAGGGTTTCCATATTGGAGCGTCACAGCTGGGTTAGCCCGGCGGTGTTTAGGGAACGGTCAGGACGTTCGAAATGTCTGCACATCCGTCACCTGTGGACACTCGATCTTCCCCGTGCTGCACGCAACAGCCGGCGCTTCCTCCGACTGCGCCACCACGCGTCCACTTCAGAATGCGTCACTTCTTCTCAATTTTATTCGCGAATTGCATTAACGCCCTTCGGAAACAATCAAATCACCGCAAAATCAACCGTTAATGAATCCCTTTGCGGGATGCGCCACGCATTCTACTTCGAAGGTATTTCGTGGAGGCAATCAGAATGCGTGTTTGGGTTATACATTGACCTGCGGGGCCAACAAATGGACGGGTCAGTATTTTATGCTTCCTAGAAGAATCTGGCACGTCTTCATCGGAAGACGGTGAGGAGGTACAAAATGTGGCCACGCTCCTCGCCGGAGGGGAGAGGTGAAAGGCTTTGCGGCCTGGGCGAGGAAAACCCAAACCAGGAGCCTGAAGTCCGGACACGCGACAGACGGCGCCTCCTCCGACTGCGCTACCGCGCGCCCTAGAATCACTTAGAACGGGCAAATATCTGTGAGACATAAGGGTGTTTCAAACGATGTACACCCTGTCTAGAAGGTGATAACTTTGCCGGTAGTGAAGGTACTGAAGAGGCTAAGAGCGTAAATGAAAGCTTAAGAAAATAGAAATTTTCTGACATATGAGCGGCAAGGAATGCGCCGCGCACTTCTGAATTCCTGCAATTGCTCTCGCTTGATTGGGTTTCGCTCGAATGCTTGTTATAATTTCTCCATAAACTGGCGATATCGAATGATTTATGCTTCTTTTAAACTTTAAAACCTAAAAAAACACTAGGCTTGAGGTAAATTGCAGGGAATCCTAGAAGTGCAGGTACTGTTTGAAAGGCTCTAACATTGCTGCTAGTGAATTTTTTGAAGATGCTTGAGACTAGAATATGAAAGCAAAAGATAACAAAAACTCTGCGACGGCTTGGGCTGAATGCCTGTAGTAATCTTGTCACTAATTGACCACATTAACCTGTACTGTACTTCTTTCAACGTTAAGACCTTGACAGTGCACTGTAACTTCATGAGAACCTATAACATCTCCAAAAACTTTACTAGCAACAATTCCTATTCAATCTGTCTTTGCTCTTGGAAGAGGTTCCGCAGATGTGGAAGGAAGCCATAGTTACAGCGATTCCAAAGAGTTCTAGCACTTGTCTCCTAAGTAATTATCGACCAATTAGCCTTACTCCAACAGCGGTTAAAGTAATGGAGAAAATAGTGTGCGAGAAAATTCATACTTGGCTTAACAAATTAAAAAAAATAATAAATAAATAAATTATTCCTCGGCAACAGCACGGATTTTTATCTGGTGCCTCGACAGCAACCAATCTAGTTGACTCGCTCTATGATTTCTCGTATGCTATCAATAATGGAAAATTTGTTGATGTGCTATATCTTGATTTTTCTAAAGCGTTCGACAAAGTATGTCATAAAATATTGCTTGATAAATTGGAAATGCTTGGGATTCGAGGCAAAGTGCTGAATTGGCTGAGATCTTCTTCTTCTTCTTCTTCTTCAGCGTCTGTCCCGCTTCGTAGCGGGGTCCGCTATGCTGGTCTCATGACGCCACCTCTCCCGATCCAGCGCTAGATCAGGGTGGACACCAGCAACCTTCAAGTCCATATGTAACGTGTCAGACCAGCGCTGCTTCGGACGCCCTCTAGGCCGCTTTCCTACCACCTTGAACTTAAGGCCTATCTTGCGGACGCTGTCTTCTTCTCCGCGCAGAACGTGGCCGTACCATCGTAAGCGAGCTTCGCGCATCTTGTCCGCTATCGGCGTGACTCCGAACTTCTGCCGAATGACATCGTTTCGGATGCGGTCCAGGCGCGTGACTCCAGCCGTCCAGCGCAGCATCTTCGTCTCCATGACGCTGAGGCGCGTTTCATCTTCCTTGGTCGCAGGCCAACACTCAGCACCGTACATCGCTACCGGCCGGACGACAGTTCTATATATTTTTGACTTCAAGCGCTCTGGCATCTTCCTATCGCAGAGCACGCCAGTCAACGAGCGCCACTTGGACCAAGCTGCACTCACGCGTGAGTTCACTTCAATCATCAGATTGCCATCGGATGCTACTGCTGATCCCAGGTACTTAAAAACCGAAGTCCGTGGGAGCTCGATGCCGTTAACCTTGATGGAGCTGGACTCATTAACGTCAGTCGTTAGATACTCGGTCTTCTTCACGTTCAATCTGAGTCCAAAACACTCCAAGCGATCACACCAAGCTTGCACCTCTCCCTCGAGTTCACCTTTATTTTCGCTAGCGAGCATTACGTCATCAGCATAAAGCAGTGTCCAGGGGACTGGCTTCTGAAGATCTCGTGTAATGGCGTCCATGACGACAACAAAGAGGAGTGGGGAAAGCGCAGAACCCTGGGGTACCCCGACAGAGATGGGGAACTCCATCGAGGTTCCGGCTGCAGCTTGAACTCTACTCTTTGGGCAAGAGTAGAGGATTCGCACCCACTCTATGAACTCTTCAGGAACTCCATGTCGTCGCAGGGCGTACATATCACTTCACGCGGTACGCGGTCAAAGGCCTTCTCCAAGTCGAGGAAGGCGATATGCACTGGCTTCTGTTTCTCGCGATGCTTCTCTAACAAGAGGCGGGCGGCATGTATGGCATCAATGGTGCCACAGCCAGCTACGAAACCGCACTGATTGCTGGAAAGCTGGACGATGTCACGAATTCGACCATCGACAATTCGCTCAAAGATCTTCATGCTGTGCGAGAGCAAGCGAATCGGACGGTAATTGGAGCAGTCTGCAGGACTGCCCTTCTTCTTCCAAATCGGAATCGTCGTACTTTGGCGCCAACACTCAGGCGCTTTTTTCTCCGCCACAACCTGATTAAAGAACTTCGCCAACCACTCAGCAGGGTACCAAAACTTCGAATTCCACAGTTCTGCTGCCACGTCGTCGGGCCCAGTCGCTTTGCCTGGCCTCATCTTCTTCAAAGCCGCTTCAATCTCCTCCACGGTGATCTTCTGAACGGGGCCGTGGATCGGAGCCTTTGAGGGGATGGCTGGATGAGGAAATTCTACTGTAGAGATTTCCTCAAAGTAATCGCGCCATCGCTTCAATGCCTTCTTGCGGTCCATAAGAAGATGGCCGTTCTCATCATTGATGCCGAAGAACTTCTCGATGTCCTCGGTCTGGCGATGGCGGCTCTTAGCAAGTCGGTATAGATACCGCTCACCATCGCGAGACTCAAGCTTCTCGTTGACATCTTCATAATGAGTGGCTTTTGCAACAGCCACGGCCTTCTTTGCAGCTTTCCTCGCTTCTTGGTACTTCCGCCAGTTATCGGCTGTCTTGTCGCTGAGAAACACGTGATAGAGCGACTTCTTCTCTCGAACTTTTGCTTTCACATCATCTGTCCACAGCCACGCCTGCTTTTCGACCTTGCGTCGTCCAGGCACCGTGATGCCGAGCTCCAACCTTGCAGCTTCACGTATCGCGTCGGCAGCCTTCTTCCAAGTTTCGTCGACAGTTGTGACTGTCGGTAACCGCACGCGAGAAATCACAGCTGCTTCCTTCTCTCTCATTCGCCACCACTTGATTCTCGGTGCACCGCATCGCTCGACCTGCTTCTGCCTTGGAGGGGCAATCTTTAGGGTGCAGATCAGCGGTCGGTGCTGTGGGGCGACCGTCTCATACGGCACAACCTTCGCATCTGTGACAAGACTTCGGTCGCGATCCTTCACAAGGACGAAATCTATCTGAGACTTGGAGTTCCCACTATAGTATGAGATGAGGTGGGAGTCGCGTTTATGAAATACGGTGTTTACTATGGTGAGGTTATGCGATTCCGCATATTCAAGGATACGCTCACCATCGGCGTTACGCGACCCGTAACCGAATCCACCATGACAGCTGTACCCGTTTTTCGTCGCGCCGACGTGCCCATTAAGGTCACCAGCGACTATGATGACATCTTTCGACGGCACCTCTGCTGTCTTCTCATCAAGGAGGCTCCAAAACTCATCCTTGGCTTGATCGGAGCAGCTAGTCTGCGGAGCATACGCAGAGAAGAAGTGATAGAGTCGCTCCTTAGCGGCAACAACGATCTTCATCAATCGATCGTCAAAGCGTTCGACGCTTACAATCGAGTCACGAAATCGTTCGGAGACGATGACTCCAACTCCACTGGTGGTTCTGGGACTTCCACATAGAACGGCCTTGAAGCCTCGTCCTATGTCCCTAGACTTGCGGCAGGACCACCTCGTCTCCTGCACCGCCAGAAATCAACTCTTCTACGCTCCAGTGCTTCAACCAACTCACACGAGCGGCCCGTCAACGTACCCACATTCAGCGTTGCCACACGGGTCCTGCTGACGTTACGGGACTTTCGGACTAGCTCAGTTGCCCCCCGATGCCGTCCTCGCATCAGGGACCCTCGCATACTTCTCACACTCGCCGGGCTCTGCGAGTGCGCGTCGGCTCCCGCGGACGCATAGCACTATCTCGATACTCATGTAACGTCATCAACCATGTGATGTGACATGGGTCTTCGTAGGCCGGCCTGTCACAAAGGCCTGTCGCCTGCATTCGAGTGTCCGTGCTTAGCTTAGCTCGCAGAGCGAGCAGTTTCCAGTGGCACCACGTGGAGGAACGGACATCGCCACCACTGAATTGGCTGAGATCGTATCTATTAAATAGAGGCATGACAGTTAGGGGAAGACATAGCTTCTCTATGAGGTATGCTTGTGAAAGTGGTGTCCCTCAGGGAGGAGTTTTGTCTCCTTTGTTATTCATGATTTACACTATTGATATTCCTCAATTCCTAAAAACTCCTGCTGAGATGAAAATGCAGTTCTATGCTGATGACGTTAAACTATATGGTATGTATGATAATGGAAACAAAACCGAGGTACGCTTGGCGCTTCAAGGATCCATTGAACGAATGCATCTCTGGGCAAATTGCTCTGGTATTCCTCTTTACACGGAAAAGTGTGCTGTTATGCATATTGGAGATGACGACGTGCCCTTATATGCCATTGAAGCAGCTTAAAACCTGCCGTTACACAAAAGATCTTGGCGTAGTGTTTGACAGTGATCTGATGTTCTCGATACACATTGACGGTATAGTTCGTAAGGCCTACAGCACTCTGTTTTCTTTATTCCGTAATATAAAATGCTCCACGGATCTCCCTCGATAGAGAGCCTTCGGGCTCTCTTATTAAGAGGGATCTCGGGCCGCTTGTCGCAGGGCCACGTGGCGCGTCCCCGGGTGGTGTATAGGGGAATTAAACGCGAACCAAATGCGACCGTGTACTGCCCAGAGACGCAGGTGGGATGCAGGGGATGGACTCCTTGCTCCTGCTGTGTCGGGTCGATGCGTTCCTTGTGCGTGGGAGCGGCATGTTCGTGCACAGTGTGCGTGGATGTGTCCGTGACTGTGCGGATTGTAACTGTGTCGGCTCGGCCAAAAGCTTGCACTCGGTAGACTGGGAGTACATGTAAGGCGATTCGAGGCCGCCTTAAGTCTCGCCCCGTCCCTTCGGGCAGTCTGGCTGGCTGCCCGGAGTACGCCGCCCGCACGACAGAGCCTGACTAGCTACCCGTGTTGTATTCCAGTCAAACACAGCAGCACTAAAGGGCCTCATTCCCCTGACCCCGAAAGAGCCCCCATTTCTGCAGCGATGGGAAGGACGAGTACGGAGAGGCTGCTAAAATCTCAGGCCTAACCAGGCTGCGCAAACTGAGAAGGACTAGGATGACGATCTGTACTTACAACGCCCGCACGCTTGCGTCCGAAGCATCCGTCGAGGACCTGATGATGCAAGCCAGGAAGATCAAGTACGACGTCATCGGACTGACCGAGACGAGAAGACACCACCCCCTACACGCCGCCTACGACTCCGGAGAAGAACTGTTCCTCGGAACATGCGACAGCAGGGGAGTAGGCGGCGTTGGTGTCCTCGTCAACACGCACTTGGCCATGAACATCGATTCGTACGAGTCTCTGACTAGCCGAATCGGACGTCTGCGACTGAAGCGATGTGGCTCCGTGCCAGCCTTGACTGTATTCGTCGCGTATGCCCCAACATCCGACTACGACGACGAAGACGTCGAGGCCTTCTACGTGGAGCTGGAGAAGTTCTATAAGGAAGATCACACCTTCTACAAGGTGATCGTCGGCGACTTCAACGCCAAGATCGGGCCACGAAGGTCGCCGGAAGAACTTCACATCGGAACCCACGGTTTGGAGTGGAACGAGCAAGGTGAAAGGCTGTCTGAGTTTATCATGTCGACCAAGACCATCCATGGAAACTCGCAGTTCCAGAAGCCTCCCTCCCTACGATGGACCTGGGAATCCCCCGGTGGCCAGTTCCACAACGAGATCGACCACATCATCTTCAATCGCAAGTATTGCCTGACCGATGTCTCCGTTGTCCCCAAGTTCTACACGGAATCGGACCACCGCCTCCTTCGCGCGAGGTTCCGCTTTTCGCGTCAAGGAGAGAAGGCCGCGAAGTTCAAGAAGAGGAATCCCAGAACGACCATCAACTGGGATCTCTACACCTCTCTTGTCGGCCTTTGGGAAGATGCCGTCATGGACAACGTCGACGAGGAATACGATCGCTTCGTGCACCATCTCCACGATAGTGCTAAGGGAGCCGAGAGCTTGAAGACCACCAAGAGACGCCTGTCTCCGGAAACTCTCGAGCTGATACGCCAGCGTGGAGCAGCACGAGCGTCAGGCAACTACCAACTGACGTCCGAGCTTGCAAAGCTATGCAGAGCGGCGATAAAGGAAGATCTCAAGGAGAGAAGGGCGGAAGTGTTGGCTGAAGCAGCAGAAGCAGGGCTGAGCATTCGCAATGCCCGCCGGAACTTCGCCAACTTCAAGACCAAGATGACCGCTCTCCGACGTCCTGACGGAACCATCACCTCTTCCAGAAGGACCATGGAGAAAGTCATCCACGACTTCTACTCCGATCTCTTCGATAGCCACGTCCACCTGCCCCCATGCCATCTTCCGCAGGATGGATACGTCGTTCCCTCTGTTCTCCCTTCCGAGATCCGACACGCCATCTCGTCGGTGAAGAAACGTACAGCACCCGGTTCTGACAGGATCAGAGCTGAACACCTGAAGAACCTCCCGCCAGCGCTCATCAACACCCTGGCGCGGCTCTTCACACGCTACCTGTCCGAATGCAAGGTTCCATCTCAGTGGAAGACCAGCAAGACCGTTTTGCTGTACAAGAAGGGAGACGTGCACGACATTGGCAACTATCGCCCGATCTGCCTGTTGTCCGTAGTCTACAAGCTGTTCACTCGAGTCATCCTGAATAGGATTAGTAGAACTCTGGACGAAGGACAGCCACGCGAACAAGCAGGATTTCGGAGAGGATTCAGCACGATCGACCACATACACACCATTACGAAGCTCATCGAAGTGTTGCGAGAGTACAAGCTGCCGCTGTGCCTTACGTTCATCGACCTGAAGAAGGCATTCGACTCCGTCGAGACTGAAGCGGTCATGGAAGCCCTGCTCACCCAGGGCGTTCCTACTCAGTACATCAGAGTCCTTCGAGAGCTGTACAGTGGATTCACGACCAAGATCTCACCATTCTACAACGACGTCGTCATTGACGTGAAGAGAGGGGTTCGACAAGGGGATACCATATCCCCGAAGCTCTTCAGCGCCATCCTCGAAAACGTCATGCGCGAACTAGAAGGGGAAGACATGGGAGTGAAGGTCGACGGCCGGCAACTGCACCATCTTCGCTTCGCTGACGACATCGTGCTCATAACCCCGAGCATCAGTCAGGCGGAACGAATGCTGGCCGACTTCGATCGTGTATGTGGAAGCGTTGGACTGCAGCTGAATCTTACGAAGACGATGTTCATGAAGAACGGATGGGTTTCTGATGCCCCATTCTCGCTCAACGGAACGAACATCTCCGAATGCTCCAGCTATGTGTATCTGGGTCGCGAAGTCAACATGACCAACGACCTAGCACCAGAGCTGAGCAGAAGGAAACGAGCGGCTTGGGGAGCTTTCAAGAGCGTCGAAGAAGTCGTGAAGAAAACGAAGAACGTCCGACTCCGTGCCCACCTATTCGACTCCACTGTTCTTCCTGCCCTAACATACGCCTCAGAGACCTGGGCTATACGAAAGCAGGATGAACACGCGATCAGCGTCGCGCAGCGTGGAATCGAGAGGACGATGCTCGGAGTGACACGACTCACGCAAGTGAGAGAAGGCCTCCGGAGTTCCGAGCTTCGCCGACGTTCGAAGATCAGAGACGCTGTCGCATGGGCCAAGTCGTCGAAAATTAGGTGGGCCGGCCACGTAATGCGATTCGCAGACACCCGCTGGACGAGAGCCGTCACAGATTGGATTCCGCGGGATGTCAAAAGAACACCAGGACGCCCACCAACGCGTTGGTCGGACTTCTTCGTGAAAGCCCTGAACGACCGATATGACGCTCTTCGTGTCCCTCGAGCGAGGAGGATCCATTGGACCACTCTGGCACGCGACAGGGACGAATGGAGACGCTGCTGGCGCCCGCTCGAGCAAGTCGATGATCAACGGGACGACAGGTGATACAGGTGATAAAATGCTCTGATGAAGCAATATTGCTGAGACTTTATAAGTCTCATGTGCTGCCTCATCTTGAATACTGTTCCCCAGTTTGGAATCCCCACTTGAAGAAGGATATTCTCAAACTAGAAAGAGTGCAGCAGGTCTTCACTCGTCTACTCTGGTATAGAGTAAAGCGGCCTCAAAGTGGTACCGTCATGCCTAGTTATGCCGACAGGTTAAATATGCTTGGTTTGAAGACACTGCAGGAGAGGCGCATTGCTTCAGACTTGACATTTTGTTTCCGAGTTCTTCGAAAGGAATCAAAATTATTGGCAAGCAAGTACTGGGTATTTGGGCCATCAAGCATGCGTAACGGTAGGTTTAACGTTCATTATCGTAGAATTGGATGGAAAAAATTTTCATTGATGTTTAACAACCTATTTAACCGTTGTGCCAGGTGGATGCAGCTGCTACCATTGACAGTGTTTGAAGCTGACAATAGCTTTGCAATCAAAAAAACAACTGAAGAAACATAACCTTTTGCAGCTGTTAGGAAGCGCATAATGCTTAAGTTTTACCATTCCTATTTCAGATGCTGCCTTGTGGTGAGGTTCGCATGATGTTGGCTGTACGGGGAGGAGTGTTACTAGCTGCCTGATGCCAAATTCGTCGTATCATTGTTTCTTAACCTTCCGATAGTTAATGTTCTAGACAGGTGTGACTCCTTTTTTCTTGCATTGCTCTCATTTGAAACTACATTGGCTATAACTCTAACACTCGTGCAATGTTAACGTGTTGCCCTTGTCTTAATACTGGGACGATTCCCTTTATCACAACACTTTGTGGCCTAAGGCTTGGTTGTTAGGGGAGATAAGTGAGTTGATTGGCAAAAGAGCTTGGACTTGATCTAAAATGTTTCGAAAATTTTTGCCATTTTACAGGATGTTTCGGTTTTTTGTGGTCAACCCGCTGCGGCTATAGAAGCGACAATGGCTGGCACTGAAAGAAGCATTGCCTCGCCTAGGTACTATACATTGGATCCGAATGAATCATTTTCGGATATCCGATTCGGATAACCTGATCCGAATCATCCAAAAATCCGGTGTCCGCGAAATTGTCGTTATCCGAATCATCCAAAAATCCGGGGTCCGCGGAATTGCCGTTATCCGAATCATCCAAAAATCCGAGGTCCGCGAAATTGTCGTTATCCGAATCATCCAAAAATCCAGGGTTTGCAAAATCACCGTTATCCGAATCACCCAATTATCCGAAGGTTTTCGATCGGATCCATTGTATCGAATGAATCATTTTCGGATATCTGATTCGGATAACCCGATCCGAGTCATCCAAAAATCCGATGTCCGCAGAATTGTCGTTATCCGAATCATTCAAAAATCCGGTGTCCGCAGAATTGCCGTTATCCGAATAATCCAAAAATCCGGTGTTCCCGAAATCGTCGTTATCCGAATCATCCAAAAATCCGGGGTTCGCAAAATCGCCGTTATCCGAATCATCCAATTATCCGAAAATTTTCGATTGGATCCAATGTATACTAGGTACGTAGGGTTACATCCTGACGCTTAGGTGTCGACCAGCCAAGAACGTTGCTCGAGAGTGGTTTATTATAAACACACTATAGCTGGGCTGGGTTTTAGAAAACCGATTCATTCTACTCTCCATGTGCTACTCCTTCGCATTGCCTAACTTCCCTGCCGACAATGTGTCTCACTCAGTAAAATTTGTGGCAAGACTTCTGTGTGTGGTAATGCACTGTGGCAGACTGATGTAGGTTTCTCCTTAAACACTAGTGACGCTATCTTTGCATGGACCCGGCCGGCTACACACTATTATCTAACCATAATTCTGCATCTATATCCTCTTGCCACTGATATCTTCACTCCTGATATAGAATTTCGTCACCGACATCTCTGTTAGGTGAATAAACAGGATCGGATATCAATTCTAATGGGGTTGTCTTGTGATTTAAGCTATAAGGGTTCTACTTAGCCACGCCTACTCATTGCACTATAGGTGACACAGTTTTCAAGTGTAAATTGAGGGCACTGCGAGGGAAAAGGCCATCAGATTTCTGTTGCTTTGGAATGGAGGTGTTCTAAGCACGTTTTAGTATTGCGCCGTTCTATGTTGTTTGCGAGTTTGTTTTTTTCAGCTACGTTTTAGAAAGGTGTTTATTTTGTTACTAACTTCTTATTTACTTTGTTGTTTATCCTTTGTTTTTTTTTCAGAACTGGATCTGTTTTAGACGTGCATGACGACCTGTGCAGGGTTTTGCGCACCTTTGAGTGCAATAAATAAATAAATAAATAAATAAATAAATAAATAAATAAATAAACAATGGTATGACGTCCCATATACCGCTTGCTCTTAGGATACCCCGCATTTTGTAACAAATTGTAGCGCATTGTCAAGTTTTAAACGTTAAAAGAAGTACAATACCAATTAATGTGGTCAATTAATGACAACATTGTAACAAGCATTCAACCCATGCAGAATCAATCGATTCTAAAATGCAAGAATTCAGGAGGATGCATGGCGCAATCATGACTATTTGCACTTCACAGAATTTGCACCAACCTCTGCTTTCATATGAGTCTTAAACATCTTCAGAAACCTTCACTAGGAGAAATGTTATGACTTTTCAAACAATACTAGCATTTTTTAAGATTCCGGATCTATCCTAGTCCAGGGGCACATAACTGAAAGGTAGGTAACAAAATAAACTGAGACTTACCGAGCGGCTCCTAGAGAACGAGTTGGAACCTAAAAGAAACCAAAAACGAACGAACAAACAAAAAATCGCCGACGTTTACAACCTTCTCGGCAGGCAACGACGGAATGGAGGCATGCCGCGTGCTGACCGCCGGCTGACATGTCATGACCGGGATCTAACATGGTGAATAGGGCGCATGAAGCCGCATGCCGCGTGCTGACCGTCGCTTGACATGTTATAACCAGGATCTAACATGGTGAGAAGGGCTCCCAACTTTGCCGGCTTACAACCGCAACAAATGTAATTTTTCGTTTTTTTCTTTGTGACTTTTTCTTGTTTGGGGTCCTATATTGTTATGTAGGAGCCGCTCGGTAAGTCTCAAGTGGATTTGTTACATATAATACTTTTTAGGTAAGTGGCCCCCGGACTAGGATAGATCCTAGATTCCTTGCATTTGTCACAGTCTGTAGTGTTTTTAAGTTTTGGCTAATTAATTCAGTAAATCTTCACGCGAAAAATAACCAGCCGAACACTCCATGAGAACTCTTCTTTCACCTCGCCACTTGACCGGCACAGTAATGTCAACGACATTTGTCTCATCTGAATTGCCATCCAAAAAGGAGTTTAGTAGCACCAGCTCAGCTCTTGAATACTTGGGCCAGATTCATCAACCGATTACCGTCCTCTAACGGTGAAAATACCGCCAAAACCACCTGATATATCATTCATTAGCGTCAGTTTTGGTGGTATTTTCACCGTTAGAGGGCGGTAAGCGGTTGATGAATCTGGCCCAAGAATTCAAAAGCTGGTGCTACTAAGCTAATTTTTGGAGAGCGATTCAGATGAGACAAATGTCGTTGACATTACTGTGCCGATCAAGTGGCGAGGTGAAAGAACAGTTAGTTCTTATGGAGTGATCCGTTTATTTCTCGCGTAAATAGTTACTGAATTAATTAGCCGACGTGGTTTTACTGAGGTAATACGTCAAGTGACCTTCAGTTAATTTAGACATTCGCGTCTGATTACGAGCTTCAAAGAACAAATCTCTCTCCCACCGGGTGGGATCAGAACTTGTGTAATTGTCGACGAGGTAATTAACCCTCAGACAACATCAGCTGACTGAACGCGGCTTTAAAAGCCTCCCCTTTTCGACGGAAAGCAAAGCCACCCAGACTCCAACACCATGCAGACTTTGTTCCGACGCTGTCAACGCCACGCAGAGAAGACGTGAGCTCTTCGCTGTCTCTGTAGGGTGTCGTGCCGGAGTGCGATAAGGTGGCATGACGGTCGGTTTTTGATGTGGCATTGGATTGGCGTCTTCTGTCAACGTACTCCAGCTGTCACCTTGGCGTCTTCGTGCTCCTCTGCCGCTGCCGACGACGACATCTCATTCGCATTCGCTGCTTAGTGGCACTCGATTCTGCACCTGAAACTGTGGACCTGTGCTATTCTTGACGACCTGCTCGACACAGAAGTTCCCCCACGGAGACCTTCCTGTTCAGCCTAATGTGGTGATTGTGCACTGGTGAGGTACGACCGCGACTTCATCAGGCCTCAGTCATCCACATTCGACTGAATCGCTTGAATTGTGTGGCACTTACATCGCCCTCTTTTAGCCCCATTGTTTAAACCTGGAGGTTCTCAACGACTTATTGTCAATATAGGATGTAGGTGTCCGGTCGCATGTTAGCGCACTCGGAAGAGATGCCGCCTGCCGGGTGCACTCGATTCCAGGTTCTCGGTTCGGATTTCCAGCCCAGGCCAATCAAGTCTTTCATCTCTATGGTGTTGATTAGTTGGCGCTAACTTTGTCCGGGAAGGGTAAAACTACTTGTGCCTCGGCTGGTCACCGCAAATCATGGATCTATCCTAGTCGGAGGGGTCATCCACATGATGTATTGAGTCATCATTCCTCCTTTGAACATAGCCGAAAGCTTCACTTTGGTGCCTAGGATATTGACGGTTCTTACAAGGGAAGGGTTTCGGCCTCCCATGCAACTTCGAGTTGAGACCAGGATCATTAGAAAGAGCTCGGAATGCTGATTACGAATATGGGTGTTAAAATTGCAAAACGAAACTCCTGAGCGAGTTACGGCCTGCCGAAATCCGGGGCCTCACCACAGGTTGGCTGTGCGACGCAGCGGGCGCGAGAGTGGTGAGTCATTGGGGCTCTGTAGGAAGGGCTCGCCAGTTGCGGCGGGGGCGCAGGAGTGGTTCTCCCGCTCATCGGGCGCGACGTCCTTGGTTCGGTTCCCGTTACTGCAGCCTTTTTTTTGCAAATCATTTGACTTTGATGTGAATTATCTTCTTTTGTTGTGAATTATGACACGTGTCTGACTAAATAGCCGGGAAAACTACCATACACGTTTGTAAAAATGCATGATGGCAAAAAACTGCTATAGAGACATTTTTACCTACTATTTTGCACAAATAGGTTCTAAATCAAATACTGAATAACTAGAGGTGTTTCTAACAACCTTGGCATTCATGGAACAAAGCAAAAAATGTGTGAAGTAAACAGGTAGTTGATCTACTGCTTTTTCTTCACTCACTATGTCCTTTTCACCAGCAAAAGTGGTGTCCATTCTTTCCGCTGAATTTGGGGTGCCAGAGTAAATAAAAATGTCACCATAGCAGTTGTTTGCCTTCAAGCATTTTTACAAACGTGTATGGTAGCTTTCCCGGATATTTAACCAGACAAGTGTCATAATTCAGAACAAAAAGTCATTTCGAAGATGAATTATGATTTGCAAGAAGTGGGGAACAACGGGGACCGAACCAACGACGCAGCACCCGACGAGCGTGAGCGCTACCCCTGCGCCACCGCCGCAGCTGGCGGGTCCTTCTTACGAAGCCTCGATGACTTACCACTCTCGCGCCCGGTGCGTTGTACAGCCAGCCTGTGGTGAGGCCACCAGTTTTCGGTAGATCATAACTCGCTCAAGAGTTTCATTTTGCAATTTTGACACCCATATTCGTAATCAGCATTCCGAGCTCTTTCTAATGATCCTGGTCTCAACTTGAAGTTACATGGGAGGTCGAAACCCTTCCCTAGTTAGTGAAATTCAGAAGAGATGAGAGCGTGGCATAAAAGCGCGGACACACTTGTCATTTTGAGATTGCCCTTCCCTCTCCCGACTAGGATAGATCCGAAAGTCATTGTATAGATTTACTTGAATAATATAAAGGAATGAAAATAAACTTTAACGTTTCGTTTCGCCACCTTCGTTCAGACGAACCTCATTTACTATTATATCACGCTCCCCGGTGGCAAGGAGATGCTATAGTTTTCATTTTTGCTCAAGCCTAGAGCAGCTGTTATCGAAGATAGAAGCTGTTAGAAGAATGTTTAGTTGCGATCTAAACTCTTGCGCCAGCCGGGAGTCGAACCCGCACCTTCTGCTTCCCGGGCAGCGATGCTACGCCTTATACCACCAGCGCTGTTTGACCGGACAGAACATCCACGCTTAAGCCTAGAGTGGCTGTTATAGAAGATAGAAGCTGCGGCGTAGCATCGCTGCCCGGAAAGCAGAAGGGGCGGGTTCGAGTCCCGCCTGGCCAAGAGTTTCAATCGCAACTAAACACCCTTCTAACAGATGCTATAATTTTATAGCTATTTTTTAACAAACATAATGCTATATGCTATGCTGTATGCTTTATAAATACTTTGAACCTTTTTATCTAAATAGGATTACAATTTGCATTTTAGAAATTTGAATTTTTAGAAATAGGCCAGATACGGATTCAAATTGCCTCCATGACATCCTGTAGAAGTAAAATGCATGGCGCCTCCGAAAAGGGGTTGATTAACGCCGTCTTTTGTCCTTTGTCCTTTACAAAGGCATCTCAGGACAAATATTTACCTAAAAGTTAAGTAAATGCTAGCTTGCTTGACTTTTGTCGCCAATTCAATTAGACTTACGGGCTCATTATAGTAGCGCAGTCGAAAAGAAACGTTGACTGTCTTAGTCACCTTGAGTTGGTTCATAGTTTATGTCCCGCTTCAGACGCTCACCTCCCCTAAGGCGGCCAACCGATGGAAAAGCCAGTGTTTTATCCTTCCCATACTGTTAAGTTGTCCGGAAAGTTCTCAGCGTTTTGTGTTGCTATTTTCCATTCGTCTATTATTAAGAAAACGTTCAAGTTGCACTGCGCATTAATGCTACTCTTTGTACAGAGTTTTTCGCTCTATCTGACTAAATAATGTACGTTTCAACGTTATTTTATATTTCTGTTCTTGAGGGGCTTATTGAAGTAGAGTCCCCTCTTATTACGACACGTTTGAAGGGACCGGAGAAAATCCGCGTTATAAAGGGAGTCGCGTCCTAACCGGAGCTGACCTTTTTTTTACACCATTTCACGCACAGATTTATCTAAAATCACATTAATTGACTAAATATGGCTATAGCGACGAACCATGTGGCCATGAAAAGAGTATGAAGGCAAAAAACAACTTTAGGTTGCTTCGCACTTCGTACTTCGTCGCGGCGCGACGCGATGCTATCCATTGAGGCCAAATCGATTGATCGCGTCGCTTGATCAATGTGGCCACAATACGCGGCGTCGCGTCGCTCGGCGTCGAAGTATAAACGGACCCTTAGAGATAATTTCTATAATATGCTTAAGTATAACAGACATATGTGAGGAATCACAAGTATACGACTAGGTTAGACATCGTCAACAACAAAAATAAATTTAAAAAAAGCTAAGCAAACTGAGGCTGCAAGATCATTTGGTTGCGATAAAAATTCTCGCACCAAGCAGGACTCGAACCCGCACTCCTTGCCTTCTGGAGGGGGTGCTAGTCCAATATACCATCAACGCTGATAAACCGTGCACCACATCAACGACATCTTCGTTGTAAATGGTTTATCAGCACTTTCCCATGATTTGGTAATGTTTAGTGCAATAGAACAGCGCTATTGCTGTAATCTTGTCCAAAATCAGAGGATGCAGGCAAAAGACCTGCAAGGTACGAGAGTTCTGACCTCAACAAAATCTCTTCCAGCACTATATAACCTCTATGCCGGCTGCTCTGAGCTCGAAGCAAATATGTAGGGATTGTTTTGAATAACCTGAGTGACACCCACATTTTTTCTTGTTCCCGATAGAGGAAATCTCCCAACATATGGCAACTTCTAACGACTACCGGCACTGTTCCAGTCTTCCACTATACTTTACACATTGCTAACTATGAACACTTGTAAGCCACGCACGCGAGAAAAACGTAGATGTGCATCTAACTCGTTGTCGCACAGGTGCTATGCCTCACTATGAACGAGGCAATAGAAGTGTGGTTCTATTCACAAAGCAGTCAGCATTTTGCTCGCCTTCAATTTCTGTGTGGGACCGGAATTCGCGTTATATTTTGAACGCAGAGTTCCTCCCAAAACCGAGCTGTAACGGGAGTAGCGTTGAATCCGACGCGTCTTAAGCGGAGTTGATTTGTACTGCAGTCCTGGACGACGAGTTCACATTTCGAGATCTGTTCTTCTCTTCTTTTACGCAACAAAACTGACCCGTTTTTGGATCCAGTCATCACTTGTGATGGAAAGTGGATTCTGTATGATAACAGGAAGCATTCTGGACAGTGGTTGGACGCTGACGAACCTCCCTGGCATTTTCCAAAGGCGAACCTCCTCCAAAAAAGGTGATGGTCACTTGTGGTGGTCGACGGCTGGTGTGATCCATTACAACTTTTTGGCACCAGGCCAAACGATCACAGCAGAGTCCTACCGTAAGGAAATCGACGAAATGCACCGAAAATTGCGTCGACTTCAGCCAGCATTGGTCAACAGAAGAGGCCCGATTCTTTTGCACGATACGCTCGCACACACGCTTCACAAATCACTATTCGGAATTTGGACGAATCAAGGGTTGAAGTTCTGACTCACCCACCATATTCTACAGACCTTTCACCAGACCACTACCACCTTTTCAGACGCTTCAGAGCTTTCTCCCTGGTAAAACCTTCACCAATCAGGACCAAGCGAAAACAGCCTTCGTGGATTTTGTCGAATCTCGACCACCTAATTTTTTGCTGATGGAATAACTCGACTGGTGGCCCGTTGGAAAACGTGCGCTGATTCGAACAGTGTTTATTTCGACTAAATCTGGTAAGATTTCAGAAAGTCATGGTAGTTCAAAGTGAAGCACTCAAAACGCTGAGAGCTTCCCGGACAACTTAATAACTCACCGATATCGGATGTATAGAAGGCTTGGTTGTCCTGGGTAGGAAATCCGAACCAAGAAGCTGGTAGCGGGGTGACAGCCGGCACCTCCGACTGCGCTTCACAACCGTTAAAAACGTTAGCAAATATCAATGTTGACAGTTGACAATACGAGTGACAGCTGCATGTTGTTCCCACACAATCAATCGCTTCTATAATTTTAAGTTTTCAAGAAGCACATGGCGCAATCTCGGAACCTTATAACACATAACGTTTACACCCCTTCCCCTTTTCATTCATTCTAGCCTCACTGCTTGCTGGCAACAAAGTTGTGGCTCTTCAGTCGGGTCTCGTATTTTCAAAGTATCTTTTTTACGAAGATTTAGTGTGTGTTCATTAAGTAACAGACTTTAAGATTAGTGTAAAACAACGTTTTTTACTCATGGTCAGTTTACAACAGAGTTGTGCTATGCATTTAGTCCATACACAATCAATCGAAGCTAAAATTTGAACTTTAAACGTGCATGGCGCAATCATTCGCATGTCATAAGATTACCATTTTCTGGCATTTTATGTGCGTCTTAATCTTCTTTAAAAAGGTGTGATGTCAGCAAAGTTAAGGATGAATTATGAACAACGGCTCCAGCAATCCCCCTTTGTGGGATGCGTCACGCATCCTACTTCTAGGATTTGTCGTGAAGCAAATTGAATGCGTATTTAGCCTATACAATGCCTTACGGTGGCAAGCCAATGTATTAGGAGATCGAAAAGTCTTGCAACACTTTAAGCTACTTAGTGTCTGTTGAATTTTTTTAAAGCTCCTACAGTACATACGTATTGATTTTGTGCGGTGACGTCACAGTACATTCTCGAAGCTTCCTCAAGCATACTACATAAGGCCTCTTCGAGTACGAGTACAGCAACAATGTCAACGATAAGCAGCAGCATCCTACGACCTGTCGTCTACTACGAATTTCTGCAAGGCCATTCCGCATGGACTGCAGCCTCCATTATCTGCGCTGCATTCAAGGAGGAAGTCATTCACAATTCCACAGTGGCCTGTTGGTATCAGCGCTTCAGGGCTGGAGATATCTCTCTCGAAGATCGACTTCGTTCCAGACGCCCCTCTGTTGTGGAAGAAGACAGCTCGCACGAAGCCTTCAAGGTGAAGCCAAATTCAACCACTCGCGAATTGGCGAAGGCACTTGGATGTACGCAAAGCACCGTCGTGAAGCAGCTGGAGATCCTTGGGTACCACAAGGTTTTGTCGTCTTGGGTACCGCATGGGCTGCGGGATTCTGACAAGGCATGCCGAATCTGTGTTGCTGAGTCGTTGCTTTTTCGCCTGCACAGAAAGGACTCTCTGAAGGAAATTGTTACTGGTGATGAAAGCTGGGCTCTGGATCTATCCTAGTCCGGGGGGGGGCACATAACTAAAAAGTATTATATGTAACAAATCCACTTGAGACTTACCGAGCGGCTCCTACAGAACAATATAGGACCCTAATCAAGAAAAAGTCACAAAGAAAAAAAACGAAAAATTACATTTGTTGCGGTTGTAAGCCGGAAGTTGTCTGCCCTCCTCACCATGTTGGATCCTGGTTATAACATGTCAGGCGGCGGTCACGCGGCATGCGGCTTCATGCGCCCTATTCACCATGTTAGATCCTGGTTCTAGCATGTCAGCAGGCGGTCAGCACGCGGCATGCCTTCATTCCGTCGCTCTTTGCCCGCCGAGACGGTTGCGAACCGCGGCGATTTTTTTATTTTTTTGTTTGCTCGTTCGTTTTTGGTTTCTTTTAGGTTCCAGCTCGTTCTCTCTAAGGCGCTCGGTAAGTTTCAATTCCTTTTGTTACCTACTTTTTAGTTATGTGCCCCCCCCCGGACTAGGATAGATCTTTATGTTAACCACACCCGCAAGAGCCATGGCATCCACGCGGAGAACCGGCTCCAAGACAACCGAAACGTGGACACAACGAAAAGAAGGTTCTTCTGCGTTGACTCAGAAGACATGCTTTACTGGAAGTTGCTGGATAGCGAGGCCACAGTCACAGCATCTGTCTACGAACCCAGCTCCGGAGCTTGGCCGACGCCATGCGCCAAAAACGCCCAGAACGGGAAGATGTCTACCTGCTGCACGACAACACGCGTCCTCATGTCGCAAAAGTGGGTCGCGAGAAAATCCAGAAGTTCGGCTGGGAAGTTCTGCTGCATCCACCGTACTCTTCAGACCTCGCTCCCTCTCACTACACCTGTTCAGAGCTCTGAAGAAGCATCTTCGAGGTAGAGAGTTCGATGATCGGCGTCAAATGGAAATGGAGGTTTCTGAATTCTTTTCCTCACAGCCCTCGGAATTCCGGCGGAAAGAAATTGAAAGGCTGCCTGAAAGATGGGGCAGCATCACAGACTTGGATGGGGAATATATCGTGGACTGAGTTTTTGTATATTGTATTATATTGTATTGTAATATTGTTGTGGTAGTGTCGCAAGACTTTCCGATCAACCCAATAGAAAGCAGTGTCTTACCTTTTCTAGACAAGTCTGGTACTAAATTATCGACTCCAGAGGGATGGGAGGCTTGGTTGGCCTGGGCGGGAAATGCGAACCACGAACTTGGAATCGGGTGCACGCGACAGCCGGCGCTTCCTCCTACTGCGCTACGACGCCTCGCGAAACGGGAGACTTCTACCAATCTAATATTTCTCGGGACCACGATGACTGAATCACATCAGACAACGTTCACCCCAATTAACTAAAACACCTAATAATTTTATAAGTTTTATTGATTCCAATCTGAAAAAATAGTTCAATATGGAAACACAGCAGTACAGACAGTGTTAGAATTGGCTGATAGAAGGCAATCAATCACGGAACGGAAATTGTCAGTAATTGCCATTGCGCTACTACTCTCGACTAGATCAGAATACCTCCGAAAAACAACTACACAGTACAGCGGACGGCACTACAACTACAACTACAATCAATCAATATCAATCGATCCATATACAATGTACAGAGCAACCGGTAGTAACACAAGATGAAATGGCTAATGTTATATGTCAGTGAAGATGATGATGATGTCAGACGACGGATGATATGTCAATGTTAAGGAGCAACAGCGAAATGTTAGTGGAAAGTGACAGTGGCGGTCGGCAGACGACACATGAAAGCCCTTGGATGCCAAGGAGAACAGCCGAACGTATTGCAATAGCACCCGGATGCTCGAAACCGTGACTGAAGCGCACACACCCACACGCACACAACCTCTCCGGCGGCTCAGACGTTCCGCCAGTAACCGGGAGGAGGCTGCTGACTTCGGCCGCCCAGATCCATGCGAAGCACCGTCGCTCCGGACGGCGTGACCTCGGTGGTGAGCACGGACGACGATCCGCCGTCGGAATACGCCGAGTCGTCGCTCATCTTCGACGACGGCGGGCGGACCCCACGGGCGGAGGTCGCGCCCTGCGGCGGAGGTGGAGGCGGTGGCGAGAAGTCGGGCGGCGGACGGTGGTGGTGGTGGAACACCTGCGGCTGGTAGACGGAGTCCATGTCGCTGCCGCGGATCAGCGACGAGTCGCACGACGGGTAGTGGTGGACGGAGACGCCCGGGTGGGGAAACGACGACGCCATCCGCGGCAGCATGTGGCCGGGGACCATCTCGCCGTAGGCGATGGTCGCGTAGTCGTAGGTGCCTGAAAGCGAAGCCGATTGAGAGCGGATGACAGGACGACTGAAGCCTGATGATGACTCACCGTTGTTCTGCGACGGATGGCGCTGGTAGTGGTGAATAAGCGGATGTTGCTGAGGATAGGCCGAGTGAAGTGAAGAGTCCAGTCCTCGGGGAGAACTGTGCATCTTTTCGGAAGACGGGTACTGAAACGTGAGAAAATTACGACAATCGTCAGAAGAGGTTCAGAGAAAGCAGAAAAAAGAAGGGAAAAAGAAGGAGTACGAAGAATGAATACGGAGAAAAGGAATAAATGGAAGGTCGAGTTTGACAAAAGAAGGGGAGAAAGAAGAAGAAAATGAAGGAGAGAGGAGAGTGGGAAGAGGAAACAGCAAAAAGACACAAGAAAAAAGGCAGTGAGGTGAAGGAAGAGGGGAAAGAAATATGGAAGAGAAAGCATAGAAAGAACCGGTGAAAGGAATGGGGAAGGAAAACGAAAAACAAGTAAGGAAGGAATAAAACAAAGGCTAAGAAGGAAGTGAGAATATAAAGAAAGAAACAAAGAACTGGATGGAAGAAGAAGAAAAGAATGAAGAAGAAAACATACGGAGGGATATGTGAGGAAATGAAAGGAAGAATAGTGATGAAGAAGATGCAAGAATAACTACGAAATAAGGAGGGAGGAATAACTGAGTAGAAAGGAACAACCTTTAAGAGAGAATGGGAAAAATAAGCAAGGAGGCGGAAGAAAAAGAGAAGGAAATAGGAAGAAAAGGCATGAAGAGGAAAAATAGAGGGATGCTTTCAAGCAAAAAACAACGAAAAAGGACTAGGAAGGAATAAAACGAGGAAGAAGAAAGAAAGGAAGGAATAATGTAGGAAGAAAAGAGAAGACTGATGAAAAAGGGAGAAGAGTAAGGAGGAAAGAAAGAAAGAAAGAGGAGGAAGGAGTGGAAAGGAAAGCGAGGAGGAAAAAAGAAAACGAGGGAAGAGTGAGTAAGAAGGAACAGCATCCAAGGTAGAACAAGTGGGAATTAGGAAACGAAATAAGAGGAGAAAGGCATGGGAAGAAAACGAAAAAGGACGAAGAATGAGGAAAGCGAAGAGGTAGAAAGAAAGAATGAAAAGAATAAGGCACGATGAAGAAGTGAGAAAAGCGAAAACAAAAGTTAATGAAGAAGGAAAGCAAAAGAAGAAGGGCAAGAAAATGTGCGAAAAAAGGAACGGTCGATCGAGCGAAGGGAGGAAAATGAATGAAGGAGGAAGAAGCAAAAGAAAGAAAGAGTGAAGAGTGAAAAGGAAGGAGGAATAATAAAAGAGAAGGAAGTCAATTATTGGACAACAAGGGAGGCAAAAATGTGGAGGAAGGAAGAGAAAGAAGAAGATACAGAAGAAGATGGAAAAGAAAGACAACGACCATAAGGAAACAGGAAGGAACCATTGCCAAAAAAGGAGGGAAGGGTAAGAAGAGGAAAAAATGACGTCTAAAATGAAAACCGAAAAAGGAGGAAGAAAGTGCATACCAAATAGAAAGTATATATGAAGGATAAGGGAAAGGAAGAAGCAAGAGGTAGAAAAAATAGGGAAGGAGAGAGGAGACAGCCGCATGGAAACATAGAAAGAAGGGGACAAAAGATGAATAAGGAAGGAAGAGGCAGAAAGAAGCGAAAAGGCGAAAGAAAGAACAATGAATAGGGAGGGAAGAAGCATGAAAATTGAAGAAAAAATAAGGACGAGAGAGGAACAACGAAGAACAGAAAGGAAAGAGAAAGAGGAATAAAAGAGGAACAAATAACAAAAAGGAAGTAAAAAGGAAGAAGGAGAGGAAAAAACAGAAGAAAGAACTAGAAAGAAGCGGAAGGACGAAACGAAGTAAGAATAAGGAATGATGGGAAAGAAGGAGAGCAAAAAAAGAGGATCGAAGAGGCAGAAGAAGCAGAAGGAAGAGGAAAAAGAGTAAAGAATCAGGAGGAATCAAGCAGGAAGGAACAAGGGTGAAGAAGAAACAGAAGCATTGAAGGCTCACAACTTCATGTTAATAACCGCAGTCTTATGCACTACGTTGGGTGGGCCACGGCCAATCTTACAGGCGTTCTAAGTTCGAGAAGAAGGGGTGAATGTGTGCGAAAAATCATGAAATCCCACATAAATACTAACAAAAGGGCAAATTCCCACCGGCCCCTTCCAACCAGTAGGCAGCCGGTTTTATCGATCGATATCGATTGGCTAATCGATATTATCTAATTGTTGCAAACTCCATCGAATACAGCCACCATATCCGCCCAGTGGACTTTTGTCAGCTCTGCACACATATTCTGATATTCTGCGAGGCCCACCATCCAGCGGCCAATAATTTTGCGCCGAGAGATATACAGACGTGAGGATCGACATTCCCAAAATCCCAAAGTCCCAAATCCCAGCGTTTCGCACACATTCAGACTATTCCCCACTTCCTAAATGAGGACTCGGAGTAACTGTCGCCCTCAATCAGACTATTGAAAAGCCCTCGAATCGCTCTTTCCTAACCATGAAGTACGGGGATACCCTCTCCAGCGGGGCTCTACGCTCCTTTGAGAGGACAGGCACTCAAGGGGCCGAATTAGTGCCAGCTAAAGGGCAGGGCATGCGGTGATTCATCCACTCTACCATGTTACGTGAAGGGGAGGTGGGTAACATGCCAATGGTAAGGTCTCACCCCTCGAGGGTCACTTCTTCTCCTTCACCCTTAGCACTGAAAAAAACGTCACTGAATTCAAGCTGCCATAAGAAGCGCTTACAATGAACTCGCTGCCACTTCTCTCGGACGGCGACGTCGTGCCACGCTTGTGCGGGTCTCGAGAAGAGCTGCGAGAGTCGGACGTGAAGCAGGGGAGACGTCTATTCGAGCACCATCGTGAAATGTCGTAGCGCATCTGCAACAGATGACGTTGGATGTGCATCCGGGAGAGAGAAAAGGTGGCCAATGAGCTTACCTTTTCAGAGAAGAGCACATGAAAGAGAAAGATGAAGAGTCCCTGAAGCGAATTCGTGATGGTGAACGCGTACGCCATCACTATGGAGTGACCGTCGTCGATCCACAGAAGTCCACACGTCCAGGTGACACCCAGCAGACACACCAGACCCATCGCTCCTTTCACCCACGTCCTGAAGACGGGTGGCTTGGGATTTCGCAAGAAGAAAGAAGGCGAAAGAAAAGAAAGCGACCGAAGAAGAAGCTAAAGCGGCTAGCCGACCTTATATCTCCTCCGTTGTCCGCAGCATGCCTGCACGGGATGTACTTCGAGTGCCTGTAGACGACACACATCGTCATGAAGAGGAACAGCGTATTCGTCAGCAGAATGACGGCTGCCGGAGCGACGAAGAACAGGATGAAGAGGTTGTCGGTGCGAAGCCTGAAGAAACGGACATGTTGCTGTTGTTTGGGATTGACTTCTGACCTCGTTCCAAGCTTTGACGTTTACATTGACTATCTAAAATCACCGAAAGCGCAACAGCCCATTGCATGTAGGAGCTAACCCGTCTATGCGTCCGCGCAAAATTAATGACCGCTCGCCATGTTTCAAATGTTTGCTTACATTCCAACGGAATCAAGTAACCGCTTAATTCTATGGAATACATATGAGAGCTATAAGTCCTTTGGTCCAGTCGTACGTCCACGCGAAATTAATGGCCGATAAATATGTGACAACAGTTTCTGGACATGTGAACATAATCAATCGACTGCCCAATATTAAAGATTTCTGTATACAAGGATGAACTCTCCAGTTGAGCCGTCCGTTCGTCCGCGCAAAATTAATGGCCACTAGATAAATGGTAAAATGTTTCTGAACGTGCGAACAGAATCAACCGACTGCCCAATACTAACGATTTCTGTATATAATGATGAACTCCCCAGTTGAGCCGTCCGTGCGTCCGCGCAAAATTAATGACCGCGCGACGTGTTTCAAATGTTTGCCTACATTCAAACGGAATCAAGTAACCACATAATTCTATGGAATACATATAAGAGCTATATGTCCTTCGGTCCGGCCGTGCGTCCACGCAAAATTAATGGCCACTAGATAAGTGCAAAATGTTCCTGGACATGTGAACAGAATCAACCGACTGCCTAATGCTAACAATTTTTGAATATAAGGATGAACCCTCAGCTGAGCCGCGTGCGTCCGCGCAAAATTAATGACCGCGCGACGTGTTTCAGATGTTTGCCTACATTCGAACGGAATCAAATAACCGCTTAATTCTACGGAATACATATGAAAGCTATATGTCCTGGTCGTGACATTGGTCCGGTCGTGCGTCCGCGCAAAATCAATGGCCGATCGATATGTGACAACTGTTTCTGGACATGTGAACAGACCACTCAATGTCATCAATTTTTTGTTTACAAGAATGAATTCCTCAGTCAAGCTGTCCGTGCGTCCACGCAAAATTAAATGCCACTCACAGCATGAGAACAAAATCAACCTGACGTCCAACGAATCTGATCTAATGTAAGAGCGACACCGTCACATGGTTCACACGTACATCCACGCGAAATTAATGACCGCTGAAGAGGTTTGAAATATTTCTTCACATAGTCAACACCCCGCTAAATATGATGAATTGAACGTAAGAGCGACGATCCGTCCGTGCATCCACGCAAAATTAACAACCGCTGACATGTTACTTCACACTGTCAGCTAACCGGCCTATAAAAACCGATCTCTGTGGGAATGACGTGAGTATCATACACGGCTGCTTTAAAGAGCCTCACAAAGGGAATTAATGTCAATCTACCAATCAATATCGATCGATATTACCGAGCAATTCGAAGATAGCTAATCGATCAAGGTAGGAGTAATTGTGAATAATTGTGGCCGCTGCCTCGGCTTCATAGCATAAATTTTCAAAACTGATCGTTCGATCAATATCGATCGTTGTTACAGATATCGATCCACTTCGCTTCCTAATCGATATTTCTACTTATCGCTTCGTTTCACCTAGCTTGAACAACTCCAATTTCGATGAACTGCAGTCAGCCGTGCTTTGGCTACAGTATCAGTATGCGGCGGCCCGGAATACGAAAGGGACATCACGACGTGGATTACTGTAACGTACCAGCAGTGATTTCGAGTTCCGAAACCGGTCGGATCATACAGGGCAGCTGCTCCAGTGATCACAGCCGGTACTCCATAGCCGACCACGAAGAACGTCAGACGACGTCGCGACGCCGGAAAAACCTGAAACGGTGACAATTACAGAGATCAGCATCTGGTGGTAAAGGGCTTCAGTAAGGAATGGCTGTGGGTAACATCCAGGGCGGACGGTTCATTCTCGTAGTTCTCAATTACAACCCTGTTTTATCCTTATCCTAATATGTAGAAAAGATATAGTCCGTCCATTTGTTCGTACAGTATCCGCGCAAAAATAAAGGCCACTGGACAGTTCAGAATCTACAAGCCTATCGCCAGCCTCACCGATGGCGGGAAAATAATGGCCGGTGGATCAGCTTTTCAGGGAAGACAGCAATATCGAAAAAGCAATCAATAGCAAGTAATAATGTCCATTCATGTTCAAAAAACGGTCAGTTGCCAATAACACTAAAATGGCACCAAGTGACAAGGTTTTTAAAAGGGAAAATATCGATCGATATTGTTGATTTCTGCGCAGAACTGACGACTAAGGGTCTGTTCATACTTCGCGACAAGAGCGACGAGAGCGCAGCGCGCGGAAGTATGGACAGGCGACAGCATCGACCGGGGCGACTAGGGCGACAAGAGCGACTGGAGTGACAGCGCCGGCGCTCGAGTATGAACAGTTTTCGGCGGCGCGCGCTCGGCTTTAATCGATATGCATGTTTTGAGTCGCTCTTGTCGCGAAGTATGAACAGGCCCTAAATGGAGAGATCCTAGTCGATGTGCGGAAATCAACCTGTCCGTTTGTCTACATATGCATCCGAGCAACAACGACGGCTGTTGCAGGGCTTCACGGTGCATATACAGACAGAACCGCTGAAGTGATCGGTATCGTGGAACACGAATATAATAACTGGACGGACTTATGGTAAATGAAGTAGTGCCGCTTTACAGTAATAAATAATGATCAATATTATTGATTTTTGCTCAAACTCAGTGCCTGAGGTGGAAACCCTGCGAAGTACAAAAGAGTCTGTATGTTCATGTTTCCGTACATCCGTTCGCACCAGAACTAATGACCATTGGACGGACTTTATTACAGTGTATATCAAAATCGAGCAGCCGATCAGTATTGATTAACAGAAATATAGTGATCACTGGACAAGCCTCTTAGGCCCCGTTTATACTTCCGACGCTGAGCGACGCGACGGCATGTATAGTGGCCGAATTGATCGATCGCGTCGCCTGATCAATATGGCCACAATACGTGGCGTCACGTCGCTCGGCGTCGAAGTATAAACGGGTCTTAGGAAGGAAGCATTATCGATCGCCGATTACCCCATGATGACTGATAGGCTCAGAATTGATTGCTGGTGGGGGAGACCACACTAACGAAAGATGCATCGGGAAACGCTTCACACAACAAATAGACAATATCGATCGGCCAGTCGATGTGGATCGATTAATAACGAATAATAGGGAGCAGCTAGTCGGATTAACTGCTAGTCTTCAGGTGAGAATTTCAGCTAAAAGTACCTCAACAAGCATCTGAT
This sequence comes from Heligmosomoides polygyrus polygyrus, assembly GCA_947396885.1. Taxonomy (NCBI): domain Eukaryota; kingdom Metazoa; phylum Nematoda; class Chromadorea; order Rhabditida; family Heligmosomidae; genus Heligmosomoides; species Heligmosomoides polygyrus. The sequence goes on along the minus strand of OX377202.1, from coordinate 5,847,222 downwards.
AGAGCTGGTAGCCTTCGAGCAGCATCCACATCAACGCCGAGAGGAAGAAGTACAGCAGACAGGCAGCAATGACGCTGCATTCGAACTGAAACTGAACCTTGAGACCATTGTCCGAGTCCCAGTTCAACTGCACAGTTCCATTCAAACATACCTTCTCCTCTGTTCTCCAGATTCCAGCCAGGAACACGAGCTCTGCTATGCCCAGAGAAGCGCAGAGGTTTTTATGGATGAACACCCTGAAGAGGAAAAATGCTTGGTAAGAGAGAGGCATCGCTGGGAGGAAACCAAAGCGCTAAGTGGTGCTACCATACCGATCGCCTCCTCCTTTGACGAAGATGACGAAGCAGAAGAACGTGAGCGTCAGACAGACGACTGACAGCGAGCATCCGGCATAGGTTAGGAATGTGAGAAGTTGATCATCTGCAGCCGAAATCTGAAAGCGAACAAATGAAGAGGTTTTCCCCCAACACGGCTTTCTTCGCCCTCCGCAGGGCTTATTCTGCCCCTATAGATGTCTCTTTTCATACTCCTTATGGCTATAGAAGCTACTACGTCTAGAATTACAGTGTTGCTGCACGCCACGACCCATCTGAAGGCGAAGAAAGGACCAGAACTCACATCATGGCCAACGACGTCCATCAGAACAGCGAAATGCGTCATATGGTTGCAGGCGCACACGGTATGCGTGGTGTTATGTGACTGAAGCGAGCAACCGGACGATGACCACTGAAAAGAAGCACACTTTGGTGGTCGGCTAGAAAGCAGAACACTGAACTACTGTAGTTTATACTAAATGAGATTCTTACAGTACTGTAAGTCTGCATTTACGACCTATTTACATCAAACAGGACAGCGAGAGCTCTCCTGCTAGGCATAAAACAGCCTTTAAAAGCCTAACCTTAAAGTCATCCGTGTCCCACCAGCAGCACTCAGGCGAAGTCATTCGACGCAACGCTTCGGGATAATGATGGAAGGTGATGATAACCTGAAAAAGAACGATTTTCACAGTGAAGAGTAACATCCAGCATCAATGACCCACAAAGAACTCACCGGCTTAGGCAGCGCAGGCAACTTGATGGACTTTCCATCGAGCACGATGGAAGCGGCCACGATGCGGGAGACGATGCGGCGTCGTCGTTCGGCGCCTTTCGGGAGCTGCTCCGTCGGCGGAATCACTTCAACCGGTGGCTCTATCTCGTCGCCGATATTCGCGAACGATGCGTAGTAGACTCGAGAGCGATCTGGAAGCCGCTTCATTGAGAGAACACCCTAAGAAAAGACGGAGAAGCGGAAGTGAAGATAGCCACTCCATCTGCGAAGAAAAGCTGGAAGCGATTCAGATTCAAGACAACTAGTGCCAAGAGCCGGAACACGCTTGGGACTGGATTCGACCCTTGCGGCGTAATGAAGGAAAAACAGACGCCCGGGGTTAGGGCCCGTTTATACTTCGACGCCGAGCGATGCGATCGATCAGTTTGGCCACTATGCATGCCATCGCGTCGCTCGGCGTCGGAAGCTAAACTGGGCCTTAGGTGATACTTAAGAACCGTTCATAGTGCGCGACGGGAGCGCCTGAATCGCTCGTGGAAAGTATACGAAGCGATTAATGGCGAGAATCGTCTGACAAAAATCGTCACGCATTCCTTGCCCGAATGACCAGTCGCTCTGTAGCTCGCAAGTCGCGGACTATGAACATACGTCATCTTATACTTCAATCGCAGTGCGGCGTAACGTCGTGAGAGCTATCAATATCGATTAGCTGGCGAAGACGATCGATATTGTTAGGTCTCATAACGCCGCGCCGCTTGCCGGTACCACGACTGGCGTCGATATCGATTTTCTACGCACAGCCGCGTCGCATGGCATTTAGGCCCCGTTTATTCTTCCGACGCCGAGCGACGCAACGGCATGTAAAGTGACCAAATTAATCGATATCGTCGCCCAATAAATACGGCCACCACACGTGGTGTCGCGTCGCTCGGCGTTGAAGTATAAACGGGGCCTTAGAGGTTGTCGCTGACGCAGTACACCTCATTTGACGGAACGTTTCTATACTGTAGCCATCTATTCACGTGGCAGAATTAAATGGCTCGGCGCGACGCGGCGGGAGTATAAACAGTCCTTTAGAGTCCTGACAGGGGCCACGAAGAAACGCTAGGGAAGTTTAGAGTCCAGCAAGAGCTATCAAAAATCAATCTCGTCCTTCCCCACCTATGTGATCGTCGAAGACGTCAGCCAGGAGTAGAAAGCGTCAGGAGGGCGGGGCGGAGCGCCACACTCAGGCGCTACAGTATCCAGAAATTCCGTGAAATAAGGTGTACCGCAGCGCAGAGCCAGAAATGCAGGTCGCTTTGCGGCACGAAATATTCCTAAGGAACTGTTCACAGGCCATAATGAGAGCAACTGGGCCGCTTGTGGAAAACATACGCATCGATTGGATCGCCGTGACCGACAAACGAAAATCGATATGCATCCTTTGCACGGGCGACCAGTCGCTCCTGCCGTCATAGACGACTATGAACAGGCCCAAAGACCGGCGTTCATACTCCAATCGCCGCGTGACGGGTCATAATGAGAATTGCCAATATCGATTGGGTCGCGTGGCTTAATCGATATTGGTTGTTCTCATTATGACGCGCCGCGCGGTGTTTGAAGTATCAACAGGTCTTAAGAAAGCGCTTAGGCATAGTTTAGACTTGACTCGCCGCGCAGGCACAATGATCGGCAGAGATATTGATTTTTCGCATAGTCCGACAGCGACGCATTGCAGCAATGCTTCGTCGCCGTGATACACCTCATTTGACGGAATTTTGGAATATTGCATTCGGCGAGCACTGCAGAATAAATGGGCTTGGCGCGAGACCAGCAGTTCAACGGGTTTGAAGGTTTTTATACTCCGGTAGTCCTCCAAAAGCCGCTCGTCATCGCGCCACGTCGCGTTTGTTTATTCTGCTGCGCGATTCGCCGAATACAATATCCCAAAAAAATCCGTTACATAAGGCGTAATACGAGGGAGAGGTATGCAAATACGCTGCAGTGCCGCCTGTGGCGCGAAAAAATCGGTACCTATGCCGATTATGGTGACGCATCGAGCCGCTGTGCAAGTATAAACTTCCCTTTAGGCGTGCAAAAACGCCTAAAGGGAGGTTTAGACTTGCACGCCTTCCCTCATGACAACCTGCACCTAACCCAGACGAGGGTCAGGTTGTCACAAAGGCGTCGACACCAATCAACCATGTCCCTGTAGACGTGAAGAGCTCACAATCACAAAGACACTTAGCGGTCGGTGACGCACCCAATCCGGTCAGTTCGAGCGCTTCTTTCGGCACGTCCACACTGTCCACGTTGTTCTCGCCGGCCCACAGGGCCATCGACGGGAACAGGAAGTAGCTGGCCGGTTGCGAAGACGTCTGGAAGAGAGTAGCTGTGGTTGGTGTTCATCTAGTCTGTCCTACGGCCTACTGATGCTCAGATCGGACTTACCCTGATGCTCTCGCTCATCTCCGTCATCACCAGCGGCTGCACGTAGTTCTCCGACGAATGCACGGTGACTGACGCAGATGTCATCGCCCGTTCGACACCGGTCAGAAGACGTGTCGCGAACGTTTGGCGCTTCGCCAGCGGCCAGTTCTGCCACATCTCCTTCGCTCGAAGCGTGTTGTGAACGACGTTGACGATGAGCTACAAAAGATCTCGTTAGTTCCGTGATTCTGGCTCCTCCACGGGAACTGGGTTTAAGGATGCCTACCTGATTCACCAACTTCTGGCTACTCTTTGCCCACGGTTCTCTGCTCACTACGTCTTGAACGACGTCAAGAACATTGAGCAGCTTCGGTAGGTCTCCGGCCACCATCGGACGTCTTGTGTCGGACGTCATGGCGCGAAGGAGCTGGAAAGTGGTGCAGTAATAAAATGGTGGAACGCTCAGATGAACGGGAGATCAATTTCTGTCTTGAACTACATTTCAGGAGGTATTTATACTTCAGCCTCCGGGCAACAGCGCAAAAGCCACCGATCGATATCGATCCATGGCGCTCACTAATCGATAATGGTGCTTTCACGATGAAAACAACAAGTACCTCAGGGATTCCACTCGCATCCTGATCCTTGATGGTCTCCTCGAGAGCGTCCTGTCGCTGAATCGTCCAGTCGCTCTGACATTCCATGGTATTTGGACCAGCTTCTGCCCACAGACCTTCCGGCAAACATTGCCAGGAGGATGTGCCTGAAAAGGGAAGGTTTATGCGGGATCTATACTTCCGTAGCGTTAGGCCCCGTTTATACTTCCGACGTCGAGCGACGCGACGCCATGTGGAGTGGCCAAATAGATCGATCGCGTCGCTCAATCAATATGGCCACTAGACGTGGCGTCGCGTCGCTCGATGTTGAAGTATAAACGGGACCATAGGGCGCGACGCTCTTAAGGCTATCAATATCGATCGTCTACGGAGCTCAATCGATACGGGTGGATTTCAACACGCCGCGTCACTTAGCGTCTGAAGTATAAACTCTGTCTTACACCTAGTTTATAGTTGCGCTCTCGAGCAGCGGCGCAGCACCATAACCGGAACAGATATCGATCGATCAGGCGCGCGAAAAATCGATATCTGCGGCGATCGTAGTGCCGCGCCGCGTAACGGTGCAAGTGTAAACTAGGACCAAAGCAGGAGGGGAAATGCGGAATATAGGGGGAGAACGGCACTTGGGATGCGCCATGCCTTCCCCTTCTAGGTGTTATACTTTCTGGAAGCCAAGACGTGTTATTCGTAGCATTTTTTGGACCATCAGAAGCGCCGATGACGCAGTAACTTTCACTGCTCCTTCAGAAGACAGTGGCTATGGCCTTCCGGTACTAGTTGTTAATATGGCCTACATTGGAAGGAGGAAACGCAGCAGACCAATCAGAGCCAATAAGAGCACTAACTGAACACGCTCCATGTAATAAGTGCACAGACAGAGCACACCCGCTCGTTGCGACCAGACTGATCTGCTGCGTCCGCTACTACCAATGTAGGCCATATTGTCGACAAGTACCCATTTTAAGCCGAGTGCAGCGGTTATAGAGGTAAGATGCTTCTATAAGGATGCCTAGAGCCGTAATAGAGGCATCGTATGCACTGTCTGGTCGGCTGAGCCGTTGTCTGATTGGCAGCCGCGGTTACGGTAGAGCAGCGACGCGTTCCCGCACCCCTGCGGTGCATTTTCGCGACATGTACACTGTTCACTTAACGCCACATCCTGTTACCATGACTTAGAAGATGGTACAAGTTCCCACATGACGGTGAAATGCATGGCGTAACCCTGAACCCCACCATCTTTAGAATGCGGAACTACAAAGGTATTTAGCCACGATTCTCCCTGCTACTCAATGACGTCTTCTGGCCCTGTCAACGTACCTCTGGTGCCCTCGGGACACGGTCTATTCACTGTCTTGCCGGCTACAGTCGCCGGCCACTCGATTCCTCTTCTTGAAGTCGTCGAACAAGTGTTTGGGGTGGAGTGGACTGTCATGCTGAAACACAAGGCCAATGAGCTCCGATACGACCGTCTTCTGAAGGCTCCACTCACTCTTTTTTGACGTCGTCTCGTGTCTCCGTCGAGGTCGAGGTGGTCGTAGTGGTCGTAGTGGTGGTCGTGGTTGTCGTTGTCGTGGTAACTGGAAGGAAATGCTACTTCAGAAGGAAGTCTTCAGGACTAGCACACCATGCCACAGTGAATAGCCCAAAAAACGGGATTTATACTTCGGTTGTCGGGCGGCGCGGCGCTATATCGATCGTCTGAGCGGTCTAATCAATATTGACATAACACCGCGCCATCCGATGACCGAAGTATAAAAGCCCCATCTAACACAAACACATTCTTACCCTCCACAACACAGTTATAGGTGACCTCCAGGTACTTCTTCACTCCTGGGCATGGATCCGGCACGAAGAATCGGTTATCAACCACGAAATCACATTCACGACGTCCATCACAACTAAAACAACACAACTATCAACTGAAGAAGCCTCTTGATGACGATGACGAGATGATGATGGTGATGTGGGAAGGGGTCTTATTCCTGAAGGCTATCACTGCACAGCACCACGACGCACTGGGCACACACACACGATGACGACGGTTACTAAAGCACGGCCCATTCTGGCAGGCGAAAACCACCTTGAGTGCAGTGGAACGTCGCCTCGAGGTATTTACTCGTCTCGGGGCACGGGTCGTCGAACATGAACGCGTCGACCATGAACTCGCACCGACGTAACCCTTCGCATCTGAATTTGCGACCGAATAGAACCAAACGGCCTCATTTGCAGAACAACCAGCGAATACACGGCCTTGCTGGCGACTTGGGCTTCAGACCTTCAGATATTATATTGATCGAATGGACTTCGACCATTTTATAATGTTGCTTGTTAACCTTGCTAAAGCTTGTCCATGTCGCGAATATGGGCAGCATTGGGAGTAGAAATGCTCCAGCCGATCAGGGTTCCGACTGTAGAAAACCTCTCTGAATGGCAGCCGCATTCAACGCGGTTTAATTGGCTGGCGCGTTCGCACCTTCTAATGCTGTCCACATTCGCTACAAGGAGTTTTCAAAGACATTATTTTTGGCGAAGGCTGGGTACTCTTCGAGAACAGCACTCGCCACATCCAATGGCTGCCACGCGGAAAACCGGCTGCAAGGCAGCCGAAAGATGGACTACCAGAAAAGACGGTTCTCCTGGGTTACTGGTGGGATTCAGAAGGGATGTGTCACTGCGAAATGCCGGATAACGAGACCACTGTAACACCGTCTGTCTACGTCACCCAACTTCACACCCTTTTTGACGTCATGGGCCAAATACGCCCAGGGGTTGGAGTCATCAACAGAGTACTCAGAGCGGAAAACTCAGATAACGCGGCTTATCGCTCACATTATCGCTGATAGGCAGCGCTATCTGAGTTTTCCGCTGTGAGTTCTCTGTTAAAGATATGTAAGTCGTTGATGAATCCGGCCCCAGAATGGAGACCATTTTCTCCTGGTAGGCTCTTCACCGCTTCATACGCTTCTCATCTTAAGCGTTTCTTTTTTGATTCTTCTTTTCTCGGCCTAGTAAACCGGGAAGCATATGACTTCGTCATCGGTTCTTCTCCATAGTGCATACTGGTCATTCAGTCTCTATTTCCTTTTCCATTTCCTTTAACCTTGTTTTCTAATTCTATGTTGTACTCCAGTTTATTGGACCTACTCGATAATACTGCTCGTTATCTAATTAGTATTGAAATTTGTGATGTGTTATTGTTATTTCTGTATTTTATATGTGTATTATTTTTTATTCATTATTTTTTTGTTATTATTATTATTATTTGTAATGTGAACTTTTTCGAGGGATTTCTCGGCGAGCCTTAGAGCGTACAATAAATAAAGAAATGAATGTCCTGCACGAAAATGCGCGCTCTCATGTCGCGAAAGTGAGCAGCAAGAAAATTCGGGGGACACGTTGGATGGGGTAGAACTTCACACACTACTATTATTGTTCCCGAATTTTCTCGCTGCTCACTTTCGCAACATGATAGCGCACATTTTCGTACAGGAGGTGGACATTTACTTATTGTACGCTCTACGGCGGGGCGCGTGGAGCGCAGTCGGAGGAGGCGCCGGCTGTCGCCTGCACCCGATACCAGGTTCCTGGTTCGCATTTCCCGCCCAGGAAACCAAACCTTCCATCTCTTCGGGGTCGGCAAATTGGTACCAGACTTGTCTGGGAAGGATAAAGCGCTGACTTCTGCATCGGCAGGCCACCGCAAGTAATTATATTCCCTAATGAGCGTTCACATCGCCTCCACGACGTCCCGTACAAGTAGAATGCATGGCGCATCATACAAGGGATTGAGTAACGCCGTTCTTTATCCTTATTCTTATCCTTCGTAATGGATTCAGAACGCACTCTAACTAGGCGGAACACTATGTGTTTAACGTCGAACTCTTATTTATCTGTGCGCGTATAGTGGCGCAGTCGGAAGAGATGCGGTTGTCGCGTGCACAACGATTCAAGGTTCTTGGTTCGGGTACCAGCCAGGCCAGCCAATCCTTCCTTCCCTCCGGGGTCGGTAAGTTGGTACCATCCTTCTCTGAGAAGGATAGAGCGTTGACTTGTTCATCGGCTGGCCACCGACATCCCGTAGAAATGGAATGCGTGGCGCATCCCAAAGGGGATTGAACAACGCCGTCCTTTATCATTTTATCCACGCTCTACGGCGCGCTAACAAAATCCTTGAAAAAGCCTTGTACTTTGGGTAGAGTAGGCTTTCACACACTACACTCTAGACATGGCTTCTTCTGACTACCGTTTTTTTAGAGCGCTTTAGCAGCATCTCCGAAATGAAGAGTTCTGAGACCGACACCAACCGGAGATGAAAGCTGTTTAGTGTTTTCTTCACAGCCTCCGAAATTCGGGTAGTGAATTCCGGAGGATGTGAAGAAAAAACAGGCGGAGTTGCCACTTTTGTTTTGTTTCTTGTTGCAGTTGTGTTTATTGTGTTGTTTTGTATTAATGTTGCAAGACTTCTCGACCAGCCTGGTACTTTTTTGCTGAATTCCAGTGTTTTATTGAGTTTGTCAAGTATTTTGTGAGGTTCCTGGGCCACTCGGCATCAACAGTCGTCTTCCCACCTCCGTATGCTCCCGCCAACCCAGCTGGATGCCAAGAGGATCCATGCCGCCTAACCTGTCCGCGACTGACGTTTACGCACTTCTACACACTCCGGGAGTCTTGACACGTGCGGCGGCGACGTCGGCTTGTCTCGGCTCCGTCGGTGGGATATTGAGTGATGGGGTCAGCGACGTGGGGCAGCGCGTAAATCCTTCGTCGGCCTTTCAAGCACCGCCGTCAAAAGAATGAGTGAAAGTGGCACACGCCTCACTAAGCACGTCGCGAGCCCCCCATGCGCAACGCCTCGTTCCGGCCCTATATCCAAGAACCCACATTGGGCTCTCACCGCGAGGAAAAAACCCCTCCGTGTTGGTTCAGGAGACAGGTTGGGGCTACAAGGGATACTGTAGCAGTCGAAGGGTCGTTGCTTTGGAGGAAGCTGACTGCGACCGTCGTTGTGGTTCCTTAGATTAAACTATGTGGAAAACTACCACCTAGGCTACCGAGATTCTCTTAGACGCTGATCTGAAGCTTACCATACGATGGAGTTAGGGTAGCCTTGTTTACCCAGCCGTCAGTAATAAGAGAATATGCGGAGACAGTGGTCCTTCAGCCATTGCCCTTAGCAAGAAAGACTGCGCTGTTTTGAGCTAGGAGTGCCACTGAGCTACTTTGGCACGAGACAGGGACTAATGGAAACGTTCCTGATGTTGGCTCGAGAAATTCAAGGACCGGCGGGACAGCAGACAACAGATGTAGAGGGTAACAGAAGAAGAGACAGTAACACTTGCCCAACATCCACATGGCAAGACCTTGAGAAAAGGCCTCCAGAAGAACCTCTCACGGGTCCAGGTCCACATGGAATCGTCCGGCTGTCATCCACCCCTTGCAACCACGAAAACCTTCCCAGCCAGGCGGCGAGGCGCGACGAACACCACGGCTGACTGCGCTTCTGCTTGTCCCGTTCAGTTTCAAGCCACCTGGTGGCTAATTTCGATATGTTTGTCGAAGGGGCGCAGCCCAGCAGCAGCAGAAGCGTGGCCGGGACGTCACGGTCTGCAGCGTAAACATGAGCACTCAAGCCTCCGCGCCCGTCATGCCCTTCAACAAGCGCGGTTTTCAACTAGAAAACCGTCTGAACGGTAGGCTGGAACGGCAGGAAGATTCTATACCTTTCATAGAAGGATAAAGAACGGCGTTACTCAGTTCCTTTTGGGGCGCGCCACGCATTCTACTTCTTACTTATACTTCGGTCGACGCCGCAGGCTTCCTACCTTGCCGGAGACAATTACACCCAAAAGTCACATTAAGGATAATAAGGATAAAGGATGGCGTTATTCAATCCTCTTTGGGATGCGCCACGCATTCTACGTCTACGGGATGTCGTGGAGGAGTGTTGAATGCGTATTTGGCAATGCAATGACTTGCGGTGGCCATCCGATGTACAAGTCAGCACTCTATCCTTCCCAGACAAGTCTGGTACCAATTCACCGACTCCGGAGGGATGGAAGGCTTGGTTGGTCTGGGTGGGAAATCCGAACCAGGAACCTGGTATCGGGTCTACGCGACAGCCGGCACATCCTCCAACTGCGCTCCACGCGCTCAATTTATATCGCCTCCACGACAAAGGTCACATTCTGAACAAAATTCACCGAATCAACATTTTAGACATTTACTGGGCGTTTTTCACTTCATCGGATAGATCATTCGATGCTGATCCCAAATATCGAATTTTTTTTTTTTAAACAGGCAGTTTGAAGAGCGCTATCGAAAAGCGGCGGAAGGGTCGTTTTTTCCGCTTTTTCCGCCCAATGAGTAAAATATACAGCCGGTACAGTACACAGTGGACAGCCGTCAGCGTTTTATCCTTTCCAGACTTGTTTAGTGGAGAATCTCACAGTCGCACAAGGCAATAAAAACCCTCCAAACATCGAATATGCAGAAAAAACTCGAAGTACTGAAAGGCAAGGAGTCGAACACTTGACCCCGCCGCTTATGAAGGAGTATTCTGGCTTTTTGTTGTATATTCGATGTTTGGAAGGTAGTTACTGCCTTGTACGAGTGGAGTGTTCCACAGTAAGCTTTCAGAACGCCTAACTCGGTAGGCTCAAGGACTTTGAGACTCTCACAACTGTGAACCACTTTCGCATTTTCGACATAAGCCCCTTCATGACAAGGTTCGAACTTTTGAAATATGTTATCATCCGCATGGTCGATTTATCGGAGGTTCGATAAAGTAACGGGTCCGAATTATCCGAATTGGCATCAGGCGAATCAACTGTGTACCAAATACGCTCCCACGACATCGATTAGAAGTATTAAATTGTCCCATAAGTCCCCGCCGTTTTTTCAACGATTCATTGCGGATTTCGCCGGCGCATAGCGCTATAGCTTTCGAAAGAGAATGATCTGCTCTATCAGATCGTATATTGCATTTCTTTTTTCATCCTGTATTTTGTCAATTTTCAGGTCGTTAAAGTGAAAAGTGAAAAAGTGGCCATCTGCTCAGTCGCTTTTCTCCGCTTAGGTTTGGAATCTTTTGCGCAGTTTTTCATAGCATTTGAAGGACAATGTTCTGCAGTACAAGAGTACGTGTTGGTCCTATTTGCTCATTTGTCCTTTGTTGATTTTTAGGTCATCAAATTGGGACGTCCGACTTTTCCGTCCGAAATTTTACCGAAAATCCTGCTCTGTGGTAGTACTTTTTTACTTGGTGTCATATGTCGTTCGGAGGAGGATATCTTGCTCAATAAGAATTTGTGTCGCTTTATTGGCTCATGCTGATTTCTGTCGAATATCAACAACCGAACAAGGAGAAGGAGTTGCTGGTGAAGATGATTTTTCTCTTTTTGGAATTTTGTTGATATTCGACAGAAATCAGCATGAGCCAACAAACTCGACACAAATTCTTATTGAGCAAGACATCCTCTTCCGAGCGACATATAACACCGAGCAAAAAAGTACTACCACAGAGCAGGATTTTCGGTAAAAATTCGGACGGAAAAGTTGGACGTCCCCATTTGATGGCGTAAAAATCAATCAAGGCAAATGAGCAAATAGGACTAACACGTATTCTTGTAGTACAGAACATTGTCTTCCAAATGCTGTGAAAAACTGCGCAAAAATTCCAAACTAAGCGGAGAGAAGCGACTGCGCAGATGGCCACTTTTTCACTTTTCAATTTAACGACCTAAAAATTGACAAAATTCAGGATAAAAAAGAAACGCAATACATGCTCCGATAGAGCAAATCATTCTCTTTCGAAGGCTGCATAGCGCTATGCAAGAGACCGCCGGCGAAATCCGCAATGAATCGTTGAAAAAAAAAACGGCGGGGACTTATGGGACAACCTAATAGAGTGTGTGGTGCATTCCAAAATGGATTGAATAACGCCGTCCCTTGTCCTTTTATAGTTTGTTATTTGAAGGGTTGAGAATCTTCTTGGTAAGTCCATAGAGGCGACGACATCCGGCACAAAACCGTGGGATCGCAGTTTTGTTTACTCGGTTACTGCTACCGCCATATTGTTCGTCGTAATTGACGGCGATTTATCCGCGGCTGAACAATGCCGGCCACGACCTTCAACTACTACTACTAGTACCGGATACAATGGACTCTTTCAACGAGGAGGAAAACATCCCTGGACAAACGTGGAGCTGAATCCCCCCTCGGAACATCCATCGCCGGAACGCGCTGCTGCCAAATCAGATTCAGGCCACACATCGCCCTAAGCCGTCAGCATTATGACTCCCGGAAGCGTCTTCACTTAACCGCATTAGCAGCGCAGGGCAGGACGGCAGCGTTCCGAGCTGCCGCCGACCGCCGTCCGTCCCACACCCCAGAGAGGGTTCGTAGTAATTGCCGGAGAGTTGACTGAGCTAATGCGCGAAGCAATTAGCGACTGCAGGAGATGGTGTGGACAGACCGATGGACGGCGCAAAAAGCGCTCGACGACGCTCGCCCGCGGCCAATGATTGCAGGTTGTGCGGGCAGTCATGTGTGTGTACAGAACGATGAACAGACGGTAGTTGGCACGCACAAATGGACGACGACGGACCACTGCATCCAGGTGGCCAAACCGTCCCGATGAACGGTGTTGGGGCGTCATTAAGCGGACATCAACTAATGACAGTCTCCACGAGCTTTAAGGTTCCTGAATGGGCTCGGGTTGTCTCCGGACAACGGAGATCCCAGAGCATTCTGTAAGAATGCAGGCAGACAGTCTATTCGTCTCCAAGGTATTTAGACGAATGAACTATATGACTGAATTCTTATAGAATCCTCTGGGATCTCCGTTGTTCGGAGACGGCCCGAGCCCATCCAGTGACCTTAAAGCTCATGGAGACAGCCATTAGTTGATTTCCGCTTAATGACGACCCTGCACCGTTCATTGGGACGGTTTGGCTGGCCATCTGGATGCGACGTGCCAGCACGACACTGACCTGGGGCCGGATTCATCAACGACTTACATAACTTTAACAGAGAATTCACGGCGGAAAACTCAGATAACGCGGCTTACCGCTCACCATATCGCTTGATAAGCCGCCCTACCAGGAATTTCGGCTGTAATTTTCTCTGTTAATTTGTGTAAGTCGTTGATGAATCTGGCCCCTGAACGTCATCTTGGGAAGCCTTTAAGCTTCTGAAGTCGAAGAGCAAGTCATCAACAAAGCTACGCGCCTATAAATCTCATAATCCCTCCTGCCATGTCGTCATATGGCTCGAATTCGTTGACCCGAGTGGGTGCTAATAACATCTTCACTGATCCCTGATCCGTGTCAAAGTGGCCCAGGCTTCCTCCTTGCTCGAAGCACACGAAGAACGTGGCAGCGCTGTTCAGAGCATTCTCAAAAAAGTCCCTCCAATGTATTGATGGCATTCTGGGGCCAGATTCATTAACCGCTTAGCGACGGCAACGGTGAAAAGTATCGCCAAACCTAATGCCTAATGTGTCATATCAGGGGTTTTGCGGTACTTTTAACCCGGTACCAGACGGTAAGCAGTTGATGAATCTGACCCTTGGAGTGTTTTTTATGTCGAGCATAATTCTGTGAATCTCGCTCTCGTCGATGAGTTGATAGCGAAGTACGTTATGGAACCGGCCCACGTAAATTTCGACGAAATAGCCAAGATGACGGTGCTTCTGATCTTCGAATGTTGACTATGGATGGGCAAAATCCGCGAAAAGGCAGAGAAGTGACAAGAGGCCTGTGACGGACTGGATTCTGTGAGATGTAAGGAATCACTAAGACTCCATAGGATGTGTGGACTTCCTTGGGAAGGCCCAAAGCGAGAGATATACCCTTTTTGTGTCTATCAATCTAGGACCAGCCACTGGGCTACTTTGGCACGCGAGAGGGACGCACGGAAACAAAACGTCGGCGATCAGGGGATGGACCGGCATAAGCACGAAAGGGCAGGAGTTAAAGGTCGATATCGATACCTTCAACTCCTGTCCTTTCATGTTTATGCCGGTCCATCCTCTTATCGCCGATGTGTTTGTTTCCTGCGTCCCTATCGCGTGCCAAAATGGCCCAGCGGCTGCTCCTCGACTGAACCTTTCAAGGCTATTTGGACACTCCAGAGCCAGACTGAACATCTTCCCAATCAAAACAAGTGTCTTCCAAATTGAAGCGGGAACCTCCTAAGTTCAAAGCGCACTTTTGTCGCAGAAAAATTACTACTATTTCCTTAGAAATGTATAAATCACCTGTACTAAACAGATGAACACAGTGTTTCAAACGTTGAAGATTTTTTTGTAGGGAAGATAATGGATCAGAGCCCTACTGCGAAAGCTTTGAATGTATCAAAGGAAAGATCGCGCCGTGCACTCGTCCAGCAGATTGCGATTTTCATTCGATTGATAGTGTGAATGCTGCTTACTTGAAACTGTCGAGTAAATCTGTGTGTGTGTCTGATTTCTACCATTGTTTCCGTTGCACTAAAAAGTAATTTCAAGCAAACACAACGCCTACTATCAATCAAAAGACAATCGCGACGTGCTGGTCGAGTGCACTGCGCGATCTCTTCCTCTGATATACTCAAAAATTGCTGCTTTCCTACACTTTAAGATAAGCTTTTCAATATTTTTTCTATAAAATTAAAATTTCATAAAGTTTCAAGCGCTGCGTTCACCTGGTTTGAGCAGAGAATTATCACTCTTCTATAAAAGTAATAGCGAATTTTCCTTTAAAAAAATTATTTTGACCTTATTAGAAAGCGTCTGCTTTACTCAGTCTGGTTTCAGCAGTGTCTAGTTTGCTTTGAAAACTGTCATATTTGACGTGACAATTGCATATACGGCGTCAGGCGTCTCCATTTTGAGATGAGAGGTCAAAGGCATGGCGCATTCCAAATCTTATGAAAGCAAACAACTCTCGTTTCCCTCGTCGTTCTTATAGCGCACCTAGAGTGCACTGAATAAATAAATAAACAAATAAGTAAACAACACCAATTCTGTACAGAATTCCTCTTTGGTGTCAACAAGGTGCAAGGAGGCAGTCAGCTCAACCAGGTTACGGTAAAACGTCTGGGGAAGAAATATTTCTAGGGATTTTCTCAAATGCTCGCCGAACTGCTAACGTTTCTGAGAGCAAATTTGACACTCTTTTTCCAAGAAATAATGGAATTCTAGTTCAGATCGCCGAGCTTCTTCCACTGCTTCAGAAGCAGGTCATACTGACCCAGGAAATCTCAGCCACTGCTCCTCACATGACCCTGAACAGCTTCAGACTCTAACGAACCAATCAGTTCATTCTCCTCCCGCTCTGTAGATGTCATCATGATTCATCAAATTCGAAGAACTCTCCAAGCCGCGAACAAAGGACCCCGCTCGTCACCAGCCAAAAAGGGTGACCATCTGCCGAGCGCGCGACGTCGATCAGCTGCCTCTTGACAGCCTCCCCTCGCGCCTTCAAACAGCCGAACGACTGAACCCGTCGACAATCACCGGACGCGATGAAAACGACGTGGTGGTGACATCGAGGCGATCTACTCGACAAAGGCGATTCTCCCCCAAAAGTACCGGGTGCTGGTGGCCATCTAATTGTCGGCCACCAGCTCTAAAGAAAGCCTGAGTGCGCAGCGATAACAACACCGCCGGCGAAATTGGCACCCGCCGTCGCGTCGATCGTCTCGGATGTCACCAAAGGACCCGTACCTGCCCCTCGGAGTGCCTGAAAGACGCGCGCCGACGACAAATTGTCGCCGAGCCCAACTCGCGGCCATTGTCTCCGGTGAATGGACTCATAATCAGGTCAATGCACCGCGAACTCGCACAACAATAGAGAGAGAGCAGCCAAGTTGTGGCGCCGCCGCCGTTCTTTTTCTCGGACTACTCGCCTCCTTGAAGGATGCGAAGTCGCAGTCCAAGCATGCGGAAAGACAGGAGACGGCGTTAAGCAATCCCTCTTGGGATGCGCCACGCACTCTACTTCCACGGGATATCGTGGAGTAGATGTCCTTCAATGCATATCTGGGCTACAATGACTTCCAGCCTTCTCACAGGGGACCAGGACCAGAAATCCGAGCCAAGAATCTGAAATTTGGTGCACACGACAGCCCGCACCTTTTCCGACTGCGCTATGACACGCCGTCAGAAAGGTTCTCAGCACCTACATAGCCAGGACTGCGCTCCCACCCATTTAGGATACGCCACGCATTGCCCACTGGTCACTGGACAAGTAGACCCAGATCTATGCCCAACGGTTAGAGGAGACGTGGTACATGCCGCGAAGATGCACCGCGGGGGTACGGGAACGCGCAGTTGCGCAGCTCCTACCGTAATCTCAGCAGCCAACGATGCCCTGTCCTACCTGTACGGCTGAGCAGGTTCCTGATTGGCTGCCGCGGTTACGGTAAAAGCAACGGCGCGTCCCCACACCCTACACCGGAAAGAGGGAGCAATGCCTTGCTGGTATACGCCATGCACTCCATATTTGGGAGATATCGTGTAGGCAGCAATACTTGTGCACATCAGCAGATCAAGTGGGCTAAAGCTCCCTCCTATGGATACGCCACGCATTCTACTTCTAATAGACCTCGTGGAGGAAACACTGAGCAGTGGGAAGTGGCTGAAGGATGCAGGAGAATGCGTAAAGGCAGAAAACCCTGAAGCCAATGGTCAGTCACTCCCTTCTGGAATACGCCTTGCACTCTCCTTGCGCAGCCGACAGACAAGCCGGTCCCACAGCAACGTATCGACGACAGACCTGCTTGATCCGGTCTACGAGTTGAACCAAAGACCAACACGTGGTCTCTTGAAAAAACGGCGCCCTCAACCGATTGCGCCAGTTTGACTCTCTAATGTTTCGTTTCTTCATAAGTTCAGGGCTAAGCACTTTTGAGCGCCTTGGTTAAAAACGACCACTAAATGCATTCTCGACGGGTGTTGAAGGACCGCAGAGTGCTTCGTCTCGATAGTTCACACGGAGCTTCCGCGCGAAGACTCTCCGAAGGGGCTCTTTTCTCGAGTGGCTGAAAAACCGCACTACCATCGACTAACTGAACATTGCCATTAGGATAAAGGACTTGTTTGGCACGCCCCGTGCAGTTCTACGGCATATCGAAGTTCCTTCGCAAGGATAGGACCACAGCGCAGAGTATTTTCCGCCTCAATCTTCAGATATTTACCACTAAAAACTGCCTTGTTCTCGAGAAAGTAGTCATTGACTGTTGCCTTGGAAGCTGTGTGCTAGACCTAGATATGTAGTTCAGAAACCCCAAAGAAATAGTGAAACGGGTTGAACTGCCTTGCCCTCCATTTCTCGAGCTTCAGACATCGCATTCGATCTTAGAAAGAGTACAAGTTCGGCGTTAACCAGTGCATGTCTGGAATGCGCTACGCATTCTACCTCTAAGGGATGTCGTGGAGGCAATTTGAACGCACCTGACTTGCAGTGGTCAGCCAATAGACAGGCCAAGAACCCATTCAAAATGCCTCCACGACATCCTGTAGAAGTAGAATGCATGGCGCATTCCAGACATGCAATGGTTAACGCCGAGCTTGTACTCTTTCTAAGTTCGAATCAAGTGTGTGAAGCTCGAGAAATGGAGGCCAAGACGGTTCAACCCCGTTTCACTATTTCTTTGAGGTTTCTGAACTACCTAACTAGGTCTATCATACAGCTCTCAAGACAACAGTCCTATGGCTACTTTCTCGAGAATAACGCAGATTTGAGTGGTAAATATCTAAAGTTTGAGGCGGAAAATCCTCTGCGTTGTGGTCTTCACCGTATGAAGGAACTTCAGGATCTATCCTGGTCATACATAACTAAAAAGCATGTAATAAATCGACTTGATACTTACCGAGCGGCCTCTGCAGAACAAAATAGGACCTAAACTAGAAGAATTCACAAAGGAAAAAACGAAAAAATTATTTGTTTTCGTCGCAATTGTAAGCAGGCAAAGGTATGTGCCCTCATCACCATGTTAGATCCTGGTTATAACATGTCCGCCCGCGGTCAGCACGCGCATGTGGCTTTTTGCGCCCTCCTCACCATGTTGGACCCTGGTCATAACATGTCAGACGGTGTTAGCACGCGGCAAGCCTCCATTGGGTTGCTTTGCCCGCCGAGACGGTTGTAAAACCGCGGGCGGCGATTCTTTGTTTGTTTCGTTTAGGTCCTATCTTCTTCTGCAGGAGCTGGTCGGTAAGTCTCAAGTCCCCCGGACTAGTATAGATCCGAACTTCAATATGCCGTAAAATGCACGGCGTGTCCCAAACAAGGCCTATAATATCCCAATGGCAATGTTCAGTCTCACTGCCGCGAAGAGAACACCCTAATGCCGTGCCTTCTCAGGAAGAAAACAGATTTGTTTGCAGCAATTATCCGAACAGCGAGGCGCCGAGTGGCGTCGGACGAGAAGAAGGAGGATAATAATCCTCTCTGCCCTCTCCAAAGAAAACAAATTCGTCGTCGCATCGACGCGAACAAACCAATACCACTTCTTGCACTCATACTCGCATTGGCCGGCCGGTTGGCCGGCTTTGTCTGGTGACCTTGTGTAACCTTCAAATCAACCCTGGAATTAGATTGAATCCTGCCATCAGAGCAGCATTTTTATCTCCTACCGTACGCACGCCGCTCGCCAGGCGAATAATAGCACTTGGTGTCGGTTGCCGAAGCCGCCGCCGTGGTGTGGGTTTTTGCCTCGTCCTCGCTTAGGTAGAGGGTAGGGCATCTTCAGAAGCTGTGAAGAGCGTCTACCATCTGGCGGCTGGCGTACCTTTGATGTGGGGTGCGCGAAAGCCGCGTCGCAATGGATTAGACAGCGTCATTTACATAAGACGGACGGACGGACGAGGAAGACCGACACATCTTCTCCTTCGCCTCTCAGAATGACTTGGCAACCAGTTGACTACATCGAGCGTTTCCACGTCAATTCCCACGATGTGGGCATACCACGATTCATAATAAACCTTACCCGCTAAATCGTGGGTATATCAATGGCTAGAGAAAACCCTCCAATGTCGTGGGTACATCCGTACCCCCGTGACTCGTTCTCGCCCATTGACGCTGGCGGCGTTCCAGTGAGATCAGCTGTTCTCGAGAGAGGCCTAGCTGTACCTTACTCTTGATTCCCTTACGGTATCTCTACCTATACCCATTACTTGATGAATAATGGTCCAGGAGCCGGATTCATCAACAGTTAAACCCGTGGGTATGCGTGGTAGAAGGGATACAGATAAGATAGGAGTCAGGTAGAGATAAGGTGAGAGTAAGAGACGCAGGCTTCATCGTGGGTATCTCTACCCCTATACCTGTGGGTTATCGTTGATGAATCCGGCCCCAGGTTTAACTCAAACCATCAGCTTACTTAGAAGAGTTCTAATTTCAGGTAAAAAATGGTACATACTTCAATCTTTGGGTGGGCGGCGCGGCGTTATATCGATCGTGCGCGCCGACCAATCGATATCGATAGCCCCAGTTTGATTTGAAAAGTGTTCAGTTTGGCGGGAAAATTGCGCATGTACTTGGACACGGACTCAGCCAGGCAGAGAATCTCACGGCGAACTCAGTCGTGCGGAAAACGCAGAAAACCCAATAAAGGCGACGCGACTCCTGGAAAACCTGCGCCAGGTGAAGAACTCGTCGCGTTTGCAGTTCGTTACTGCGCAGCCGACCCCGAAGACACCCCGACTAGGAAGAATGTTCGTTCGACTGGCGCCATCGCCAGAAACAAATCCCTAATCCCGGCGATCTCTCAAGGCCCTCGTCGCGGCGGCAAAAACGTCATCACTCACACAACACAGCGCTATACATCGCCGCTGCTCACGGCCCGCGCTCGGATCCGCAGTGCTTGATCATTTCTCGACGGGTTTTTTGCTGGAAATTCTTTACCAAGGGCGCCATAGCGGACAAGGCAAATGGGAAGACGCCCTGAGTGACAGCTTATCAACCAGAGGACCAGAGGACTGGACAGGATGACTCGAGAAGGAAACGCCGTCATTGAGCTCAAAAGGCTCTTGAAATATCTCAAGGATAAACTAAGCAATGGCGTTATTAATTTCTTTCTGGAACGAGTCATGCATTCTACTTCAAAGCGTTGTCCTGGAGGCTGAATGCTTACTTCGTTACATAGTGGCCGGGAAAACAAGTCGGATCTATCCTAGTCCGGGGGGGGGGGGGGGTGGGGCGGGCAAATAACTAAAAGATAGGTAACAAAACGAATTGAGACTTACCTAGCGGAGCCTAGGGAACAGGTTGGAACCTAAACGAAACCAAAAACGAACGAACACACAAAAAAATAAAAAATCGCCGCGGTTTACAACCGTCTTGGCGGTCAAAGAACTACGGAATGAATGCATGCCTCGTGCTGACCCTGCCTGACATGTTATAACCAGGATCTAACATGGTGAATAGGGCGCATGAAGCCGCATGCCGCGTGCTGACCCTGCCTGACATGTTATAACCAGGATCTAACATGGTGAATAGGGCACCCAACTTTGCCGCCTTACAACAGCAACAAATGTAATTTTTCGTCTATTTCTTTCCGACTTTTTCTTGTTTAGGGTCCTATGTTGTTCTGTAGGAGCCGCTCGGTAAGTCTCACGTGTATTTGTTACATATGATACTTTTTAGTTATGTGGCCCCCCCCGGACTAGGATAGATCCGACAAGTCTCAAATCAGTGTTTTATCCATCTACGCACGGGTGTTTACAGTTCAGGTTTTGTGGAATTAACCACTTCGAACTATTCGGGGGGGGGGGGGGGCGTAGAGCGTGCATGGCGCAATCTCACATGGCTTATCTAACGCCTATCGTCACTGTACATACGCTCCGTATGATTCTAGGAGATACGTATGGGAAGATGCTTCTCATGGAAAATTCATCAGGAATCTCAGTAGCTACCCTTTGAGAAAGACCAGAAGTCTTCTGAAGGCTGCCTAGCAGATACAGAATCTAGTGCAACGACACGAAGGCACTACTAGGTAAACGGAGAGCTACCTCACTTCGTGTTTACCTTCATCGTGGCTCTCCCATAAAGACTTTTAAGGTGATAAACGAGCCCGACGCCCTGTAGAGCGACAAGATCGGCCATTAAATTCGCGCGTCAACGTTGAAACCCCGCAGTAAGTGCACAACATCCCCAATTATCTGAAAGCCCGGGCCTTGACGACTCAGCGGTCATTCACGCCGACGCCGTCGGCATACTTTTCCGGCGAATCATCGCCCCGTTGCCGTTGCGGCGACCACTATACGGTCGTAAACGGTCGGTGTCGACGGCGGCTTATGTTTGAGCACAAAGTGCCGCCGAGTCACTGCCGTAAAAGGTGCCAGCCATGTCGGCCGACAACATAAAGTTGCTCTTCACGCCACGGCTTCACGATATGCACAATCGGCGGCGTAAGCCGACTGAATGAGCAGCCTCTGCCGCTCGCTCTTGAAATATTCATCGCCCAGTGCGCTGAGGAGACGACCTTCACGGGTTCAACGGCAGAGGGAAGGCACTCACCTCTTCCTCAGCGTCGGCATCGTTCTCGGGTTGTGGCACTGGGTCATCGGCACCACATCGTCGAGCTCTTCGTTGTCGTAGCACACACGGGCCGAGTAGCGGCCGTAGTTCGCCAGCGCGATCGAGATCACCATACCTCGCGGACATTCCAGCTCGGCTGTGCCGCCTTCACACACGACGATCGAGCCTGAAAACGAGCAACTTTAGCTGAAAAAAGCCATGGAACGGTCAGGACATTACAGAACCGTAACAAATGAATGGGCATTTGGAAGAACAATTCACTGGAGAACATTATGACATGCTGTGCCCCTCCCAATTAGGAAAGCGCCAGACCTTTTCTTCTTCTAGCAATAGCCATTAAAATGCGTATTTGACCTATACAATGCCCTGCGGTGGCCAGTCGATGGACAAGTCTGTGTTTTTTGCTTCGCAGGCAAGTCTGGTCCCAATTCACCACCGCAGAGCGATGGAAAACTTGGTTGGGTTGGGCGGAACCCGAACCACGAGCCTCAACTCGGAGTACACGCAACAGTCGTCGTCTCTTCCGACTTTGCTACATGTCTTCTTCACTGTACTAATATCAGTAATTCATTGGAGAATATTAGGATATGTTTGGATGTTTGTTTGGTCCATGTCGCGAATGTGGGCAGCATTGGGAGGTGGGAACGCGGCAGCCAATCAGGTGCTGAGATGACGTGTAAGTGACAGTAACCTGATTGACTGGCGCATCGCTGCCTCGTCGCTGCCTGATCGGTTATGATTGATTGACGCGACCCTTCCTTCCAATGCTGCCCACATTCGCGACATGAACAAAAGAAGCATTCAAACACATCCTAATGCTCTACAATGAATTTTTGACATTAGCGCCATTAAGAACACATGTAGCACGGTCGAAAGGGACGACGACTGTTGCGTGCACTCCGAATTGAAGATCTTGATTTGTGTCCCGCCCAGGCTAACCAAGTCTGCCATCGCTCTGCAGTGGTGAATTGGGAACAGACTTGTCTGCGAAGCAAGAATCACTGACATGTCCATTGAACGGCCACCTCAGGTAATTGTATAGGCCAAACACACATTCTACTGACTATCGCTTGAGATAACAAAAGGTCAGATGCTTTCCTAATTGGTAGGGGCACTCTGAGAATGTGTCATACTCTGGAAATCTCGTGCGCACTCTGCATTCTGTCGCAATTTTACACAAATTCGTAATCAATTTCATGTTTTACTATCTTCCCTTTTCTTCCACCTATACTTCCGCACATTTGAGCGCTTTATGGAACATTTTTGCGGTGTATAGAATAAATAAATAAATGAATAAATAAATAAATAAATAAATAAATAAAATATAAATGAATTCGCTCGAGATTTAGAGGTTCAAGAAATGTGCTGCTTTTTGACTGTTTTTAAAGTTTTTGCATGAAATTTCATTCGATTTCCTCTATTAGGAGCTGACTTTCTGGTGCGGTGCTTGAAGCACAAAGAATAAAGCACAGCGGTAATTAATCCCTTTGCGGGATGCGCCACGCGCTTTACTTCCTCGGGATTTCGCGGACGCGATCTCAATGCGTTGAATTGAACACTTTTCAAATCAAAACGAACGTCTTCCAGATCGAAATGAGCTTCTTAATATATTTTAAATTTATAGCAATAAACCTAGCACACTCGCGCAGTTGAATTAATAATTCCAAATAAAGTCCCTATATATTTTCCTATAACAAACCGTTATTCTAACCAACTTGGAGAGTCCATAGTTTAACCTGTAAGAAGCTCATTTCGATCTAGAAGACGTTCGCTTTGATTTGAAAGGTGTTCAATTCTACGCATTCAGATCGCGTTCGCGAAATCCCGAAGAAGTATAGCGCGTGGCGTATCCCGCACAGATTGATTACCGCTGTGTTTTCTCCTTTATGCTTCAAGCACCGCATTAGAAAGCCAGAAATTAATCCAGCCCAGGTCCTCCTAGGTCACCACCTGTTCCTCCGAATCCTGGCGCCATCGTACTGAGCTGCGACGACCCCAGCAGCCGTAAAATCACCTCTGAATCCCCGTTCGACTTCCACCTGAATTGCACTTTGTGCGGCCGGGGCCCTATTGTGCTTCAGTGTGTGCCGGTGGCCTCATTTCATATAGGAGACAGCCGACGACGAGCGGCTTGTTGACCAAGTGTGTTTCTGTTTGCACAAACGGGCAGCAAACGCTGGCTGGCTCGCGCTCATCGCCGTCGCCGTCGCCGCTCGCGTATCTTCTCTTCCGTCCGGAGCACGTAATGCAACGACGCAACGTTCAGCGTCGCAAGCGGCAACGCCGAGCTGAATAACAGGCCCGCCGTCGTCACCGTCGTCGTCGTCGGGGATAGAATGACCATCGCCGTCGGTCGACAAACAATGGCCCTAAGTAGCGGCGGAAGTAGCGGCAGCAGCAGCAGCTATTCGGTTTCATCCTGAAGCCGCAAGTAGCTCCGGGTGCGTTCTGAGAAGGCGGCAAGGCGACCCACTGCCCGCCGTCATTCAAAGCGCATGAAGGGCGCCTCCGCATTTGCATGACAATGCCACTGCTGGCACTTGCGCGGCCATGTCGCCGGCTCCTCTTGGGATAATCGCTTCGGAAACGTGAATGGGAAACAAACACACTTCTCCAGACAGCCGGAGCCGGAATTAGCCGAATCCGTACATGGCTTTCAACCACGGAGGTCGTGGTTACCCATTGGCATACTGGCAAAGCTCGACCTCGACGTCGTTACCGACATGTTCATCAAGATGCACAGATTTTCCTGTCCGTGCCTCCATTGAAGGATTTTGGCACATGTCGCGAACATTCGCAGCACTGGATGGTGGGGACGCACCAGCCAGTCATGCCGCATCAAACAGGGGATCATTCAGAGGCGTGCACGGTTGGCACTTTGATTACTTGGCGTGGGTAAGCCGCTGTACTTGGACATGATTGGCTGGCGCGTTCTCACTGCAATGCTGCGCATTCTCACGACATGCACCAGGATTTTCGAGAGCTTCAAATCCCCTTGTTTCAGAGGAAAAGGGAAGGTGTGGAAAGAGGAAGGGTGTGTGAAAGGAAAGGTCCAAAAGGGGGCAGCAGACGTCGAAGCCGAAGTCGTGGATGTTAACGAAACGAAGAAAGGAAAGTTCCTCATTCAAGAATCCAGTCAGCAAGGCTCTAACTCTTCTCCGGTGAAATGAAGCACTGGCTATTCCTCTTCTGCGCCAAAATTGAGGAGCAAAGGCTAAAGGACGATGTTAATCGATCCCCTTACGGGGTGCGCCACGTATTTTACTTTACGAGATAATGTGCATCCGAATCAATTCAAGGTTCGGCTCCCTCAATGTCCAACAAAACCTTCCTTCACTTCTGGTTCGGTGAATTGACACAGGACTTGTCTAGGAGAAATAAAACACAGCCCGTTGACTTGTCCATTGGTTTTGCCTATATAATGGCTGTCGCAAGCCATTATATAGGCAAAACCAATGGACAAGTCAGTGTTTTATTCCTTCCAGACTAGTCCGGTACCAATTCACCGATCCAGAAGTGAAGGGAGGTTTTGTAGGCCAGGATGGAACCGAATCTTGAATACATTCGGGATACACGCTGTCCCGTAGAAGTAAAATGCGTGGCGCATCCCATAAGGGAATCAATTAACGCCGTCCTCTAACTTTGTTCCGTAATTTTGGCGCGGAAGAGGAACAGCCAATGCTTCGCTTCACCGGAGAAGGGTTAGGGTCGTACTGACTGCATTTTTGAAAGAGTAATTTCCATTTCCCTGTCTCGACAAGACCCCGATTTCTGGCCGGTATTAAAGCCTTCTTTCCGCCTTTGGATCATTCCTTCATCGAGTTTTGATCATCGAGAAGTCGAAGGATATAAAGTTCACATGGCCGACTGCAAGCCACCCTTCAATCTCTTCCTGTGTATACGTCGGTTTTAGCCCAACTCCAGCCAAAAACAGAAGGGCGGGCACCTGACATGGATGTCCTGACGTCTTTGTGAGGACCGAAGTCTAGTGGTTACGCAATCCTTTCCTGCTTTGCGGTACACATCAAGTGCTCTTGGATAGTTGATTACGTGGGTAGGAGACTGCTTCGGTGTTGTGTAACGGCGGGTCAACGGCTACTGCCTGTTGTACATGCTGCCTTCGGAAACACTCTGGGCATAGAAGGGTCGTCCATTCAGCTTCTGTATGCCGAGAACGCTTTGGAATCCGATATGAGAGCAGTTCTCCCGAAAAACGCTGATCCTCTCCAAGTTCCGACTCCCTGAAGCCACTCCAACCTAGTCGGAACCCGCCAGAGTCAACCTACTTCGCCGGCCGGCCAGATGGCGGAAACCGTCGCCACTCAGGAACAGCACTCGAGACGCGGATCTGGCCGTGTTTGCAACAGCTTATCCGTCCTCTGTCGGCAGCGCCGATACCGTCTTCGTCCCCATACGCTCCTCCTGTCCATGGCACCCTCAAGTGAGCCTTGGAGTAGTTCCGAACGCGGATAATCCGCCAGCCAAACATGCTGCCACGACGTGTTTGATGCTGCCGCCGTTCGGCCGACAGCACAAACTTGGCGGCACCCCACCCGGTGACTAATTACCCGGATCAGCTACGCTCATCTTAGCCGTTTAATTACCGGAACACAGCGCCAAGAACTTTCGGCTACTTTCTGCCCTGTCAGATCCGATTATCTAACCTGGAGCTGAGGTGGGCAAGGCAAACATCTATCTAGACGAAGGTAAGTCTCAGTGGAAGAGACTTTGAAGGACGCGGACCGAAACCGTATCGTATGAGGGCGAGCTGTGGTAGAATGAAGGAACAGAATAGTTCCTGATGCTCACTCGCGCTCAAAGAACCAACGGTACTTGTCGCGAGGATGTACCGCAGGGGTGCGGGAACGTGCCGTTGCTGCTACCGTAATCACAGCAGCCAATTAAGGCGTCACAGGATGATTAACTGTGGTTCAGAATACGTTGCCCGGGTTACTTGTCTTCTTCACTACTGATTCAGTATTACTGAAAGCTCCCAGACCGCTCGCTTCCTCCTGTTCAGCTCCGGCACTTGATGGTTGGCCTTGCTGACTTTGCAACTTTGGTACCCAGCGCTGAAGCATTCGGGTACGTTCATTCAGTATCTGTCACGAAGATCTACCGCAGCAGTGCGGGAACGGCCGTTGCTCTTAACATAATCACTGCAGCCAATCATATGCCCTGCCTGAGCGCTGAGCCAGTGTCTGGTCGGTCGCCACGGTTACGGTAAGAGCAAAGGCGCGTTCCCGCACCCTCGCGGTGCATCATTGCGACATATACTGAAGGAACGTATCCAAATGTTCCAGCTCTGGGCACCGAAGTCGCAAAGCCAGCAAGGCCACCGACCAAGTAGCGGAGCTATACAAGAGGAAACGAGCGGCTTGGAAGCTTTCAATAACATTAAATGAGTAGTGAAGAAGATGAGCAACCCGTGGCCACATATTCTAAACCACAGTTCATCCTGTGACACCTCAGAAACCTGGTCCCTTCAAAAGCTTGATGATCATGTGGTCGGCGTTCCTTGCCATGACACGATTCAGATGACAGAAGGCATATGAAGTTCTGAGCTTCTTCTACGTTAAAGGAACGGATACAGTATGGTAAACCAACACCAAGAAGCCTATTTGGCGTTTGACGACGAACATTCTCGAAGGCTTAGAGCGAGTTACGAGGCTATTCGTGTTCTGTGGGCCACTTTGGCACGACATGGTGATGAACAAGTCGTTGCTAGCGCCACTCACAAAAAGAGCAGCATATCTCTCACTTAGAGCACTCACAAAGAAGTCCGATCAACGTCTTGATGGAAGTCCTGGAATCGAGCGGATTATCCTTGTCATCCGGGTGTTTGACTGACGCACTAAACGGTCCACCTAAGCTTCGATGGCGATGCCCAAGACACGACTGGGGTCTTTCGTACTCCAACGTTGACGCACACCAGATGCCTTCTGTCACTTCGGTGAATCGTAGCATCGTCTTCGAGATTCATGTGCGGTGGTGATGGCATAGCTCAGGCTTCTGAAGCGTAAAACGATAACGTCGGGTAAATAGGCAGAGTTGATCTTCTTCGTGCTCTTCATTCGTTCATGGACGGTCCTGAAGCCTCTCCAAGGGCCAGCTTCATTTCAAGGCAGAATTTGTCCTTGGTAGTGAAGGAAATGAGCACCCTAGGCCCAGATTCATCAACCGCTTACCGGCAGTTTACGGTGAAAAGTTCGCCACCGCCAAATCCCCTGATATGACATTGATCAGCATCAGGTTTGGCGGTGCTTTTCACCGTTACCGGTCGGTAAACGGTTGACGAATCTGGTCCCAGGGTGCTCGCTTCCTTCACTATCAAGGGCACATTCTGCCTTGGAATGGAGAAGAATTCAGCACTAGTCGCTGCCATTCGAGAATTAATCGCAGTTTTTTTTTCGAGTTATTGAACCTGCCGGAAATAATTTCGTTCCCGCAGAACGAGGAGGAGGGCAGTTGCACGTTCTCGCGCTCCATATGACCCCATCGACACCGGTCGTCGAGCAAATCCGCGTCAGAAAAAGCAACAATTTGGTGACGACGACCTTTGCGGGTGGCGGGTTCGTCGACCGCACCATTCGCTCGCTGGGCAAACGACCGGCAAACTACCAGCCGAATATGGCCGTATGTCAAGCTGAGCCGAGTGATGCGCCCTCTACGGATGCCGCGATGATCATGAGCGATGGAGACGAGCAGGAGAGCCAAAGGCTAATTGCCCGGGATGCTTACTCCGAAGTGCGCACCGCTGTGACAATCACCATCTAATTGCTGACTTTGTATTAACCGCCGCCGCTGTCGCCGTCCGGGTTGCGGCGAATGCTCTTCTTCTTCTCCTCCTTGTGCCCTTTCGCCCGTTGCATAAGAGCTAATTGCTCGTCGATCATCATCGCCCTCAGGCAAATCGGGAGCACCAGGATCAGCTGGCGAGCTGCATCCGACCGACTGGAGCCGTCGGGAGGCGTGACATCACCACCGTGACCGTGAGCTATCTTCTGGAGACCTCGAGAGCCTTATCTGACTCATCGGCGGGATCCCTTCAGGCCGGCGACGAGCGCCAGATCGCAATCTCACAGACCTCGTCGACGTAACACTAGCACCACAGAGCGCGTACTGCTTATGCCATTTGACACTTGACGGTCGCAAATCCATCGCCGGATCACGCACTGAAGGATACCGCACGTTGACGATGATTTAATGACCAAAGGCTGCCGCTCAATCTCCGGGAAATTGGATATGGCTTCGGAACTTCGGGGATTCTACATTTATTGATTGACGTGTTGATTAGGACAGCGAAGGACTGCGTGGTCCCGCAACGATTTCCCTGAATTTCACTTCGGATTACGGTGGAAAACTCGTACGGGTTTCTTTTTCGCTTGTTAGTGTATCGTGTGCGATATAGACATTAGTGCAAGATAAAGATGAACGAAAAATGAACGAAAAGGTGAAATAAATGAAAGGAAACTATCCTAGTCGGAGGGGGCATGCGGCGTTTTGCGTCTCCACCCCTCCCTTGAATTTGTCTCAGCGGTTCAGCCACCGACAAATGATAAGATGCGGATTCAGAGAATATGGTGCTGGGATCTATCCTAGTCGGAGGGGGGCATATAATTAAAAAGTATTCTATGTAACAAATCCACTTGAGACTTACCGAGCGGTCTCTACGGAACAACACGGGACCTAAACAAGGAAAGTCAAAAAAAACCACGAAAAAATGCATTTGTTGCGGTTGTAAGCAGGCAAAGTTGTGTGCCCTCCCCACCATGTTAAATCCTGGTTACAACATGTCAGGCGGCGGTCAGCACGCGGCTTCATGCGCCCTTCTCACCATGTTAGATCCTGGTTATAACATGTCTTCCGGCGGTCAGCACGCGGCATGCTTCCATTCCGTCGCTCTTTGACCGCCGAGACGGTTGTAGACCGCGGCGATTTTTTATTTTTCGTTCGTTCGTTCTTGGTTTCTTTTAGGTTTCAGCTCGTTCTCTAGGAGCCGCTCGCTAAGTCTCAATTCATCTTGTTATCTACTTTTTAGTTATGTGCCCCCCCCCCCCCGGACTAGGATAGATCCTGGTGCTGTGTCGTGGAGTGCTGGACGCAATTGTCACCTTAGCACTGCCCCTCCCGACTAGGACAGATCCAATGAAAGCTCTTCTGTACAAAACCCTTGTAGAACAAGAGAGAATTTCTTATCATAATCAGACAGACTGCTTTGCCTTATATATAAGATGACGCACTGCGCAGAATGTGTCGAAAATTAGGTGGGCCGGCACGTAATACCACCTGAAGTCCACGGGATGTCAGTCTAAAAGGGCTACAGACGTCCGAATCCGAAACCCTTTCGAAGGATTTTAGCGCTTCCCAACGCCGGAAATGTTTACTAGAGAATTAACGTCGTGCCCTCTAAGGGAAACAACAAGCCTATGTGCTCAGATGCTCAGAAGATCCCCCAGACGTAAACAGAGCGTCACCGTCAGCTCTATAAATGGCTACATTCTGATGCGAATCTGCCGCCGTCCTTAGAGCTGTGACGGAAGAGCACGCCATCTGCTGCTGCTGCACACCTACAGCAATCGTGGCAACACTTGAGGATCGTGCTGAAGTGAGTGGGGGAGATTGATGTAAGACGGCTAGTTAGTGCTCGCTCGTCCGTCCGAGCGACCCGCCGAGCGACCGTAGCAGAGGCGCTTAGGATGACCCCCGTTGCGCAATGCAATGGTTTTTCCGTCTTCCTGCCTGCCTGCCCACGCCACTAATCCCCAGCTCTAATCAGTAGATTAGGTAAACGAGCAGAGGTGGCTGGACCAAATTGACGTCACGACGACGGCGATACGAGGAGTCAGAAGAGGCCAGAAGAAGACGGCTAAGTTCGTCGAAGTTCACTGCGTGGAAATTTCAAAGAGACTCACGCGAACACACAAAGAAAGCGCAGTGCGTGCCGTAATGGGTGGTCGGCGCTTCGGAGATGGTTTTTATTGCGACGAGCATTTCGAACGAAATGAACCCTTACGAGCGAAATGAGCCACGACTTGTGGAGCCTCGTCACTAGGCGCTTCCTACGTGAGTTCTTTGTTACGCTAGCGACTTACTGAGAAGAAACCGGCAGTGGCGAGTCGGTGGTACAGCTCTTTGAAGCAGCATCTACATGCCACACGTCCAGAAACGTTCTCAGAACTTCAAAAGTCTTGGGAATTCTAACTCAAGAAATAAGATTTAACGGCACTATTGCACTTTCAGAGCTCCAAAAGTCGAGTAAAGGTTGAATAAAATTTCGCCCAAATTTCACCCAGAGGGACCACGAATCTGACAAACGTTTTTGACATTTCGGCCGTTACGGTAGGTTACGGTAGGTACGGATAGCTAAGGCTGTCGAGGTCATAATGTCCAATTTCGCCCAAACTTCGGCTAGGGGGTTATTTGGGGTGTCGATCACGAATCTGACATCCATTTTTCGTATTACGCAGGAGTACGGTAGATACGGGTGACTAAGGTCATGACCACCAAAAGATAAGACACTTCTTCAGTTATTGTAAAGCATTCCTCGCGTAGCTACCCAACTCCAGCGTAATAACAAAAGCGGATACCAGATCCGTGACCAGCATCCCAGATAACCCCTCAGGGCGGAATTTGGGCGAAATCGGTGATCATGACCTTAGTCACCCGCACCTACCGTAACCTACCGTAATCGGTCGAAATTTCAAAAACGGATGTCAGATTCGTGATCAGCACCCCAAAAATCCCCCTGGGCGAAGTTTGGGCAAAAATATTTTTTCGATCTCTCTTCGACCTCTGCACTCCTAAAAGTACAATAGTGCCGATCTAACAATCATTTCATTCTATTGATAAGTGAGGTTTGGAACTAAAGAAGGCATAGGACTAAAACGATAGAACACGGCCAGGACTAACATGATTCTAAAACTCCTAGCGGTCAACTGCAAGCGAATGTAAGTGATCTCAGAGACTCGCAGCGGTCAACTGAAGGAGGAACAGCTGCAGTTCACCCCCCCCCCCCCCCCCCGGTGAAACTTCACCTGTGGGTGAACGGATTTTCATAGACAGTGGAACTAACCACTTTGGGCGGGAGTTTGAAATGGGTCAAAGCTCGTCGAAAAGTACGTTTCAGACTCCCGCCATACAAATTGCGTTGAATTTCAGTAGTAATTCTGTTCATCTCTCCGCCAATCTCTTCGATGAACTATAACCATCCTTCAGTTGACGGTTGCGAATGTCTGAGATGGGGAAAGCTCTTTAAAATGCCTTTGAACTGCCGGGAAAAACCGGTGATCAGCGGGTGAAAATCTTGTCACCTACCGGTGAATTTTATACAGCAGGTTGTTGTCCTTCGACTTCACCGCAAGTTCACCCGCAGATGACCGCTGAGGACTTCAAACTATCGTCGCCACAACTGCCTAAGCGCCCATATTTTCCCAAATGTTAGTCCTTCCATGTATAAAGAATTAGTCCGTTAGTCATATCTGTCAGGCATCCGCGCGAAATTAGTGACCGCTGGAGAGGTTTCATGGGAACAGAATCTACCAGCCAGCTGATATGACCTATCAGGATGAGGATAAAATCGATAAAAACCAATAGCAATCGATATTATGATATCATCAGAATTTCACCATCTGAACTCGCTGTTTGTTCGGCAATCTGACAGCTATTTCTTCAGCTTCATTACGTTCTGACTGGATTTAGATAACTTTGCTTTGTTGCTTTGAAACCACACAGCGACTACTTTCTAAGTGTCAGATATCCTTCTACCCTTTCGATGTCCAATTTTGACAGTAAAGTTACTCTTTTTTCTGGAAGAAATACGCATGATTAAGCACAACACACCTAGCCACGGCTCGCCTCTAGGAGCGACTTGACACGTAAAGTACGTGACGAAGCGGAAAGTGCAATTTATTTGACGACTAAAGTATACTGTTGCACTTTTTCCCCATACGGCGCACGCATTTCGGCGGTTCTCCGGAGTGCTGTAAACTCTCGGACAGCGATCGTTAGCAGCACTACTAACGAGGCAAATCAACGCCGATAGTTCACCCGAGGACAATAGGCATAGCGATAAAACCACGCGCACACAGAGGTAGAAAACAATACGCAGCTCGACGCGCGGGGACAAATCATGCATAATTAGCCAATTCGAAGGCGAAATCCAGCCGTCCAAATTATCCCTGACCACCACCACCATCGAGCGAGCCGCTCAGCACCTCCAATGAGGCATCTCATTACACACACACAGGTCGCGTGTTCGAGCACATCATCATCCGCACATGCAACAGGTGCGATCAGCTGCTGCCGTCGCCCCTTCGTCTAGTTAGGGCATAAAAATTGCAATAAAGTGCACCTGCCAACGACGACGACGACTGCGCTGCTTCTCATGGAGGAGAGAGTCGATGAAAAAACGCGGCACTCGGTACGAATGAGTCCCTTTTCCCCACTTCATTTCGCTGCGAAGTCTATTCGAGGAGGCGGAGGAGTGACCGAAGCACTTCGGATAAGCCTCTGGGCCTCCTCTCCGTGTATTTACATAATCAAATTTGAAGCCAGCGGAGGAGAATTTCACAGAAAAACCGCTGAGTAGTTCTAGAAGACTGGAAGACTTATAGGAGAAGACCTGATCGTCTAGAGCTACGAAAACAAGTGCTATAGATAGGGCACTCTACAAGCCTTCATTTGACTAAAATTTGCACAGAAAAGTTCAAAAACAAACGGAAACTGCAAAATAACAACCCCTACCTCTTCGATGTTCATCTACAGAACCTGAGTTCATCACTTGAAAGAGTTACTCAAAGGTATACTAAGCCAAGTCTGACCAAGGAAGGTCTCAATAGCGCACGATTTCCGTAAACGACCACTTTTTGAGATCAGGATAGGGTTGGCAACTACCCGAGCTATTCGATAGCTCGAAGGATACATTAGAGCAAAATCCCTCTGGGTAAGGATACCAAAAATAAGCCTAACGTCATCCTAGTCCTTACCGAGGCGCGTTACCCACGAAAATCTGAGTGAAACGTCTCGTTCTTGAAGAAGTTTCGTCATTTAGACCGTAAACGACCACTTTTTGAGGTGAAATAGGGTTGGCAACTAGAGAGTTACCACTGGTGTAAAATCTTTCTGGGTAAGGGTACCAACCAAATCCTAATGTCAACCTTACCTACCTCAACCCCATAAAAATCTGAGTGGAACGTCTCTTTCTTAAAGAAGTTTCGCCATTTAGACGGTAAACGACCACTCTTTGAGGTCAGGTAGAGTTCGCAACTAGCCAGAGCTACTAGATAGTTACCACTAGAGTAAAATCCCTTTGGGTAAGGATACTAACCCAGCCCTAGTGTCAACCTAGTCTTTGCCGAGGTTTTACCCATAAAAATCTGTGTGCAACGTCTCTTTCTGAAAAAAGTTAGCTATTTAAACGCTGAACAATAGTAAATTAATTGATGAATTTGATTTTCGGATTTACTCCCGACATAAGAAGATGACCCGCCAACTACAGCTGCTAAGCCTAGTGTTAGTTCAATTCTAGAGAGATAATGGCCAAAATAAACATTAGAGGCGGTTTAAGGCCGTTTTGTCAAAATTTTCAACACTGCAGAGCTTAGGTGTGAAGCTACGATGTAGAGTCGAAATAATTTATTGAAACACTCGTAATAAGGTACATCAAAGATTACTTTTTTTTAATATTAGAATCAAATCAGCAATTTCTAGGGTTTTGTTTCGAAGCCAGCCCTCCTTCCCAAGGATCATAACATAGAAATTTGAACTAGTTAAAGCTGTCAACATGCTATTCTTCTAAGTTTTAGTAGACATTACACTGTGCTCTAGTTGTCCTGTGTGCCAGCTTGCTTGTTCCAGTAGGGAAAATCTCAATAAAATTAGCGATAATTGAATGCTACAGGAGATTGATTACACTTATAGCCAGTCTAATTACGTAAGAAAGGTCAGGATACAAAAAATGCCGGCAGGGAAGGGTATTGTGAGGTTTTGCGTCGACGTGAAAATGCGTGCAAAATTGCGACAACTGCGCAGGGTAAGGGCCTGTTCATACTTCGCGACAAGAGCGACAAAAGCGACAACAGCGACTGAGGCGACGGACATAGTGTGGTGTACGTAAATAATTGCGTACTCCACACTCCGTCCGCGACGATTGTAGTGTGAAATGCGTGATTATTTACGTACACCACATTACATCCGTCGCCCAAGTCGCTCTTGTCGCTCTTGTCGCGAAGTATGAACAGGCCCTAAGTGAAGGGATCACGCTGTAGTTCCGCGATCTTCAAATGCCAGAAAGGAAATTACCTAAAGTAACAGTAACAGTAACAGTACCTCCGCGACCTTTAAATACCAGAGAGGAAGTTGACTAAAGCAATAGTAACAATGTTGTAGAAAAAGTTAGTTAAAGTAGCAGTGACGGTAAAAATGTTACACAAAATTTGATTAAGTAACAGGATAGACCCGGATAAAACATGAAACCGAGATGTCACCTCAGGTTTTTCTCCTGGTTCGCCTTCTTTCATTCCATAATGGCGTCATTTGGGAGTGGTTACGACGGTTTTCTTATCCGTCTTGATGTGTTTATTTACTCACTGGGTTGATGCGCTATCGATGTTTTTGTACGTATTTGTTTAGTTTCATGTTCTACCCTTTCCCTGATCCAATTGTCGGACGAAAAACTACAAACATAAAAAACCGACTGCACGCAATTAGGCTAATGCCGATGATTGGAACGATACTGTAAGAAGATTCGCCGGCTGAGAAAAAAATCAACTAATAGATGGATAACTTAGGACCTCCTAGTCGGAACAAGCAAGCAAAACAAGCAGAAACAGTGTGACCTGTTACGGTTTAAAAACGAAAAAAAAGTTCAATTCAGTATTTCGCTCCTGTAAAACGGTATTGTGAAAGGGACAAAGAGAAGCAGTGTCCCTCCCCACTAGGATAGATCCCAGTTGAACGTCACTGATAAAGAAGCCGTGCGTCTCCAATATATACACTAAAACTAAAGATATGTATCCAATATCCAATAACAGTACCAATAATAACAGTTTCCGGCATCAATTCTCAATTCTTTGCCAAAAACATTCAACTGAAGCTTGGAAAACATGGTTAAAGTCAACAAAATTTAACTACCAACTAGTTTAAAGAGGATTGCACGATATATTGATGGAAAAATTTAAATAAAACTCGTATTTCAAGCGATTCAGTGCAAGCGAAGCAGTCTCAATATCATGGAAACTAAAAAACGTGACGCCGGTGGTAAAATGAAGATTTCTCTTATAAATAACTTTTTATGTATACAAACGTTTTTAAAATTTTGACAAATCAATATTGTGCTCGTTTCGGCTGAACGAATATTTGTATTTGTAAAAAAAATCACCCAAAGTTTATATAATACTTTTCCAGTGAATGAATTCCTAAGGCGACTCTCTAAGATTACTAAAGTGAATGAATTACTAAGGCGACGAGCGACTTGACACGTAAAGTACGTGACGAAGCGGGAAGTGCAATTTACTTGACGGCTAAAGTATACTGTTGCACTTTCCTCGATCTGAGAGAAAAGCACTTTCACTTTATGCAAACCATAGAAGAAGTCGCTTTTACTAGTCTGTAAAAGACCAACTTTTGCTGTAATATTTTGTGGTAACCAACTTTGGCAAACTATCCTAATCGGAGGGGGCATATCCATTGCTTGAATTCCTGCGACAACTTCAGCTGTTGTCCCATGATGGGAGGGCTTCCATTTAGATTCAGGGGACGTGCATGTGAGCCATGGAATGAGATACGAAACTGGGATCTATCCTAGCCCGGGGGCCACATAACCAAAAAGTATTATATGTGACAAATTCAGTCAAGACTTACAGAGCGGCTCCTACAGAACAAAACAAGACCTAAACGAGAAAAAGTCATAAAGAAAAAACGAAAAAATTGCATTTGTTAGGGTTGTAAGAACGCAAAGTTGTGTGCCCTCCTCACCATGCTAGATCCTGGTTATAACATGTCAAGCGGCGGTCAGCACGCGGCATGCTTCCATTCCGTCACTCTTTACCCGCCGAGACGGTTGTAAACCACGGCGATTTTTTATTTTTTGTTTGTTCATCCGCTTTTGGTTTCTTCTAGGTTAGGTTTCGTTCTCTAGGAGCCGCTCGGTTAGTATTAATTCATTTTGTTGCCTAGTTTTTAGTTATGTGCCACCCCCCGGACTAGGATAGATCCCGAAACTGACAGTTTGCGGTTTCCCCTTAACGACTAGGACCGAACCGACTTTGTTACAATTTTCTGACTCAATAAATGTTCTAATTGTTCTATGTTCTACAGTAAACAAAGAGAAACAAGGAAACGCGGCAGATTTGCAGCCTTTTTTCCCACCTGAAGTATGTCACCACTGTCCTCTTCCTCAAAGTAATTATGCCAATCGCTAGGTTAAACTGCTTCCAGTTGACAACCAGTTGGGGCAACTTTTCCCGCCAAACTCGTACTAACCCTCGGTAGAGAACCCTTGACTCGACCCCACGTTTTGAACGGGACAAGGAACGTCTTCCAATGCGGTTCATCAAGTGTTTTGCTGTTCGGTGGTGGGCGAATACGCCTGGGACTGGCATCTGGGGATCATGAATGGCCATCCGCACCCGCGCCTTTAGGAGGAGCATCGTTAGCTAAGTGTTGCGTGGTGCGCGTTATAAGCTGATGATCGAATTAGTTCACATCATCTACTATTCACTAATTTCAACACTAAACGCCCATCATCCTATCGGGTCGGGACCGCCGCTAATCATCAGACGCAAGGCCAGCTGAAGCCTGGCCAAATGGTGTAAACTGACGCCTTCTATTGTATACAGACGCGAACGTTCAAATCTAGCGTCGCACAAAGACGCCAGACATGAACAGAGCAAGGCGAAGAGAAAACGCGTAGAAAACAAAGAAAATGAACGGGAAAACTCACTGTTGGACTGAGCCGGCAAGTCGTGGTTTGCACTGGCCAGCAGTGCCCATAGTAGCGGGCAGATGAGCAGAAGAACTCGAGGATTCTCCATGGCGGTATTAAACCGAGCTCATTCACACGAATATCCGTCGAATTACTAGCAACGGTGGAGACGTTCTGAAAGCGACAGCATCAAGCAACGTGCGCCAGAACCGAACGGAGGCGGCGCCGATGGGGCGGGGCCATCCGCTTCGGGGTCGCGCCCGCGGACCACCTCCTCATCAACGGACCACCCGGCGAGACGTGGGCACAGTCTACCTGAGACGGCGGCACCACACTAGGAAGCAGAGACGCAGAGTGGTACGGTAGAACGGTGGATCCAAAGGATCATAGGCTTTGGGAGCATCGACGCCTTCTAATGTAGAATTTCTGCGTCTGTACCACTTCACCCCGTTTCTCTGCTTCCTTGCAATGCTGAGATCATATATCACAAATATTCAACGTTTCTGTCGGAAGAACGACGAATTAGAAGCAAACGTGAGAGGATTGCGCACATGCACGAAAGCTACAGTATCCAAATTCAGGCGTCGCCAAGGCGTGTCCGGTGCACTGCACAATAACCAAAAATTCTCATGAAGAAAGGAAACGCACTTATATATATATACTAAACTACAGCATTTATTACATAACTAAAATTAAGTTTTTGAAGAACAATACACTCAAAAACTGTATAAAACGAATTCTAGAAGAAGATTGGTTAACGTTCTAGGCCAAACAAAGTACAAGTTTATCATATTTCCTTACGAATTCGTTACACGAACACAGACTTATGAAAATTCCTCTACTCCGCACTAGTCTGCAGACATAAAGTGGTGCGGTACAAAAGTTGATCCAAAGAACGCTTTCTGGCGTAGAATTCTGGTGTCTATAGTATTCCAAACCATTTCTATGCTTCGCAATGCAGAGACCATATATCACAATACTCAACGTTTCTGAAGGAAGAACAACGAATAAGAAGCAAATACCAGAGGACTGCCCTCATGCGCGAGAGCTACAGTACCTAAATTCAGGCGTCGTCAAGGCGTGTCTAGTGCACTGCACTAACGACGGAAATCTTCGTGAAGAAAAGAAACTCTCATTCATATGCAAGGATAGACTTACGAAAATTCACCAGACCACCATGCGCCGAAAACACGAGTGGTATGGTAGACCCGAAGGGTCATAGGATTTACGACTCTCGACAATTTCTAACGTTTGTGTGCCTATACCGTTCCACCCCAATTTATGTGCTTCCCAGCAATAGAAAGCAAACACGAAAGGAATGCACGCATACACAATGCTTACAGTACTTAAATTTGGGCGTCGCCAAAACGTGTCTGGTGCACTGCACAATAACCGGAATTCTAACGTAATTTCCTA
Source organism: Heligmosomoides polygyrus polygyrus (assembly GCA_947396885.1). NCBI lineage: Eukaryota > Metazoa > Nematoda > Chromadorea > Rhabditida > Heligmosomidae > Heligmosomoides > Heligmosomoides polygyrus. The sequence continues at coordinate 5,808,277 of OX377202.1, read as the reverse complement.
CGTCACCCTGCTTCTCTGCCTCTTAGCAATGCTGAGATCATATATCACATACACTTTGTATAAGAAGTGCAGCATTTCTGACGGGAAGAACGACGAATAAGAAGCAGATACGAGAGAATTGCGATCATACATTAGGGCCTGTTCATACTTCGCGACAAGAGCGACAAGGAGCGACAAGAGCGACTGGAACGACTGGAGCGACGGATGTAGTGTGGTGTACGTAAATAAGTACGCATTTCACACTACATTCGTCGCCGACGGAGTGTGGAGTACGCAATTGTTTACGTACACCACACTATGCCCGTCGCCACAGTCGCTCTTGTCGCTCTTGTCGCGAAGTATGAACAGGCCCTTATGGGTACAGTACCTAAATTCAGGCGTCGTCAAGGCACGTCTGGTGCACTGCAGATTCTTGTAAAAAAAAAGAAACTCTCATTCAGATAAAATCACAGACTTAACTCGAAAATCAACGAATGTGCGAGTCCCTTGCACCAGAAACAAGAAAAAGGATAGAAAACGTATAGAAAGAGAACGAGCACTACACAGGGGAAATCAACTCCCAAAAAAATTAAAAATTAAATTGGAATACTGCAGGAATACAGGCTCCTATAGTCTGAGGAATGATGAGGCCCTATATTAAACAGCGAAGCTCCTAGTACGATGCTGCGTATCATCCTAAAATAAACAGACGACGCGCACTTCATTTATTGGCTGTCGTGTCGCTAAATAGATGGTGGAGCCACCTGGTGTCCCCATCCCTACCAGCCGACATTTAGGTATGCAATAATCAATAACGAAAACACTAGCCTAATCAGCCTAATTAATACAAGATTCATTGAGTAAATAAAAAAATAAACTTCAGAAATATTTAAAAGCAACACAATGCCGAAACTTCTAAATCTCTAACGAAATTGTGTAAAACTACGTCAGAATGCACAAGCCGCAGCAGAATTCCGCAATATTGCACATGTTCAGACTGCCCCTCCCAAGCAGGAAAACATCTGACGTTTTTCTAACTGCTAGAAATAGTCGTTAAATAAGGTGAATCTATACGAATCAATTGGCGAGCCTAGACGAGATCAATTTAAGGATATAAAGCATAAAAGATTGGCTTCTATGGAGTGCGCCACGCATACTACATATGCCGAGAGTAGTGAAGACAATTCAATCGAGTATTTGACCTATGCAGTGGATAGTGGTGGCCAACCAATGGACAAATCAGTGTTTTATCCGTTCTTATGGGTGAGGGGGCTCATGCTCATACAAGGAACTCTGGGAAGTGGTCCATCTACCAGACATGTTCCTAAATTGGCGAGATCCTGGAGTTCTTTGCTTTGCTCAGGGCACAACACCCAACCAAAAGTTTCGATTATCACCCGCTTCCCTATAAGCACAGTGCTATCCTTTCTAGATAAGCGTGATGCTACTTGGAGATCACCAAGAAGGGATGGAATGCCTGACTGCGCAGGGCAGGATCTGAACTCTGGACGAATTCTCGAGAATGAACAACTCCACAGGTACTGCGCTAAGGTGAATTGCGTGGAACACGATGCTAGGAGCCTCAACTACCAACACTTGACAAAGACGACAACGATTTGAGCCAGCAAAGGACACCGCGCGTGATTTCACAACTACCGAAGCGTGTGACTCAGTCACTGCTGAGGTCCCGCAACGAAAACGCACTACTGCAGCCACAATGGCGACGTCTGACCGCTTGCGAAGAAAAGGCGGCGGTGTTGGCTGTCGGCGGTGAATTAGTATGCGCTCCAGAAATGCGCTGGTTAATCGGATGACTGAGCTGTGGAGTATCTTGCCTTTAGCGCGTGCGCCTTTAGTCTTTCGAAAGGTCAACGTGCGCACAGAGCGCCTTCGTCATCGTTGGTGCAATTGCGGACTTTTAAAGGACACCGGACCGCCCATTGCTTGTCAGTTTAACCGACAGTGGCGAGAGTTTTTCCATCATCGTCACATAGAGGTTTTCAATTGCGGCAGAAGCCGTTGCGAGCGGCTATTGACAAGTGAGTGTCAAGTGGTAGAGCGGTGTGTATGCGGGGCCCTCCAGTCGTCGCCGAACAGCAGCAGCAGCCGGCAGCAGCTCTAAAGGGCAAGTTGGTTGAGGTAATTTGCAAATCGACATAATGGCCGGCTTGACTAGCCGAGAGGGTCGCGGCTGCTGCGAGAGCGACCTGCCAAAGGACCTGAATAATTCCGTCGACGGGGTGAAATGGCGCGAACCGTGGAGAGACCTCACACCCGGCTCCCCTTCTCGTCAATTCTCGAAACTGCAAATTGCCAGGTGCATGGTGGTGGTGGTGGTCGGCTGGAATTGACGGCTGTCTCTGATGCGTGAAAGGGCTATCTGCTCATCAAAACATGCGACCATATCCTGTCGAGTTCAAAACTCGAATTTTTCATCTCGGACCACCTAAATTTTCAATGCGCTAATGTTCTTTTTCCGCTGTTGAGCTTTCGATGCTGTTTAGAGTTCCATCGCAGCGCGACGTGACGCAATGCAAAGCTCGTGACGCAAGTGTGACGCATATCGATTGGGTGACGCGATGGATCCATACGGGAACTTATCATTCCATCGTGTTGCACTGCGACGGAGCTCACCGCCTCACTTTGACGGGGTTCATACTTCAGTCGTGTGTCGGCGCGACGCTATGAAAACGACCAGTATCGATCGTCTACGCCAACTAATCGATATGGTAGCTTTCATTACGTCGAACCGACCAGCGACTGAAGTATAAACTCCGCCTTAGGCCCGCTTATACTTCGACGCCGAGCGACGCGACGCCACGAATGGCCTTTGTTATACCACTGCTCATCCCGAGCGACGGCCAATGATATGCTCCCATCGCGCGAAACGACGCGATCGATATGGGAGCATATCTCGGGGTGAGCGGTGATACAACAAAGGCCTATGGTGGCCATATTGATTGAGGGACGAGATCGATCAATGTGGCAACTTTACATGCCGTCGTGTCGTTCACCGTCGGAAGTATAAACGGGGCCATAGGTAAGCAAGTGATGGGGCGTGATCGCCTTCTTATACAGCTCAATTTAAAGATGGCGCAGATGGCGCAGATCGCGTAGTCGGTAAGGTACACACCCATGCAGTTCTAGCTCTTCATCCAATAGACGGGTACGTGTCGCTAATGAGGCCTACATGGATATAAAGCAATGCACCTGACCAAACGGACCGCATCGAATGAGCGAGCCATCCAGAGCGATCATATTCGGTTGCTCTGAATGGCTGTGATTGGCTGGCGCGTACCTACCTTCCATGTAGGCCACATTGGATACTAGTACCATTAATCGATAACAGACTTGTATGGTAAGCGAAATTTATGACCAGTACGGGTCGATAACGTGGCCTACATGGGTATGAAGGGAGGCAGCTGAGCAATCAGGCCGCATCGAACGAGCTAGCCGCCCAGGCGGTTTATGTTCGGTCGGTGCTCTGAACGGCTATGATTGGCTGGCACGTATCTCCCTCCGATGTTGGCCACATTGCCTACCAGTACCATCAGCCGCTTCCAGAATGTATGGGGAGAATAGAGTATTAGCCTATAGATAGGTTTTCCATGGAAACTTATACACAGGTCAATTACAGTGGGAAGAGTCCTACAGATACCACGTAATACTAGAAGAACTATAATGCATGGCGCAACCCGAACAATTCCTTAGCACAGTTTGCACATTTTAGGGCCTTAGGAGCCGTCGATAGAATATTCGTCCGAGTTTCATCAGTACTGGAACTGGCCACTTTGGACGGCAGTTTGAAATGGGTTAAAACCGAAAAATACGCTTCAAACTCCCGCCAGAATTCCAGGAGAAATACCGTCCACCTGTCGGCCAGTTTTTTTTTGTTGATAAACTGTAGTTGCACTCTCAGTTGAAAACTGAGAGTATCGGACTTATAACGACTATGTTTGGAATCCGGTTGAACTACTGGAGGAAAGCCGGTCACAAGTGGGCGAAAATCTTGTCACCTAGCGGTGAGTAGCGGCTCTTCCGCTTCAGCGGGATTTCACCCGCAGTTGACCTGGGCCATAACTCAGGGCTGCTTGCCAGGAATATCTCTTACCATTAGTATCTCCCTTCGCCGATAGAGAAGCAGCGAAGAAGTCACGATAAACCTGTCGAACCCGTTTCGGACGTTTAAACTCAAGATCGGCGGCACGCGCTACCGTACGTTCCACTTCCATGGAGCCTACCAAGATAGTAGAAACAAGGGAGGCATAGGATAGTAGTCACAACTCGTTGATAGACCTACAACCGGAAAAGAAGTCAGTACTACTTGTCAGTCGTGATTTCGAAGCGAAATCCAGAGAAATCGTTGCGGGACCCATAACTACAGGTAGAAGTAGTAACAGTTGTCCACCGCTGCTCCAAGTGGCTTTCAGGTTAATCGTCACGGGACAAAAACATGTGGGCACTTTTTAGAAAATGGCATTGGGCCCCTTTATGCATTGGGCCCCTTTATGTTTCCGACGCCTGCGTCTCGACGGCATGTAAAATGGCCAAATTGATCGATCGCGTCGCTCGATCAATGTGGCCACAATACGTGGGTCGCGTCACTCGGCGTCAAAGAATAAACGGGCTCTTAGAGTATAGTAAGGACTGACATGAAGTGTTAGAGTAGATCACGAAGAGTAGACCGTATACAGGCCCAAAAAAAATCCAGAAAAAATCTTTTTTGAATTACGCGCCGAACGGCGCAACACGCCGGACAACTGGTACTAATTTTCCCGGTTGTAAGGTTATCGACGAGCTGCGGCATGCAGGTTTGTAGATCTTCAGCTGAATCAATTAAAGTAAAGCGATCTACCCTCCTTGTACATTCCTTAATGAACGGTTCTTAACGTGAGAGTGTTAAATTTCAATAACACGAACATAATAAATCGAGTTATAATGACAAGGCTGAGTAAGCGAGACACAGCTAGTGCAACTTGGTCCCGCAACGATTTCCTGATTCTTGTAAGATGCACCTATTTGTAGCCAGAAAAGTGCGTCTAACTCCATTTCCTACTGAGGTGTACGTCACTTATGACGACGCACTTAGACACTCCGAACGTGGACTGCTTTGCGAGACGCTGGCCTCGCCTAGCCTAAGGTGATCGGTTTACGAGCGGTCGTCGGCGACGCTGACGCGCGGATGATACGGTCGTAAATCTGAGTCTTAGCCAACTCAGTCTATCTCGACGGCGAATCGGTGGTAAATCGAGTCGCGGCGATGAAATATTGTGACCGTCGTTACGCGTGTCCAGCAATTGATATGCAACGCTGTAAACGCGGACCGCCAGTGGCTTGTGGAGAACTCCATAAGGACACGGCTTGTAGGCGGCTTGAGAGGTCTTCTGATGGAATGGCCTTCATCCTGAACTATTCTGAAGCTTCACACAAATTCGATCGCCTACTAGAATATGGAATCTACAATACATAAAGAAGTCCGTCTGTTTGTCTGTCACAAACCCGTAAAGGTGATCCACTCGCATCAGCATATAACCGAAGCTACACCTTTTATTTTTGAAGCCAGCTTAGTAAATCAATATCAATCGATAACGATTGATCCTTTTTCACAGTTATTCGTTCAATACATCTATGGCTTGCATATCCTTGCCATTGGGTGGGCTTCACAACAATTCTGGGAAATCTGTCGGACGGAAAATAATAAATCAATACACTACTATGTACTAGACATTATCGATCGGACACCAGATATTGATCGATATTGTCGATTTTTTCAGAGCTGAACGATTAAGGTGAAAAGCAAGTATGATGCTTTGTGAAGAGACTTCACAAAAGGGAAATCTATCAGACGGAAAATACCACACTAATGCACTATGACGAACTAAACACTATCGACCGGACACCGGATATTGATCGATATTATCGATTTTTCAGAGTTCATCGTTTAAGGTGGGAATTGATGCTTTATGGTTAGACTTCATTTCTTTGTTCGAAATAAATGTTGCCCAGAATTCACAACAAATAAACAAAATCGACTAGTCTAATAGCCTTTTTTTCCCCGAAATATTTTCCGGAACATCACATTTTTGAATGTTCCGATGAAGTTCGAAGTTTTCGAATTTTCAAATTCTCAATTTTCAGACTGACTGTTTGGCTTTACAAGTTCAGTATGATTTTCGAAACGCAAAACTTCAAACTCCTTTTTATATTTACATTTTTATAAATATTTCAGGGCTGAATTACAGCCAACCACACGCGCAAAAAAAAAATCAGAAAAGTACACAGTTAAACCGTCTATAAAAATCCTTTGCGGGTTAAAAATAGCTTACACGAGCAACTATGCTACCCTTTAAAGGTGAACTTCTGAAAAGTGAAATAAAAGAAAAATAATAATAAAATAAAATAAAATACAAAAAAGTAAAATAAATGGAATAAATGAATCATACAGTTGTGGAAACTCTGCAGAAACATGGAGTTCGACTACAAGGCTTTGAAAATTTCTTCTGCATTCCAGGAGAATTTTCTTCCTTCAGATTCATCAATGAGCAGGTTGAATTCCTTGAAGTTCCCGTAATTTCGAGACATTACGACCATACCTCTTTTGAAGTGTTTATGCTCACCTTTTTTCTTTTTAGTTTCAAAGAAAAATAAGCGTTAATCAAAATAGAGTTGATAGATCTACCCTTGTTTGTAAGACAACTCCATTTCTCCGTAAAGTTTCCACATCTGATTCAAGTCGATTTCTTTAAGCCTGAACTGGCTAGTATCGAGGATGTAAGCTGTTACAACGACGTTTTGTTGCGATCAAAACTCTAGCACCAGGTTGGACTTGAACCCGCACCTTCTGCTAACCGGTTCCGCCTGGCGCTAGAATTTCGATCGCTACAAAACATTGTTGTAACAGCTTACATCCTCGATACAAGCCACTTGAGGCGTAAAGAAATTGACTTGAATCAGATGTGGAAACTTTACGGAGAAATGGAGTTGTCTTACAAAGGAGGGTAGACCTATAAACTCTATTTTGATTAACGCTTATTTTTCTTTGAACATAAAGAGAAAAGGGTAAGTATAAACACTTCAAAAGAGGTAAGGTTGTAATTTCTCGCAATTACGGAAACTTTAAGGAGTTCAACCTGCTCATTGGCGAACCTGAAGGAAGAAAATTCTCCTGGAATGGAGAAGAAATTTTTTCGAAGCCTTCTAGAGCAACTTCATGTTTCTGGGGAGTCTCCACAAGTTCACCTTCCGAATATGCCCTTGCCGTACCTAGTCCTCCCACCTGTGCATTTCGGTCTAGGAATCTCTCGCAGCTATACTGTGTAACACGCTAAATCGGAATCGAAAAGGCGATACGCAAAGCAATCAGTGTTTTCATGCAGCGCTCAATTTACGGCTCGCCGGCGCTGATATGATTTGCGCAGAACTGACTGACTGACTGACTGAGCGAGTAGGTAGTGGTGGACTGCTATCAGAAGAGTAGTCGTCGTCTCGGTCCAGTCACCCGCTATCAGTTGCTCCGCTATCCGGGTGTTCTTCCAGGGGCTTAGCCTCGGCGACGTAATCGAGGAAGTGTTGCTGTCCGGCTCGCTCGGCTCGTTCGGCTGACTGCGTTCGATACGAATTGATTAGGCGTCGATTCGGAAATTTCATCTCACGCTTACTTTACTCGGCCGCTTGGCTTCAGGAAGTCAAGTGGTCTAGTCGCCAAGGCGCATGTGTAGCTTAGCAGGCCATCATACTCGGGGTTTTGGAGTCGAATCACTGCTGAGTGAAGAGAAGACGACGAAAAGAAGTGTATGACCACGAAAATAGCAAACGGAAAGTATTTAGCTGCCGAATATGAAAGAGGGTGAGTAGCTGGCGCCAGCGACCCAGCGAACAATTAGGATCGTAAGGTGGTTGAAGTGCGACATCGCCCCGAGCGACTTCTCGGGTGTCACACCTGGCCTCAGCATCGCCACCTCAAAACCACTCGCCTAGGTCGAAACAAAGACCGAACTCGCACTTCAAACCAACCACACCACACCTCAACCCAATGTGACATGCCCACCTACCACATTAACCAAATGGAAGCTGAGAAATAATGGTATATGTCGCGAAGACAGGCAGCACTGGAGAATGGGAACGCCCCATCCAATCAGACCGCATTGAATGGACGTGCCATTCAGAGAGGGCGTATACAATCAGTACCCTGATCGGTTAGAATGTGTCCGGTCTGCGCTTTGCTTGGGTATTATTGGCTGGCGCACCCCCACCTACCAATGCTGCTCACCTTCGCGACATGTACCGCCACAGACAAATTATGGAGCTGTCCTTCCGGACGTTCAGACAGTCTATAGTTCTGCGCTTGGGTTAATTACCCAAGTTTGAGATGCCTCCTATCAAAAGACCAAAAATTAGGTTCGTTTTGCCCAGGAAAAGCGGTAGGATGTTACACAAAATAAGACCACAAACAATTTAACCAAGGATAAAGAACGGCGTTGCTCAATCCCTTGTCGGGATGCGCCGCACACTTCTACTCCTACGGGATGTCGTGGAGGCGATTTGAATGCAAATATATTTGGTGACACAATGACTGAGAATGACTTGCGGTAGCCAGCCTATGGACAAGTCAACACTTAATCCTTCCCAGGCAAGTTTGGTACCAACCAATTCATCGACCCGGAGGGATGCAAGGGTTGATTGGACTGGGCGGGAAATTCTAACGAGGAACCTGCCTGGTATCGGGTGCACACGATAGCCACAGGTGAATTATGGAGATGCTTTTTCAGACGATCAGACAGTCTTTAGTTCTGTACGGGGTTTTACTACCCAAGTTTGAGGTACCTCCACCCACTCGACTCACCACTGTGGGCGAGCTTAGTCTTATCTTCACTCATTATTAACCTTTTTTTGCACCTTCACCCCCTCCGACCGCGCTACACGCGCTCAGAAAGTGTGTCAGTCGATCCTAAGCACTGTCTTATGCCTTGTATCATCGAGAAGGAAAAGAATCTTTTCTCTCGGGTATCAAAAGGGAATGGATGGAGTTAATACTCCCAACGCAGACTCAGAAGAAGGTCAATAATGAGTAAAAACAAGACCTAGTTCGCGTACAATGGTGAGTCAGGAGTGTGGAGGTACCTCAAACTTGGGTAATTAAACCCAGTGCAAAACTACAGACTGCCTGAATGTCAGGCGTTGAACTGGCAGGACAGCTGTATAATTCATCAGCAGATGGGCGGGATATTGTTAGTCGTTTGAGAAAAGTGTGGGAAGTTGTGGGGCGGGAGTGAGAAATGGACGAAAACTTCTCCAAAAAAGACGTTTGAAACTCCCGGCATGGAAAGTTCGAGGAATTTCTGGACAATTACAGTACACCTGCCGGTCATTTTCTTCTGCTCTTCTTGGCGGTGTCTGAATCGCCATGTCATCATGAACATGCAGTACTGCACCAGTCAACTACAACTGCTCCGAAAGCTCTTCAGCTGTCATGGTGTTTTGTTGTGATCAAGCTCTTGCACAAGGCGGGACTCGAACCCGCATCCTCTGCTTGCCGAGCAGGATGCTCTATGCCATTACACCAACGACGCTGTTTGATGGAACGCAATATCCATACCTCGTCGGAGCAATCCTTTCTCAATTCCTTTAGTACTAAAAACACGCAAGACTGATAAACCATTGCGAATTCTAGACGTATGTAAAACAGAGTGCATACGCGAGAACAGGTGGAAAAGGCTTCAACAGACAGGTGGCACTTTGCTAAGAAACCTCGTGATGGCCGCACTAGAGCCGTAAAGATAAAGAAGTCGAAGACTAGAAATATAAGAAGATGTCGGAGGGTAAATTTACGTTCAAAAAATCAGTGGAAACTGGGAGGATAAACGAAAGTACCGATTTTTTAAACGGTTTTGGGAAGCAAATACATAAACGCATGTATTGGAAAGAGGGGAACTCGCTAGCTAAAAAGTCAGTGCAGTGTCTGAAAGTCTTCTGAAAAAGGAGAGGGGAGGTCCGCTCTGATTTTTCTTCCTAAAATCCGGAGGACTTGTTCGAAAAACTCTAGAATAAAGAAGCTAAGCATGCAGTCGTGTATGGAACAACAACTGCAGGAGGACATCTAAGCCTGCCTTGACTTGGAAAAACACAAAATGTGGAGTAGACACATGGTGGATCCACTCTCTGGAGTTGTCTCAAAAAGTCCACAAACAACGAGCTGGAAGAGCCTCAGAATGTGCTCAAAAAGCGATATGAAAAGGGCAAAGGACTGTGTTATCCAAGCGCTGTGAAGTGCGCCACCCATTCTATTTCTACGCGATATCGTGAAGGCAAGTTGAATGCGTATTTGGCCTATATAATGAGCTGCAATGGAGCCAATGAACAAGCCAGTGTTTTGTTATTCAAAGAAATTTCAGGTAGCAACTCACAGGGAGATCCTGGAGAGATGAAAGGCTTTGTTGGCCTTGGCAGGGCCGAGCCAAAAACATAGATTCAGGGTGCACGCGACAGTAGGTGCCTGCTCCGACTGCGCTACCACGCCCCACAATAAAAAAAATGAATTCAAAAAAGTAGGTTAACCCCTCATTTTCTTGTTTACTGATTGTATACTACTTAAAAAGATAAAGGATAAAGAATGGCGTTACTCAATCCCTCTTGGGATGAGCCACGCATTCTAACTCTACGGGGTGTCGTGGAGGCGAGTTGAATGCGTATTTGGCCATACAATGACTTGCGGTGGCCAGCCGATGAACAAGTCAGCGCTCTATCCTTCCCATACAAGTCTGGTACCAATTCACCGACCCCGAAGGGATGGAAGGCTTGGTTGGCCTGGGCGGGAAATCCGAACCAGGAACTTGCTACCGGGTGCACGCGACAGTCGGCGCCTCCTCCAACTGCGCGACACGCGCCCTGTATACTACTTATATTATATGATTACTGTGTTACTGATAGGCTTTTAATGTGATATTTTCCGCATAGATAAATATTCGCCATTACAGGGTAGTTAATGTGGGTAAAGGAGCCCCTTCAGTTTGGCTGGGCGAAGCAGCCCCTTCAGTGTGGCCTCGGACGATAACAAGAAGTCGAAACGTCAGGCCCTGCTTAATAAACAAATAAATAAATAAACACATAAGTGGAACATGTTGAAAAAACGCACTCCTGGTGTGCGAGAACGAGCCGCTGATCCTACCGTAATCTTGGCAGCCAACCATGTGCCCTCTGCCTGTACAGCTGAGCCGGTGCCTGATTGGCAGGGTAGGAGCAATGGCGCGTTCCCGCACCCAAGCGGTGCGTCTTCGCGACATGTAAATAATATAATAAATAAAAAATAAAAAAAATTAATACATAAATAAATAATATAATAATATAATAAAAAATAAAATAATCAAATATTATAAATAAATAAATAAATCAAATAAGTAAGTAAATAAATAATGATCCACATTAACCACTACCCTTTGATCAACCCTGCGGCAGTCTACATGGAGAGCGAAGAGGCCGGATGCTAGAGAAATGAGGCTTTTATCTTCACCATAGAAGTCAGATGATAGTTCAACGACATCTGAAGATCAAAGAATTGGTCCACCGGTGCGGGGAAACTAACCTGGGTTGGGTAACCTAGACACCATGTCACGCTCTACATGCCCACACCACATCTCTATTTGAATACCTTGTATCGTACACGAAATAGTCGTCCATTATATGGCTCCGCTGTCAAGATATAAAGGAAAAGGACACCAAATGCCATTTTAGAAGTCATAGGCCATTAAAATGGCGGCGAAATATGAATAATTCAGAAGAACACGATTTCTCAGCATGCAAGTCATCTGCGTCAGTCACCTGCGTGGATGCGGCAATTGAAAATCACGTTCAGAATTTCACAATCAAGCAGGGGCGTGTGGTAGACGATTCTGGGAACTTTTCTGGGAAGAAGTCACGACTTCCTAAGCATTTTCAGCTCTTTCTCTCATTAGCTCTTATTCTCCCACAACTGCGAAGCGACTAAAAACTCGACTACAACTCCATAGCTTCCGATGGGAACTTCCCACGACGGCAGACCACCTACCGAGCGCTGATTTTTGTTTTTCCGACCGGAGGTGAAAGCTCGACGTGGTTAATGTTTCATGAGGTTTTCGCGCCGAGAAAATTAATCCAATCCGAGTGCGAACGCGAACGCGCGACTCGACGGAAGAGACAGGGGGACGGACATGCTTCAGACGAGGAGCTGTCATCGTCGGCGCTCGCCTCAATGATATGACAAAGCGACAGCGGCCGGCGAACGAATACGACGACGACAGCTCTCCGACCAAACTCTATGGAAATTCTTCGGCATCTTTACCGTGCGAGTGATTCCCTGAGGACGGAGGCGAGTAACAACTGCCAACTGGACTAGCGGCTAAGTGAAGGAGCAGAAAGGAAGCGGATAACTTGAGGAATTGTAAGTATTTAAGAAAAATAAAAAAGATTAGTTTTGCTGCTATCTTTAAACGAACCTACTAATGCATGTAGCATTTCCCCGGTGGGTCATCAGTGAAGAGGGAAGGTACTATACAAAAAGAACACCCATAAAGCAACATCGAGTCGAGTAGGTGAATTTACCTCAAACTTGGGTAGTTAAACCAGGTTCCAGGGACCAGATTCATCAACGGCTTTCAACAATTCAACAGAGGAAATGCAGCCGGAATCCCTGATAGCGCGGCTTATCAAGCGATATGGTGAAACTTTCGCAGCGTTATCAGGGATTTCGGCTGTATTTCCTCCGTTAAACTGCTATAAGTCGTCGATGAATCCGGCCCCTGATGATCATTCCACGACTACTTCTCGTAGAAGACCTCCAAATTATTACTGGTCTACTATCTATCTCATTTCTTTTGCGTTGATGTATCATTTCTTCATTTTCTGCTCATAAGTTTCCCTTTTTAACTCGCACTAATGCAGTATTACGCCTTTTTGTCTGTTAATTCGTTCTGCGAATTCCACATGGATTTCCTATGTAATAAATGGTGATGACTATGATGCTAAACATCGATACTCATCGACGGGTGTCGACCGATCAGTATTTAGCCTTTTGAGGTGACCACGTCAATCACTGGAGATGATGGTTTAATTATTCAAGTTTAAGGTGCCAGATATCGTCAGCGACCCGGTGAATGGAATGCTTGGTTAGCTTGAGCAGAAAATTCGAACCAGGAATGACGGTTTAATTACCCAAGTTTGAGGTATCAGACGTCATGAGCGTGGTTGTGCGTGAATTGCTTCATTTTATTTCTCACTTTCTATTGTTTAGCAATATTCTCTTTGCACAACATCTTCCTGCTTAACCGATGAGCCACCAAGCCACCGGAAAGATGTCACAGAAGACGTTCGTATGAAGGTGGTGACTAAACAAACCTTCTTGAATTTTCATAAGAGTTTATTCTACATAGTCTTCAGAAGGAACCATGACAGTTACTGGAGATGATCGATGTAGCAGTGATGAGTGATCGATCACCGTATTAGATGGCATGGTCCTCAGTTACATACTTCCACGGGACAGCAGTTACCTGTCAATCAATCAAGGACAGCGTAATCAGATCTAGCACCAACAATCTACAGAAGCAACACCTTCTACCCACAAAAATCGAATTACAAACAGAAATGAAAGATTCCTGGCGGAAAAATTGGAGTCGGAGGTGGATGTGTAAGATTTGTCCAGAGAATGACCCTGCCTTCCACACCCAAATTCGATGGGAACCCTTTCATTTCACTGGGGCCGATAAATTAGTTTATACAGGGTGTCTCAAAAAAAGTATACACTGTTTGAATGGTGACAACTTTGCTTACAGTAAAGATACTAAAGAAGTTTAGAGCTCATTTGAAAGTTTAAGAAAATGGAAATTTTCTGACATATGAAAGATGTGGATTGCGCCATGCACTCGTCTGAAATTTTGCGTTTTACACTCGATTGATTGTGTTTCGCTTGAATACTTGTTATAACTTCTCCACAAAGTGGCCGTATCGATCGATTAGTGCTTCCTCTAAAGTTTAAAACTTAAAAACACACTATGGCCAGCGAAAAATGCTAGCTATATTAAAAATATAGGTACTATCTGAAAGATTCTAACATTGCTGCTGATGAGGCTTTTGAAGACGTTTGAAACTAACATGGAAGCACAGGGTATCGAGATTTCTGCGACGTGTAAATAGTCAAGATTGCGCTATGCTCCCGACTGAACGCTTGCGTTTCAGACTCGATTGATTGTGCATGATTTGAATGTTTGTTACAGTCCTGTTACAACTCGGCCAGATTAACCTGTGCTGTGCTTCTTTCAACGTTTTCCATCGTCCATTAGCTGTAGTCATGCCGATTAACCTCTCAATTCGTCTTGAATGTTTCTCATCAGTCCATAGAAACCGTCTTGGAATACGGGGCTACTGCTCACATTTAAATTTTGAAATCAATAAACTTGCATGCCGCGCTGCCTTGCTGCCTTTCACATCATTGCCAGGTTCTAAACGTTGAAAGAAGCACAACATAGGTTAATATGGCCAAGTAGTAACAAGATTGTAACAAGCATTCAGTCCATGCACAATCAATCGAGTGTGAAATGCAAGGTTTTAAGCGCTGGCATGGCGCAATCTCGACTATTTACACGCCACAGAAATTTCGTTACCCTGCGTTTTTACATGAGTCTTAAACACCTTGAAAAACTTCACTAGTAGCAATGCTAGAACCTTTCAAATAGTACCTGCATTTTTAAGGCACCCTGCATTTTGAAGCTAGCTGTTATTGTTTTTTTTAAAGTTTTAACTTCAAAGAAAGCACAAAACAACCAATACCGACACTTTTTGTGTAAAATTGTAACAGATACATAAGCGAAACACAATCAAGTGTGTGTGTGTAGTGTAAAATGCAAAAAAATGCGAGTGTAAAATGTAAGCGTTCAGACGAGTGCATGGCGCAATCCATACCGCTCGTATTTCAGAAAATTTCTATTTTCTTAGGCTTTTATATGAGCTTTTAATATTATTAGTAACTTCACTGTGAGCAAACTTATCACCTTACAAACAGTGTATACATTTTTTTGAGACACTCTGTATAATAGGTTGTCCCATAAGTCCCCGCCGTTTTTTCAACGATTCACTGCAGATTTCGTCGGCGGTCTCTTGCATAGCGCTGCATAGCATTCGAAAGAGAATGGTTTGCTCTATCAAAACGTCCATTGCGTTTCTTTTTTCATCCTGAATTTTGTCAATTTTTAGGTCGTTAAAAGGAAAAGTGGAAAGTGAAAAAGTAGCCATTTGCGCACTTGTTCTCTCCGCTTAGGTTTGGAATTTTTGCACAGTTTATCATAGCTGTTGGAAGACAATGTTCTGCACTATAAGAATATGTGTTGGTGCTATTTGGTCATTTGTCCTTTATTGATTTTTAGGCCATCAAATTGGGACGTCCGAAGGAGGATGGTTACTTTTGCGACAGCTCCTGCTCTATGGTTGCACTTTTTGGGATGGTGTTATATCTCGTTCGAAAGAAAATGTCTTGCTCTATAAGAATATGTGTCGCGTTTATTGATTTCTATTGAATATCAACAAAATGCCAAAAAGAGAAAAATCGTCTTCACCAACAACTCCTTCTCCTTCTTCAGTTGTTGATATTGGACAGAAATCAGCGGGTGCCAATAAACGCGACACAAATTCTTACTGAGCAAGACGTCCTCTTCCGAACGACATATAACACCAAGCGAAAAAGTTCAACCGCAGAACCGGAGTTTTGGTAAAAATTCGGACGGGAAAGTCGGACGTCCCAATTTGATGGCCTAAAAATCAATAAAGGACAAATGAGCAAATAGCACTAACAAATCTTCTTGTAGTACAGAACATTGTCTTCCAAGTGCTGTAAAAAACTGCGCAAAAAATTACAAACCCAAGCGGAGAGAACAAGTGCGCAAATGGCTACTTTTTCACTTTTTCACTTTTCACTTCAACGCCCTAAAAATTGACAAAATTCAGGATAAAAAAGAAATGCAATACATGCTCTGATAGAGCAAGTCATTCTCTTTCGAAAGCTATGCAGCGCTATGCAAGAGACTGCCGGCGAAATCTGCAGTGAATCGTTGAAAAAAAAAAACGGCGGGGACTTATGGGACAACCTAATATAAATAAACAAATGGTAATACAATAAATTTACTTGCGCAAAAATTATTCTAACGGCTTCAGAAAGTCTATAGTTTAATCTGGAAGACGCTCATTTTGATCTGGAGTTTGATTTCAAGGGTCATGTGTGCTTAAAGGAGTGCCGAATTCGATTTAACAAGTGTCCAAGCCTAACGCGAAAATTGTAAGCGAATGTGACTTCAAGGTGCTCATAGGGACGTACTTCCGAGAAAGTTGACATTAATAACCTCTTCAAGGGCCCTAAAAGCACAGCCACGGCCGAAGAACGTGTGTGACTAATCCAGTAATGACTAGGTGTCCAGAGAGTCTTTTGAGTGCGTGGCGGCCTATTAGCTCAGCGGGTTGATATATGGCCACCGTGCCATATGGGATCTTAGTCAGTCGCGGATCTATGAATCCCTGATGACGGACGGGGATCAGCGCTCGTGCCGCTCGACGTCATCGCCGTACTGAACGGGAGCAACGGTGCATCTGCAGCGGATTCCGGAGAAGAGCGCGAAATTGGAATCAACGACGATTCATTAAAGCGACGACGACGTTAGCACAAGCAAACACCAGGCAAGCGGCTCGGTCGGGCGATATTGGGGCGGAAACGGGGAGGGGAGTGAAATATAGGTGACGACGGGGCCCCGCAGGCTTTGATTCCCGGCCTAATTGAGCTTTCCCTTCCCAGGGCCGCTGATTCCACACTCCCAGGGCGATTATCGGCCCGGTACCTAGGAATCGTCGAGCTCCACTCGTTGAAGTGATCAGACAGATCTTATCCGTCGGTAATTGTAGCAGCCACCGAGAGGGCGCCTCCGCTGTCCGTATCGCGCCACGGAATCTGCCACCTGCAGCACCACTCAATCAAGCGAGGTCTTCGAGAAGTTGCCAAGCAATAGATCAAACTGAGCCCCGAAGGGAACTCCGAAGAAGGAGGAATGATGGCCTAGCGACGAGGAGCAATGCGCCCCAGTACTCTTGTGGAATTCTTGATTAGCTCAGCAGAGCACTCGCGAGCGGATATTCAATTCCAGCCAAAGTGCATTACATCGAACACGAATAGGTAATAAGATGGTGGCTGGATTTCTTTTGCTCCGTAGAAACTCGAGAGGGACTCGGGATTTCGAATAGAGGACAACGGCCTTCATTTTCGGAGTTTTTTCGGCTCTGACCGTTTAAAAGAGAAAAGCAATTTCAAAAATTCGACAAAATCAAAGAAGCTCTTCTAGTAGCGAATGTGGGCAGCACTGGGTGGCCGATAATTCATTGGAGGGGCATTATGACAGGTTTCAAAGCTTTTTTTGGCCCATGTCGCGAATGTGGGCAGCATGGAGAGGTCGATAATTTACTCAAGGACATTACGACATGCTTGGAAGCTTCTTTCGCCCATGTTGCGTATGCGATCAGTATTGAGTGGTCAATAATTCATTGGGGAACATTGTGACATGCTTGGGAGCTTCTTAGGCCCATGCGCGAATGTGAGCAGCATTGGAAGGTCGATAATTTACTCAAGGACATTACGACATGCTTGGAAGCCTCTTTGGCCCATGTCGCGAATGTGGGCAGCATGGAGAGGTCGATAATTTACTCAAGGACATTACGACATGGTTGGAGGCTTCTCTGGCCCATGTCGCGAATATGAGCAGCATTGAAAGGTAAATAATTCATTGAGGGGCATTGTGGCATGATGGAAAGCTTCTCTGTACCATGTCGCGAATGCGGACAGCATTTGGAGGGGATAATTCATTGAAGAAGATTACGGATTGCTTGGAAGCTTCTTTGGACCATGTCGCGAATGCGAACAGCGCTGGAAGACGGAAATGCGCCAGCCAATCAGGCTGTATGGAATTGAAGTGCCGAAGTCAGAGAGGGCGTGTACGGTCAGTACCCTGACTGGCTGGCACATGTTCCGTCGTTGCTTGACTGGCTATGATTGACCAGCACCTCATAATGCTGCCCACATTCGCGACATGAACCACAGACGCTTCCGCTTGAAGTATGAATAAATTACGGAACATTAATTCGAAGAAGGCCATGATTCATGGGGAGTCTGACGCATGCTTTCATTTTTTCGATGAGCATGTTATTAGCAAAATATAAAAAACCGAAAAAGTCTACCAAATTAAAGGATCAGACCTAGTCGCGAATGTGGGCAGCATTGGGAGGTCGATAATGTATTAAAGAACATTGCGACATTCTTGGAAGGTTCCTAAGTTCATGTCGTGAATGTGGACAGCGTTTGGGAAATGGGCACGCCAATCAGTCAGGCTTCTTCGAATGGAAAATGAAATGACAGTCAGAGAGGACCTGTATGGTCGCCATCCTGACTGAGTGGCGCGTGCTCGATCGTTGCCTGAGGCTATAATTGGCTGGGGCGTTCCCACCCCACAATGCTGCCCACATTCGCGACATGATCTAAAGAAGCTTCCAAGCATATGATAACTTTCTCCACTAAATTATTGACATTAGCACCATGGAGGACACATGTAGCGCAGTCGGGAGAGATGTCGGCTGTCGTGTGCACCACTTATCGATTCATTCAAGATTTGGGCCTCGCCCAGGTTGACCAAAACCCCTCTCTCTCAGGGTCAGTGAATTTATACCAAACTCGTCCGGGAAAGATGAAATAGGCTTGAGCCACTACAAATTACTCTATGGACGAAATAAGGACAAAGGATTGAGGACTGCGTTAATCGATCCGTTTTTGCGATACGCCACGCATTCTCCTTCTACGGAATGTCGTAGGAGCGATTTAATTGCGTATTTGGCCATATAATGAATGACTTGCGGTGGCCAGCCGATGAACAAGGTCAGTGCTTCCTCCTTTCCAGACAAGTCTGGCACGAATTCATCGACTCCAGAGCAATGGAAGGCTTGGTTGGCCTTGGTGGGAAATCCGAACCAAGAGCCTGGTATCGGGTGCATGCGACAGCCGGCACCTTCTCCAACTGCGCTATACCTGCTCTTCGTCTTTTTTAGAGCCTAAAATGCAGACCGGTCGATTTGGCAGCCACAGAAGCACCTACTAAGATGGTAAGGTACCTTGTAACCAAGGAAGCTATAGGCAGAGTACTACGAGAAATCGCATGTATCTGCGGCTTCAGCAGCAAAGGCAGAGAGCTCCGCCTCGAAGATCGCCGACGATATCGTTCTGATACATCAGGCAACATTGCCGAGATGAAGAGGAATGATAGAGGAGCTCAACGGAGCTGCGACGGCTATCGGCTTGAAGATGAACGCGATGAAAACCATAGCTATGATTAGGTAGCTGTACAAAACACAAGCCTTGAAGCTGTCAAAAACCACCATCCGGCAAATGAACTTCTACGTGAACTTTAAACTCCAGAAGTATCTTTCAGGAGATTGCGCCTCATAAGCAGCCTCCACTTCTACCCACGTGTCCACTGGACAAAAGTTCTGACCATTCGATCTGACGATCTGCAACGCAAATGCTACGAAATTCGAACTCCGCTTGACTAGAAGCCTATTCCATTCCGCTTTAGTGACGTTTCATTGTGCAAAGCAAGAGCTCCTCTCGAAGAACTGGTCACCTACTTCGACAAAACGGCGACTGATGGAGTCTGGGAGCGGCCGAAGGGCTTCCATGGTACAAGAAGACGTTGCCGATAAGATTGCCAACATGATGAGGAGACCCTCCAGATTCGCGAGATCTCTTACGACACTAGAAATTCTGCATGAGGACAAGGATAACGGACGGCGTTACTTGACTCCGTGTGGAATACGCCACGCATTCTGCTTATCGGAGAATGTCGCATTTCTTGTGACGTAAGAGATCTCACGAGAATCTGGAGGGTCTGTTCATCTTGTCAGCACTCTGCGGGGTGTCGTGGAGACGATTTGAATGCGGTGGCCAGTGTTTCATTTTCCGAGGCAAGTTTGGATGGATTGGTTGGTCTGATCAGGAAATCCGAACTAGGAATCTGGAATCCGTCCTCCGACTGCGCTACACGTGCTCTTTAGATACTGCATAAATGACGGCAGTTAAGCCTCTTCTGATGGAATGTCAAAGGTATCAGTGGATGGTAAGAAGGTGTTTCCCTTAACGTCCGGAAGATCTAAGAACACTCGCTTCAGTTCTCTTGACTTCTGACTGACCAAACTAGAGTGTGAAAGTTCGAATGGAGCTATTAATCAATTATTTTGCAGAATGCGCCATGCATTCTGCTTCTATTGCCTAATGCGGAGGTAATTCGAATGCCCATACAATATCTGCGGTGGCCGGGCGATGTATAAGTCAGTGTTTTATCCGCTTCGAACCAGTCGGTACCAGTTCGCCGACGACGAAAAGATGGAAGACTTCGTTGGCATGGGCAGGATCCGAGCAAACGATTCGGTGTGCATATGATAGTCAAAGCCTTCTCCAATTGCGCTACACGCACCCACATTGAAATGCCATTGTTACAATGAGTAGTACAAAATGAAGGAAAAGACGTAAGTCAATGGAACAAGAAATAGAAACAAGAGCAAAGTACAGAAGACAGGAAAATTATGAAGACCCGTACGTGTCACGAAGACGAACAGCGGGGGTGTGGGAACGCACAGTTGCTCCTATCGGAATCGCGGTAGCCACTCATGCGTCCTGCCTGCGTGGCTGAGGCGGTGTCTGATTGGCCGCGGCAGTTACGGTAAGGGCTTGGTCATACTTCGCGACAAGAGCGACTCGTCGCTCGCGCAAAACATGCATATGGATTAAAACCGAGCGCGCGCCGCCAAAAAGTGCTCATACGAGCGCCGGCGCCATCGCTCAAGTCGCTGCTGTCGCCTGTCCATGCTTCCGCGCGCTGCGCACGCCGCGCTGCGCACGCCGCGCAGGCCACGCGCGCTGTGCTCTGGTCGCTCCCGTCGCCCGTGCAAAACATGCAAATCGATTAAAACCGAGCGCGCGCCGCCGAAAAGTGTTCATACTTGAGCGCCGGCGATGTCGCTTCAGACGTTTTTGTCGCTCCAGTCGCTCCAGTCGCTGCTGTCGCATGTTCATACTTAAGCGCGCTGCGAAGAAGAACAGAAAAATGAGAAAGAATTGGAGAAAATGCTCGTAATCGAAAACTGGAGAAAGTTCGAAACCTAAGCCTAAAATTTAACATATCTAAACCTGAATTCGATGAGCCATTTGATAAGCCAGTGATCTAGCGACTACTGCAAATCGATAATTTCGATCGATAGGATGGAGCTGTTTCCCTGTTGTTTATGGATAATGTTGACTGTTCGATAGATTGTGCCCAGTACGTTGTGACACCTGCTCAGTGGGCAACGCAGTCCGATGATGACTCCCGTTCAAACGATAATCTCTATACCAAAATCAATAAATCGATCAAAGTTGATCGATCGATCGATGTATGACAACTCCCTTTTTAGGAACACCTTCAGCTTTCGCTTCTCTATTCGTTTTCATCGATAATGACCATTTAGCTAATTTCGTATGCGCACTGTGAAGCTTGTCCACTGGCCATTAAATTTGCGCGGACGGACGCACATAAGTATGGACGTACGGATTAGTTCTCTTATAAGTAGCAGACTTTAAATAACAATTTAACATATCTAAACCTGAAATCGCTGAGATATTTGATATGCTAGAGGTAGCGACTACTGCAAATCGATAATTTCGATCGATATGGACTTGGTGATGGAGTTATGTTGACTGATCGATTTAACTGTGTCAGTACGTTGCGACACCTGCTCAGTGGGCAACGCAGTCCGATGATGACTCCCCTTCAAACGACAATCTCTACACCAAAATCGATAAATCGATCGAAGTTGATCGATCGATCGATGTGTAACACTCCTTTTTTGGAAATACCTTCAGCTTTCGCTTCTCTATTCGTTTTCATCGATAATGACCATTTAGCTGATTTCGTATGGCGCACTGTGAAGCTTGTCTACTGGCCATTACATTTGCGCGGACGGAAGCACGTAAGTATGGACGGACGGATTAGTTCTCTTATAGGTAGCAGACTTTAAATAACAATTTAACATATCTAAATCTGAAATCGCTGAGATATTTGATATGGTAGTGAGGTAGCGACTACTGCAAATCGATAATTTCGATCGATATGGACTTGGTGATGGAGTTATGTTGACTGATCGATTTATCTGTGCCAGCACGTTGCGACACCTGCTCAGTGGGCAACGCAGTCGATGACTCCTTTCAAACGACAATCTCTACACCAAAATCGATAAATCGATCGAAGTTGATCAGTCGATCGATGTATAATAGCTCCCGTTTTGGGAACACCTTCAGCTGTTGCTTCTACATTCGTTTTCATCGATAATGACCATTTAGCTGATTTCGTATGGCGCACTGTGAAGCTTGTCCACTGGCCATTACATTTGCGCGGACGGAAGCACGTAAGTATGGACGGACGGATTAGTTCTCTTATAGGTAGCAGACTTTAAATAACAATTTAACATATCTAAATCTGAAATCGCTGAGATATTTGATATGGTAGTGAGGTAGCGACTACTGCAAATCGATAATTTCGATCGATATGGACTTGGTGATGGAGTTATGTTGACTGATCGATTTAACTGTGTCAGTACGTTGCGACACCTGCTCAGTGGGCAACGCAGTCCGATGATGACTCCCCTTCAAACGACAATCTCTACACCAAAATCGATAAATCGATCGAAGTTGATCGATCGATCGATGTGTAACACTCCTTTTTTGGAAATACCTTCAGCTTTCGCTTCTCTATTCGTTTTCATCGATAATGACCATTTAGCTGATTTCGTATGGCGCACTGTGAAGCTTGTCCACTGGCCATTAAATTTGCGCGGACGGACGCACATAAGTATGGACGTACGGATTAGTTCTCTTATAAGTAGCAGACTTTAAATAACAATTTAACATATCTAAATCTGAAATCGCTGAGATATTTGATATGGTAGTGAGGTAGCGACTACTGCAAATCGATAATTTCGATCGATATGGACTTGGTGATGGAGTTATGTTGACTGATCGATTTATCTGTGCCAGCACGTTGCGACACCTGCTCAGTGGGCAACGCAGTCGATGACTCCTTTCAAACGACAATCTCTACACCAAAATCGATAAATCGATCGAAGTTGATCAGTCGATCGATGTATAATAGCTCCCGTTTTGGGAACACCTTCAGCTGTTGCTTCTACATTCGTTTTCATCGATAATGACCATTTAGCTGATTTCGTATGGCGCACTGTGAAGCTTGTCCACTGGCCATTACATTTGCGCAGACGGAAGCACATAAGTATGGACGGACGGATTAGTTATCTTATAGGTAGCAGACTTTAAATAACAATTTAACATATCTAAATCTGAAATCGCTGAGATATTTGATATGGTAGTGAGGTAGCGACTACTGCAAATCGATAATTTCGATCGATATGGACTTGGTGATGGAGTTATGTTGACTGATCAATTAACTGTGTCAGTACGTTGTGACACCTGCTCAGTGTGCAACACAGTCGATGATGACTCCATTTCAAACGACAATTTCTGCACTAAAATCGATAAATCGCTCGAAGTTGATCGGTCGATCGATGTATAATAGCTCCCTTTCTAGGAACACCTTCAGCTTTCGCTTCTATATTCGTTTTCATCGATAATGGCCATTTAGCTGATTTCGTATGCGTACTGTGAAGCTTGTCCACTGGCCATTAAATTTGCGCGGACGGAAGCACATAAATATGGACGGACGGATTAGTTATCTTATAGGTAGCGGACTTTAAATAACAAAATATGGAGATATTTAGGGTTTTGCGAGCAAAAAGAGGCCGCAGCAGTTTTTTAATCCTTTGCACACTTTAAAACGATTAAAGCTGTTTCTTTCTAAAGCGCTGGAAGACAAAGTGGAAGCCTATATACAACGTCGAAGTCACTCAGCTTTCCATTAAAAATTCCAATCGATTCAATGTCGTTTAGAGGACATAAAAAGTGCAAAGTTTAGCTAGCGGTCCACTAAAAATCGACTGAAATCTCGCTGGTCGCTCGAAAATGTCGTCGTAAAAAAATCGTAAAAGAACCCATAGAGAGCCGGTCGTAAATAGCGGCCAGAGGCGGAATAAAGTTACCCGCGCGTGCGCCGCGTACCGCCGGGACGCGGCGAGACGACGAAATTTCATTACCCGCGGAAACAATTCGCGACGAGTAGCCGCCGTCGTGCCAAAAACCGAATTTAGCAGCTGTACAGCAGCAGCAGCATCGGATGCGCGGCGGCTCATTACGTGAGCGGACGCCGACGATCGGCCTCTGACCCGGCGACGGGATTCCTTCGTGAGGGCCTTCCAGACCGCGAGTCTCACAAAGCCTTAAGAGCATCGACGACGGCCAAGCGTCGTCACTATTAAGTGGGAATAATTCATGAGAGTTCCATCGCCTCGGCTGCGCGCCCGCCTGACTGGCGTTCCTCGGGAATAAATCGCCGCGCACCGCTGGCCAGCTCCTATTAACGAAGTCATCTACATATTCGTCGTATAGCCGACAGCAGCAGTTAGCTCAAGCGGGCTTCAGACGCCGGCCAAATCTACAGGTTTTTAGCGGAATTTGAATTCGCTGCGCTAGAAGTGAATACATATCGCGAAAGTGGGCAGCACTGGAACGCGAAAACGGGAACGCACCAATCACATCGCACCGAGTGGTTTGCCAATCAGGAAGGAAGTGTACGATCGGCACCCTGATTGGCTGGCGTGTGTACGGTCGGTGCTGTGCTTGGTTGTGATTGGCTGGCGCGTTTCCACCTCCCAATGCTGCCCACCTACGTCACATGGACAAAAATGGCTACCATTTTGCGGACAAGTGAATACATGTCGCGAAAGTGGGCAGCATTGGAACGGGAAAACGGGAACGCGTCAATCACGTCGCATCGAATGGTGTGCCATTCAGAAGGAAGTATACGATCGGCACTCTGATTGCTGGCGTGTGTGCAGTCGGTGTTGTGCTTGGTTGTGATTGGCTGGCGTGTTTCCACCACCCAATGCTGTCCACCTACGCGACATGGACCAAAATGACTGTCATTTCGCGGACAACCGCCATTTATCCACACGAGCCAGGTCAAGTCCAATTCTAAGTCTAGAACCGATTGACCGAACCAGGATGGATGAAACGTTTGGTTGGCCTGGACAGCATCCGAACCAAAAACGTCGATTCGGGGTGCATGCAACAGCCGGCGCTTTCCCTCACTGCGCTAAAGTTGACCCTAAGGCTCCTGTTATACTCCCGCGGGAGCATCCGCGGGACGTCCGCGGACAAAGGGTGCACCGCTGACCGCGGGCGTGATGGGGCGCGGCGATTGGCCGGCTCGGGGATCCCGGCGCGATTTCCGCCCATCCGCGGAAGCTCCCGCGGGAGTATAACAGGGGCCTAAGACTGTAAGGTTCGCACAGAGATAGATATGTCAGACTCTGAGCGCATATAGCGCTGTCGTCAGGGTGCGCAGCACGAATCGCTATTAGACAACTACGATTGGCGACCAAGTCTAATCCTAAAAAACCTCAAACTTGGGCAATTGAACCAGCAGCTACTTCAAAGGACAATTAAACCGGCAGCTACTTCAAAGTTGCTTCAGACATTGGTGACGGAAATCTACAGGTTCTTAGCGGAATATGAATTCGCTGCGCTAGAAGTGAGTACATGTCGCGAAAGTGGGCAGCACTGGAATGGGAAAACGGGAACGCGCCAATGACGTCGCATCGAGTGGTGTACCATTCTAAAAGGAAGTATATATCGGCACCCTGAGTGGCTGGCGTGTGTACGGTCGGAACTGTGCTTGGTTGTGATTGGCTGGCGCGTTTCCACCTCCTGATGCTGTCCATCTACGCCACATGGACCGAAATGACTACCATTTTGCGGAGAAGCACCATTTATCCATACCAGGCAGGTTCAATCCGATTTCGAACAGGTCTAGAACCGACTGACCGATCCAGGATGGATGGAACGTTTGGTTGGCCTGGACAACATCCGAACCAAAAACGTCGATTCGAGGTGCATGCAACAGCCGGCGCTTTCCCGGACTGCGCTAAAGTTCACCAGACTCTGAGCGCATACAGCACTGTCATCAAGGCGCGCAGCACGAATCGCTTTTAGACAGCTACGACCAAGTCCAATCCTAAAAATACCTCAAACTTGGGCAATTGAACCAGCAGCTACTTCAAAGGGCAACTAAACCAGCAGCTACTTCAAAGCGGCTTCAGACGCCGGCCAAATCTACAGTTCTTAGCGGAATTTGACTTCGCTGCGCTAGATGTGAATATGTACATGTCGTGAAAGTGGGCAGCATTGGAATGTGGGAACGGGCCAGACAATCTCGTTGCGTCGAATGGTGTGCCATTCAAAAAGAAAGTGTACGATCGGCACCCTGATTGGCTGGCGTGTGTACGGTCGGTGCACTTCTTGATGATTCTGGCGCGTTCCCACCTCCTAATGCTGTCCATTTTTACGACCTGGACCGATGTGAGTACCATTTCGCGGGCAATTTGTCTTTTTTTGCCATTTATCCACACGAGCCACCCCAGTCCGATTCCGGACAGGTCTAGTACCAGTTGGAAGCTTTTGTTGGCCAGGACAGGATTCGAACCAAAAACGTCGATTCGGGGTGCATTCAACAGCCGGCGCTTTCCCTCACTGCGCTATAGTTGACCCTAAGACTGTAGGGTTCGCACGGACATAAATATGTCAGACTCTGAGCGCATTTAGCGCTGTAGTCAGGGTGCGCAGCACGAATCGCTATTAGACAGCTACGATTCCAAGCCTAATCCTAAAAAACCTCAAACTTGGGCAATTGAACCAGCAGCTACTTCAAAAGACAATTAAACCGGCAGCTACTTCAAAGTGGCTTCAGACATTGGCGACGGAAATCTACAGGTTCTTAGCGGAATATGAATTCGCTGCGCTAGATGTGAATGCATGTCGTGAAAGTGGGCAGCATTGGAATGTGGGAAAGCGCCAGAAAATCACGGATTGTGTGCCGTTCAGAGTGGAAGTGTACGATCGGCACCCTGATTGGCTGGCATGTGTACGGACGGTGCTGTGCTTGGTTGTGATTGGCTGGTGCGTTTCCACCTCCCAATGCTGTCCACCTACGCCACATGGACCGAAATGACTATCATTTCGCGGACAAGCCACACCTATCTACACCAGCCAGGCCCAATCCGGTTCCGAACAGATCTAGTACCAGTTGACAGACTCCGGATGGATGGAAAGCTTGGTTACTCTGGACAGGATCCGAACCAAAAACGTCAATTCGGGGTGCAGGCGACATCAGTGGCTTCTCCGACGGCGTTAAGGTTCTTCTGAAGTCTGCAAACTTCGCATGAGCCTAGATATGTCGGATCATGAGCGCATATGCGCAGTCGGAAGAGTGCGCAGGACGAATCTCTTTTGAACAACTACGATTGGCGACCAAGTCGGATCGTAAAAATACCTCAAACTCGGGCAATTGAACCGACCAAGTTTTCCATGCCGCTTTGTCGGTGAACTGGTATCAGACCTGCAGCGGATGGACAAGCCAGTGCAATCTCCTTCGCAAACAAGTTTGGTATCAAGTCCTTGATGTCCAAGGGATAGAAGGCTTGGTTAACCTGGGCGGGACCCGAACCAAGAACCATGAATCGAAGCGCACGCGACAGTCGACGCTTTCTCCGACGGCGCAAAGGTTCACCCAAAGTCTGTAAACATCACATGGACATACATATGTCAGACTCTGAGCGCATACAGCGCAGTTGGCAGGGCATGCGGCAAAAATCGCTTTTAGACAGCTACCATTGGGACCAATCAGACCATAAAAATACCTCAAACTTGGGCAATTAAACCGACCAAGCTCCCATGCCGCCTTGCCGGTGAACTGCGGTATCATGCCTGCCTAGGAATAGTAACATTGCCGACAACATGTTCATCGCCGAATGAAAGCTGGCGTAGTCAAGCCCTCTGTGGAGTGCGCCACGCATTTCGCTTCGCAGAGATATCGCGGAAGAAATTCGACCGCGTATTTGGTCCTTACAATGGCTTGCGGTGGCAAATGGATGGAGAAGGCAGAGTTTTCTCCTTACCAGAGGCGTCCGCAACCTATTCACTGATCTCATAGGGATAGAAGTCAGAGGAGCTCAGGCGGGAGCCGAACCAAGAACCTTGTCACTTGTCACGGTGCAGCCGTCACCTCTTCTGACTGCGCTACCCGGCGTCCCGTCGCCGAATACGCATACGAAGCACCTCCACGATCTCCTGTGGAAATAGAACGCATGGCGCATCCCGCAAAGGGTTTGACTAGCACCAACTTTCATAAGTCCATATGTTGATATAGAAGAAAACAAGTATAAAAAGCAGAAGCATCGCCATGCTAAGGCCGCCGAACTGATGGCAATCCGTTCATTATATAGGCCAGGAATAATATCATTCCTGACTGTGTACCCGAAACATGATGAGTCAGACACATCACTAATCGCTGTGATATTTGAGGAATTCATTTGAATCAGCCCTTCGCCAGCTCGAACAGAATTCTTCTAATTTGAAAAATCGTTAACGAGGCAGGAAGTAGTCAAAACAGCCAAAATCTATCCCCTCCAGAATAATAATGGGAGGAGAATCTTGTCAGAATGTTCAACGTTGTAGAGCAACGTTTAGAGAGAATGCTTAGCCTCCCTCAAATTTAATCTGTGGAATCAAAGATCAAACAACACTTGTGAAAAATTGAATTTTGGACGGCAACGGTGAAGATCAATTGGAGCATTTTGGCACGCGGGAAGGATGCATGGAGACGCTGTTGGCGGCTTTCACTAACAAACTGCTGAGCAATCCTTCGCTGGTCACTGCTTTCCATACTTTTCAACTTATCTTTACAAGTTTAAGGCTTCATTTGTCATGACGGACATTGGTTTTTGTTCAGTCTTAAATTCAAACCACGTGGAAGGCAAAAGTTCATCAGGTTTACAAAGTCGACGCTCGACTGAAGCATAGTGCTCGAATTGAAATAAAAAGGGCGAAAAATTAGAGTACATGTCGCCAAGGCGCACCTCAGGGGTGCGGGAACGCGCCGTTGCTCCTACCCTCATCGTGGCAGCCAATCATGTGTCCTGCCAGTGCGGACCAACCGGTGCATGATTGGCTGCCGCGATTACGGTAGGAGCAACGGCGCGTTCCCGTACCCCCGCCGTACATCTTCGTGACGTGCACCTTAATTTTTTGCTGATTTCAATTTGAGCGCCGAGCTTCAGTAAAGCGTCAACTGTGTAACCTTTCTAAGCTCTTAGCCCCAGAGCCCTGATCTAGGAACGATCATACAGATACAGAATGAAAAAAATTGACAGGAAGGGCCGGTCTCAGATCAGAATAAGGGATGAAGTTCATGGGACGCGCCACGCATTCTACTTCTGCGGGATATTGCGGAGAAAATTTGAATGCGTATTTGGCCTGAGGGCGCGTGTAGCGCAGTCGCAGGAGGCGCCGGCTGTCGCCTGCACCCGATACCAGGTTCCTGGTTCGGATTTCCCGCCCAGGCCAACCAAGCCTTCCATCCCTCCGGGGTCGGTGAATCGATACCAGACTTGTCTGGGAAGGATAAAGCGCTGAATTGTTCATCGGCCGGCCACCGCAAGTCATTGTATGGCCAAATACGCATTCATATTGCCTCCACGACTCCCCCGTAGAAGTAGAATGCGCTGGTGCATCCCAAAAGGGATTGAGTAACGCCGTCCTTCATCCTTTTTATCCTTTATGTAGCCTGTACAATGGGATGTAGTAACAAACTAATGGACAAGTTGGTGGGTGCATGTCGTGAAGGTGTACCGCAGGGGTGCGGGAACGCGACGTTTCCTACTGTAGTCACGGCAGCCAATCGTATGCCTTACTTGTGCGATGAACGGTGCCTGATTGGCTGCCGCGGCTACTGTAGGAGCAACAGCGCGTTCCCGCACCCCTGCGGTGCGTCTTCGTGACATCTAGCAAAATTAATTGGGAGAAGACTCAACTGAACTAAAGAAGAGTGGATAAAGGACGTCGTAAGTCAATCCTTTGTGGAATGCACCACGCATTCTATTTCTATGAGATCTCGTGGAGATTTGAGGGCACACTTGGCCTATACAATGACTTGCGGTGCCCAGACAATGGACAAGTCAGAGCTTTATCCTCCCCAGGTAAGACTGGCGCCAATTCACCGACCGGTTAGGGATTAAAGACTTGGTTGGCCGAGACGGAACCTGAACTTTCAAGCTACCGGCGCTTCATCTGACTGCACTACACGAACCATTCCCTATGTTTCACTGAAGTAGCCCTTAAGTAGAAACGATTGTAGCTTTATAAGGTGGTCTACGTGGTCCATTTGCAGATTTTAAAGAGAAACTTCGACGATATACATTTATTTTAAACAGGTACGATAGGCGAAGACGCCTGATCCTCAAATACCTCAAACTTGGACAATTAAACCGATTAAGCTTTCCATACCGCTCTGCCGGTGAGCTGGTATTAGGCATGCCTAGGAATAGTAACAGTACCTCATCAAAAAAAGCCAGTGCTTCTGTGGGATGCGCCATGCATTCTTCAAAGGGGTTAAGGGGTAGTTTCAGCGATTCATCCCTTTGGAAAACATAAAAATCTAACTAAAAGGCATCCGTTCCAGGACAATTACGCTGGTGAGTCTCGTCTAGTAGTTTCGAAAATCAATACTGGAAATAAAGTGAAGAAATTACCTCTCGCATAAAAATGACTGGCCGCCCCGCCGCCGAAAGGGCAAGACCCTTACCCCGAGATGGGAATCCGTACAAAACGTCGTTGTGTTGTTATGGTTACGCTACTACAAATGTTTCGTGAGACATTAGAGAACACTCGGCTCCGAACCCGGACGAACAACGAGTGGGGGACCAATTAGGGCCTATGACGCGCCTACGACGGGCCTAAAAACAGTGATTGTAGGTTCTTCGACCGGAAACTCTCGTGTGTTGCCCCTAATTGTTCCCGCTGTCGACGAGACTGACACCGAAAACTGAACGCGTAGCATACCGTTTGAGCGGCAAAAATGGGCCATATAGGAATATAAGCCGGGAAATTGAATCGCTTCCGATTTGCAGGGACTCACCTTCTTCGGCGCCGCGCAATTTGCATCGAATTTTCGCAGCCACGGCTTTACGAGGCTGTGGTTGTGCGAATTTAATCGAGCCCTTATATGTAAAACTGCGCTTCTGAAATTGAAATCGCGCTGCCACTTGAGTGTTGACGCAAAGGTGCCGAGAATAGCCAGGCAATATGGACTGCAGAAGAAGTTCATCACAAGATTCCTTGGACATTCGACTGGCCGAGTCGGTTCCGCCTCGAGCACTCTATAACGAAGAGTTTCTTGTGAAAAAAGGCTGAAAGCCACTTTAATAAGGTAACAAAAGATTCGAATCTCCCTCTGTTTCACTAGATCGGCATACGACATTCACTTCTGCTTTCTAGTTTTTCTTGGGAGCGTGTAGCGCACTCAAAAGAGGTGCTGGATTTCGCGCACACCTGATACCAGGCTCCCGGTTAGGATTTCCCGCCCAGGCCAACAAAACCTTCCATCCTTCCGGGGGTTGGTGGATTGGTATCAGGCTTGTCTGGGAAGGATAAAACGCTGACTTGCCCATCATCAGCTTGCCATCGCAAGTCATTGCGTGACGAAGCACGCACTGAAATCGCCTTCACGTCATCCCGCAATTGGAGAATGCGTGGCGCATCCCACGAAAGGGACTGAGTTACACCATCCTTTAGCCTTATATTTATTACACATATGTACACGAATGTAGTAAATGTTAAAATGCGGAAGAAGCTCAGTACAAGTTTCCCAGCCATTCGGCATAACGAGTCTGTTCCATCTCGAACACTTTGTAACCACGCGTCTTTTTCACAGGAATAAATGGACTGCTAAAAACAGAAGGAAAGGAAAGGCTGAAAGTCACCTCAGTAAGGATTTGAACTGTTTACGATTTAAGTAGAGCGACACACGGCATCCTTTTTGCCACTTACGGTTTTTATTAGGGTGTCCCATAATTTTCTGGGCTATTTGAACCATGGGCGCGTGTAGCACAGTCGGAGGAGGCGCGACTGTCGCGTGCACCCGATACCAGGTTCCTGGTTCGGATTTCCCGCCCAGGCCAACCAAGCCTTCCATCCCTCCAGGGTCGGTGAATTGGTACCAGACTTGTCTGGGAAGGATAGAGCGCTGACTTGTTCATCGGCTGGCCACCGCAAGTCATTGTATGGCCAAATACGCATTCATGTCGCCTCCACGACATCCCGTAGAAGTAGAATGCGCTGGCGCATCCCAGAAGGGATTGAGTAACGCCGTCCTTTATCCTTTTATCCTTTATTTGAACCATAAGTGTATGGCGCGTTATAACTTCTTTATACAAGATCCAAAGATGTTCTCTCGGCATAAGGCGATTGGAATATGTTTCGCAATAGCATAGCGATTACCTCTATCGGCCTGCTGCCCGCACTTTGGCAATTTCTCAAAAATGAAGCGGAAATCGACGTATCGCGACTTGTTTCTTCATCACTTCCGTTCTGGACAGTCTGCGTACGCTGCTCACAAAGCTATCGTGCTTTGTTAGGTCCTGACGTCTGTAGCAAGTTCACGTGTGAAACTTGGCTCAATCGTTTCCGGAAGGGAATGTACAGCATTACGGACAAGAAGCATACTGGAAGAGCGATCGGACCGAATGAACGACGACGAGTGCTTGCAGCAGTGGGGGGGGGGGGCAACCTGCCAGAAGCGTAAGGACGATATCTAAGGCTATCAGTACTCCACGTGGCACTGTTCATCGTTACCTGAAACAAAGCGGAAGAAGGGCAGCCTTGCCAGGATGAATCCCGCATTCACTGACTCCATCTCAGAGACGAGAGTGAGTGGTCACCTGTCAGAATAATCTCAACCGCGCAAGAACGACTGCGTGGTTGAACACGATTGTGGCACAGGACGAGAAGTGGTGCATTACGATAACACCACACGGGTGATCCAGTGGCTTCTGAAGCACGCAAGACCAGAACGAATTCCGAAGCCGTCACCACATGGGAAGAGGATTCTGCTTTCATTTTGGTTCACGAGTCGGGAAGACCTGCACTACTCGCTTTTGCCGGATGGGCAGGCGATTACAGCAGACTTGTTCATTGAAGATATGCTGGACACGAAGCGTAAACTGCTTGAGAATACCCAAGATTCGGTACTATTCGTGTGTTAATGCGCGATCGCATCGAGCGAAACGAACGCAGGAGGCGGTGGGAAAGGAGTCTATCTAAATTGCGGCACATCCTGCGTATTCACCAGATATCAGCCCTTGTGGCTATGCTGCATTTAGAGGTCTTGCTCCTTTTCCATGAACAAACGATGCTCGTAACGTCAAAAGGTTCAGTGCGCAATCGACGAATGGATCGGCAGCAGGCTAGCTTCTTTCTGGTTGAATGCAAACAACTCTCTGCCCAATCGTTGGAGAAAGGTTGTGGCCACAGGTGGAAAATAATCATTTGACTACCCTTGATCATTATCCTGTTGTAATAACTTTTAATAAAGATAGTATGATAGCCCAGAAAATTATGGGACACCCTAATAAAATAGGGAGATAATTTGACACGTACTAAAAAATAATAGCAAAGATGACTGAAAAGTCTAAAATTTGGAAAATTATAACGACTAAAAAACTGCTTCAAGGTTTTCTCACTGTAGGAATTTTGAACAAAGGCTGAGTTTTCATGACAATGTGAGTGTTCGTACTACATTTATATTCAATCGTACCTCATCCATAACTCCTACGCTTTGTGACGTTTTCAGCGCTAGTTGTTACCGTGGCCTACATGGTGGACGAGAACGCTCCAAAGCAAGCAGAACCGTGCCGGGGTGTGTACGATCGGTGCCTAGTATAGTTGTGCTCGGACGAATGCATGGGAATAATTAATTGAATAATTAGCACTCGATATTTCTAGATTTGCGAATAATCGTTATTGTTTCAAACATTGAAAGGGGGCTATATTCATATATTATTCGAAAATCGAACAATCCTAACCGAATATCGAACAAAATTCAAATCTTCAAGCGCGGGACCTGATTCGAACAAGTTATTCGACTACTCGAATATTCGAATAAGCGAAAAATGGGGCTTATTCGATTTTCGAGCATTCGAAAAAACTGAAGAGCGAATAAATTCGTTTGTTCAATCGTTCGAAAATTTTCGGTATCGAGTTTATTCGTTCACTCATTCGTTCGATGAAATTTCTCAAAAGCACGTCTATATTGCCCAGATTGTCCTTTCAAGCACAACCAGTCAGAGCCCACAAAAACACGGATCCCCTCATCGTGGAAAAGTAGAAGAATGTAAACAGGGGTAGGATACTTACATAACTTTAACAGAGAATTCACAGCGGAAAACTCCGATAACGCGGCTTATCGCTCACTATATCGCCTGATAAGCCGCGTTATCTGGGGTTTTGGCTGTATTTTCTCAATTAAAGTTATGTAAGTCGTTGATGAATCCGAGCTCAGAATGTGCAGCCGCTTCCATAAATTGTCGGGCTATCAAGTTGTTTTTTGTGCCTCATAACCTCCCATGCCAAGTGGCATCAATTTGCCCCTCGAAAGGGTTTAAAGACCGAAATGATGAAGGGCGTCAGGATCGCATCCTGCAGAGGAAACAAGGGCGGCAAGTTCGGGGATCATTTGAGGAGGAGGCGACGATGAGCCGTGAAAACTCAATCTTCTCATTACGGAAGGAAATAGAGTGGCGAAGCTGAAGCCCCACCGCGTCGCGCCGTCGCCAATGAATCACGACGACCAAGCACTAAGTCCACGATTCCGTCGAAGCTCCTTGAGCAGAGGAAGCGGCCGGAAGAGGACTGAAAGCGAGTCCAGCACACAGAAGAAGGCGCTGTGCAAACGCCAGGCTGCTCCCTTTCATTTTGAGGGCAATTAATTCTTCGATTCAGCTGTCTTCCTCCAGGGCAAAATGAAAGAAGAACTTGTAGGAGACTGGAAGCAGTGCACAACATAATTCTCTGGAAGAATCACAAGGGAATGCAGTTAAACCCCTCGTAACGAACAATGTGAACCAGCCCGACGACAGCGGCAGCAGCAGCAGCAGCTGGACAGAGTCAAGCAATGCGAAGTCGTACGCCAAAAAAGACCCGGCAGATGGAATGACTGCGTCGGACACACGCATCTATTTGCCGTGAGGTAGAAGCGAGGCAAAAACTCCAAGGAAGGGCCTCTATAATATCCTTAAATCTGGGTGTACGTCCTGTCTATACTTCCCTTTCGACAGCCAGAATCTACCTTTTGCAGCGAAATCAGAACGAATTCAGCAAGCCAGAGAATTTCACCGGTTGAGAATCAGGTACCTGAAAAAACAAGAGAGCCGGTAGAAGGCGGGTAGGAGAAGGAAAAAGGAAAATGAAAAGAAAGTATTGGAGGAGGAATGGAAGAAGAGGAAATGAACAAAAAGGACAAAGGGAAGAAAGAAAAAGAAAATGGACAGGAAGAACAATAAAAAGAAAAGAATGAAGGACAAGTGGAAGGACGAGGAGATGAGGAGAAAGAAGAAGAAAAACAAGAACAGGAATAAAAAAGGAATGGAGGAAGAAAACTGAAAGGAATGGAGACGAACAAAAATAACAGAAAGAAGAAAAGAAAATGAAAAAGAATAGGAAGAAGAATGAAAAGTAAGGAATGAAGAAAGAGGAGGGGAGGAGGAAAAAAAGAAGAAAAACAGGAATAGAGGAGAACCGGAGCGAGGAGAAAAAGACAAGAGGAACAAAAGGAAGAAAAGAAAAAGAACAGAAAGAACAATAAAAGGAAAGGAATGAAGGACAGGTGGAAAAAGGAGGGAAGTAGGAAAAGGACGAAGAAAAACAGGAACAGGAATGAAAAGAAAGTAATGGAGGAAGAAAACTGAAAGGAGAGGAGAAGAACAAGAATAACAAAAGGAAGAAAAGGAAATGAAAATGGACAGGAAGAACAACGAAAAGTAAGGAATGAAGAATCCACATGGAAAGAGGAAGGGAGGAGGAAAAGGAAGAAGAAAAGCAGAAACAGGAATGAAAAGAAAGGAATGGAGGAGAATGGAAGGATGGGAAAGGAATAAAAACGACAAAGGGAAGAAAAGAAAATGAAAAAGAATGGGAAGAACAATGAAAAGCAAGGAATGAAGGAGGAGAGGAGGAAAAGGAAGAAGAAAAACAGGAACAGGAATTAAAAGAAAGCAATAGAGAAGATCCAATTGAGGAGAAAAGAACAAAAAGAACAAAAAGAAGAAGAGAAAAAGAACAGGAAGAACGATGAAAAGTAAAGAATGAAAGACAAGTGGAAAGAGGAGAGGAGGAGGAAAAGAAGACGAAAAACAGGAACAGGAATGAAACGAAAGGAATGGAGGAAGAAAACTGAAAGGAGGAGAAGAAGAACAAGAATAACACAAAGAAAAGAAAGGAAAATGAAAAAGAATAGGAAGAACAATGAAAAGCAAGGAATGAAGGATCCACGTGGAAAGAGGAGGAGAGGAGGAAAAGGAAGAAGAAAAACAGGAACAGGCATGAAAAGAAAGGAACAGAGCAGGACTGGAGCGAGGAGAAGAGAACAAAAAACACAAAAGGGAGGAGAGAAAAAGGAAAAGAACAGGAAGAAGAAGAAAAAAGGAATGAAGGACAAGAAAAGGACTTGTCCATCGGCTGACAACAGCAAGCCACTGGTTGGTTCAGTTGCGTGTTCGGTTAGTGTCTTGATTGGCCGGCGTGTGTTCGTTCGTTGTTCAGATTAGTTGTGATTGGCTGGAGCGCTTCCGTTTCCATATGTAGGTCACATTAACGACTAGTTTCGATTTCTCACTCTTTGGGTAAGTGTAAGGCCCCGTTTATACTTCGACGCCGAGCGACGCGACGCCACATGTAGTGGCCATATTGATTGGGCGACGCGATCGATCAATTTGGCCACTTTACATGCCGTCGCGTCGTTCGGCGGCGGAAATATAAACGGGGGGACCTAATGCATGGCGAGATTGAGAAAAATCAACGTTAAGTTTCGTGCAGAGGCCTTGGCCTCTTCGGCAGATAACTTTAAATGAATTCCTTAGGTCAAGTGCGATTCCCTCCTCTAAGGCACCTATCGTGTTGGTCAAATATGCATTCAAACTGCCTCTACAAAATCTCGGCGAAGTAGAATGCATGGCGCATCCCTCAAAATGATGAATTAACGTTCTTACGTTCGTTCGTTTTTTGAAATTTATTTTGAATATGATAGAGATGTGAGACGTTTTTGGGAACGACACCCGCTTAGCGCCCTCAAAACGAGACGAGTCGACGGAATGATGAAGAATGTCCTTTCCACTTACCATTAGGCATTCCATTGCGGTTTTTATCAAAGAGCTGCCAGCGTTCTTGTCGCAGCTGACAAGGAGACAAGTAATAACATCACTTTAAACTGTTCTTAGCCTAAATAGAGATGAAATTCAGACTTAACAACTTACCATTAGCAACATAATAGTTAATGGGAGAATTTGAAGCACGCCGAATCGGAAAGCATTTTCGGGTACTGTAAGTGAGAAAGTCATGCTGTACGGAGAGTGAAATTAAATTTCCAGACACACTGCGTATCGATACTAATCACATTTCGCCTTATACTATTTTAAAGGACAGATTGTTTTAGTGCTGCAAACAAATTCAATTTTGAAACCGAATATCCTCGAAAATTAACTTAGTAGCTGAAAAAACTTGTTAAAAGAATCTTTTAAAGAATCTGAATCTTTTAAATATTTCAAAATACAAAAAGCAATGAATAAGAAACTTCTAAAATCCTGAATGTAAAAACAATAAATTGAAGTTTTTACACCTATACGGGTTTACTTTTTATAAATCATGAAGGTGGTTATATCTAGACGAAAACAGCATTTCACTATCTAGACAACCCAGAGTTCTCATGAATAAAATGCCTAAATGCTTACAACTAAAATAGATTCCAATATTTTCTTAAACCTATTAAAACTAAAACTTGTGGCCACATGTGGCGTAGTCGGAACAGGTGTCGACTGCCGCGTGCACCCGATGCCAGGTTCCTGGTTCGGATTTCCCGCCCAGGCCAACCGAGCCTTCCATCCCCCGGGGTCGATAAGTTGGTACCAGACTTGTCTGGGAAGTGTCTGACTGGTTCATCGGCTGGCCACCGCAAGTCATTGTACGGTCAAATACGCATTCAAATCGCCTCCACGACATTCCGTAGAAGTAGAATGCGTGGCGCATCCCAAAAGGGATTCAGTAACGCCATCCTTTATCCTTTTTGTCCCTTATTAAAACTAAAAAACTAGCCTATAAAACTTATTTTCGTATTCTACACATGGTTGTTTCTTTCTTATTTCCCGAATTTGGAGCACGTCTTCTTAACGTATAAACTAAAAAAAATAAACCTAACAAAAAACAAAAACGCCATAAAAACAACCTAACTGTTTTCTATGACTTACTCATTTTGTTCTGTTTTTTTTTTGTTCTGGTTTGGATTGCGTGGATCCTCACGTATAAATAACTAAATAACAAAACATATTGGGAGCGTGGTAGCGCAGTCGGAACAGGCGTCGGCTGTCGCGTGCACACAGATTTAAGGATATTGGTTCGGCTCCTGCCCAGGCCCACTGAGTCTTTCCTTTACTTTTTGTAAAGATTATTAAGCCATTATATCGAAACGTAATCAGCCAGCATTTCAGTAAATAGGCAATTCAGAATTCTCTTAAATCAACTGCCTAAAACTAAAACAGCA
Organism: Heligmosomoides polygyrus polygyrus; assembly: GCA_947396885.1. Lineage (NCBI taxonomy): Eukaryota > Metazoa > Nematoda > Chromadorea > Rhabditida > Heligmosomidae > Heligmosomoides > Heligmosomoides polygyrus. The sequence goes on along the minus strand of OX377202.1, from coordinate 5,769,461 downwards.
TCCAATATTTCCTTAAATCCAACAAAAACCAAAAAAATCTTTAAAACAACCTAAGTGTACCGACGACAAATAGTTACCAGAATTTTCTTTGAGAATAAAACAGTGACTGGCCACCGCAAGTATGTATAGACCAAATACCTAGACGATACCCCGTAGAAGTAGAATGCGTGGCGCAGCGGATTGGCTAACGCCGACTTTTACCCTTCAATTTCTTAAGGAGCCACATTCCTTCCTTTCAGAGGCAGAACATCACAAATATGTCTGTTTGTGATGAGAATAACGACAGAGGAACAGCATCACGATATTGCTGAGAAACAACAAAAAGGAACGATCCTGGGAAGAAGAGCGCAATAAGCTTAGCGAAGGATGTGAAGATGTTATGTAAGCGTCAGCTACTGCATACCCGGGGGTAGGCGTAAGAAAAAGAGGCTGTCAAATGTGCTACAAAACGTGGTTACTCAACAAGGTATATAATAGACACGAAGCAAAGCACAAGGAGAGGTTCCCACTCATGGTGAGCTTTTGCGATGGTATTTTGATAAGATGTAGGGCCGTGTAGATGTAGCAAGATGTAGGGTGTGAGCGGGGTCAGAACTACAGTTAGTTTTTGCTGAACGCTTTTTTTAGAGATCGGAAAAGGAGGTGTGAAAACATGTGCGCAACACTCATTAATCCCTATGGCACCCCAGGAGATGTGTCTCGGTGGCGCAGTAGGTAAGGGTGCCGCCTCATACGAGCACACCGTGGGGTTTTAAGTTCGAGCCCGCGCGCTGCCAATGTTTTTGCACATATTAGTTTGTCGTTATTACGCTTTCTTATGATCACAGGAGTCAATGATAGGCGATTAGTGCTTACAACAAACCAAGGCTGTCTATTTGCGCCTTCATATGTGCCAGTTTTTCAACTACTGATATCTGCACCACATATCATACAGTATGTCCGGTGATTCTGTAGCTGCACACAAACTCACATACCTTACGGATGAATATTATGAACCCGGGACATATTGTTGTAAGCAATAATGGTTTAACATTGAATCCTGTGATCATGAGAAAGCGTAGTTATGCGCAAAAATATTAGCAGTAAGCGGACTCGAACTCAAAACCCCGCCGGTGTGCTCCTATGAGGCGGCACTCCTATCGACTGCGAGGTATCATGCTATATAATAACGCTCTAAGCGCTGAGTCATACTATCGATCGACGCCGTCGCAGAAATTAGTCATAAAATAGGGGGAAATCGGAAGGAAAATTCGGGGGAAAATGGGAAAAAATTATCGCACGAAATAGCGGGAAATACCCAGACGTCTTCTACCTGCCTGGGTACTTCAGCCCAAGGATAATCGCGGTCGCTCAACACGAATATGAAGTTTGTTTCTGAAGTATCGATCGCCATCAATCGATATTGATCAAATTACGGATTGCGAAAATAGCGAAAAATACCCAGACGTCTTCTGCTTGCCTGGAAACTTTAGCCCTGGGGGTAGTCGAGGTCGCTGAACACGAATCTGAAGTTCGTTTCCAAAATATCGATCGCCGTCAGTCGATGCTCATCAAACTATCGATTTTTTGTGGATGTAGTCGTGACGGAGCACTTGTAGAAGTATAAGACGACAAGGACTAGTGCTGAAAGTTCAATTTACTACTCTGAAATTCAATTTTTTTCAGATAACAGCAGAAGATAAAATTCGCCATTATCGGCTAATTCTTGTTGGTATACGCCATGTGTTCTACTTCTATGCGCTATCGTGGAAAAGAAGTATTCAGCCACTATGCCGAGTGGACACTGGATCCGTCGCCGAATCGGATAATTCGGATTCGTCAATTTTTCCAAACCTTGGGTAAGAGGATTGTGCGAATAATGGCATCTTTGAAAAGCTCGGATCCTAGGACGAATAGGGGCCATTTTCAGCAGATGAATTTTCAGAAAATTCAGACAACTGATTTTTGATAAGAAAACTGATATCGATTCGGATATTCTAGCTCCATCTGAAAAACGCTCGCTAGACTTGGAAAATGCCCAGTTTGATCTCCAGAGCGTTAGGCTTGTCTGGAAGAGTGACGAATTCGACGTGAAAATGGCATAGCTTCAGGTTCACACTATTTAATTTTACAGAATCCCTTAAAGCCTGAAGATCCGCCAGCAGTTCTCTTCAAAGCGAAGATACCTCAGACGAGAAAAAGCACAGGAAAAGGAGAAGACCGGTAGGAGGCGCGAGAGGAATCGTCGACTGTCAGAAAGTGCAAGTCGAAATGTTGTACGGCAGCGAGAAAATGAACGACATCAAGGACAGACGGACGGCATGTTCCGGACGGCGAGAAGGTCGCACAGAGGAACTCACATTAGCCAAAGTCACCGATCAATACGCATAATATACAGTGCCACAGTAGCCGATTGATCGCCGAGTGGAGTCAGTGATTTCGATCGATAGCGAATCTGCTGATTATCAGACGGCGAGATGGGCGTCGACCAAGCGACCACACGCGCGGCCGAGGAAGTTCCGAGAAAGGAAGAGCGGCGGCGGGCACCAGAATCGACCGTCCGGGTCGGGAGGGTCATTTGCCCCTGGCCGAAGCGGGTTCTGTACCAGCACCTGGACGATCGAGTTCTTTCTGAATGCCACGGTCGAGATGGCAGTGACGGCGACGGACGGCGTCGCGTGAGTAAGCAGCGACGGCGACGGAAAAACGAAACTCGATCGGCCGCGGGCAGAAGCAGCCGACGGGCGGCTGCGAGCACGAATTGAACGTACTGTAAATATCGGGTAGCTGCAGGGGCCGGAACGGATCTCCGAGGGCTTCTGGGGGATTCAACGAAGCGCTAGCGAGAGCTGCAGCGGCGCGAAAATAACGACCATTTCTCTGCGCTTCTAGCTCACCTGATGTCTTGGAACCTGCTCAACAACATTTGTAACTTGGCGACAAAATCGACGAAAGCAGCGTCGTCAATCGAAAGGGGATCCAGCTGTGAACCGCCGTCTCAAGCGAAAATACCGCTCTTCTTAGAGTCTTTTCGGTGCAGGCCCAGAGAGGGAAGTGCATCCAGTATTTCTTCGACATCCGGCCGCTTTGCCGCAACCAAAACGAGCTTATGGTTAGATCACCTACTGCGGTCACAGTACATATTTATATGCGCTCATCGATTTTATTTCAGGCGTATTTCGGAAAGTTCCCAGCGGACTTTGTGAGGAAAAATTAGGCTGGAGCCCCATTAGAATCACATCGCCTTTTTTATATCGTCTACATATTTATTAGGTTGTAACGAAATAAATGGCACTGAACCACTGCAAATTTAAACAGTTAACATCTCGGCTTGTAGGCAAGTTTATTAATCGAAATAAAAACCATCTGATTCTACACATCTTTGCCAAAGTGACACGAGCTTTTTTATCCCAGTGGCATAAAAATCGGAAGTTCTGGAATTGACGAACTCTTCGAAGGCACTTTCGGCATCCTGTTGGTATTTGAATATTTTCCCTACCAAGAAGTCGCCAAGATGCTTGAAGAAATGGTAGTCTGTTGGGGAGAGGTCGGGAGAAAACGGAGGATGTGGTAGAGTTTCAATGCTCAGCTCATTCTATTTCTGCAACGTCATTCGCACTACATGGGGCGAGCATTGTCGTGCAGAAGGAGAACTCGCCTTCGGTTTACCAAGGCCGGCCGGATATCCTTCAACTTTCTCATCATTTCTTCAATTTCAATGCAGTACTTCTCTGCCGTGATGGATTCACCGGGAGGGAGGAAGCTGTGGTGAACAATTCCCAGCGAACACCACCATACTGTCACCATTACTTTCTTTTGGTGCAATTCCGGCTTCGCAAAAACCTTGGGGCTCTCATCGCTGTCCACCCACTGTGCCGATCGTCGCCTGTTGTCGTACATTATCCATTTCTCGTCACAGGTTACGATGCGATCAAGGAATGGGTCCGTTTCGTTCCGTAGAAGCAGTGCGGACGAGATCTCATATCGTCGGTTTCTTTGCTCCTCGGACAGCTCGTGAGGCACCCATCTTTCCGGCTTTTTGGTCTTTCCAATTTCCTTCAGATGCCGGGCAGCTGTGTTGTGACTGACGCCAAGAACCTTCGCTATCTCTCTGGTACCTTTGTGTGGATCCTCCTCTACCACATCTCTCAGCTTGTCCTCATCAACATCACTATGCCTCCCACGACCTTCATGTTCCTCCAAGCTCTCATCTCCATTCCGGAACTTCTAATACCAACGATACGCCGTCCGAATTGTGGAACATCCTTGACCGAATGCGGCGTTGATCTTCTCGTCCGCCTCCTTAGCTGTAGTGCCCAGCTTGAATCATACAAGTAAACGCCTCGGATTACCCTTTTGTCCATCTGCAAAAAAGTCAATAAAACTCTAAAGTTTTCCCACTTTTACATAGAAAATTTGGTACTCACCGGTAGAGCAAAGTTTGCGCTTCTAAATGATATGCCACATGTTACGGTTTGTTCCTGATCAAACGCGTAAAGACGCGCCAAAAAATGGCGCGAGCCAGTGCCATTTAATTCGTTACAACCTAATATTTATTTATTTATTCATATGCGTCCCATGAACGCGCGCTAAACACTATATGCGTATTGTACAGTATCAGTTTCAGTGTAAACTGTGAAATTTACAAATCTACAATATTGGCTCAACAGCTTCACAACATTCTGCACCATAGTTAGAATAATTTTTCATTCAAAGAAAATTTGGTATAACTTTCTTTGAATTTTTCAATTCACCTGCCCCAATAAGTATAATGATTTTATGAAATTTTTACTTTTAGAGGAAAATAATAAATTAGAGTTTGTATTAAAACAAGGCAAAGAAAGCAAACCGAATAGGACATTAAAAGATCTATGCACTCAAAACTTTCACTTATTTTGTTGATGAAATAAAACTTCAAACAAAGTTATACTAAAACTTTCTTTGAACAAGAAGTTATTCTAACCATTGCGGGGAGTCTCTAGCTTAGGGTAAAAGCAGATCATTTCGATTTGGCAAAGTTCGCTTTGATTTCAAAAGCCTCAGGCTAGCCTAGAAGAGTGTCCAATTTGATTTGAAAGGTGTTGAATTCGACGTGAAAATGGTATATATCCCTGCTTATCGTCCAAACAAGGAAAGGTTCCCAACTCATGGTGAGCTTTTGCGATGCCATTTTGGCAGGATGTAGGGCCCTGTGAGCGGAGTCTAAAACCACAGTCAGTTTTTGCTGAACGCTTTTCTAAAGGCCTGAAAAAGAGGAGTGAAGGCGTGTGCGCAACAATCAACAATCCCTACAACACCCCACGAGATCTGCCTCGTTGGCGCAGTCGGCAGGAATGCCGCCTCATAGAAGCACACCGGCAGGCTTTTCAGTTCGAGTCCGAGTGCTGCCAGTATTTTTGCACGATTTAGTTTGTTGTTATTACGCTTTCTCATGATCACATAAGGCAATTTTAGACCATCAATGCTTACAACAAACCAAGGCTCCATATTTGCCCCTTCTTATGTGGTAGTTTTTCAACTATTCATATCTGCACCATATCATTTCTCTGGGAATAAAAAAGTCTTATATATTATAAAACTAAAAGTCTGATATATTATAAAACAAAAAGTCTTATATTTATTATTCATTTCCCTGTCGGTAGGTCGCAGAACTGTCGGTAGGTCTGGCTTATAATCTACAATCAAAAGAAACGTCACGGGTGGTACTCTTTTTGTATAATATTTCATCCCAGTTACCTACTTTCAATATACCATCTCGGCTGCCCGTAACATATTCCAGATGGAAAGTAGTCGGCCGACAGCACGTTCAGGTGAGAACAACATTTTTAGTGCACTTATGTACCGATATGGCTCGGTTTCATAATATTCAACCGTAACATAAGCATATTTGTGTGCAATTACGATTACGGTATCGTTGGTAATACGGTATGATATGGTGGTGGTACAGATATGAATAGTTGAAAAACTAGCAGATATCAAGGCGCAAATAGACCGCCTTGGTTTGTTGTAAGCAGTGATGGCCTACAATTGACTCATGTGATCATGAGAAAGCGTAGTAACAACAATCTGACCTTGGTGGGACCCGAACTTTGAGCCGATTCTGGGCGCATATGACAGCCGGCGCCTCACCTGACTGCGCTACATGCACCCAGTAACTTTAAGGTTAAGCTGTGGAAGGGGCAGGTATAGAGGAAAGTTAGCTCCACTTGGATGACCGCTCAGGCCAGCTTCAACTCAAGAAATCAGTAGAAGAAGCTCCTGAGAACCGGTAGGCACCCGAAGTTCAAACCGGTACCGCAGTGATGAGCCTGAGCCGCTGCTGGCTGCTTCGGCGCCGGCCAAAACAATACGGCTTCCTGTCCGACAACCGGTCGACTGTGTGTACAGCGAGCCTGACTCACTGCGTCAACTGGCGGAGGCAGCTCATGTAGTGCTGCCGCTGGACGAGCAGTGTGAGTGCGGCGGTTACGGTGGCTTCGAAAGCATCCTCCTCGCTATCTCGCATGACACACGCTTCAACCACGCAGCAGCAGCGCCGTCGGACAGCAGCCGGTTGATGGCGAGCTGATAGCTCTTCGGTCGGGGGGGGGGGGGGGGGGGACGTGGGGATCGGAAAGGGAATCCCCGGAAAACTACTACAGTATACCATCTTCAAGTCTAATTCGTCACTTTTCAAGTCCAGCTGGACACTTCTTCTGAAACCGAAGCGAATATCTTTCAAACCAAGTCTGTCCAAATACCTTCTAAAAAGGACAAAATAATCATTTTGTCCAACGAGAACTCAATTCATCTGCCTCTAGGGCTGAAAACACTGTTGGAAATTTTGTAAAATTTTTAAAACTCGAGTGAAAAATAATGATATTTTAAGGCGCAATAAAGCTGCAAATCCCTAATCTGTTAGAGGAAACGAGCGCCATGCACTAGACGTCTATGTCGACGCAATTTTTAGTCGATTGATAGTATGAACACCACCAAAAGTGAAGCTATGAGTGGTTTCTACAACTAATTTTATTGTATGTTATATGGTTAACGTACATCGAACACATAAATAAATAAACAAATAAATAAAATCGTAACGCCCTGCATGGCGCTACCTCTTCTTTTAATACGCTAAACATTGCTGCCTTTCTTAACCTCTGAATAAGCTACAAACGACTATTTTTCATTGAAAAATTAATTTTCAATAAAATTTCATGCAGTGGGCTCACTTTTTGGGCCAGATGACTAGAAATTTTCAATGATAAATCTTCCTTAGACAAAAAATATTCTAACCACCTCGGAAAGCCTCGAGTTTCTTTTGTGAAAAACGCTCGTTTTGATTTGGAAGATCACTAAAATTGGTAAGCGTAAATTGTGACGTATAAACAGTATTTACACCATTTTCACGTCGAATTGGACACTTTTCAAATCAAATTGAACACTCTTCTAAGCTAAGCTAAGATTTCAAACCAAAGCAAACTCTTTCAAATCGAAATGAGCTTCTTCTACATTAAACAAGAGACTCTCCAAAAAATGTTCGAATAATTTTTCGTTCAAGGAAAATTATTGTATAACTTTCTTTGAAGTTTTAGCTTACTTCTAAATAAGAGAACAAATAGTTTGAAATTTTATAAAATTCTTACTTTTTGAGTAAAGACAATGAACTACACCTTGCTTTGAACAGCAGGAAGACGGCCATTTCATATTGCCAAAACAAAGATGCCTCCGTCTGGAACTTCGTGATTTTTATTCGATTGATAGCAAAATTTCCGTTTGCATGCATTTTCACTTCTGCAAACAGTGCAACATAAAGAAAAAACACACATATCCTATCACAACGATGTTTTGTTGCGATCAAAACTTCTAGCGCCAGGCGGGACTCGAACCCGCTCCTCCCTCTGACCGGGCGGGAATGCTCTACGCCTCTACACCACCGGCGCCGTTTGATCAAACGCAACATCCACACCTCGTGGGACCGATCAGCACTCACCCGTATCCGGGATGACCTGGCCGCTGATACCAGCATGGAACTGGTTAAGCTGTTGACACATATCCTAACTTTCTTGCTGCATGTAAGCAGTATTTTTAGTATTTTATAGCAGCACTATCAATCAGGTAAACATTACGACTTGCTCTCCGAGTTCATGGCGCGAACCAGGCTTTTAATGCACTATATGACTGCTCCCTTGCTGCGCTTTAAAACATAGTTTAATTTTTTTCTCAAAACATAAAAAAATTGTAAAACTATTTCACTCATCCGTGCAGCTGAAGTAAAAAAAAATCAAAAATAATTATACCAATTTTTTCTTAAACAACCAGTTATTCTTAACATCTTGGAGAGTCTGTAGTTTAACCTGTAAATAACTCATTTTGATTTGGAAGACGTTCAGTCTGATTTCAAAGTTCATAGCCAACTTAGAAGAGTGTCCAATTTCACGTGAAAAGTGTCCAGTTTGATTTGAAAAATGTTTAATTCGACGTGAAAATGGTATATAATAAAAGCGGCATAATCACTCATAAAAATTATTTTAATCTTCTTAGAAATGTCTGAGTCTGTCTGGAGTGCAGCCGTTTAGGCCTGAGTGATGTTCAGTTTGATTTGGAAAGCATCAAGTCTGCTCAGAAGTGTTCAATTTCAGTTGAAATGTTCTACTTCACGTAAAAAGAGTGTGTAGGGCTTGAAATAAAATATGCATCATGTGACGAATGAATTTTGACTGCTTTTTGTTGAAAAGCGAAAAGAAATTGCCATATTTTCAACGAAACAAACCTTGAGATCTTCTAGTTGATATGGCATTCACCAATAATTCAAAGTTCGTAACAAATTAAGCCTACAGCACACTGCATGATGGTCCCCACCTTGATTGGTATTCCGAATACCAATTGATCTACTGAAGATAGAGTGGAATTTCTGGAATGTTTCTTCTAATTCCAGTAAGAATATCGCGTTGCAGACAAAGGTTCCGCGACAATTGGGAGCGGAAACCAGCACTCCTTGGCTGCATGGAGACGTCCGCCATGCCGTCCGCTCGTAAAACAAGGAATGCGGTTCAGGTTCTGTCTAGCGCAAAAGTCTTCAACAGAGCCATTAGTGTCCGCCATTATGTCAGAAACTGGCCAAGGTTTCAAAGAAAATGGGTAATCCTTTCCATTGTTTGCCTCTGAGTTCCCAACTGCATCAAGCCGTTCAAAAAAATAGAAAATAAAAAATAAATAACAAAATTGCTATTGTTAGTTTTCGAGCGCATGTGGTGCAGCTGGAGGAGGAGGCGCCGGCTGTCGCGTGCACCCGATACGAGGTTCCTGGTTTCTTGCCCAAGCCGACCAAGCCTTCCATCCCTCCGGGGTCGGTTAATTGGTACCAGACTTGTCTGGGTAGGATAAAGCGCTGACTTGTTCATCGGCTGGCCACCGCAAGTCATTGTATGGCCAAATACGCATTCAACTCGCCTCCACGACATCCCGTAGAAGTAGAATGGCGTGGCGCATCCCAAAAGGGATTGAGTAACGCCGTCCTTTATCCTTTATTATCATGTTGAATAGTTTACAGATAATGGAATGTGACCTTTGTCAACGCAGAGCAACAGAATTTGCTTAAAAATTCACGCAGCCTCACGTTCCAGTGGTTTCTTCAGAGTCAGGTCAGTTTCACGATTTTTCCTAAACCTTTCTATTGTGTTTTTGAACAACTCACTGTACAACAAAAAACGGGATCTTCCACTCCAAAACCTCTGGTTCCGGTTTCACTCAACAAGGAGCAGCCTTCCTGCCCTTCTTCTTCTATTCTTCGAAGCAACGAAGCGCCTCCTTGGCCCACCTCGCCTGACCTTGTTCCGTACCAGAAGTTCTTCTTCTGCCTCGAGTTGTGCTGGGAAATGATGGAGTGATCAGAGCGATATAATGTCGTCGATCGGCAATCGGCGGGCGGGTTAATTGCTCTGCCAAGAATAACATCTCGCATCTTGTGGGCTAGGGCCAGAGAGCCGTAGAGATAGAGACGAGGCTGCCTTGACCGCTAGCGCCCATCCATCACCGGATTACTGTAGGATTATGCGACATTGAGTGGACAATAAACTCGCCTACAATAACACACGCCATCGCGCTCTGACATCGACATCGCCGTCCGGAAGGGGGAGCGGCGACGGGGAACAGGTGTCTGACGGAAGCGGAAGACGGTGAGAGCTTGCGACGTAATTGACAAGGAAGGGCAGCATCGAGAACTGAGATCGTCGGTTGAAAGGGACCATTACATCCCCTTATTGCCGCTAGAATCGGTTCTACTCTAGTCGGGAGTTTCATCAAGTGGCTAGTAATATTTCCAGCTAGATAAAGAAAATATAAAAAAAAGTAGCGACAAACGGTAACGGAAATACAGTAGCGAAAAATACAGTAGAAAATACAGTTCTATACCAACATAAAGGTAATCTGTACACGTAGTTCCTGACTATGATTGAAATAGAATCGCCAAGAAATTCAAGGAATTAGACTTAGATCATTGACGCGAGCGCAGAATGCAGTCGGAGGTGTCGGCCGGTCCTGACAATTACGGTACGGATCTCTCGAAGCCCAATCGAACCTTCAGTCTTTAAACTACTTGTTATACATCTGCTAACTACAACTACCTTAAGTTATCGCACAGACTAAGCACTAAACGACGGTCAATTGTAAAGTTAGGCCTAAATGTAGGATGCGCGGCGCATCCTACATTTAGGCCTAACTTTACTGTTCACCATCTATTTGCTCTTATTTTTTCTATTCTTCAACACGTTAACATATTTTGCCGCATGCGTCCGTGTAACGCAAAGTAAATAATAAAATATAAATCACATGCGGAAATCTAACAGCAATTTATTTAGAAAACGTGGAAAAAACATTTTTTGCGATTTTGAAACGAATAGTTTATACATAGTGTGGTAGCTTGGCAGACGCATGACTTACGACTGATTTTTGTCGATCAGTCCTTTATCGATCCATTTGTCAAATGCGCCACGCCTCCTACTTCTAGGAGACATTAGGTAAGGTAACTAAACTATTAGGTTGTCCCATAAGACCCCGCCGTTATTTTTTTTCAACGATTCATTGCGGATTTCGCCGGCGGTCTCTTGCATAGCGCTATATAGCTTTCGAAAGAGAATGACCTGCTCTATCAGGATGTGCATTGCATTTCTTTGTTCGTTCCGAATTTTGTGAAATTTAAGGTCGTTAAAATGAAAAGTGAAAAGTGAAAAAGTAGCCATCTGCGCAGTCGCTCTCTCTCCGCTTAGTGTTGGAATTTTTGCGCAGTTTTTCATAGGATTTGGAAGAGAATGTTCTGCTCTACAAGGATGCATATCGGTCCTATTTGCCCATTTGTCCTTTATTGATTTTTAGGTCACCAAATTGGGAATTCCGACTTTTCCGTCCGAATTTTTACCCACAGCTCCTGCTCTGAGGTGGAATTTTTTGCTTCACGTTATATGTCGTTTGGAATAGAATGTCTTCCTCTATAACAATTTGTGTCGCGTTTATTGGCTAATGCTGACTTCTAGCAAAATTCCAGGTAAAGAAAAATCATCTTCACCAACAACTCCTTTTACTTGTTCAGTTGTTGATACCCGACAGACATCAGCATGAGCCAATAAACGCGACACAAATTCTTATTGAGCAAGACATCCTCTTCCGAACGACATATAACGTGAAGCAAAAAATTCCACCTCAGAGCAGGAGCTGTCGGTAAAAATTCGGACGGAAAAGTCGGACGTCCCAATTTGATGGCCTAAAAATCAATAAAGGACAAATGAGCAAATAGCACTAACACATATCCTTGTAGTACAGAACATTGTCTTCCAAATGCTATGAAAAGCTGCGCAAAAAAATTCCAAACCTAAGCGGAGAAAAGCGACTGCGCAGATCGCCACTTTTTCACTTTAACGACCTAAAAATTGACAAAATTAAGGAAGACAAAAGAAATGCAATACAAGTTCTGATGAAGCAGATCGTTCGCTTTCGAAAGCTATGCAGCGCTATGCAGGAGACCGCCGGCGAAATTCGCAATGAATCGTTGAAAAAACGGCGGGACTTATGGGACAACCTGACAGTTTATATTATATTTTTTCTAAACTCGGATGATTTAATTTTTCGTACAGATTTTACGGAATGTAATCGTGTAACAAAAACCAAATAAAATAAAGGATAAGGATAAGGGACGGCGTTATTCAATCCTTTTGGGATGCGCCACGCATTCTACTTCTACACGATATCATGGAGGCGATTTGAATGCGTATTTAGCCATACAATAACTTGCGGTGGCCAGCCGATGAACAAGTCAGCGCTTTATCCTCCCTAGACAGGTCTGGTACCAATTCACCGACCCCGGAGGGATGGAAGGCTTGGTTGGCCTGGGCGGGAAATCCGAACCAGGAACCTGGTATCGGGTGCACGCGATAGTCGCGCCTCCTCCAACTGCGCTACACGCGCCCAATAAAATAAAACATATGCGAAAATTATTATATACTAATTTGTTAAAAATTCGTTACGAAAAAAACCTGCAATTTTGAAGACTAGTCAATAAATGTGGTAGCTGGGCAGACGCATGACTTACGACTGACTTTTGTCGTCTAATCCTTTATCGATCCCTTTATCGAATGCGCCACGCCTTCTACTTCTACGAGACATTATGAAGGTAACTCTATTCGACATTGACTTGCGCTGGTCACTCGATAGACATGTCTGTGTTTCACTCATCGCAGAGAAATTCGGTACCAGAGGGGTGGACGGCATGGATGACTTACGTACCACCCAAACGCAAAAAGGATCTCGAGCTCAAACCTTACACCTTACCTTACCTTCTGAAGAATAAAGGATAAAGCTCAGCGTCAGCAAATCTTTTTGCTGAATGCGTAGTGCATTTTACTGCTACGGAATGTTGTGGAGGCAATTTCAATGCGTATCTGGTCCATACAATGACCTATGGTGGCTAGCCGAGGAAGACAGCGTACTTACCGTTTCTACACAGGTGCCCATTGCACAATCTCGCTACTATTCCCAGCTGTAAATCCGAAATGATCTTCTGAACGCAACTGAGGCAAAAGGAATAAACTGATGGAAGCCAATCTGTTCAGAACGAGCATAATTCCTCGAGTGTACGCCTTTGAATGCACTTTGGTCAATGCTAGACCTTCTAAGCCAAAGCCACGAAGAGTGGCGATAAGACATGGTTGCATTCCGTCCGCTGCAACATTCCGGGTACGATAAAGGGCGACATACGATATTTGAATGCCCACGAACGCCGCTTCTGACCTTCAGTTGACCTTTTTCGAAATGTCGGCTTTCGTACGAGCAAGCCGAACCGTTCGCACAGTTTTTGCCTGGGCAAAGAAGCCCGTGGCAGGGACACGTCGTTTGTGGGAATAACGTTGACGCTGCTCGATGTAGCTGAGCAAGAGAGAGGTTCTACAGAAGCGATGACTGACTGTATGAATAACCATACGTATTTGAATGATCTTCTGGAGCTGCGACATCTACTTCGTCGTGTAGAACTACCCTACACATGAAGTCTCAAAGTCATCTACACCAGAGCTATGCTTCATCAGGTGAACTAATGGGCTGTCGCAAAATTAACCTCCGTTTCGATGTTGTTGTATAAATAAATAACTTTTGTGCCCTAAATCATTCCGTCTCAGGGAAAGCCACACATATGTTTCGATAGATTTTTTCCTGCTCCTTCAAAAAACATGTGAATGTCGCTCTAGTGAATAGAGGAGAGCCGCTTCTGTTGCAGTACAACGCAAGGCCACACACCTCACAAATCACTCGGCGAAAATTGACCCATTTAGGTATCGCAGTTCTCCGTCACCCACCGTTTTCTTCCGACCTTTCCCCCACTGGCTGTCACTTTTTCCGAGCTCTTGACTCCTATCTGTGTCAGAAACAATTAACAAATTTGGCCGATGTTGAATTCGCCCTCACTGATTTCGTTAATTCCTATTTTCCTCAGTTTTTATTGTAAAGAATTAGGTTCATTACCTTTTCGTTGCCAAAAATATCCAGATTCTGGTGGTTTTTACACCGATTAAAAAAATTGTATTTAAGCTGAGTTATAGCTATTTGAAGTAAACAGTCCGGTTCGGAGATTAATTTTGCGACAGCCTAATATAGGAAAATATTGAAAACGAGGGAGGGAAGAGAAGAGAAGAGCTTGCAGAAGGTTGTCAGGCTGAAATATCATGCCCGGCCAGGGTAAGCGAGTGCAAGCGAGACAAGGGGACCGGGACGGGTATTGTGCGTCGTCGTGGGAAGACGGAGCTCGTCGACTCGTGCTCTGGAGCTGGGCTGCTGCAGCTCCCGCGCACGCGGCGACGCCTGTCCAAACATCCGGGGAGCATGCTGACCGACCGACCGACCGACTGACTGACCCTCCTCAGCTGGTGGGGGCGACCGTTCGCTGGCGACTCTCCCCGGCTTGCAATTAAATGCACTCAAGCGATCGGGTTTCATGTGAAACCGAACCGTCGCCCCGAGACTCATCCATTATTACCAGCCCCGGCGTTCCCTTCTGTTTGAACGCGCTTTACCCAAATTATTTCTGCTGCGCTTTGTCCAGGGAGGGGAAGGCGACTTCTGAAGAGGGACCAGCTTGAGGTTTGAGAATAGGACGGTGGCCGTACTGTGGCATCGTTTTATTAAGGCGAGCTCGCGCTATGTTTTGTTTTAAAGAGAAGGCTGGCTCATAATTTTTCAGCTTCTCCGGTGGTCTTTGCATCCTTTAATAGTATCACGACTTTCTCGCGATCATAGGACACTTCGTGGGATATTGTAAAAGAATTTCGCTTAGAGCTTTATTAGACTGTGCCGCTATGCAAACAAAAACCTTCTCATAAAAGAGTCATATGGGAAAATTCTCATGTTCCTTTATTTCTAGTTTTCATTCTCTTGTAGGATGTTGTTAGCCTGCTCTATTGTGTATTGTACTCGTGAAAAATACATATTGGTTTAATTACCCAAGTTTGAGGTAAACTGTGTCAAACGACTGGTGAATATGTGCCGAGGAACATAAACTGAACCACCGACAATCTAGCTTAAATGGGTTGATTTTCCAGGTGTGGCTTCGACAATGTGGAAAGTAGCGCGTAGCTTTCTTTGTAGAAGCAGACACGTTATGAATACGGATTTGAATTCTGTAAAGTTTCGAATGCTAATTGTTCCACAGTCGAAAATAAAAATTTTCTAAGGGCAGTCTTCGAATAACAATCAGCCTCAGTTTCAATTCTTCGCCGACTTTCTCAGAATGTCATGGCGTGACGCACTTTTTCCACATAAATGAGCAGCAACTGAATCCGAAATTGTGCTTCTTAAATTTTGAGGTTAATGACTAATGCTAGTTTAAAAACTTTCTCAAGATTTACATTGTTTTTCACGGGGTAAAATGTTTTCTTCTTTTTGCCTTGCTTTTTTTTACTCCTTAAAATTTTTTTACTCACTAAAGTTCGACGTTAATTGCTAATGGTAATTTAAAAGCTTTTTTAAGACTTTCAAGATTTTTACGATGTAAAATGTTTGGGGTTTTTGCTGCTTTTGTTTTTTGCTCCTTCAAGTCCGATATTGATTGCTACTGCTATTTGAAAAGCTTTTTTATAGTATAAAAAGCTTTTTTCTTAAAGCTCGATGTCAATCGCTAGCTCTATTTTAAAAGCTTTTTAGGATTAGGATTCAAAGATTTTTTCACGGTATAAAATTTTTAAAGCGATCTTCGAATCGATCACAGAGTAATAACCGAAAGCTTGACTTTTTCACGGAAATAAATTTTTTCTACCTGAAGAAACAATGTAAGGAGGTTCTGCTGAGCTGATCAACAAGCTTACAGGAATAGGAGTCCACCCAAGATTAACTGAGTGTATAAAAAATTTCATTTATCCGACAGGACCTTCCAGGTTGGAGTTAATGAGTCATTCTCCGAATCGCTACCAGTTACCAGTGGTGTTCCTCAGGGTGGGGTTTTATCCCCAATTCTGTTTTCTATTTATACGGCTGAAATTCCCTCATTGGTTAATCAATATGGTGTTACGTGTAAGATGTTTGAGGACGATATAAAAATTTATAAGAACATTACTAGAGGGGAAGACCACACTGCTCTGCAATCTGCAATAAATGCTATTGTCGATTGGTCAAAAAAGTGGAAGTTACCACTGTCGGGGCCAAAATCACAGGTTCTTCACCACGGACAGCAGCATAATAGGAACAACTATCACATTGGAGAGCTAGCACTTAACAATGCTGATAGTTTGCGTGATCTTGGATTTATTTTAGACTCAAAACTTTCCTTTAAGGATCACTGTGAAGTCATAGCAAAGAAGGCTGATAGAGTTGTATGCAGTATATTTAAGGCACTACGAACAAATTCTGTTGTTCATTTATTGCTAGCATATAAAGCGTATGTTAGACCCATATTAGAGTAGGGCGCCACTATATTCAATCCTAAGTGCAAGCGAGAAATTGCTAGGCTTGAATCTGTACAAAACAGCTTTACCAGGAAGCTATGGATAAGAGTTTACGGCTTGGACTACGCCGCCATACCATCAGCGGTTACGAGAAATCAAGTTTTTAACTTGCGCAGTCTTGCCTGCCGCAGAAGAAAGTATGATCTAATCATGGTGTACAAGTTGCTAAACGGTATGCTGTGCCTTTCACTTCAAGAATTTTATTCAATTTCCCCTTCTAACACAAGGGGTGGGCAGTGGAAGATCCAGATTCCCAGAGCAAGAAGTAACGTAAGGTCTTCGTTCTTCACTAGTCGAGCCGGCATTGAATTCCTGAGATTCTCCAAGAAAAACAAGTTGCCAAACTCACTAAGACAATACAAAATATTAGTCGACCGGTATCTCCAGGGGCTTGTTAGTTGCCATCCACCTAGAGAGCTTGTTTGTGTCATGAATAGTACTAGTGTTTCCTGTTCTTTTTAATTCCATCCTCTTTTATACTGGATTGTAGTTTGTTGAGTGTTGTTATATTTAATCGCGTGGTTATCCACGTATATAATAAATAAATAAATAAATAAAATGTAATTTATAAAATTTGTATTATTGATATTTAACCTTCAAAAAATCTTCGATATTACAGCGGGGTTCACTTTTTGCATCGTTTTTTTGGCTGATGACGCAGAATCGAACCACCTCATCATATAGACGATCGCTAAATCAAAACAAACTCTTTGGCTTTTATTGTAAAATGAAAAGGCAGAAAATTTATGTGACAAATTTTCATTCATAAGAGTCGTCTCCTTCAGATGTAATTTTTTCTTTACGTAAATTCGACGACTTTGAGTACGACCAGTCCCATCCATACATATCGAAATAATCGTTCAGAGAGACTTGATTTTTATCTTTAAAAAAAGCTCGAAATTTTATTAACTGTAGCTACATCTCCTAACGTTGCCTCATTTAAGTACAAAAAATTCATTTCCATGCAGGTCGTGCCTTATGTTACAATCCGATGTCGACTCAAGGACGCTTCAAAAAATTGTACACCAAAAAATCTTTTAAAAAATAAATCATGAAAAATGAAAATCTTAAAAAAGGCCTTTGAGTTACAATTACTAATTAAAGTCGAACTTGGATCTATCGTAGTCCGGGGGGGGGTCACATAAATGAAAAGTATGTAACAAAATGAATTGAGACTTACTGAGCCGCTCCTAGGGAACGAGACGGAACCCAAAAGAAGCCAAAACACAAACGAACAAAAGAGAATATAAAAAAATCGGCTCGGTTTTCAACCGTCTTGGCGGGCAAAAAGGACGGAATGGAGGCACGCCGCGTGCTGACCGCCGGTTGACATGTTATAACCAGGATCTAACATGGTGAGGAGGACATATAACGTCGTCTCCTTACAACCGCGGCGAAAACAAATATAATTTTTTCGTTTTTTTTTTCTTTGTATTTTTTTTAGCTCAGGTCCTATGCTGTTCTATAGGAGCCGCTCGGTAAGTCTCAATTCATTTTGTTGCATACTTTTCAGCTATGTGCCCCCCCCCCGGACTAGGATAGACCCTCGAACTTTATGCAGCCCAATTCCAGTTTCAGTTACCGCTCCTTTATGTGGAAAAAATGTGTCGCCAGATATTCGGCTAAAGTCCGCAGAAAAATTACACCTGTGCTAACTGATTCTTAAAAACTGCTCCATGAAGGCCTTCATTTTTTCTAAACCATACAGCAATCAGCTTAAGTCCTCTATGGGATTCAATTTCATGTTTATAGCACGTCTGATTCAGCAAGGAAAACTGCAGCCCTTCAAATTCCGAAGCCCTATATGGAAAAATCAGTTCATAAATGGATAGAAAAATCACCTAAAAAGCCTCAAAAAATACGAGATAATCCTCTGCTAAAACCGAAATGCAGTACATCCCCTCTCGTTCAATTCTCGAATCTTAAGCCAGTACGGGACCCTTCAAAACTCCACAGTAATCGATAGCGATGAATTCGTTCGGATGGCGATGGCGGCGGCGTGTCGCCGCCACAATAGGGAGCTGTCAGATGCAGAAGAGGCGAAGGAATGGCGAAGGAGGCTGTGGTGGAGCGAGCGGTGGCTGGCTCCAGGGGGTGGGGGTTGAGCGCACGTGTGCTGACCATAGCGGGAGGAATCGCTGCGCTGGTCATCTACGTCGAAGAAACAACCACCGCCGTCGGAATCGAATGCACTCCGTCGATGATGGAAAAACCACACCGCCAACCGGCAAGGAGGCGGCTTTCTCTCGACACGGAGCCCGTTCCGCCATGCTTCTGAGACCATCGAAACCAGTAGAGATGCCGAAGTGCACGTGGCGATAGCATCAGTCTGCACTTTCGTCGAGCGCCTCAGTCTTATCAAGGTAAACAGATTTCGGCGGCGACGGCTGCTGCATGGAGAGCACAATGTGAAACACTTTCCGTCCACCATGGGAACCATCTGATAAGCAGAGCGCTGTTTATCTAAGGAATACCCAAAAATCAGCGTCCTAGCACCACCTTACATACAAGAGAACTCCTAAAATGAGGCTGAAATTTGACGCCCTAGATATATAATTTTCAGTTAAAATTCAACGTTTTTCAAGTCAAATTTCACGTCTTCTTTGCAAGTTGTACGTTTCAATGTTTGCTTCTCCTCAAAAAATCCAGCTAGTGAAAAAAGGTTATTCAGCGGAAAGTAGATACAACTAGCTATTTAAACAAGCCAAGTACTCCAGTAGTAATGCGATGCAAGTACAAAATAAGCAAATTAAGCGATACAACTATACAGTACGATAAACACTACAGATACAACAGTAACTATTAAAAATACCACAATGAGTAAGCGAAAGTAAATCATGTACTGTTGAGTCTTCGCCCTGCAGCTGCTGCTGTCATGTTCACCATCATGTGGAGCACGTAGTTTGCACAATCTTGCTGCAATACTGAACGTACGCACTCTTCAATAACTTCGGTCAGCGCCCTCTCCGCGACTGGATTGCTTAGGAGGCGCCTCGCCGTAGCCTTCACTTTTGAAAAATGTTTTCCTCAGGGTTAAGCAGGTAAGAGTAAGGATAAGGATAAAGGATAAAGGACGGCGTTACTCAATCCCTTTTGGGATGCGCCAGCGCATTCTACTTCTACGGGATGTCGTGGAGGCGACATGAATGCGTATTTGGCCATACAATGACTTGCGGTGGCCAGCCGATGAACAAGTCAGCGCTTTATCCTTCCCAGACAAGTCTGGTACCAATTCGCCGACCCCGGAGGGATGGAAGGCTTGATTGGCCTGGGCGGGCAATCCGAACCAGGAACCTGGTATCGGGTGCAGGCGGCATTCGGCGCCTCCTCCGACTGCGCTACACGCGCCCGCAGGTAAGAGTATGGCTATAAAAACTTTAAAGTGTAGGATTGTCGGATTTATACTAGTCCGGGGAGGCATTTTTTTGTTTGACCGTTCATTTTTTGTTTTTTTTTAGGTGCTATCTTCTTCTAAGGAGTTGGTCGGTAAGTCTCAAGTCGATTTATCATAGGCTTTTTAGTTATGAGCCCCTCCCCGGACTAGGATAGATCCGGATTGTCCCATGATTGTTGCAGATCGTCTGCTTTGTGAATCCTGGCGCTGTGCATAACCAGCCACGCGCCATTCATCTGTTCGTAGTACCGAATTCGGTTCAAAGGTTCTTCAACGAACTTGAAAAGTTTGGCATTGTTTCAGGTGCCATCACTAGTAATCTCTTCATGTTGTCTGCAAACTTAGCAAATCGCCCAATGACAAGAAAGCGTGGAGGGTTCGTATTTATGGCATGGGAAAAGATTCCAGAAGAACGTTGAATTTGTTTTGAAAACATTGAATTTCAACTGAAAGTGGTACATATATACCATTTACACGCCGAATTGGGCACCTTTTAAAGTCAAACTGGACAGTTTGCACGTCAAATTAGGCAATCTTCTAAGCCTCAGCCTAAGACTTTTGAAATCAAAGCGAACTCTTCCAAATCGAAATGATTTTCAGGCAGGTTAAACTACAGAATCACTAAGATAGTTAGAATAACTTTTTGTTCAAGAAAAATTTAGTAGAACTTTCTATGAAATCAATGTTGACTTGTTGAGCTGGTAGCCAGAGTTGGTTATTTCTATGCAATTTTTTAGTTCAGCTGCCCCAAGATGTGTAATAATTTTATAAAAATTTTAATGAAAATTAATTAAATTTTGTTTTGAAGCGCAGCAAGGCAGCAATCAAGTAGCGCATTAAAAGACTGAATCGCGCCATGCACTCGGGAAGCAGGTCGCAATGTTTATTTCATTGATAGTGTAAAGACTGCCTACATGCATCAAAAACATCAAAGTGAGGATATGGGTGTTTTTACACGTGTTTATGTTGCACCGTTTACAGGTATAAAACTCCATGCTAACAGAAATTTTGCTATCAATCAAATGAAAATTGCGAAGTTTCGGACGATAGCATGGCGCAATGTCCGTTTTGCACTGAAAAATGGTCGCCTTATTGCTCTTTATTTCCCTTAAAATTATAAGAATTTTAGAAGAGTTCAAATAATGTGCTGACTTATCGGCAAGTGAGTTAAAATTTCAAAAAAGTTGTGGTAGAGAATTTTTATCGGACAAAACGTTATTCATACCTTTTTGGAGAGTCTCTAGGTTAATTTTGAAGAAACTCATTTTGATATGGAAGAATTCGTTTTGATTCCAAAAGTCTTAGGCTAGCTTAGAAGAGTGTCCAATTCGACGTGAAAGAGACGGTATTGATATTTGACAATTCATGATTTAGATAATTTAAAATTTAAAAGAAAACAAATGCGATAATGTTCATATTCCTCACTCTATTATTAGGTTATCCGGAAAGTTCGTAGACTAATTGCATGGTGAGGCTCAAAACAACGTACCTTTGCCGGCTGAAGTTGTGAGTGGGCCGGACATAGGAGATTTGTGTCGGATGTCCCGTGTATGTAACTGTCAGCAGATGTGCGACATATCGCTTCCTGCTCCCACTGGTGACTTCGCAATGGACGACAAGCAGATGCTCTAAGGACCAGCTCTTCTTCTATAGTACCGCTCCGGTCGATCCGCGGACGAGGCTCATCGCTTTTCACAGGAGACAATGAAGAAGCAAGCCTCCTCTCGGGCGACGTGCTTAAATTGGTATGACAACGATGACGAATCGCTCGAGGATTCCCGACGCACAGGTCTACCACATACGTATTAGGTTGGTGCATAAGTTCTCGGACATTTGATCCCTCCTGAATTGAAAGCGCATTTTCCCACCAAATTTCTCACATGTATCAACGCGTAAATGATCGATCGGTAGAGAAAGGAAAGGGCTACAAAACTGTTCCCAACATTTACTTCTGCGTTGTTAACGTCAGCTATTATGGCCAAGCAATTCATCCCAACTGAGACGCATATTCGGCACGTCATGTTATTCCTGCATCAATCTGGCCTCAATGCCGACGAATCGTATCGTCGCCTGAAGGATGATCACAACGAGAGTGCTCCTGCTCGAAGTACTGTGTACCAGTGGTTCTCGAAGTTTGCAGTTGGTGAATTCTCCGTTGAGGATAATGAACGAGAAGGGCACCCGATGACAGTGGATTTGGATGGCCTCCGAAGTGGAGTGGAAGCGGACCCATACCAAACCACTCGCGAACTGTCAAGCACTCTTGATGTTAGTCACTCAACAGTCGTTCGAGGATTAAAGTCGATTGGCAAGGTGCAAAAATTGGGTCGCTGGGTACCTCACGACTTGACACAACATGACATGGATCGCAGAGCCGATGTCGCTCTATCTCCCCTTACCCTCAACGTACCCACGGATGGCTGGACAACCTTGTCACCGGGGATGAAAAGTGGATACTCTACTCTAATTGTCACCGGCGTGCACAGTGGGTTGACGCAACTGGAGAGGCAGAGGACGTTCCGAAATCCGACCTTCACGTGCAAAAGGCGATGCTATGCATTTGGTGGAGCGTACTTGGCGTAGAATACTGGGAGCTGCTGGACGAAGGGATAACAGCGACGGCAGAGGTTTACGTCAACCAACTGAGGAAGTTGAGGGCCCACCTTCAAACCACACGAGGAGAGCAAGTGAAGGTGTATTTTCAACACGACAGCGCTAGACCGCATATTGCTAGAGCGACGGCGGCTGAGTTGGCGGACTACGGATGGACCGTTCTTCCACATCCACCTCACTCACCAGATCTCGCTCCTTCCGACTGTCATTCGTTTTCAAGCCTTCAACGCCACTTGGACGGCCAGCAATTCAGGAACCGAGAGGACGTCAAGGAGGCACTGCTCACATTTTTCGAATCACAACCGGCCACGTTTTGGAGAAAAGGCATCCATGACTTACCAGCACGTTGGCGAAAGACAATTGATGTAAACGGTGGTTACTTCAAATGATTTGATATTGTTGTTCGTATGTTGTGATAATAAATATTTCATGCCCCAAATGTCCGAGAACTTATGCAACAACCTTATAGAACAGGCAGCTCGTATTCGCCATCTGCGGTGCCCGACCTGATCTTTCGATGCGCGAACTTTGAGACCTTACAAATACTTCTAAGTCTACAGTGCACGATGGCCTTCGGTCTTCAGGTAGTGCTACGAAGTAGCCTCGAGTCGCACCACATGTTTTGACGCCTCAGGACAAACGGAAGCGTGCTGATACCTGTACTTCTCTTCTCAGCCGTCGCCGCACATTTGCTTAGATCGACTCGATCGTCACGATGGATGAGGAGTATTGCGTCTACGACAATTTGGTGCGTCGCAAGCACTGGGTGGACTTCGATGAGTTGCCTCAACCACAGCCGAAACGTCCTGATCACCACAAAAAGGAGTTGCTTCTCATTCTGGTGGGAGATCCATGGCCCAGTATTCTGGGAATTGGTTCCTGCCGATTCCGTGGTAGACTCGAGCGTGTTCTGCGCTCAGCTGGAGAAAATGAGCGAAATCCTACGTAATCGCAATCCCAGAAGAGGAAAAATTCTTCTTCTCATGGATAACGCCAGACCTCACACAGCAAAGAATACGCAGAAGAAATTGGAGGAACTCGGGATTGAACTGCTACCCCATCCGCCGCACTGATCTGATCTTGCGCTCAGGGACTACCACATTTTCCGGTCGCTCTTTCTTAGCTGAGAAAAGATCGAAGATCGCAAGGAAGTCAAAATGGAGTCAACAACTTTTTGCTGTCCAAGTCTCCAGAGTTATTCGCTCGTGGTATTCGCTCTCGACCGGAAAGATGGCAATATGTGATAGATCATAATGGTGAATATTTTGTTGAATGATAGTGCTTGTTAATAAAGTTATTAACTACGCATTGTTCTATGACATTCGTCTAAAAACTTTCCGCACAACCTGATACATACCTCGTTTCATTTTCAGTGCCTTCATAAACTTCTGATGCTTCCTCTGTTTCGATGCAAAGCGTCACCTCCATATACAGAGACATTTGCATTGAACTTCCACTCAACGACTCCATTCTGAATGCGTCTTCTTCATAAATACACAAAGAGGCCATTAGAAGCGAATGCGCTCTCGTCCGTCTCAATTGCCACCGGACGTTTCCGTTTTCTTACGGAGACTGTAATGATGCCTCGGCGAGAACGTTTATAGGGCTCGATTGAGAAGAAGACTTGTGAGGGGGCCATCATAGTAAACACGGGGACAAACCTGGCCTGAAAAGGTAAGGAGCTTGATGCTCAAGTTCCGTAGATTTTGATAGCGCTTAGAAACAGTCTGATAGCAGCACTATGTGCCAATCAGACCCCTCCAGTATTGCGCCGCGAATTGCGCTTCTGTGCGATATTACGGAAGTGCTTAAAAACTAGACAGGACTTTGGAGTGAAGTCGATCGGCATAGAGATAAGTCAAAAGCCCAGTACTGATCGAAATATCCTCGGGATGCGCCACGCCTTCTACTTCCGTGAAAACCATGAAGACAATTTGAATGCGTAGTTGGCCCATGTAACGACTTACGGTAGCCAAGCGACAAGAAGGACAACGCTCTATGCTTCCAACACCATAAGGTGCCACCTAACCGAGTAAGAAGGCGTGGAAGGTTCAGTTGACCAATGCAGTACTGAAACCTGGGACCGGATTCATCAACGACTAACCCGCTGGTATAGGGGGTAAAGACGCCCACGATGAAGCCTGCGTCTCTGACTCTTACCTTATCTCTGCCCCTTATACCCCGCATACCTATGGGTTTAATTGTTGATGAATCCGGCCCTGGCCAGGACGGGAGACCAGGAGACCGATACGGTTCAGTCACCTTCGTTTCCCGCTGGGTAAACCCCGCAGTTGAGAGTTCTACAAGTGCGGTCATATAGTCGAATGAGGACCAAGTAGGTCTTAAAGTTGGCTGATAGAGGATCAATCACACAACCAGATTCTCCAGCCCATGATTGGTTACGATTGGCTGGTGCACTCTCTCCTCCCAATGCTGGCCAGATTGGCGACATGGAACGAATTCTCCGATTCGGTTATGAAAGCCAGAGGGCGTGTACAATCGATGCCTGATGCTGCCCACATTCTCAACATGGATCGAATTATTTATTTATTTATTTATTTCGTGGCGTGAATCACATCGGAAATGCACGCATAAAATAAGGTATAAAAGGTATAAACAAACGAAACGGAACAAATAAACCCAACTGCAAGGAATCAAAAACATGCAAGTGAGAACGGAAAAACCTAAGAAAGTTTACTTCGAATGAGCAAATGCTTAAAATGAGAGACAGACATAGCAAGAAAATCTTCATTATCACCGATGAGAAGGTTTAGCTCCCTAAGGTATCTGTAAGTGAGGAAGTTAGACCTAACCTTCGACCTTGCAACCGCTGTATACAATCTGAATCTACCTGCTCTGTTAATCGTAAGTGGTACTCCAAAAAACTCCACAGGATCTACAGACAGTTTCCTGGTGAGGATTTTGAACAACATAATTAGGTCTGCTCTTTTTCTTCTTCTGCTCAAACTGGGTATGCCAAGCAGCTGAGCCCGCGTGGAACCGTTAGGGATGTCTTCGTAACCCATTTTGTAGCACCTCATGAACAACTTACGTGTGAAGTTATTCTGAACACTTTCGAGAAAGTCGGTGTCCTTTTTTTGACAAGGGTTAAAAATAGAGCTACCAAACTCCATAATTGGTCTTACGTAGCACTTATAGGCACGCAGGAGAGCACCCGGATCATCTGTTTTCAGTACCTTGAATAAATTGTAAGTCCGGAAGCTGGCCTTTTTTACAAGTAATTTGTAATGTAGGTCGAATCTGAGCTCGCTCGTTATAAGGAAGCCTAAGTCTCTAACATCAGAAACTTGCTTCAAGTTCACGCCATTGAGTCTGTAGAGTGGAGAGTAGGTTTGGTGCCTTGATTGTATTACAAGGCATTGCGTCTTTTCAGCAGCAAGTGGAAGATCCCAGTCTTCTGCCCACTCGCCAACGAAATCAATAGCAGCTTGAACCTCACGAGAGCTGTCGGCTTTGTCCACTTTTTTGTAGATTTTCACGTCGTCAGCGTACATTTTGCACGTCACACCGAACCTAGAGACAGAATCAGGCAGCTCATAGGTATATAGGAGGAAAAGCAGCGGCGACAATACTCCTCCTTGAGGAACTCCACTAGTCGCCGAAAAAACCGAAGAGTAGCTACCCTCCACCCTAACCTGGTATGTTCTACCTAAAAGGAAACTCCTTACCCACGCTACAATCATCGGATGTATACCAACTGTTTTCATTTTGAATACTAATTTTTCTACAGGAACCTTATCGAAGGCCTTGGAAAAATCAAAGTAGACGACGTCCACTCGGTTTTTGCTTTCCAGAGCTTTGGTCCAGTCATTTAAGGAAGTAAGAACTGCAGTCTCAACCGAACGCTGCTTCAGGAATCCGAACTGTTCCTTAGAGATGATACTATGTTCTAACATGTGCTCCAAAATATGCTTTTTCAGGATTTTTTCAAATGTTCTTGCAAAAATTGATGTTATACTTACGGGACGATAATTTCCTGGGTCACTGAATGGAGGTTTTTTGGGGATAGGGGTAATAAACGCATGTCTCCATCTACGAGGAACATCAGCTGTCATATAGCTCATGTTGTAAATTTGTTCCAGAGCGTAAGCTATACAACCGACGACATTTTTAACAAAAAATAGAGGAAGGAAGTCGGGTGAAATTGAAGAAGACTTAGGCCACTTGGATAAGACCTCAACAATTTCACCTTTATCAAACCATAGCGAAGGCCTCATCTGAGGAAAACTGGGTAGATTACCATTTTTAGTAGAGGTAGAGAAAGAACTAGTTTCTGAAGACTTTCTGAAAACTTTTTGAAATTCATTTGCTAGCAGATTTGCTTTCTCGGGAGCCGACGATACTAAAATACCATCCCCATCTACTAGGTTTGGGATAGCTCTGTTTTCTCCAGAACGAGACTTGATATATCTATAGAAGGCCGATTTGTCTTTCGAATAGATATTTTTTCTTTCTACATAAAGATTGTATCGAGAAAACGCTTTATCCACCTTTTTACTGAACCATTCATAGTATGCCCAATCTCCTTCACTGCCTGAGGTAGTGGCTGCGTTCCACAGAGAGTTCTGGCGGTTTATCATTCTTCTAAGATACTCTGGAAGACGCATTTTTTGTGGGTCGAGTTTCCTCTTAGGTACATATAGTTCAATGACGTGATGAAGGACATGCAGCAATAATTCATACATTTGATCGGCCGTGCTCACATTTCTAAAGCTACCTATCCAGTCAACATCGGCAAGATGTTCTCGTATTTTGTCATAGTCTGCTGCTTTGAAGTCTCTAATCCACCGGACATTTCCTGCACTGTGGCCCATTTTGTCCACGATTTTAAAAGATATTGTGGCATGATCACTGTTGCCTAACGGTGGGCCGACGTTTAAGTCGTGGACCAGATTAGTGGAGTTACATAGCACAAGATCTAATAAGGAGTTACATCTAGTGGGCTTGTTCACCAGCTGTTGGAAATTGTGGGCATCAAACATATCCTGAAAAGATTTCAA
This sequence comes from Heligmosomoides polygyrus polygyrus, assembly GCA_947396885.1. Taxonomy (NCBI): domain Eukaryota; kingdom Metazoa; phylum Nematoda; class Chromadorea; order Rhabditida; family Heligmosomidae; genus Heligmosomoides; species Heligmosomoides polygyrus. The sequence goes on along the minus strand of OX377202.1, from coordinate 5,742,000 downwards.
AATATTGTCGATAAAGTCGGTTCCTATATTTGGCAAGTTGAAGTCCCCTAAAAGTACGCATGAAGCTCTACACACGCAGTAGTCGCTGATTGCTTTAATTAGGTTTACAGATTGCCTTACACTACAAGAAGGAGCTCTATACACAGCAATGAAGCGGAGAACATTTGCACCTTCACCAATGTCACATATCAAGATTTCATAAGAATCCTTGACAGATTCATGAAAAATCATGTTATATGAGATGTGGCTCTTCAAAATCAAGGCAACGCCTCCGCCTTTTTTGTCCTTTCGATCACACCTAACGCCCACGTATTGACTGCTGGCAATACCTAGAAGAGGACTTAGTTCGTTTATCGGGGAAAGCCAGGTCTCCGTTAAGACAATGACGTCATGATTATTGCGACAGAGTTCAAGAACTAATGAATTACTGTTTTTGACTAAAGATCTGATATTAGTCAGAAGACATAAAATTGACGGTCCAATCTTCCTGGGAGAGCTCAACAGTTTCCCGAGAAACTGTTTGGCTCAGATGAGAGGGTTGCGTTGGTAAGGTCTAGGCAAGGAGGTTGAGACTGTGATTCCGCCCGCACCGATAAAGCGCCAGCTGAACCACCGCTCTTCCTCATATTTGTTAGGCGCTCTTCTCGCCTACGAACTCGCTCCTCCCTTGTTAGTGATGGGCGCAGGAATACGCCCTTTTGGGGAGGAAAGAACCGTAGTCGAGGAGCTCTCCTAACCGCCTCACTCTGAAACCTGCTAGAAGGGAGCACAACCTTAATTAGCCTCGGCCTGCCCTGTGCTGGCCTACCCATGCGGTACACTGCTGTCGGTATGCACTCGACGTCCAGAAAATCGAGAATTTGCCTGACACAGGCCGTGTCATGGACAGTCTTTGCGGAAGCAGTGCTAGAAGAAGATTCTGGAACATTCGAGAGAACAATTGAGCGCTTAAGCTCTGTATCCATTTCCTGTGATAGAGAGTTACTAATGTTAGTTGAAGTCAGCCTAGTGCTTTGGCTACTCTCAAGTGGTACCGTAGAATCATGAATTTTTTGTCGAAGAGATAAATTCTCCTCCCTCAATTTCTGGATTTCCGTCAGCAGGTCCATATTCCGTTGGCTCATTTCCTTGATCTCCGCTCTGGTCTCCATTAGCAGCTCGAACAAAAGCCGGATATAATTTGGAACCTTTTCTTTCTCTATGGCGTCCTGTAGACGATCAACTGCTGGCTTCTCGTCACTCGGGTTGAATCTGCTGGAGGACCTAGTGGCCCTCCTCTCTGCAATGTTCGAAGCACGAGCAGACGGCATCGTATTGATCAGCACAGGACGAGATCGATCCGAGAATGCAAACACCGACTTCGACTTATTACCTGTTATGGTGGCGTTTCACAGAAATCTCAGAACCCGCCACAAGGTAGTTCACAGGTAGGGCTGCTTGTCACGGTAGAAGCAGGAAGCTTGTAGCCGAATGTGGAGGAATTGGTGAGGATAGTTGACAGACCACACCAAACCGACCGCTCAGCAGGAGGCCAATATGAGAAGAAAATGAATATGAGAGAAATTATGTATTTTTTTACTCTAAAAAAGGCGGGAACTAAATTAACCACACTAAAAACGACAATGGAATAAGAATACGCATGAAACAAGTTAACCGCCAGGAGTTTCAGAATCACTCTAGAGAAAAATCTCTTGAAGACAACAGATTCACAATATATTTTCATAAATTTTCAGACCTAGTCGCGAATGTGAGCAGCATGGCGAGGTGACAATGGAAGGAGGTCAACCACGCCGCATAGAAAGGACATGCCAGTCAGAAGCTATGTTCAGCCGGTGTTCTTATTGACCAGCGCAGGTTCAGTTAGCACTCTGATTAGTTATGAATACATGGCACTCTTCCACCTCGTAATGCTGCCCACATTCGCGACATGGATCCAATTCTCTATTTTTTTACTTTAAGATAACGGAATAAGAATACAGATGTAACAAGTTGACCGCTACGAGTGTCGGAATCACTCTAGCTTCACAATGCATTCTCAGCCTTGTCGCTAATGTGAGCAGCATGGCCCGGTGACAATGGAAGGAGGTCAACCACGCCGCATAGAAAGGACATGCCAGTCAGAGATAGCGTGTTCAGTCAATGCTCTGATCGGACATAGTTAGCTGGCGCACTCCCGACTCCTAATGCTGCTCACATCCGCGACGTGATTCGATTCTGAAAGTCAGAGAGGGTGTGTACGGCTGGTATTCCAATTGGCCAGCGCGGCTCCGGTCATTGCTCGGATTGGTTACGAATAGCCGGAGCACCCTAGCTCCTAATGCTGCCCACATTCTCGACATGGAGCGAAGTCTCTGATCTCGCGAGAAGGATAATCACGCCGCATAGAATGGGCATGACAGTCAGAGACGGCGTGTTCAGTCAATGAATCTCTGATTGGCTATAGTCATCTGACGCACTCCCAGCTCATATTGCTGCCCATATTCGCGACATGACTCAATTCTGAACGAGAGTGCGTGTACGGTTGATATTCTGATTGGCGAGCGCGGCTCCGGTCATTGCTCTGATTGGTTGAATAGGCGGTGCACTCCCATCTCCCAATGCTGCCCACATTCACGACATGGACCAAAGTATCTTATCTCGCGAGGAGACCAATCACGCCGCGTAGAATGGACATGCCAGTCAGAGATAGTGTGTTCAGTCAATGAATCTCTGATTGGCTATAGTCATCTGGCGCACTCCCAGCTCCTAATGCTGCTCCGATTCGCGACATGACTCGATTCTGAACGTCCTTACGGTTGATGTTCTTATTGGCCAGCGCGGCTCCGGTTATTGCTTTGATTGGTTGAATAGGCGGCGCACTCACATTTCCCAATGCTGCCCACATTCGCGACATGGACCGAAGTCTCCGATCTCCGTTTTAAAGATAAGAGCAGGAAACTACAACGGACTACGGCACAAATTCACCGCTAGGAGTTTCAGAATATCTCTCGTTATTTTATTGTCCTACATAGGCACCCACTTTCGCTCTAAAACTAGGTCTTACTTATAGCTAATCGCCTGCTGCCGTTCGAATTGCGGGTTGATGTGCAGGATCGTGGTATACTGTAGGGAGCGGTTGCTGCCGTGGCGTCGTGAATCGCGTCGGCGCCCACGTGGACATTCGATCGATGCGTAATCCGCACTGAGCAACGAGAGCGGTTTGAGCACGAGCAGCATGGATGGATCTTATCGCTCCTAAAGGCGTTTGTAGGTTTGCGCGCTCAATGACAAAAACGAGTTCCGACGACAACGGTGTGGGTGATGTGCAGGTTTGGGGATACTGTAGCAGGCACGCGGGAACATTCAAACGGCAGTAGGCGATTAGTTATAATCGCTAATAATCCTAAAACTAGCGTTGAGGAGAGCTTAGGCGCTTCAACAGACCTATAGGGCAACTTCCTGAAGTCCGCCGTCAACTCACAGTGTCCCTCGGGAAATCACAGCCGAGTGCTATCTCATATTTTGCAGAAGCGTCTATTTTGGACGGCCTCGATGGCTAGTTTTTCACTAATTCAGTTATCCAGCTCATCATTCAGTTGTCCAGCCGGCCAGAAGATTTGTCGCCGGGTACGAGGGACGGCAGCCACCTCAAACAACCTTCAGACACACGAGCACTCTTGAACAGCCTCTTTATTACATCCATAAATAAAAAATCTATTATTATTATATTACAACTACCAGATATATAAGGACACTACTATGCTCTGATCACAAAACCTTTCTTTACTCCAAAAAACCTGTGCAATGACTAACCAAATACAAGTGTACACTTGAATGAAGGCAACAACAAAAGAGAAACAAAGCCAGATGAGCCATGGAACACGGTGAGCAGAAAGAGAAAACCCAGAAACACTTCAAGGCAGCAAGCAGCCCAGTAGACAACAAGTGAAGGAACACGTCCGTCAGTAGAATAAGGCAACAGTTAGGCAGAAAAAGAGCCGCAGCTGCAGCGGCGCTGGCCGGACGCCAGAGGAAGACACGCACGTGAGTACCTGTGTGAAACTGAAGGCGTGGACGGGAGTATAAACAGAGAACTCCTGGCCGATTGCACTTGTCCAAACCCTTCGAAACGTCGTCGACTGGTCGACGATAAGTCAGTCATTCTCGACCGCTTCCAATTGCTCGAGATCACTCGGATCGAGTCTCGGAATCGGCTTTCCTAAACCGCAAATCGCATAACGTAAGACTGACCAGTAAATCAGATTCATCAAACAGAACCACGAACAGCAAATGGAAAAGCCTTCGTTAGCAATATTCTCCTAGACTTTTGCCAAAAATCGAAAATTAGTGCTCCGCGAAAGTTTCGAGCTGTAAACTCTTTCCTCACGAATCCATTTCATGGTCAGATCCTGCTTTCTCACGTGCTGAACGTACCATTTCCACGTCAAATTGGACAATTTTCAAATCAAATTAAACTCTTCTCACGTCAAACTGAACATTTCAAATCAAACTGGACACCCTTCGATTCAAATTGGACATTCTTCTAATGGTAAGCAAGACTGATGCTTCAGAAATCGTACTTGACATCTTACAAATCAAAATGGGCATCTTCCACATTAAAAGAAAGGCTCCGAGACGTTTAGAATAGTTCTGTCGAAGGAAATTTAGAGTGACTTTCTCTAAAACCTTTCAAATCACTTGCCCAATAAGTAAACAAACACATCATTCGAAATTTTCTAAAAATTTTCACTTTTCAATGAAAAATAATGATGCAATCCTTGTTTTGCTGAAAACCTGCAACCTTTAAGGGACCTATCCTAGTCCGAGGGGCCACATAACTAAAAAGTAGGCAACAAAATGAATTGAAACTTACCGAGCGGCTCCTAGAGAGCGAGCTGGAACCTAAAAGAAACCAACAACAAACAAACAAAGAAAAAATAAAAATCACCGCCTTTTACAACTGTCTCGGCGTAGAAAGAGCGACGGAGTGGAGGCAGGCCGCGTGCTGGCCGCCGGTTGGCATGTTATAACCAGGATCTAACATGGTGGGGACGGCGCATGAAGCCGCAAGCCGCGTGCTGACCGCCGCCTGACATGTCATAACCAGGATCTAACATGGTGAGGTGGGCACACAAATTTGCCTGCTTACAATCGCAACAAATGTAATTTTTTCGTTGTTTTTTTTTCTTTGTGACTTTTCTTGTTTAGGTCTCATGTTGTTCTGTAGGAGCCGCTCGGTAAATCCCAAGTAGATTTGTTATATATAATACCTTTTAGTTATGTGGCCCCCCCGGACTAGGATAGATCCAAATTTTCTTTAAAAATTTTACTTTTCAAGGCAAGATTTTCAAACATTGTTTCTCTGAAAACCAGCAACCTTTATGCATAACGAAATAAATTTAGGAAAAAAAAGATTAAATAAAGAAAGAGTAAAAAGAAGAGATCGCGCCATGCGTCTAATCCATCATCATCATTTTCACTAGCGTCTGTTCCGCTTGGTGACGGGGTCCGCTCTTCTGGCGTGATGACGCCAGTTCTCCCGATCAAATACTTGATCAGAGTGCACACCAGCCATTTTTAAGTCCAAGTGTAACGTATTTAGCCAACGTTGCTTCGGGCGTCCCCTAGGCCGCTTTCCAGGGACCTCAAGATTCAGGCCAATCTTACGGACGGTGTCGTCGTTAGCGCGGAGGACGTGGCCGTACCATCGAAGACGAGCTTCGCGCAGCTTCTCGGCTATCGGGCGACACCGAACTTCTGTCGTATGGTGTCGTTGCGAACGTGGTCCAAACGCGTAACCCCAGCAGTCCACCGTAGTATTTTCGTCTCCATTACACTGAGGCGGCTCTCAATTTCCTTCGTCACGGGCCAGCACTCAGCACCGTACGTCGCTACTGGGCGGACGACTGTTCTATAAACCTTCGATTTGCGGCGCTCAGATATTGTCCTATCGCAAAGCACCCCAGTCAGTGAGCGCCATTTGGACCAGGCTGCACTCACGCTGCGCTTCACCTCCAACTTTAGGCTGCCATCGGACGTGACTGTTAATCCGAGATACTTGAAAGATGTAACTCGTGAGAGCTCAGCACCATTGATCTTAATAGATCCGTGCTCATCCACATCCGTCGTCAAGTATTCCGTCTTTTTGACGTTTAGCTTGAGTCCGAACAATGCTAAGCGATCGCACCACGCCTGTACCTGTCGCTCGAGTTCGGTTTTGTCTTCGCATGCAAGCATGACGTCGTCAGCATAGAGCAGCGTCTAAGGTGCCGACATTTGGAGATCTCGCGAGATTGCATCCATCACGATCACGAAAAGCAGTGGGGATAGCGCAGATCCCTGATGCACTCCTACAGAGATGGAAAATTCCGTCGAGGTGCCCGCTGGCGCTCGCACTCGACTCTTTGAGCAAGAGTACAGAATGATGCGTCTAATCCATCGCGATGTTTATTTGATCGATAGTGTAAACGCTGCTTACATAAAGCATTAAATAAGTCAGGTTATGTGCGTTCTTTACAACTGCTTATATCGTTTGCAGACGTGAAACTCCATGCAAACAGAAATTCTGCTATCAATTGAATAAAACAGAATGTCTTGGAAGAGGTCATGGCGCAATCTCCTTTTTGGCACTAAAAAACGGTAGCGTTCCTGCACTTTATAAAACATGCTTTAAACCATTATTTTTCCTCAAAAAATGAAAATTTTATAAAATTTCGAACTACGTGTTCACTACTCATTGGGAAATGGATTCAAACTGTTACTGCTAGTGAGAATGCTGCAAACAACAAAGTGAACATATGTATGTTTTCTACAATTGCTTATATATCCGCTATCATGTGTGTAGCTCCACACAAACAGATTTTTCGCTATCAATCAAGGAAAAATCACGACGTCCTAAACGGGTGCGTGGCGCAATCTCTTTTTTGGCAGCAACTACTTTGCCGCTAACGAACTTCTACAAAAAAAAAGCAGATACAATTTTTCTGAACGAGGTATAACAATAAAATGTCAATGTATTCGCTAGTTAGATCATCTTTCAAAAATCACTGCTACAATATGGAGGTCTATGTAAAATCGCTAAAAAATGCCTCCTTCCTGCAAACTAAAATAGGCCTTGAACCATCATTTCTTCCTTGAAAAATAGTAAATTTTATAAAATTTCAAATAATATGCTCACTTATTCGTCCAGCTGTGGCAAAAAAAATCTTCAAAGAAAGTCATTTCAAATCTTTGTAAATTGAAAAAAGCATTCTAAATCTCCCCAGAGTCACTAGTTTAATTGGAAGACGCTCATTTTGATTTGGAAGGCGTTCAGTTTGATTTCAAAAAATGAAACTTGTTCAGAAACATATCCAAAAGGCGTGAAAATGATATATACATATAGTAGAATATGAGCCGAACTTGCTGATTAAAAAACCAATACAATTTAACCACAACTAAGCAACTAACCGAAGAAAGCTTCAATCCTCCTGATGATCGTCAGCGCCTCACGACTGTCCACAAAGTTGATCGCTATACCCGCTTTGCCGAAGCGTCCAGTTCTGAATAACAGGAAATGTAAGAATAAGCAAAAACATGCCAAAAATTGTCCCTTACAGAACTTCTAAGCAAACACACTGAAAAATAGCATAATATAACAGTGAGCTAATCATTATAAAACTGACATGTCTCACTGAAGAAAGAAAAAAACCGCACAGAAACGACGAGAATTGTACAGCTCTCTAGAAACTGGAATTGAATCTTTGTCAACTTCAACGACCTACCGTCCAATGCGATGAAGATACGTGTCATAGTCAGGTTCCGACGGATTGTCGTACAGCACCGGTGGGTCGTAGTTGATCACAATCGTTACCTGCGTTACATCGATACCTAAACGAGACGAAATCTGCCTCCATGTAGTTATGATGGTCCAGAAATCACGTTGCAAAGCCCTGATTTAAGCAGTAAGACGTCAAATACAAAGGAAACAGCATGTAAACATTCTGCTGAAATCGATCGTCCTTCAAATTTTGAGAAAAAAACATACCGAGGAATGCAATAGGGGCGAATTACGCTATCTTCCGTGTCTCAGCTTATCTAAGTCTTAGATCGCTAAATTCCCATTATCTGAAGATCACACACTGAACCCATTTCTAGCTATGTGTAGCATTTTCAAGTCATAATGGACACCTTTCAGATCAAATTGGACACTCTTCTGAGCAAGCATGACGCCTCTGAAGTCAAACAAGACATCTTCGAAATTGAAGCGAGTTCCGGATCTATCCTAGTCCGGGAGGGGGCACACAATTAAAAGGTAGGTATTAGGTTGGTGCATAAGTTCTCGGACATTTGATCCCTCCTGAATTGAAAGCGCATTTTCCCGCCAAATTTCTCACATGTATCAACGCGTGAATGATCGATCGATAGCGAAAGGGAAGGGCTACAAAACTGTTCCTAACATTTACTTCTGCGTTGTCAACGTCAGCTGTTATGGCTAAGCAATTCATCCCAACTGAGACGCATATTCGGCACGTCATGTTATTCCTGCATCAATCTGGCCTCAATGCCAGCGAATCGTATCGTCGCCTGAAGGATGTTTACAACGAGAGCGCTCCTCCTCGAGGTACTGTGTACCAGTGGTTCTCGAAGTTTGCAGTTCGTGAATTCTCCGTTGAAGGTAATGAACGAGAAGGGCGCCCGATGACACTGGATTTGGATGGCCTCCGAGGTAGAGTGGAAGCGGACCCATACCAAACCACTCGCGAACTACCAAGCACTCTCGGTGTTAGTCACTCAACAGTCGTTCGGGGATTGAAGTCGATTGGCAAGGTGCGAAAATTGGGTCGCTGGGTACCTCACGACTTGACACAACATGACATGGATCGCAGAGCCGATGTCGCTCTGTCTCTCCTTACCCTCAGACGTACCCACGGATGGTTGGACAACCTTGTCACCGGGGATGAGAAGTGGATACCCTACTCTAATTATCACCGGCGTGCACAGTGGGTTAACGCAACTGGAGAGGAAGAGGACGTTCCGAAACCCGACCTTCACGTGAAAAAGGTGATGCTATGCATTTGGTGGAGCGTTCTTGGCGTAGAATACTGGGAGCTGCCGGACGAAGGGATAACAGTGACGGCAGAGGTTTGCGTCAACCAACTGAGGAAGTTGAGGGCCCACCTTCAAACCACACGAGGAGAGCAAGTGAAGGTGTATTTTCAACACGACAAGCCAGACCGCATATTGCTAGAGCGAAGGCGGCTGAGTTGGCGGACTAGGGATGGACCGTTCTTCCACATCCACCTTACCCACCAGATCTCGCTCCTTCTGATTATCATTTGTTTTCAAGTCTTCAACGCTATTCGGACGGCCAGCACTTCAGGAACCGAGAGGATGGCAAGGAGGCACTGCTCACATTTTTCGAATCACAACCGGCCACGTTCTTGAGAAAAGGCATCCATGACTTACCGGCACGTTGGCGAAAGACAATTGATGTGAAGGGTGGCTACTTCAAATGATCTGATATTGTTGTTCGTATGTTGTGATAATAAATATTTCATGCCCCAAATGTCCGAGAACTTATGCACCAACCTAATAATAAATCGACTTAACTTAAGCGACTTACCGAGCTACCCCTGCAGAACAAAATAGGGCCTAAACTAGAAAAATTCACGAAGAAAAAACGAAAAAGTTACATGTTTCCGTCGCAATTGTAAGCAGGCAAAGTTATGTGCCCTCCTCACCATGGTAGACCCTGGTTCTAACACGCCAGACGGTGGTAGCACGCGGCAAGGCTCCTTTGCGTTGCTCTTTGCCCGCAGAGACCGTTGTAGAACCGCGGCGATTTTTTTGTTTGTCTCTTCGCTTTTTTTCGTTTAGGTCCTATCTTCTCCTGCAGGAGCTGGTATGTAAGTCTCAAGTCGATTTATTACATGCTTTTCAGTTATGTGCCCCCCCAGACTAGGAAAGAAGGATAGAATAATTTTTGTCGAAAAAAGTTAGTTTTCTTCGAAATTCTTAAGTTCATTCACCCAAATAGGTGGAAAGCATTTTGGAAATTTATAAAAGTGATACTTTTAAGGAAAAATCGTAGTTTAAACTTCGTTTGAAAGAGCACGAAGGCAGCAATTTCTCAGTGCTGAAGAAAGAGACTGCTGCGCCATGTACTCGTCCAAGATGCCGCAAGTTTCCTTTGAATGAAAATGAAGGCTCTGATCACCTGGAGTAGAACACTTGCCAACGGTACAGCAAAAACTTTTGTAAAAACATACACACATCCTATCCTTACGCCTTTGTTGCAAGTAATCAGCGTTTATACTATCAATGAAATAAAAACGCGGACGAGGTAGACGAGTGCACGGCGCGATCTCTTCTCCTAGTAGTCTAAAAACTGCCGCTTTTCCGCACTCTAGAACGTTTTTAGACAGCAATTTTGAAAATTTTAGAACGATGCGTTTGTTCACGTACTGGGGCAGGTGAATCTTAAAATTTTCAATGAAAACTATACTAAATTTCCGTTGGGTAAAACTGATGTTAACGGTCTCTAGTTTAATCTGGAAAGCGCTCGTTTTGATTTCGTTTTGTTCGATTTTAAAAGCGTCACACTTGCTTAGAAGGGTGTCCAAATTGACGTGGAAATGGTGCATACTTGAACGTCACTGTTAGTCACTGAGACCAGCTCAATTACCGTAACAGCTCTTCGCGTCGGCAGTGAGCGGCAGCGAGTACGGTAGGTCAGGCGATCATCATTCACCAGCGGCCCTAATCACACAGCCTAATCGCTTAGGTAAACGAGCCGCTGACATTCGAACAGTCATGATATAACGCATCAACTGTCAACCCTTTCAGCTCAGGCAAACAGAGCATTCGAACATCCGGTCAGCGCCTCTAAGGGGTCATTCGCCGGCACTTAACGGATCATTACTAGACAAACGGCCCTTATGAGTGCCAACACATCTTCCACACCGTCTGTCCTGCCGCAATAACAGTGATTACCTTTGTAGCGTACAGTCTGCATGCATTGCTTTTTCAGTGCTGGCCTAAGCTTAGAGAGCACTTCCCGTTTGCGCCACGCATTCTACTTCTACAGGACATCGATGAAGCGCCTTGAATGCGAATTCAGCCCGTATAATGAATTGCAGGGTCTTAGTTATAACTAATCCCCTACTGCCGCTCAAATCGCGGGTTGATGCGCAGGTTTACAGGGTACTGTAGCGTGCGGTTGCGTCGTGGACAGCGTAGGCGTCCACGTGGATATTAGATCGATCCGTGCTCCTGACTGAACAATGAGAGCGGTTTCAGCACGACCAGATTGGATGGCCCACACCCCAGAGTCCCTTCCCTAGCCTTTTATGGGTGTTATCCTTTCTAGAGATTTCTGAGCGGTATTATCCTTCCTAGAGGTTTGCGCGCTCAATGACATAAACGAGCTCCGATGACTACGCCTTGAGTGATGTGCAGGTCTAGGGGTACTGTAGCAAGCGCGTGGGAAATTCAAATGGCAGTAGGTGGTTAGTTATAATGGCTATCGAATTGCAGTGGCCAGTCGATTGAGAAGTCAATGTTTTATACTTTCTAGGGAACGTTGATATCCAGGAGGGATGACAGGTCAATTGATCGCCGGATTCATCAACGACTAACCCGTGGGTATAAGGGGCAGAGATACCCACGATGAAGCCTGCGTCTCTGACTCCTGTCTTATCTCTACCTGATGCTATCTTATTTCTACCCCTTATACCCCGCATACCCACGGGTTTAGGAATCCGGTCCCTGGACGGAATCCGAACCAAGGACTTCGAATTAGCTGCACGCCGACAGCCACGTCTCCTCTGGATGCACCCTGGGGCCGGATTCATCAAGGACTTAAGTAACTTTAACAGAGAATTTTAAGCTTATCAAGCGAAATGGTGAGCGATAAGCCGCGTTATCTGAGCTTTCGCTTACAATTCTCCGTTAAATTTACGTAATTCGTCGATGAAACCGGCCCCAGTTCGCCCCACAAGCTGCAGAATTCTCCCTAACTTGAAGTAGGCTGCAGCAGCCACGGCGCTCAAAGGAACAACTCCAGTGAAATTCACCAAGCGTCGAAGCTAATTACCTCTAGCGCAGACGTTCGTCGTTATAAGCACTTTGAAGTCGCCGTCTTTGAATCGCTGAATGGACTCGGCACGCTCTTCGACCGTCATTTCACCATGAAGCACACCAACCTGGAAGGCATCGTGAATTACACGAGAATACTCACACAGAGGCCGAACTCGCTCTTTGCAACCCTTTACATCTAGGGTGATTATCAATCGGAAAACAGGATCGAAGCGATTTTAGCCAAAACAGTGGGAACATGGCAAGAAATCACAAGACGCTCTTATTAGGGAACCACATTTTAAAACCCTTATCGTAAGAACAATCGGTGCGGGAACAGCACTCCTCCGGACCAGGGCTGGCATGTTGCCAACTCAATAATCAATAATGGAGCTACAAGACTACGGAATGGAAGAGCTTCGTACCGCATGTGGCGATTTTGGCTGGAACATGCTAGGAAGAAATACTATTTTACGGCTCTTTAGTGCCAAAATTTTCCAACCAAAACCGCCTCAAACAGCGCAAATCTCCACTCCATAGTTCCCTAGCTTCATCATTGATTAGTTGGCATGATACCTTCACTATTCCGCAGACGTGATGGTCCCGCAGCGACTGTTCTTACGGTAACGACTTGAAAACGTGGCCTCCTAGCAAGAACGTCGTATGCCTAACTGTTTGATTTGAAAAAACAACATGAGTGCCTTGCTATAGGAACGGTTGGAAGAAATATGGGCTGTACTTTCACGGCGCCAGAGGTCAAGAGGCGAAAAAAATTTTTCGACCAAACCTCTCCCAAAGGGGTTATTTGGGATACTGATCATGAATCTGACATCCGTTTCTGAAATTTCTAAAAAAATTACGGTAGGTTACGATAGGCACTGGTGACTAATGTTATGATCAACGATTTCGCTCAAACTTCATCAATGGAGGCTGTCTGGGTGCTGGTCACGAATCTCACATTCGTTTTTGAAAATTCCGGCGATTACGGCAGGTCACAGCAGGTTTGGGTGACTAAGGCTGTCGGAGTCATAATCACCGATTTAGGCCAAACTTTGCCGAGGGGGAGGGTGTATTTGGGGTGCTGATCACGAATCTGACATCCGCCTTTGGCATTACGCTGAAGTATGGTAGGCTACGGTAGGTACGATGATGGACGTCTTCGAGAAGCTGAATATGGACGCAGCCGATTTCCATGAATGGCTTAGAAGGATGAGGTTGCTCGCAATGCCTCTATGTAACAACTCCATGCAAATATGCCAACCTGCAGGTATATGGAGATGTTGCGAAAGGACATGCCAACTCAGCCCTCGATATGCAATGTACCTCGGGGATTCATTCCGGCGTTCTTTACCCGTCCCTACCGTAACTAACCGTACTCTAGCATAATAACGAAAATGGATGCCAGAAACGTGATCAGCACCCCAGATAACCCCTGCAGACAAAGCCTGGAAGAAATCGGTGACCACATCGCTGCATTCTGTTTACACCTCAAACGTGGGTAATTAAACTTGGATGGTGGCTTATTGAGATCTTCAAAGGCGACAACAAAAATCGGTGACCATTACCTTAGTCACTTGTACCTACCGCAACCTACCGTATTCCAGCATAATGCGCAGAACGAATGTCAGATTTGTTACCAGCACCCCAAATAACCCCTGGTCGAAGTTTGGGGGAAGCCGATGATTATGATCTTGACACCTGTACCTACCGTACTTCAGCGCAATACGAAAAACGGACGTCAGATTCGTGACCAGAACCCCAAATAAACCCCCACCCCCTAGGCGAGGTTTTGGCGAAACAAATTCAAAATCTCCTCGACCTCTGGAGTCGTGAAAGTACAGTAGTGCCGAAATATGAGTGCTACAGTAGAGTCGAGACTACCTTAAATGAGGGTAAACTCACCGAATGCCCTTTTTCCACCATTCGCTCGGCCAACCACGAAGCACTTCTCCTCGTGTGGGTGAATATCACACACGAAGCAATCGTCAGCCCGCTGTACAGCTCGACAACTGCCTGTAGTAGTGACAGGTACCACACGAGGCTGGCCAATCGCTAAACTCATGTGAATGAGGGGCAACCTTACCTGATACTTTGCATCGCGGCCTGGACACTCTACGAAGTACTGCTTGATGTTCGGCAACGCTTGATCTTCTCGCTTCAACCTGGAAATGTACGGTTAAACCTCACTACTACTTAAGAGGAGCAATCGTTTGTAGCAACTCTATCCAAAAAATCTCGACAATGCCATGGTTTCTCAACTCGAAAACAGCTACAAGTGCATACAATCCATTCAAACGGCTAATATAACATTTGTCCAGGTCAAGTGGTTGGCTGAATAAATGGAACAACGCAGTCCAATGCCCACCCGCTGAGAAAATCAACAAGCGACCTAAGACAACACGGAACGGAACAGTCTACTCTACTTCCGTGGAGGTGCATAGAAGGGGACGCGCTTTTACTCCCAGGCGGCTGGTATAGCTTAACCATGTCCTCTAGAAAGCGATTATTCTACCCGCACGTCTGCGTCAATCAAACAGCGCAAGTGGTGTGATGACATACGATCCTGTCCTATAAGTAGCGGGGGAGGGGGGAGGAGGCACGGGTTCGACTTCCGCCTTGCGCTAGAGTTTCGATCGCAATGAAACATCGTTGCAACTGTGTATTAGTTCTGACATCGAATGCGTCAGCTAGCCAATATACAGGGTGTCTGAGAAAAATGTATATACTGTTTGATAGGTGATAACTTTGTTCACAGTAAAGTCACAGAGGAATTTAAAAGCTCATATGAATGCTTAAGAAAACAGAAATTTTCTGACAAATGAGCGGCATAGAATGCGCCATGCACTCATCTGGAATTTCGCATTTTACACTCGATTGTGTTTCACTTGAATACATGCTATAGTTTCTTCACAAAGTGGTCGTTTCGAACGACTTGTGCTTCTTCTAAGGTATAAAACTTATAAACACACTATGGCTTGCAGAAGATGCAGGTTATCGTAGAAAATGGAGATAGTATTTGAAAGGATTGCTACAACTGGAGCATTTGAAGATGTTTGAGACTCACATGAAAACGCAGGGTAACGAGATTACTATGCCATGCAAAGATTGCGCTATGCTCCCACCTAAATCCTTGTATTTCAGACTTGATTGGTTGTACGTGGCCAGAATGCTTGTTACAATCCTGTTACTGCTTCACCAGGTTAACCTGTGCTGTGCTTCTTTTAATATTTAGAACTTGACGACCATGTGAAAGACACGAGAAATTCGAGTTTATTAATTGCACGATTTAAATAGCAGCAGGAGGACCATTAAAGGGATTCTATGTGCTGATGAAGCAACATTCAAGCTGAATGGAGAGGGTAATCGGCATAACTGCAGCTACGAGGTGACCGAAAACCTTAAAACAAGCACAGCACAGGTTAATCTGGTCAAGTAGTAACAAGATTGTAACAAGCATTCTGACCATGTAATCGAGTCTGAAATACAAGGTTTCAGGCGGGAGCATGGCACATTCTTGACTATTTGCACTCCACGGGAATCTCGTTACTCTGCGCTTTCATATGAGTCTCAAACAGCTTCAAATGCTTCAGTAGCAGTAGTGTTAGAACTTTTCAAACAGTACCTGCATTTTTTTAGGATACGCTGCAATTTTCGCAGGTCATAGTGTGTTTTTGAACTTTAAACCTTAAAAGAAGCATAAATCGTTCGAAACGACCACTTCGTGAAGAAACTATAACATGTATTCAAGCAAAACACAATCAATCGCGTGTAAAATGCAAAATTCCAGACGAGTGCATGGGGTATTCCATGCCGCTCATGTGCCAGAAAATTTCTATTTTCATATGCATTCGTATAAGCTTTTAAACTCCTCAGTGACTTTACTGTGAACAAAGTGATCACCTATCAAACAGTGTACACATTTTTTTTGTGACACCCTGTAGTAAGCATTTATTTGGATTCAATTTGGCTTTAACCCTTCCGACGGAGACTGGAAAGCCGAACATGTGCAAAATTATCCCATCAAACTCTATTTAAAATTGAAAGTGAAAATGCAAAGCACCGTAACGACTAAAAACGCAAGAAGGCTCACCTCGATGTGCAGAGAAGGGTTCGCTGGAGTCGCCCACAGACCAAATGACTACTAGGGGTTCTCTGCACATCTAAATGAGCCTTCCTGCTTCAGTGGCATGGTCTTGTTTTCTTCTCCATAGGGCCCGTTTATACTTCGACACCGAGCGACGCGACGCGTATTGTGGCCACATTGATCGGGCGACGAGATCGATCAATTTAGGCCTTGTTTAGGCCTCTGTCATACCATCGCTCACCCCGAGCGACGCCTAATGATATGCACCCATATCGATTCCATCGCGCCGCCCGATCGATATGGGAGCACATCATTAGGCGTCGCTCGGGGTGAGAGATGGTATGACAAAGGCCTTAGGCCTATGTCATACCTTCGCTCACCCCGAGCGAAGGCGACGAACAGAGCGATGAGCGAAGTCTCTTCGCTAGCGTGAAGCTAGCGAATAGGCGCGCAGTTAATAGCGTTGTGTGCAGCTGCGTCGTAGCATCGCTACCGATGCTGCCCGACGCTCTGCTCAGCTCAGCGACGCGGTCGCATCGGTAGCGATGCCGTATCGCTCGAAAGTATGACACCCCGCTAGCGAGGCTTCGCTAGCGGTGGATCGGACAACTGCTACAGGCGTCTACCCCTCCACAACGTCTGATACCGTCCCTTCCCCAATTATGTTAGTTGTCCATCGCCTTCGCTAGCGAAGAGCGATGGTATGACATAGGCCTTAGTGTGCGCGCGACCCGCGACGCAATGCCAAGTGTAGTGGCCGAATTGATCAATGGTCGCTCGATCAATTCGGCCACTACGCATGCATCGCGTCGCGCGTCGCGCGCACACTAAACAAGGCCTTAGCCACTATACATACCGTCGCGTCGCTCGGCGTCGGAAGTATAAACGAGGTCATACGGTACTTTGCATTTGCTTTTTCAATTTGAAATGGTGCTTGGTGGGATAAATTCGCACGTTTCTGGCTCTCCAGGCTCCGACGAAGGCGATGAGGCCGAAACGTCAGCCGAATAAAACGGCACTATCTTGCTAGCTGACGCATTCGAAGTCATAACGACGTCATATTCACAATGCCGAGATTTATGGAAAGTCGAACATGGAGTACACTGCGAGATGCTTATTAATTGGTTTTCGTTTTTTGCTGTTCTTTGTTTGCGTTTGGTTTTTTTCTCACTTCCATACACATGGGTATTCGTGTTATAAATATCAGTATGAATTTATGCATTCGCACCATTCGAATGTGTGAAGAATGTGCTCGGGACTGTGTGTCACAGGCGACATGGCACGATTACTCAATCGCGTGAACGGCTCTGTTCCGTTGAGGCTGCCACTCATCGGATACAGTGGAGCGCGGTTCGGTGCGTCATCTGGTGATGACCGCTAGGCATTCATTCATACGCATTCTGCGCGTCTCATTGCGCCGTGTTTTTCGATAGCAGTAATTATGTGTTGTCTTCTACCAACAGCAACTAATTCGATCTTCTCGCCTAGAGGGTAACGAAAACAGAGCAATCAGGCATCTGGAACAGCGTCTTATACACGGGAGTATAGGATCAGATACAAATGTGAGGGTTTACTCATTTATTTGTATATGGATAACCACGCAGGTGATAAGAAACAAAAACAACTACAATCCAACTAAAGGTATGGTAAATGACAGAAATCACGGAAATCAACAAGCTTAACAACTATAGAGTATTGAAAGAGATAATACTGGGAAAACCATGAGAAAGTTGTACGATACTCTTCTAACAAGGCCCTCCTACTCCCAAACGTACGGTTGAAACCTAAACCACGAAACGGGACGCCTCGGTCGCTGTGAAAATATGTTTGGACGGCGCCTTTTTAAAGAAAGCGTGCGAGCACTTCAGGTCAAGGATGGAGGCGGCCATTGCAGTAGACGAAGGATAAAGGAAAAAGGATAACGAAAGGCGTTACTCAATCCCTTTTGGGATGCGCCACGCATTCTACTTCTACGGGATGTCGAGGAGGCGATTTGAATGCGTATTTGGCCCTGAAATGACTTGCGGTGGCCAGCCGATGAACAAGTCAGCGCTTCATCCTTTCCACACTCGTCTGGTACCAATTCACCGACCCCGGGGGATGGAAGACTTGGTTGGCCTGGGCGAGAAATACGAACCAGGAACCTGGCATTGGGTCCACGCGACAGCCGGCACCTTCACCGACTGCGCTACATGCGCCCATTTTCTTAACATATAAAAAAGCGCTAAAAAACCTGATTGTACTCAAAGTGACATCTCGCCTTTAAAAAATCTGATTGTACGTGCTATTTTAAGTATGAAGGATGACAAGCTGTCTGAATATGATAATAAGTTTTCGGATCTATCCTAGTCGGGAGGAGGCAACCGTAAAGAACCAATTGCGCAGGTCATTTCATATACTAAGACGTAAAAAAGGCGCTAAATTTAAATCAAAATCCTGACATCATGGCCATTAGCTGATTTGTTTTAGAAACTCGAGTGAGGGAATGGAGACGCAAATCACTATATGCCCCCCCCCCTCCGACTAGCAGCAGTGTTTTATCCTTCCCAGACGAGCCTGGTACCAACTAACCGAACCCTGAGGGATGGAAGGCTCGGTTAACCTGGGCGGAGCCCGCATCAAGAACCTTGAATGGGGGAGCACACGACACTAGGCGCTTTCTTCGACTGCTCTACCACGCGATGTTCGTTTCTGTATATATAGTGAAGTTGGAGAAAAATAAACTAAAATGGCATGAACCTGACAAAGATGACATACAAATTCGTGAGCCATCGCAAAACGTTGGGCGCAGGGTAGAGCAGTTGGGGAAGGCATCTGCTGTCGCGTGCATCCCGATTCAAGCTAATCTCAGAAAAATCTCAGATTAAGTCCAATTTCTTATAAAGGATAAAGGACGGCGTTACTCAACTCCTTTTAGGATGCGCCACGAGTACTACTTCAACGGGATGTCGTGGAGGCGGTTTGAATGCGTATTTGGCCATACAATGACTTGCGGTCGGCAGCCGATGAACAACTCAGCGCTTTGTCTCTCCTAGATAAAGCTGGCACCAATTCACCGACCCCGGAGAGATAGAAGGCTTAGTTAGCCTGAGCGGGAAATCCGGACCAGGTATCGGGTGCACGCGACAGCCGGCGCCTCCTCCGACTGCGCTACACGCGCCCGACGAAGGATATATTGAGTAATTCTATTTTTGAGATACCCCTCTATTTGTGTGCAAAAGAACTTTTTATTTCGTTTGTTTTTTGCGTTCATAAATTTGTTTGAAAAAAAAAAGATTTGAACGCTGCACCCTGTATAGGCCGTCATGAAACTGGCAGTGCCTCACCTGGCCAGAATACGTACGTTTAAAATAAATCCTAAATTTTGGCAGCTCCAGCAACTTCACCTTCACCGTGTATTTTTAAATAAGGTGGACCAAGGCTTGCGAAGAAACCAGTACTCGTCGACACGTACTCATATTACACTGCAGTAACACAAGTAATGGACAACTGACGACCTACTTATCATATAGCCAGCTATTCCGCGTTCGCTGTGACCGTTGCGCAACTCGGCAAATTTACCCTCGATTACGGTATTTATGGTGTTAGAGGATTAGCGCACCTGTCCTGTCGAAGACGAACAGACGCGCTCGTCAAACTCCTGTCAGAAAGTCAGACTGGGGAACGGCACCGAAGACACACGGGGGGAGTAGATGAAGTGCCCGAGGAGGGCAAACGGCTCCTTCTTCAGCATCCGTGAATTTAAACGGACATTCACAACAGCTACCACGCAACACCTGGTGTAATAAGACTCTGCTGACCCCAACGGGATAATGAGTCCTGGCATCAAACGAGCGACGTATAATCGACGATTAACTTCACAATGGCACAAAAAACGAGCGACTGGGGATATCCGACGGGGATCCGCTACCCACTAAAGTACTTTATGGGCAAAAATGGGGCAAAGAAATTGGAATTTGAAGAAAAATATGGAAATGGAGGAGAAAGAAACGGAAAAAAGACAGTTACTTGGACTGGGTAAAGCTAACACTAACGAATCTCTACCAGTACGAAACATATATACAGATAATAGTAAAGACAACACAGTAGCATAGAAAACGAATATAAATTGGATAAAACAAAGTCACGAAATCCAAGGAATTCCACCATTGACTACAGATACGTACCATTTTCACGTTAAAACGGGACATTTTTCAAATCAAATTCGACGCTGTTCAAACCAAACTGCACACTATTCAAGCCAAATTGGTACAAAATGTGTAGAATTTGGCTGGAAGTGTCCCTTCTGATTTGAAAATTGTCCATTGCGACTTGAAAAACCTATATATACCATCTTCACGTCAAATTGGACACTCTTCTAAGCTAGCCTAAGACTTTTCAAAACAAAGAAATCTTTTCCAAATCAAAATGAGCTTCTTCTACATTAAACTAGAGACTCTCCAAAAATGTTCGAATAATTCTCTGTTCAAGGAAAAATTTAGCATAACTTTCTTTGAAGTTTTCATTTATTTCCCAATAAGAGAACACATAGTTTAAAATTTTATCAAATTCTTATTTTTTGAGGAAAAACTATGAATTGAAGCTATAAATTGATTGAATTTTAAAGAGCAGGAAGTCGGCCATTTTATATTGCCAAAATAGAGATTGCGCCATGCTCCCGTACGAAACTTCGCGATATTTCTACTTGCATGCAGTTTCACACCTGCAAGCGGTGCAACACAAACAATTGTAAAAAACACGCATGTCCTAACTTTCTTGCTGCATGTAAGCACCATTTACACTATCAATCAAATAAACGTTGCGTTGAACTTTTTGAGTGCATGGCGCAACCTAGTCTTTTGATACAGGACACGATTGCTGCGCCTTAACACAAAATTAGATTTATTATTTTCTCTTAAAAAATAAAAATTTCATAGAATTATTACACTCATTCTGGCAGCTAAAGTAAAAAATTTCAAAAAAAAAGTTATTCTAAGTTTTTTTGAACGACAAATTATTCTAACCATCTTGGGGAGTCTTTAGTTTAACCTGTAAGAAGCCCGTCTTGATTTGGAGGACGTTTAGTTTGATTTCAAGGTTCATTGGTCAGTTGAGAAGAGTGTCCAATTTGACGTGAAAAGTGTCCAATTCTACGTGAAAAATCTGTATACATTGGATGTGAAAAGAATAAATGTTCAGGTTACCTCGTTCAGAAAGTTCTAAACGATATCCCAGATAACCACTGGGAAAACAAACCTCAACCACGCAAAGTTCTTCAAAATTTGCCGTCACGCATTAGGCCCCGTTTACACTTCGACGCCGAGCGACGCGACGCCACGTATAGTGGCCATATTGATTGAGCGACGCGATCGATCAATTTGGTCACTCCACATGCGGTCGCGTCGCTCGGCGTCGGATGTATAAACGGGGCCTTAGGGGCGGTTCTTTGCAACTTGAAGCTTCGCTAGCTAAATCTGGTATTGGGTCTAGGCTATTCTATCGTAGGATTATTCTCCTGTTTAACCAACTGATAGCTAAATACACACTGCTTTCAAGTGCGAAATCTTTCAAAAACCGGTTATGATGATGTTGCTTAAGAGTCCTCATCAGTTGTTGTCCATCCTAACGGGCAAAACTCGTAAATAAACATCCAAGTGGCAGCTTATAACCACTATAACAGCCAATTTAGGCTTAAAGCAAATGGAAAGAGTTACTTCTGAAGAGTCGTAAACGTTATTTTTCATTTTTGGATTTAAACCAACACTATCGTTCCTTTGCAGTCACTAAATACTGTCAATCCTAGAAACTAGACAAGCACGTGTTCATCTCTGAAGCTTTTGAGCAAGAAAGAAATTAAAACCAAGGCATATAAAAGCGGTACGAATCTTTCTAACAGATAGCGAAAAAATCAGTTGTACATAATGGCGAAAAGTAATAGATACCAAGTTGAAAACCAGACAGAAACTTACGTGACAGTGACTGCGTTTTTGATGAGTTGCATGGCAAACTTCACCACATCTTCGCCGTAGGTGGCCGAGAAAAGCATAGTCTGTACGCCAGGAGAGTGGGCTTCAATGGTGCTGAAACGAAAGGTTTTAATCTCACACAAACAACTGATCAACATTGAGCCGTTAAGCAGCAGAAGGAGCTCCTCGGAATAGCATTATACCATCTCCATGGTAGAATGGACACCTTTAAAACAAAATTAGACGTTGTCAAATCAAAATGGCCATTTTTAAGGAATTTTGTAATCAATTCGAACATCTTACAAATAAAAACAAGCGTCTTTCAGATTAAACTACATAGTCTCTCCGAGATGGTAGAATAATTTCTATCCTCATGGATATCGCGGATGTAACGTGCGCTCAAACAGCACCGGTGGTGTAAGACGTAGCGTCGCTGCCCGGAAAGAAGAAGGGACGGGTTCGAGTCCCGCCTGGTACAAGAAGTTTTGATCGCAACAAGACATCCTTTAACAACATATAGCCTATATTTCAGCCGCTTCAGGCTTAAGCAAATGTGTTTAAACAGAATAACATCTGTCCAAGAAAATTTAATGGCATTGTTTGAAAATTTTTCGATTCACCTGGCTCAACAAGTATACACATTGCTTGAAATTTTCAAGGAATACAACGTAGTTCAAAGCTTATTCAACAGCGCAGAAAAGCAACCATTTTTTGGAGTGTGAAAAGAAGAGATCGCACCATGCAACTTAATTGCACGCAAACAAAATTTTCGCCATCAATCAAATAAAAATAGCGGCGTCCTGGACGAGTGCATGATGCATGCAATCCCTTCTTTTAGCTCCAAAAAATTTCTGCCTTCACGCACTTTAAAACAACCTCTAAACCATCATTTTTCCTTGAAAACAATTTTTAAAATTTTTAAACAGTGTGCTCACTTATGGAGCTGGCGAATTCAAAAATTTCAAACCAAAAATCTTCCTTCAACAAAAAATATTCTCACCTTTTCGGAGAGTGTCTAGTTTAATTTCAAATAAGACGTTCGTTTTGATATGAAAGATGTTCATTCTGAATGAGCTTGCTTAGAAGAAAGTCCAATTTGATTTGAAAAGTAGAATCTATCTAAACTTAAATAAGTCAGATTCACTTTTCAAACAAAAATGAGATGTTTTAGATAATTTGAAATATTTAATTTGGTTTGAAAGCGTCCAAATTGATTCGAAACGTTTTGCTGAGGCATTTAAGGAAAGGGAGCAACTAATCATGGAGATCGACGAGTGTTTTCTTCAGCGTGACCAAGATTGCTCTTTATTTGCGGCTTACGTTTCGGCGTTGTCGCGTTCTTCAGAGCCTAGAAAAGTCGAAGTCATTTGAAAAACTACCCTCTCAAACGCCATTTCATCCTGCAGAAACCCATCCAAAAGGCTAAGAGACCACGAAAACGACTCGGTAAGAAGTCGAAAAGAAGTTTAACCTTAGATGCGTGAACTAGCTGACGGCGGACCATTCTGTCCGCATCTAAGGTTAGCTTTCTTCTCGACTTCTTACGGCGTCGTTTTCGTGGTCTCCTACCTTTGAAATGGGTTTCTGCAGAATGAAAGGCATTTGGTAGGGTAGATTCTCAAATGACTTGGCTTTTCCAGGCTCTGAAGAAGACGCAACGCCGAGACGTAAGCCGCAATAAAGAGTTATATCAATTTTGGTCACGATGAAGAAAATACTTGTCGATTACAATGTCAAAGATGCCAAAATTTATCGAGAGTTGGACGTAGAACATTTATAGAAAACTTTTGAATTTTGAACAACGCTCAATTCTATTCTGTTTGACGTTTACGCCACACCAGCTGCTCTTTTTTGATTGCAAAGCAGCTCTATTCTCCAAGGAAAACAGCTGCACTTTGAATGGACTAGAGTGCAGAAAAAGATCTGGCTCGCAACGAATCCAGAGGAGTAAAGTCTTCTTTCAAACATGGTAAGTAAGACGGGCCTGGAAAACGCCATCGCAACGTATCCACGGTAGAATGACGGCTACATAACAAGCAAACACCTACTTGTATATCTGCGTGCTTTGTTCAGTGTATCCGGCCTGATTGATCATCACATCTGCTTCGTCCAGCACGAGACACGTTATATGGGATGGATCGAGACAGTGATACTTAGAAAGGTAGTCCACTAGCTGTAACGGATACATTTAAAAATACGGAATTAAAAGCAGCTTAAACTACACATTTTCACTGTTTAGCGGCAAAATGTTATTCAGGGTTTACTTAACCCTACACTTACCCTTTCAAAGTCAACCACCTAACAAGTAGAAGCACTGCTCACGAAGAACCTTCTTTTGTCATCATAGAAACTAGAAGTCATTATGTAGAGCTTCAACCCAATTTCCAATTAATTTCCAGTACTAGTAGTTAACGTGGTCTACATGGGGGAGGGGAAAAGAACCAGCAAATCCGGGCACCGGCTGTACACGCCTACTATAGGTTGCAGCTCATTCGATCCGGCCTGGTTGGCTTTGCGCGTGCCCTTCTTCTGCACATGTAGGCCACTTTTGCGACATGTAATAATCTCCTCCTGGATGAATCCCCTTTTAAAGCATCAAGGCAATAAAACGAAATAAACAATTTCAATAGAGAAGAAAGCATAAGGGCCTCCGCAGTTCAAATCTTCCACGGGATACGCCAAGCACTGGTCTTCACTGAGACATCGTGAAGGCTGTTTGAACCTCAGGCACCAAACCAGTCAGGCGGCATCGAATGGGTTTGCCACCAATAGGAGACATGTGCGGTCAATGCCCTGATTGGTTGGCGCATCCTCTTGCTTTTTCCATGTAGGCCACATTCAAGACTAGGACTTGTAATTATTTGGAATTGTTCCGAAGTTGCTCTCAGCTGTGGACCAAGATTGCCATCGACCTTCCATTAGGCTTATGTTTCGGCGATGTCGCCTCCGTCAAAGCTTGGAAGAGTCGAATTCACTTGAAAAACTACTCGCCCAAACGCCATTCCGTCCTACAGCCGTGAGCTCGCCTGACTCTGTCTCCTTCAGAATTCACTACTGTTGATAAAACAGCGTCTAGACGAGCAATTTCTCAAATCAACTCGACTTCTCCAGGCTCTGACAGGAGTGACATCGCCGAAACGTCAGCCTAATAAGAGGTCGATACCAATCTTGGTCTACAGCCGAGGGCAACTTACGGAACATCAGCGCCAACAATGCCAAGTTTTACGGAACGTCGGACATGGACAGGATTTAGGGATGTGTTTGAGGCTATGGGACACTGTCACATAGTGATCTGTTATGTGGTGAGCACGAAAAGGTTTTTCATGCGCTGCCTAGGCGCATGGTTACGCAGTTGAAAAAGGCGCCGGCTGGCGCACAACCCCCGAATAGAGGCTCTTGGTTCGAGTCACCCGCTTAGGCCAATCAAGCCTTTCCTCCCTCCGGAGTAGGGAAATCGGAACCAGGATTGTTTAGAAAGGAGACAACACTGATTTGTTCACCGTCTGGGCACCTCAGGTGTTGTAAAGAGCAAATACGCATCCAAATTGTCGCCACGACATACCGTGGAAGTAGAAAGCGTGGCGCATACAATGGATTGATTAACGCCGAAATTTATCCTTTATTATCCTGGAACCGTTATTATCATGGAACCTCCAATCGGCTTGCGATGCATGAGAAAGCCATGTGTGTCCTCCGATAGCACGAAACACATCCAAGGCTAACAAATAGGTAACAGAAGGTAGAAGGATATTGGAACGAATCCAGAAAACTCACCTTGCCAGGTGTTCCAATGATGATTTGCTCAGTAATAGGTGCAGCAGCTGAAAACATTTATAAAGTGTAAAAAATTTGTATGGAAGAGCAAGAAATAGCATAGTCGTATTGAAACCTACGTTTTACTCCTCTCACTGCATAATGGACCTTTATTTCAGGCATGAATTGAGCGATTTTCGCAACGACTTCGCCTAAATTGCTTAATTTTAGGTTTCCTACTACTGAATGAGCCATGATTAGGAACTCAATGGAGCAAAATCGGTACTTATTTAGTTATTCAATACGTAAACCAGAATCTAGCACATCCGGTCTTACCGACGTTTTGCTCAGCAGAACAAGGAATATGCCTGCCGAGCAAAGCACCGACTACTACCGCTGGCTCCTCAGTACTAACATCCGGATATGCTTTGGCTTCCAGCTAGAACTTTGGAATATGAACCAACCCAGTGAGGCAAAACCCTATTTATACCATTTTGACGTCGAACTGGACACTTTATCAAATTGGACACTCTTCTTGGTTAGCCTAAGACTTTTGCAATCAAAGCGAACTCTACAAAATCGAAGTGACCTTTAGGCAGGTTAAACTACGAACTCACTAGGATGGTTGGAACAATTTTTGTTCAAGAAAAATTTGATAGAACTTTCTCTGAAGTTTTTAGTTCAGCTGCTCCAACAAGGTAATAGTTCTATAAAAATTTTACTTAACTGACTTAAATACGACTTGACGACTTAAATACCGACTGCCTAGCTTGTGGTCTCACAACCATCCACTTCGGTGGATCTACCTAAGGCCCTTGAAGAGGGCGATTTTGCCGAAACGTCGGCCTATAAACTGATTTCCCAATCTCGAGTGGCTAATCAGTATCAACAAACAACAAACACCGATGCCGAGATTCAATGATAGTCGGAACTGTAGAAAATTTTTATTTAGGAAAAAATAAAAAACTAAACGTTGATCGCGCCATGCACTCGTAAAGCAAGTGGCAATGTTTATTTAATTGATAGTATAAATACTGCTCACATGCAAGATCAAAGGATATGTGTGTTTTTTACAATTGTTTTATTAACCGTTTGCAGGTGTGAATCTCGATGAAAACAGATATTCTGTTGTCAATCGAATAAAAATAACGTTTCAGATGACAGCATGGCAGTTTACTTTTGACATTAAAAAATGGAAGCCTTCTTGCTCTTTAAAACAAGCTTTGCGCCATTATTTACTCTTAAATTTTTTTTATAAAATTTCAAACACTGCACTAGATTAATTAAAACTGCAAAGAAAGTTATACTAAAATTTTAGTTGAAGAAAAATTATTCTAGCCTTTTTGAAGAGTCTCTAGTTTAATTCAGAAGAGGCTCTTTTCAGTTTGGAAGAGCTGCTTTGATTTCAAGTCTTAGGCTAGCTTAAGGGGTGTCCATTTTGATTTGTCCAATTCGACGTGAAAAAAGGTATAAAACAACCACGTACTCTCTAATCCATCAATTTTTTCAAACAGATGCAATAAAAGAAAAAGTCTATCATCTTCAACCGATCCTTCTGTTGACCCCAAGTCTGTACTGCTGTTCTCATCGTTTCCCAATGATTTGAAGTGCCGTCAATAACTCCTGATTTATACTATTAATTGAATTTTTTTGAAATTTATATATTTTTCAAAGAAAATTGTATTTTGAGGAAATTATTCTAACCTTGTAGAGAGTCTCTGTCCGGAGGATGCTCGCCTTGAATTGGAAGATGTTCGGTTTAATTTCAAAAGCGTCCAGCTTGCTTAGAAAAGTGTCTAATTTGAAGTGAGAGTGTCCAGATTGATTTGAAATATCCAGTTTGACGTGAAAAGAGTTCAATTTAATTTGAAAAGTGTCGAACTTGACGTGAAATTGATATGGTAATGGTATAAATCTCAGTCGCCGGATAGCTTTCATAAGGGTCTATTCATGTTTCGCGACAGCAGCGACAAGAGCAACGAGAGCGCAACGTCCGGAAGTATAAACAGGCGACAGCAGCGACTAGAGCGACAAAAGCGACTGAAGCGACAGCGCCGGCGCTCGAGTATGAACACTTTTCGGCGGCGCGCGCTCGGTTTTAATCGATATGCATGTTTTGCACGGGCGACGAGCCGCTCTTGTCGCGAAGTATGGCCCTAACCTTTTCGTGCCCGGTGAGTGAAGTATAAATCCCGGTTATGAGCTCCATACCGCTAGGTCGGAACTGTAAAAATCTACTGTAGTTAGTCACTTTTGTTTATTTTTTAGCACTTTCCTGAATTGCAGTTTTCGTTGAGAGCTCTTTTTAATGACTGCCTTAGCCCTAGTTTATACTTGCGCCGCTGGGCAGCGCGGCACGATGGTCGAGATAGATATCGACCGGGCGGCGCGAAAAGTCAACATCTATGGCGGTCATGGTGCCGCGCCGCGTGGCGGCGCAAGCAAAAACTAGGGCTTATGCAATAATATGTAAATAAATTAATTTAAAAAAATAAAAATAAAATTTTTGATCAGTCCACGTCGCGTACCTATTTGAATGGCTAGCTCATATGTCGGCGCTAAGCACAAGCACTGCGGGTGCTTCTTCGAGGCATCTACTCTCGATAGCATTGTGAGCACAAACGTTGCAGTTTTACCAGTACCGGACTGCGATTGAGCAATGATGTTTGTGGGACTAAATTCGAGGACATTGACAGCATTGCACAATCTCAATGAAGAAAAGAAAAGGAAGGCGTAATAACAACCGTTACTTACGGCTCCATAATCAGCAACGGCAACGCGAACTCTTGAATCTTTGACGGCTGTGTGAATCCCAACACGTTTAAGGCTTCAAGCAGTTCAGGTCGACTGAAACAAACTGTGGCCTTAGTTCAAACAAGAAGCTTTCTATCTTAGGGAGCCAAATTTCAGGCAAGATCAAGCCTTTTATGATTAATCTACCACACAGCGGCTGCTTAAGAAAACAAACGTGCACAATAGGGGGCATCACTCTTAGGTGCCATGCTCTATTCTAGAAAGCTGACGAAGGCGACAGGAGTCAAACAACAACTTCAACGGGAAACGGTGGAAGTCTAGAGTGGGGTCTACACTCATGCTCGTTCATAACGTCCAGAGAAACTGCCCAAAAACTTATAGAACGAAAACTCTAAACACCTTTGCACATCCGCTACATTCCTAAAAGGACAATTAGCTTTGCTATAGTCAACGTAAAGCTCTCAGAAATTGAGGAAATGCGGGGTGAACCCCCTCTTGACCCAAGAAACACTGCACATGCACCCAAGAAACACTATGTTGGCGAGTAAGAACGTTTTAATGACGTCAACAACGAGGAACTGTTCTTGAAAGAAGAAAATATGACGTAGGTCGAACTCACAGTCTGAGATCACGGAAGCTTCGAATGGAATGCAGCGGTGAACGAGGGTCACTTCTATCCAAAGACACATCAATTCCACTGTTCTGCATGAGATCCACTTTTTTGTGCAAGAATTTGTTCAGCAACGCTACTTCTTCTGGTCTCATCGCTGTAAAATATAGGCCAACATTCACTATGCTGATTAACACGAACGTGAACATAACAACAAACGATATCAAACTTAAGTTCGATGATCTACTTTTGAAGCATCCATTGTTAAAGGGAAAGTGTGTGTTCTTATCAAGTTTGGTTTACATTTACCAAGCAGAAAAGTCTATACCGATATTGTACTCAGATTTTTCAGTGATTAGTCGTCGTCGTCGAGTCAGAATGGACAAAAAAAACAGTATTTTACATTTCAAGTGACGCGTTTAGAATTAAGTACTATGGACTTGAGAAAGAAAATCGATAGAATAAAAAAATGCGAAACGAATTTTCACAGAGTAGCTAATTTAAGTTATTTTTTGTCAAAATTTTATATTGTATCACGTTTTTGATAATAAACATTGTTCTTCACGAAGTCAGCTCTGTTTAACATAAAATGAAGCCTAGGGCCAGTCCTGGAGCGAGTCTAGTCTTACCACACTATCGAACGGAGGCAAGATTAGAGAGAACACGTTCAAGTCACGTTTCTTACAAGGAAAGGTTCCCAACCCAAGGTGAGCTTTTGCGATGCTATTTTGATAGGTTGTAGAGACCTGCGAGTGGAGTCCAGAACCACAGTTAGTTTTTGCGGAACGCTTTTTTAAAGACCTGAAAAGGAGCTCTGAAAGCGTGCGCTCAACTATCATCAATTATCATCACGACACCCGATGTGCCTCGGCGGCGCAAAAGGCCGCCTCATATGAGCATACAGGGGGCTTTCAGTTTGAGTCCGCGTGATGCCGGCATTTTTGCACATATTAGTTTGTTGCTACTACGCCTTTTCATGATCACAGGTGTTAACTTTAGACCACCAACGCTTACAACAAAGCAAGGATCTCTATTTGCGCATTCATGTGTGCTAGTTTTTCAACTATGCGTATCCGTACCACCACCATATCATACCGTATCACCAACGACACCGTAACTGCACACAAATACACTCATCTTACGATTGAATATTATGGACCCGGGCCTATCGGTACATAAGTGTGCTAAAAATGTCGTTCTCATCTGAAGTGTTGACGGTTGATTACTTTCCACCTTCACACCGGATTTCACTTCCCCGACAAGGAGAGACATTGCGGTTGCGTATGCCATAAAAGGACTCCTCCTGAACGCCATGTATGGAGATATCGACTGTCAAGAAGAAGAGGCGGTACAGGTTAGAGGTACTACAATGAAAATGGGACCTTTCTACACGTATCATTCAGTTCGTTTCATAGGTGCGTTTCGATGAGGAGGTGGATGTCGACTGGACACCTGACGATGTCTGTGAGGAGGACGACAACAGCGAACAATCACCGTTGGAGAAATCAGCCCTCTTTGAAGGCAAGCACGTTTCGGAAGAAAAGGTATTGCACCAACAGACTACCACCTTTTCCTGTTTCTCCCCAATGTCATGCAAGGAAAAACGTTCGATGACGAGGACGACATGGAACGCTGGCTGGCTGGCTTTTCGAATCAAAGCCAGGAAAGTTCCACGCTGACGGGGTCGGGAGTCTGTCTGAAAGGTGAAGAAGAGCGATAGAACATGATGGCGGTTACTTCGTTTCTTGACGTGTTTCGCTAGATCTTCTGCAGTAACCTAATATTTTGAATAGTCATGTGTAGCACAGTCGGAGAAGGCGCCAGCTGTCGCGTGAACCCGATTCCTGTTTCACGGTTCGGATTTACTGCCTAAGGCAACCAAGCGAGAAAGCGTAATAACAACAAACTGATATGTGCAAAAATATCGGCAGCACGCGGACTCGAACTGAAGACCCCGCCGGAGTGCTCCTACGAGGCGGCGCTCCTACCAACTGCGCCGCCGAGGCACATCGCATTGGTTGTCGTAGGGATGATAGCTGCGCACACGCTTTCAGGCCTCCTTTTCAGGCCTTTAAAAAGCGTTCAGCAAAAACTAACCGTGGTTCTGGACTCCGCTCACAGGGCCCTACATCCTGTCAAAATAGCATCGTAAAAGCTCACTTTGAGTTGGGAACCTTTCCTTGTTAGATCATGGTCCAAATGTAAAATACAATTTTTCACCTGCTGGCGAGCTTCCGACTTTGCCAATGTTATTAAAAAGAAATAGCTTCGACTTTTTTAACAAGTTCAAAGCAATTGTTAATTAGTATCTGCAAAGACAAATATCAAGCCCACATGCTTGTTTCGTTTGCTGCCTAATTCTATTTGCTGTCATTTCAGTTGCTTTGTTTTTATTTTAATCGTTTCTCCTTTTCTGCTATGTTGTGTTTCTTCCTTCGTTCGACATGCTGAGGTATGTAATAGATGTAAATAAAAATGTGACATTGACACTACCTTGAACTTCTTTGTTTCTTAAGATGAAAAAGTGCTTCGAAAACCATAAAATAAAAGGTGAAACTTGTGGAATGAAGGTCAAACTAACGTTTCTCCATATCATCGTCCTTTACCGGTGCTGGTTTCGGCGCCACATACTTGTACGGGTTGTGCTGAAAATCGGAAGATAACAATCTTCACATGTACGGGTAAGTCTCTGCCCATAAGTCGACAAAAGTCTCCCAGCAATGGTACTATAGAAGCGTACACTTGCGAAGAGAAAGATAATGAAGATCACGGAAGAAAAAAGCAAGGAAAAGAGACGACGTGGAACACAGAAGGCGTGCTGAAGTGAATAATCCGTACGCAGTACCTGCGCCTCCCAACTGCAAACTTTAAACCTTGAACTGTGTGGAAAGGGCGCCAATCAATCACACGAAAAACTAGTCTTCAGTGACTGAAGTGGCTAAGCACAAATACGACGCTCCAGTAAAGAAAACAGGAACTCCTAGTCTGGGGAGGGCGGCCGAAACGGTGTTTGGGCTCTCACTCCACATTCTGCTTCACTTATGCTACTGTTTGACAATGTGGAGGCTGTCGAGCAACTTCAAGGAGGGGGGGGGGGGGGGGGGGGGGGGAGAAAGGATGAAGTATGGGGGATGGAAACAATTACTCCTAGTACAATTATTAGGTTGTCCGGAAAGTTCTCAGCGTTTTGCCTTACTATTCTTCATTCGTCTATCATTAATTAAACAAGACGTTCAGCGGCCTTCCGGCCGCCAAACGTCTTCTTGCGGCTTCCAGAAAAATAGATAAATCGATATTGTTCGGTCGGTCGATTCAGTTAAGTTGTATCAGTTTCTCTCTGAGTGCCATCATATTGGAACAAACCCTACGAGCATTAGTAATTCTTTCGAAGAAACGGTCGCCTAACCCCCACCAAAATGGATCCAATCTGAGCGAAAACCGGCAAAAACTCGATACCATCAATCGATATTGGTCGCCCAATTGAACCCTACAACCTGCAGTGAAGTCGACCCATCGGCCATCAAAATCGCGTGACTCCCACTCCAATGGAACAAATCTTAGCGAAAACGCCGACTAACCCCCTCGACATTTTCTAAAGGCGTACCTCCAACAAAAAAGGTAATGGCCTCTGTGTAGTGGTTGGCGGCTGGTGTGATCCACTACAATTTTTTGGCACAAGGCCAAAGATCACAGCAGAGTCCTACTGTAAGGAAATCGACTAAATGCACCGAAAATTGCGTAAACTTCAGGCAGCATTGGTCAGCAGAAGAGGCCCTATTCTTTGCTCGATAACAACCGCCCACACGTTTCACAAATCACTATTCGAAAATCGAGCGAATTAAGGGTTGAAGTTCTGGCTCACCCGCCGTATTCTCCAGACCTCTCGCCAACAGATCGCCATCTTTTTAAGCACTTTTCAGAACTTTCTCGCTGGTAAAACCTTCACCAATCAGGACCAAGCCAAAACAGCTTTCATGGATTTTGTCGGATCTCGACCACCTGATTTTTTGCTGATGGAATAAGTCGACTGGCCGTCCGCCCATACCAAAATGGTGCCTATTCAAAGCGTGCTTTTTTCGCCTAAATTCGATAAGATTTGAGAAAGTTGCAGTAATTCAAAGAGAAGCACGCTCGAAGCGCTGAGAACTTTCCGGACAAACTAATACATATGATACAATTTCTAGTTGAAAGATTTCCTGAGGCTTGATATCCTACGTTGTTTTTCCACCATCATTATGTTGGCACTGCTCTAGCGTTCAATGGATTAGATCCAGAACAGTATAACACGCCCTTTTCCGTGCGCCAGTTGGCTTTTTGATCATTCGGTGCTCTGTCCATCGGCGGCTTTTGTACATCATAAACCATTCTGTGCTTGGCAATAGAAAACTCTATTTTCCTTTACGTCTCCTTGATTAACTAACAAGGTTTGTCAATCTCTTCTTTTTCTCCTGTCTAGAACGCTGGATTCGTCATCGTCACAGAATCAGAATAGAAAGAAAGACTACTGACTCAGCAAGAATCGCACATTAATTAAACAATGGCGAAGCAAATTTTGGAAGACGATTGTGAGGAAGGAGCCATGAACTATTGAAGGCATGGAAACAAAAGACGTCGTCCTGCTTCCTACAGTTATGAGATGATTCTGCGTCTCCAGCACTCGGAATTCGGAAGCCCTTTCAATTCGCTCGGCTATGAAGGCAACTGTAAGCCCACACGTTCCACAAATCACCATTAGAAAATTGAACGAATTAAGGAATGAAGTTCCGCCTTACCCACCATGTTCACCAGACCTCCCTCCAACCGAGTGCCACCTTTTCAAACACTTTCAGAACTTTCTCGCTGGTAAAACCTTCACCAATCAGAACCAAGCCAAAACAGCTTTCATGGCCTTTGTCGATTCTCGACGACCTAATTTTTTCGCTGATGGAATAAGTCGACTAGTAGCCAGTTGGCACAAGTGTGCTGATTCAAACGCTGCTTATTTCGACTAAATCCGATAAGATTTGAGAATGTTATGACAGTGCAAAGTAAAGCACTCAAAACGCTGAGAACTTTCCGGACAACCTAATAGTAGTTTCTCTAAACTATAGGATTCCATCGAAAATTAGCTGCTCAGCTTAATGCACGATGCAGTCAAGGATTCCCGAAACCCTCTGTTTGAAATAATCACCTTGAGGGAGAATCTCCGATGTTCCGAGCCTTGCCGACGCTTGAGGATCAGGGAAACTGTCTCTTGGCTAAGTCGTCCTATATTAGGCGGGACGGTCGCGTAATTCGTTTCACTGAGATCTGCATGACAACCGTAGTTTACTGAATACCGCAGATGTCAAAGCAACACCAGGCAAACCCCTTTGAACAAAGTTCTTTGTGAAATCCATGAACGTACGTTTACTTCGTGTCCCTCGGAGAAGGGTCGACAGAACAACTTTGGCACGCGACAGGGATGGATGATAAGATTGCTAATGGCCGCTCGATTAAGTCGATGATCAAAAGCACAACAGCTCAAACAGATGAACCACTTTTGGCAACGCTGTAATGTTCCTGCTCACAACTAAGACCCCGACACGTTCTTTTGAATCGATTTTGAGCTCGGTAAGATTAGAACATTGAAAACTTCATACGCAAAAAAACGGAAAGAGCGATTAAGACACCAAGTGGGTTATCACTGGAAAGGAGTCTTAACACGGGCTAATTTGATTAGACACATCTCGGGATTGCCCGCGTGACCGAAGGAGAAACCTTGTCTTGTAATTGGCCTACAAGCTTATGACAGTAATCCGCCCAGTTCACTTTTTTGGCCTTGAAAGGCGTGACACCTTCTACTGGCAAGTCGAAGTGTCATTCTGATTGAATAAAACATGTTCTAATTCGAGTCAAAAAGGATGGATGATAAGGAAATTAGAACTGACAGGTATAAGGACATCAAATATCACATAAAGAAGACCGATATCGTTCAGGAACCTCAAACCAAAGCGATTCGATGTGGAAGTGGTCGATAGCTCATCGAAACATGGAAAACCGGCATAAAGGTATAAACTTATCGCGAAATGGGAGTTTTTCATAAAACACTCCCCAGACAAATAGGTCAGAAATCAGTGAAGAAAGCGAATCATTGAAGGACCTACCGCTTGCTGATACGGCTGCTGTACAGGAGATTGATATCTTCCTCGATATCCTCCTCCAAAGTTTACTAAATAAACGCCGAATCATTACACGCTTTCATCGAGCTTTCAGACACTCACCGATAAACTTACGACCGGAGAAAGGTTAGTGCTAGTCGCTCACCGCGATTTCGATGTGAAATTCCGGACAATCGTTGTGGGACCTAGGGCGCCAGTAACAGCTGACTGCCGTCGAACTAAGTGCCTGATCATACTTCGAGCGACAAGAGCGACTGGCGCGACGGACGGAGTGTGGGGTACGTAATTAATTACGCACTCCACACTACGTTCGTCGAGGACGGAATGCGGAGTACGTAATTATTTACGTACACCACACTACGTCCTTCGCTCTTGTCGCTCGAAGTATAAACAGGCCCTAATGAGGAATGTCAACGAAGTGACCGTGGATATCCTTCAAGGGACCAGTGTTGTAAAGCGGCACTATTGTACTTTACGGACTCCAGAGGACGAGGAGAGGTCGAAAAAAATTTTTCGCCCAAACTTCGCCCAGGGGGGTTATTTGGGGTGCTGATCACGAATCTGACATCCGTTTTTGAAATTTCGGCCGATTACGGTAGGTTACGGTAGGTACCGGTGACTAGGGCTGTCGAGGTCATAATCACCGATTTCGCCCAAACTTCGCCTATGGGGTTATTTGGAGTGCTGATCACGAATACGACATCCGCTTTTCGTTTTACGCTGGAGTACAGTAGGTCACGGTAGGTAGCGGTGACTAAGGCTGCCAAGGCAATGATCACCGATTTCGCCCAAACTTTGGCTGTAGGGGTTATCCGTGGTGCTACGGGTGAGCATGCAGGCGGTCCCGCAGCGCTCGCCTGAAAGTTCGCAAATCTGCGGAAGACTCTTCGATAGGCGAAGGCTTAATCGAGAGATAGCAATCTAAGCATCATGGCCCTCCAGGCACTGTTCCACAACCGCCGCCAGGAAGAACTGCGCGACTTCAAGCTGAAGGACGTCTTTGACAAGCTAAACATGGACGCAGCGGATTTCCAGGAATGGCTTAAAAGAATGGGATTGCTGACAATCGGTGACCATGACCTTGGCAGGCTTTGTCACCCGCACCTACCGTAACCTACCATACTCCAGCGTAAAACGAAAAACGGATGTCAGATTCGTGATCAGCACTCCAAATAACCCCCCTGGGCGAAGTTTGGGCGAAATCGGTGATTATGACCTCGACAGCCTTAGTCATCGGTACGTACTGTAATCTACCGTACTCCAGCGTAAAACGAAAAACGGATGTCAGATTCGTGATCAGCACCCCAAATAACCTCCCTAGGCGAAGTTTGGGCGAAAATTTTTTTCGACCCCTCCTCTTCCTCTGGAGTCCGTAAAGTACAATAGTGCCTGTAAAGCTTTGTTTTGGAAGCACCGTAGTGGTTTCTAGATTTTCTGCGGACCTACGGATAGGCCAAAAATGGCTAAGAACTGTAGCGCTTCAGTGCCGACTGATGAGGCAAACCCGACGCCTGGAATGGCCTTGTCGTGGTCAGAAATTATCCTGCAAAAGGTTCAGAGCTTCAATCATAGTTTCAGTCGTGTCAGATCCTATGTACTAAGGCGATTGAAGCTCGAAACCTTGTGCAGGATAATTTCTGACCACGACAAGGCCATTCCAGCCATCGATTTTGCTTTATCAGCCGGCACTGAAGCGCTACAGTTGTTAGCCATTTTTTGGCCTATCCAGAGATCCGCAGAAAATTTAGAATTCGCTATGGCGCTTCCCAGACAAAGCTCTATGTACAATACCATATTGGTCGCTTGAAGAATCTCCACGGTCACTTCGTTGACCTCCCTCATAAGCAATCGTTCGAGACCATGCAATCGCTAATCATGTCTAAATCATTTCCCAAAGTTCATCATCAATAGAGCAAAGGCGGTATAGTAAATCATTAAGCGCAAAAATACGAAACCTGTGAACAAAGCAACAGGAGTACTGGAATCCCAAGAAATCCTCTTTTGAATTATTTGGCAGTAGACGTAGCACACCGCAGAATTGGCACTAATGGTAAGTCGGATCTATCCTAGTCCAGGGGAAGGGGACACATAATTAAAAAGCAGGTGACAAAATGGATTGGTACTTACTGTGCGGCTCCTAGAGAACGAGTTGGAACCTAAAAGAAACCAAAAACGAACGAACAAACAAAAAATAAAAAATCGCCGCGGTTTACAGCCGTCTCGGCGGGCAAAGAGCGACGGAATAAAAGTATGCCGCGTGCTCACGACCGGCTGACATGTTATAACCAGGATCTAACATGGAGAATAGGGCACATGAAGCCGCATGCCGCGTGCTGACCGCCGCTTGACATGTTATAACAAGGATCCAACATGGTGAGGAGGACACACAACTTTGCCGGCTTACAACCTCAACAAATGTAATTTTCGTTTTTTTTTTTGTGAGTTTTTCTTGTTTAGGGTCCTGTGTTGTTCTGTAGGAGTCGCTCGGTAAGTCTCAAGTGAATTTGTTACATATAATACCTTTTAGTTATGTGCCCCCGGACTAGGATAGATCCGGTAAGTCTTTTTTCCCGATTGTAAGTTTATCGACGAGTCTTTCATACCTACCGTCCACTTACCTTGACCGCGTCCAAAGGTCGTTGGTGACTGCATGTTTTTGGTATACCCGTATCCGCCGTTGAGGTTTGCCGGCCCAGCGAATCCTATAACAGAAAATATGAAATGTCAAACAAAGAAAATAGGTGTATAAATGAACGAAAGAACCACTTTAAGCGTAAAATTAAACACGAACCCGTTGTTGAAGCCCCGAATGTGTGTTGTGGTGGTGGCGCTCCGTTAAAGCTTGACGTTGGACCTTTGTATCCTGGAAAGCACACCACACTAAGAAAAGGAAACTTGTATAAGTTTTCAGAAAGAAAATCAAACTCAGCCTTTGGCCGCGTTCTCCATTTCTGTGAAGGGAAACAGGTGAATGCGGCAATGTCAATGGATGAACGCGGCTATTGAATCAATTACATTTTTATAGCGATGCCCACGCATAAAATGAAGAAAAATCTCAAAATAGAAAGAGGAACACAATTCATGAAGTTTCTTGGAACTCAGGAGGATACATAATAGTTTAGAAAAGGCAGACTGTCATACAATACTGTAATTCAACGCAGTAAACCGTAGTTATTCCGGTCCAAACTCTGTGACTACGCAAGGAGCCTTAACAATATGGACAACATATGATGCTGCACAATAAATCGTTCTCACAAATGAGTTCTGGAAGTCATATCTTCATTCCTAAGAAGCAAAGGGAAATGGTGTTTGGGAGGACACTTTCATAAACGTTTACGACTTTTCGGCTCGGACGAAGGTGAGATCGCCGAAACGTAAACCAAGTTGGATAAACGTGATAACAACCTTGACAACCAGCTCAAAAAAACATCAGTCAAAGGTTTTATTGAAAGTCGAGACTGGACAGATCACACCCTAGTTACCTCGTTGCTTCACTATTCAGGCTGGAAACATTTTTCTTTGAGAACGTGATTTCGCAAGATAAAATAGCCTTTCAAAACCACACATGCTCCAAAGAATGCAAACGACGACGCTGAAACGTCAGCTAAAGTGAATTTTGTAAGACACTTTGCTAAGAGAGCAGTCGATTGAACACATTGGAATTGCGAAATCAGTTCTTCCTACGAAAACCGGCTTGAAATTTGTATTCTATTGCTGCTCAAGAAGACATTCTACAGAAATCAGTGTAGCAAGACAGCGTAATTGTTTAGCAATGAATCAATGAATCACACTATATTTGCCGCTTCGTTCACTCAAAATGCAACAGATCGTTGGATCTGTCCTAGTTGAGGGGGAGGGGAGAGTACCGAAAGAACTAGAAAAGCGAAACAAATGCAATCACAGTGGCTTTTCGTAGGCCAGCTCAGTGTCCTCGTTGTCAACAAGACCGCAAAATGAAGTGCCCGTACCCACTAGGATTGATCCGCATCGTCTTTTTTACCTATGTTCTATTTTTAAATTTGGGCGCGTGGTAGCACAGTAGGAAGAGACGCCGGCTATCGTGCGCCGATTCGAGGTTCTTGGTTCGGGTTTCCCGCCCAGGCCAAGCCTTTCATCCCTCCGGTGAAGTGGTTCCAGAGCTGTCTGGGAAAACACTTATTTATCCCTGAGCTCGGCGGCGCAAATCGAAGTCCGGGTCAGAAGTAATCAAGACAAGTAATAAGATTTCTGAGCCGGTCCATTTCAGTTTTTTGTTGTTGTCGAAGACGTTGGATTGCTTGTATCCTGCTTGATCCCATTTGAATCGGAATGAATTTTATCGATTGATAGTACTCATGCTTGGAATGTTTGTCGTCTGTTCTTCGTTTGTCCGCACTTTGTATTGATTGCCTATTATTAGTCGTGCATGTGGTCATAGGATAAAGGATAAAGGATAAAGGACGGCGTTACTCAATCCCTTCTGGGATGCGCCAGCCTACGGGATGTCGTGGAGGCGACATGAATGCGTATTTGGCCATACAATGACTTGCGGTGGCCAGCCGATGAACAAGTCAGCTCTATCTATCCTTCCCAGACAAGTCCGGTACCAATCCACCGACCCCGGAGGGATGGAAGGCTTGGCTGGCCTGGGCGGGAAATCCGAACCAGGAACCTGGTATCGGGTGCATGCGACAGCCGGCGCCTCCTCCGACTGCGCTACACGCGCCCGTGGTCATGTAACAAACAAATAAAAAGCCTCCATGACATGCCGCAGAAGTAGAATGCATGGCGCATTCAAAAAATTGATTAACGCCATCCGGTACCTATACTTTTTTGAGCTTATGACTTAATTATCAACCTTCTGCGTTGAAAGTAGTGCACAACAAACTGCTATTTTAAAAATGAATGACAGATTCTTGATCGGAACATCAGACAACACTCTCCGGAAAAAGTCTTTGTGAATTTCAAGATCCTGAACTAGACCTGCACCTATGGTAACCTGCCGTAATCGGTTGAAGTTTCAAAAACGGATATCATATTCGTATCGCGACCTCAAATAATCGCCTGAATAAAGATTTCGGAGACATTTTTCCCCGACCTCACCTCGATTTATGGAGTTGTGGAAGTACAAATAGCTTTTGTCAATCTCTCTGCGGGATGCGCCACGCATTCAACTTCTACGAGATATGATGAAGACAATTTGAGTGCGTATACGGCCTCTGCATTAGACATGGATCCGAAGGCGATTAGGATGATTCGGGTCCGTCGTTTTTTGGGTACATGTTGCGTAGGTGAGCAGCATTGTTAGATGGGACCGCGCCAGCCAATGATAACCAAACAGAGCACAGACCGAACACATACTTTCCCATCAGGGTACCAACTGTACATGCTCTGTCTGTATGGCATGCCCATTCAATGTGGTCTGATTGGTAGGCGCTCTCACCTACCAATGCTGCTCACCTACGCGACATATACCTTTATTTGTTGAAAGCATCGAGCGAACAATGGAATTTTTTGAAAAACCCGGATCTTAAGACGATTCAGAGTGGAGTGTTTGTCTCCAGATCGAATTTTCGAGTAGTTCAGATAACTGAACTGATGTACTAACCGATTCCAATATCCTATGTGAGATCCAAGGATGAATCCGCTGTTTCGATCATTTAGAATTCTTCTTGTTGAATGCACTCTTATCTAAATCATCCCAACATCCGGATTTTCGAAAGTATATTCGCAATTCTTTTAACCGAATTCGAAAAAAAAAACGACGGAAAAAAATTAATTTGAACTATCCGAATTGACGCCGGATACAATGTCTACTATGCAATGCCTTTTAGCACCTAGCCGACGGACAAAACAGTTTTTTATTCTTTCAAGACAAGTCAGACACCAAATCGCAGTCCTGGAGGGGTGGGAGACTTGGTTGGTCCGGCGGGAAATCTGAACCAAGACCTTGAATCGTGAAGCACGCGACAGCAGCCAGCCCTTCCTCCCGACTACACTTTCAAGCGGCCGAGTATAAAATGAAGTAGAAAAAATATAAAAGAATGGGATCTATCCTAGTTGGGGGAGCACATACCTAAGAGTACTAACAAATCGACTTTAGACTTACCGAGCGGCTCCTGGAGAACACGATAGGACATAAATGTGGAAAATTTCCGAAGAAAAAAAAGAAAAATTACATTTGTTTTCGCCGCTGTTGTAAGCAGGCAAGGTTATGTGCCCTCCTCACCATGTTAGATCCTGGTTATAACATGTCAGGCGGCGGTCAATACGCGGCATGCGGCTTCACGCGCCCTCCCCACCATGTTACATCCTGGTTCTAACCTATCAGGTGGTAGTCAGCACGCGGCTTCCTCCATTGCGTCGCTCTTTGGTTTAAAGCCACGGCGATTTGATTTTTTGTTTGTTCGCTCGTTTTTTCTTTTCTTTTAGGATCTATCGAGTTCTCCAGGAGTCGCTCGGTAGGTCGCAAGTCGATTTTTTACATACTTTTTAGATGATTACCCCCCCCCCCTACTAGGATTGTGTTTGATAAACATACAACCGGAAAAAAACCGTCTGAGTTGTCCACCGTAGTTTCGGAGTGAAATTAAGGGAAATCGTTACGGGACCGAGTTGCCTATTCCTCTGCTAATCAGTCGCTGCAGCTAGTGATATTTGCTTGCATGCTTCTCCGGCGCAAATAGGGTCGGGAGGGGTGGGGGTTCTGATGGGCAGAAAATCTCATACAGCATCTTAGCGTCGTTAATGTCCTTCATCCCTGGCTCCAACGTATAGAGCCTGTAGTAAGGGCTTTGCAAGGCTAATAAGAACCAAGTTTGAGTCGTGCGGATGTGAGCGTTGCGCACCGGACAACTCGGACGGGTTTTTTTCAGTTGTAAGTGTATCGACGAGTGACTAGGATAGGTCCAAAGAGTGAAATATAGAAATAAAGTATGAAAACCTCACAGTGAATGTAAAAGCAGCAAAAGCACAGCCTCTTGAATCGCTTGTCAATGTCAAAGAAATCATAGAAATTGACACAATATTGCCCTCTGCAGATGAGAGGGTCTAAAAATGTGCGCAAAATTGAGCCAGCGAGGTCATAAGCCGAGCTTTAAAGACACAGAAATCGGTGGCCAGCACGAAACCTTCCGCACTGAGTGCTACTAGTACATTACGCTACACTGCTCCCGATTCGCGAGACGTTTTTACCCCTGTTTTTCAGCGATATTCGGGTGTGTTTGATGTTCGATTGTTTGCGAATTAAATCCCTGATTCGGACAGAGGCGCGCGGCGCTAAATCGAGATAAATCGAACGAAAAAACAAAACACGCGAACAAATCGACA
This sequence comes from Heligmosomoides polygyrus polygyrus, assembly GCA_947396885.1. NCBI lineage: Eukaryota > Metazoa > Nematoda > Chromadorea > Rhabditida > Heligmosomidae > Heligmosomoides > Heligmosomoides polygyrus. The sequence goes on along the minus strand of OX377202.1, from coordinate 5,699,370 downwards.
TCACGACCCGTACGTTCGTTCGCCGCCACTAATCTCAATCTGTTTGGGCATCGATTGTGTCGATGGAATTGCAAATGCACGAGCCGAACTCACCATGAATGGAAACAGAGTTGCCGCCTCCGCGGAACGCCATCGCTGGGTTGGCCTGGAACAGACGGAGAGTACTATGGAATGCATGGAAAAAGCACAGAAAGGAGGACTTCGGGAGCAGATTAGAGAGATAGAAGGTCGACGGTAGATAATCGAGCATTCGTCGTTAACTTAGAGGAAATCCCATCCAAAGTCTCTTGGAAATGCGAGGAACGGAAGACCATACCAAGAGACACCAACCAGCAGGCGCAAGTGGAATGCACTGGGAGAACGAAGAACCAGTTCGAGAGAAGTTCAAGAGAAATGGCGCGTGCCCCGAAAAGGTGACGGACATAGATAGACTAGTGTCCACATTCCTTCTAAAATTAAAAAAGGCCGTGTAGCATCCACTCCTCATGCCTCCACATCATCACCCAACCGTACATGCTCTTACAGTAACCCACGGGCAGGGCTTCATGTCAGGAGCCCCTCCAACGTCTTGACTCTCTGGATACCGCTTGACGGCATTTAATTTTGCCTGGACTCACGTGAAGCCGCACGGATGGCCTCGTCATATGTGGAGGGATAGGATTTGTTGGAATAGTCGTACTAATCCGATTGATATTCAACCCAGATCTTATAAGGATACGTTAGACCACGCAATCACATCTCAGTGGAAGTAAAGTGTAGGCGCAAACCAAGTTTAGTGGGAGGAAAAGTCTGACAGACTTCAACAGGCGAAAACGCGCACTAGAGCAGCACTAGCAGCGGCGTACAAACAGGCTACCGTAACCAAATCAGGCGTCAGAAAACGGAATTGTACGCAATACACACACACACCTGAACTACAGTGATGACGCCATATTTTTTAAATACCATCAAAGAATGTGGTCCAAATTACTGCTTTTGAATTATACGTAATCTAGTTAGCTGTGCCAAAGCCACATGAACCGTTGAAACTCCTGACTTCTCGATGCGCCCCTACAGGTTTGGTGACTCCACGGAGCTACAGAATCCTATTAGAAGCGGTCTGGACATACTTACAGCACGGACACTATGTGATGCTGACGAGGTTGAACAAAGAGAATCAAAAGTCGTCCAAAAACCACCACCACAAGTCATTTTACAGCACAGCTGACAGCTGTTTCTTGAAGAACTGCTCAAGAACGGCTCTTCTTTGCTCGCCGAACATTGAACCTACGTCTATTTCCTGATGATCATGCCTTATTGACTATGGATCACCTAATATCCACATAAATCTACCGTGATTATTGAAGTCCTCGCTGAATCGGCGCTCTCCTAGTTGGTGGGGCTCCAATCCAGAGGATGACGATGCGCAGAAGCGTATGAAGTTGGAGGTCCATGACATGGGGCGAGGTTGGCCCGGAAAGGTGGATGGGACAATTCACCTTTCCTTGGAATTTGCTCAACAAGTCCAATGGCTGCATCAAGGTATTCAGTGGTAGCAATGGAACTGTTCTATTCGGTGGAGTGATCTGAGCCAACTTTGGGCGTTTTTGCACACCTGCCTCCTCCAATTAGTACCATAACTCTAGAGGTTTGTACACAAACACCACTGTTGTGGTCAAGTGCTCGAAGACCTTTGAGAGAATGTTGTGTGAAAGCTGGCAACTGTCCATCTAATCCTCGGTCATTGATTGGAGGACTTGTTGGGTCCCGCGACGACCGCCTACACAAGATGCGAGAACTCGTCCAACCCCGCCCCGGAAAACTCGTCCCTACTTGTGTGGCTTTAGACGCGAGTATCGTGACTGACTGAACAGGAAAAGGACAGCAGCTGATATCAGACACTTGTAAGACAAGAGGGACTGCTGCAATATGTTTACCATTGAATATCAGGACATTTTTCTTCGTTCTTCCATCCAGGAACTCATGTTGCTATTACAACAAACGTTCAGTAATAGCAGCCATTGTTAAATATGAAGATCAAGTGATCAATTCTTCTTTGGGATACGCCGCGCATTCAACTTTGTTGAGGTGTCGTGGAGGGAAATTGAATGCATGTCTGGCCTACAGAATGACTTTAAGTGGCCTGTCAACGAAGGTGCGATTGATTCGCACTTAGGCGGACGCTCTGAGTCATCGCTCCGACCAATGGCGCGCGGCCGGCCGGCAGCCGGATGACTCACACGTCCGCATCCACACGGAGGGTATGGGAGTCCGGATAAGCTGCATTGAGGAGAACTGCGTGAAGTAAAGTCATTATAGTCAGTTATTTTACGATGGCAGTGGCGAAAACTGTGCAAAACGTCATTATAAACAAATTGCGTCCTTAGTTTTGAAGTGCAGATTGGGAAAGTAGTAGCCCTGCTAATCTTCAGTCCATCCTCTACCTATTCCTCACCTCAGTTTTCGTCAAGAAGCGGGTGATAGTGAGAGCACTCTTGATATATTGGGCAGAAAAGGCGTTCATTCGCGAATGCAATAGCACAAGCACCCATGCTACTAATAGCCTTATCTAGTCCACAGTGCATTTGTTTCCTGAGGTGCCAAAACAGATTCCTGCTTTTTTATTATTTCCTTTCACTTCGGGAAGATCCAACCTCCATGTGTTGCCAACCAGAAAATGAGTCATAAAGTTTTAACTACGGCTAGTCCCATATGGAAGGCCAAGAAATCAGTGAATTCGTGAGCAAATGTGGTTAAAGTTCTTAAAACGAGGGAGCACCACTTATTGTCTTTGGATTATGGAAGGTTTTATTGATCTGCAAGACACTAGCTCCTATAGGACCTTTTGTGTAGCTTTCAGGACTGCCTAACTACTGCATGTGTACAAATACGGAGCTCCTGTTCTTCATTATACTGAGCATTTTTTGTTTCCTAAATCATGATAGATGGATCATGATTCTACTCTACTTCTACAAAATCCTGATAGATATAGCCTAGAGTCGAGAACAGAATACAACACGAGTGAAAGGGTACTGTTCACAAGTGCTTAGAGGCCATGCGTACTCCTCTTCGGAATATAAAACAACTGAAAGAACGCTTTCTCACCACGGTTTCAGCTGTACCTGCTGTATATCGCTAGAGGACCTCAGACAGTATGAGCCATCGGCCGCGCGCCATTGGTCGGGGCGATGACTCAGAGCGTCCGCCTAAGTGCGAATCAATCGCACCGTCAACGAACACTACCGAATGGTTACCGTATCCTTTAGGCATCAGAAAAGCGCGTTCGTGCAATTACACACATCCGCTACCAGTGCTTCATAGACGAATACGTCGCTCAGCGTACCTAGCAGTTCAGTAGATGTGCCGAACACGTCGCCCAGCGTGCCTAGGACGACGTGTTCGGTGTGTCTACTGAACTCCTAGGCATGCTGGGTGACGTGTAGGGCACGTCTACTGAACTCCTAGGCACGCTGGGCGACGTCATCGTCTATGAAGCACTGGTAGCAGTTGTGTGTAACTGCACGAACGCGCTTTTCTGACGCCTAAAGGATACGGTAACCATTCGGTGGTGTGTTCGCCGAAATCGTATTAGTGTCAATGAATGGGTCGATGTTCCTGATCCTTCCCAGACAAGTGTGACATTAATTCCCTAACCCCGATCGGTAATCGCCAGGGTAAGCTTACCCAACCGTCTCAATCCGCTGGACAACAGGGATGTAAAGTTTTGTTGCAGAAGACATGTTAACGGCATTGTGAACGGTCGTTTCAACAAGTCTTTTTGTGGTCAGATCTCTGTTTCTAGCATTGATATTCTGCTTGAGAAAAGTGCCAAAAGTGACCAGGTCGCATCGAACACGCCGCCATTGTCAAAACTTAGCATCTAAACGCTTGAAGTCAATATAAAATGGAATATACCGCTCAGAAGTGAGAAAGACTCCATTTGCAATTGATAGAAAGCAGAAGGAATTCAAAAGCAAAAGATGAGATCGAATTAGAATGTGTTTGTCCCGCTACGTAGAACTATTAGCACGCCTCAATGCATGTTTATAGGTTCCTAACGTTGGACATCATTTGCCATAACAGGAAGGGCTGAAAACACGATCTTCTGCCAAACAGTGTGCTTTGTTGGTCGGGCTGTTCATCCTCTTACTTCTCCCGAAAAAAAGCAGAAACAGAGTGCAGTTCAAGCTGGCTAGGTAACCCTACTACGAGGATCGTTAAGTGGCGCAAACCATAGTCGGTCTTTAAAGGTCGGCAGCCGTACTGCACCGTCTCATTGGAGCGCGCAGTCCAGCCAGGTCGCTTTTCAATGCTTAGAGCCTGTTCACACTTCGCGATAGCAGCGACAAGAGCAACGAGAGCGCGGCGCGCGGAACTGTGAACAGGCGACAGCAGCGACTGGAGCAACAGCGCCGGCGCTCGAGTATGAACACTTTTCGGCAGCGCGAGCTCGCTTTTGATCGATATGCATGTTTTTCACGGGCGACGAGTCGCTCTTGTCGCGAAGTATGAACAGTTCCTTAGCCTTGTCCTTCAGGGGTTGGATTCATCAAAGTTACTGCAGTAACTTGGATGAATCCGGCCCCAGGACGGTGAAAACATGGTTAGTAACCATTAAAAGAAAATTTGGGGAACGACCTGATGGGAACGATTTCTGGCCTAAAAAGAAGTTGTGAGAGGACAAACATCGGGAATAAAGGTAAGCGAGTGCTAGAAATTACTTAATGTCCTTGTACAGTAGCTCTCGTCGCAGACTATGAAGAGACGCTAGGAGGGGCGCACAGAACCCACTCGCCCCCCCCCCCCTTTAGTCTGCAATGCGCTCATTTGTTTAATATAAATTATTGATACGATAATGCGGAAAGAGTAGAGGAACAATTAGTAACCATTAAAAGAAAATTTGGGGAACGACCTGATGGGAACGATTTCAGCATCTGCGTACACAAAGAATTTTAGGGTGTGACCCGTTAGAGCAATTAATACTCAAAATATCCACACCCTGGATCTTAAATCGTCATCTGCATTCACCTGCAGTATACCGCTAAGTTCCCGAGTCACTGTAGCGATGGTCTTCGAGCGCTATGAGAATATGGTGGGTGCATAGATTTGGCGAAAAAGTATATAGCTAATTAGATAATCATATTAGGAATTTAAAAACACTCACGCTTTTTCCGGAATCCTACAATCTAACGAAATAAAATTAGAGTTTAATATAACAACATAGCGCTGGAAGACCAAGAGCTATACATCACGTGTGTACGCAACGGTATGCGGCGGTGAACCTCTGCTCAATGTCATAGCGCTCATTTTCGGGAAAAGGGTGTTTTTAGATTTCTTATATAATTATTTAATAACCTATATTTTTTCCGCCAAATCTCTGCTCCCCCCATAGTCGGATAGCGCCGGTCTTCCGGATCTATCATTGTCGCGGGGGGGGGGGGGGGAGCACAGAACTAAAAATTATGCAACGAATTGACTTGGCTTTCATGGAGCGGGTTCTTGAGGACAAGATAGGGCCCAAGCTGACAAAATTCGTGGTAAAAATCACAACAAGAGCAAAAAAATTCACCACGGTTGTAAAGCTATGTGTGCCCCTCACCATGACGGATCCTGGTTATGACATGTCAGGCGGCGGTATGCGGCTTTACATGCCCCTCTCACTACGATAGATCCAGGTTATAACATGTCAGGCGGTGGCCAGACGTGTTTGAATGCGCCCTGCCCGCCGGGACGTCTATAGAACCGCGAGTATTTGTTTGTTTTTGTTCTTGTTGTTTGATTGCTTTTTGGGTCCTATTTTGTTCTCTAGAAGCCGCCCCGTAAATCCCAATTCAATTGGTTGCGAAACTTTTAGTTATGTGCCCACCACCCGTCTAGGATAGATCCCGTCTTCTTTCGATTCACATCTGTTCACCCACACTCCGGCCGTAGATGGTTTAGCAGACAGCAGGAAACAAACAGCAGATGATGACGGTGATGAGCCGAAGGAGCAGCGTGCGGCGACGGTCTCTCGCCAAAGTTACCACTGTCGGACTTTCAAATCGTTCAAACGTGAACACATTAGAGGGGATCTATCCTAGTCCAGGGGGGTGCACATAACTAAAAGGTATGTAAAAATCAACTTGGGAGTCACCGCGAGCGACTCCTACAGAGCACGATAGAACCTAAAACAAAGAAAAAAAACGAACGGATAAATAAAAAAATAAAATCGCCGCGGTTTGACAACCGTATCGGCGGGCAAAGAGCGACGTAATGGAGTCGTGCCGCGTGCTGACCACCGCTTGACATGTTAGAACCAGGATCTAACATGGTGAGGAGGGCACATAAAGCCACCTAGCGCGTGCTGACCGCTGCCTGATATGTTATAACCAGGATCTAACGTGGTGAGGAGGGCACATAACTTCATCCGCTTACAACCTCGGCAAAAACATTTATTTTATCTTTTTTTTTCTTGTGAATTTTTCTGGTTTAGGTTCTATCGTGCTCTGTGGGAGTCGCTCGGTAAGTCCCAAGTTGATTTTTTACATACTCTTTAGTTATGTGTCCCCCCCCCCCGGGAATAGGATAGATCCCTAGGAACCCAAATCGTTCAAACGTCAACACACTTGAGGGCCTGGTAAATGTGCTCCAACACACACTCTGCGATCCGGGGTAATCTTCTACATCGTTCTCACACAAAAATTAGTTGAAAATAATGGAGGGGTGGTGGTACACAGGCACGAGTTCGCAAAGCGATCTTAGGACGATTCGACACGAAATTATAGCGACACGGTGCGAGAAAAAAGAAGTTCACGGAAAGAACCTTAGGCGTGTGATGGGGCGCAGCGGCGTCGGCCTTGACCTGGGAGTCGTAGCTGGACAGCCAGTCTGAGGACATCTCTCGACTGGACGCTTGCACTTCTGTTCAGTGCATCTGAAACCGGACGGACCATCACGGCTGGAATGCGGGGAACGAATCGGGCGGACGCACCTGGGAGTGGTTCGACGACGAGTTTTTGCCGACGACGACGACGACGACGGCGCGAGGGCAGGAACGAACGACGAGGAGGCCAAAGGGCGATCGCACACAGACTGCAGCCAGCACACGTACGCAGCCGGCCGGGGAGGAGGAGGCCACTAACCGTGGTCGGTCAACAGAACGACGGCTGCCTGGCTGGTTCCGTCCGTCTCGATGACGGCGGCTCCACGGCCATATCTTCGGTGTAAACAATGAGCCCAATGAGTGGAATCTGCGGAATCTCGACGAGCTGGACGAGTAGAGTGACAGGTAGCGGTGGAGCGGATGTCGAACCCGTTCTCTTCCTAGCCAGGCGACAAGTTTAGTTCTCTGCCACTAATGCAAAGGACAAAGAACGGCTCTGATCAGTCCACATTTGGGATGCGCCACGCACTCTACTTGTACGGGGTATCGTTCAGGCATGCGTATTTGGCCTAAAAAATGACTAGAGGTAGCCAGCCGATGAACAGGGTTTGGAGCTATCCTAATCGGGGGGGGGGGGAAGGCTCATACTTTATATTGCTGTTGTCAAATTCTTTTCCTTAAGAATAGTTCCATTGTTCAATAAAATAATTAATGAGGGCTTCCTGCATATTTCACTGAACTCCTTCAAAGGAAGGACTGGTAAAATTGCTTTTGCAGAGATGAGTTTTAATCCTGATTTGTCCTCTTATTTTTATCCTTTTATTCCTTATCATTTTTTGTGTTTCAGTCCTAGGTTGTGGCAATATTGTCTGAACTTGTCGTTCTAGGGCCGGATTCATCGCTTGATAGCGCGGCTTATCAAGCGATATGGTGAGCGATAAGCCGCGTTATCTGAGTTTTCCGCTGTGAATTCTCTGTTAAAGTTATGTAGGTCGTTGATGAATGCGACCCCTAGTTGCCATTGTTTCACGTGGACTTCAATCTTTATCTCTGTCTTCGGAGGCGCAGGTCATACCCACGCGAGTAATAGCAACATCTAGACGCGAACAAAACACTAGAAGACTCAAGAACACAGTACAACAAACACTACTAAACTTCAAAGAAAGTAAACATAGTATAAGAAACACTAGAGAAAAAACTCCAACAGAAATTAATGAATTTAATTACCCAAGTTTGAGATCATGGCACCGCAGTTTCCCGACTATAGAAGAGTTAGAAGGTGGATTCGTGGGATGCAGTGCTATGGAGCAAGACAACCCGAAAATATTAATTTACCGCTCTCCGAGATCGGTGTGGACTTCTTTAACAAACGGAGTTCGTTCGACTACATGAAGCCAGAAACGTCAGCTGCTATTTCGGGACGCGGTTAGGCCCCGTACTTTGTCGCGGCGCGACGCGATGGCCACGCAATGAGGCCAAATTGATCGATCGCGTCGCACAATCAATATGGCGTCGCGTCGCGTCGCGCCGCGCCGCGACGAAGTATAAACGGGGCCTTACGCAGGCCCCTGCACCCTCGTTGTTACCATGGTCTATCTCGACCGCATTCGGGTGAAAAATAAGAACTGATTTGAACCATCAGATCCTACTGACCTGTATCTTCCGTCACTGATGTGGCCTCCAAGTTTCTGCATGACTCGGATACGTATGACAGGGCGTCAAATGTCGAATGGGCCGAAGCAGCCAACATCTCCAGGGAACACCTGAATCAGTTGGAGCGGGAGTTCGTTCAAAAACTGAACTGAAATGTGATGGTTGATCAAGCGGAGTTCGACAGCTGGTTGCGATTCTTCGAGTACTGGGTCGCTAACGACTTCCTCGCGAAGAACGGCTTCTGTACGTACAACGAGATTGTGGCAACTCAGCCCAACGCTCCCCCTCGCTTCCATGCTTCAGGAGCTGGCATCGGTTTTCGGTCTGATGGTTCTCGTGTACACCTTCTCGGTTGTTTCACTGTTTGCCATCCCATGCTCGCGGTAGTTCGCAGACGTTAGTGTGGTCGAAAACTCATCATCTATGAACCCGGTCCCTTCGGTGCTAGTTGCGGTTCCCGACCAGCTAAGAATGTTATTCGCTGAAGTCAAGCCAGATCGGTCTTGGATTGATCCCCTAGGAATTTGAAGTACTCGCACCGAAGCATCTGCTTTTGAAGAGAACAACTCTTCTGCTTGTGAGTTGGACTTGAAACTTGGCACTTGTGTGCCTTGTGCGCTAGAGCTTCTCTCACAAGGGAAGCCCATGAACTTCCGTCGAAGATTCTCAACGAGACCTATATGGTCTTGTAGGGCATCAGACGAGGATCACAGAACTGTGCTTCGTTTTTGCTACGGGCCACTGGGTGATCCGGAAATGGCGAAAATGGTATCACTTCAGAGCGGGTTGATAAGGCCTAAGTGACACCTGGAATGGCCCTGTCGGGAACTATTTAAGCTGCTGACCACGAATCTGTCACTCTTTTTCTAAATTATCACCTTGCTTGCACTACTTTCCACCAATGTTGAAGTCGAAGGTTGGAAAATATGTCTGACAACATTGGAGAAGGAAGCGATCCCACTAACGTGCGCAGCTTTAGTCACCCATATCTACCGTAACCTACCTTAATCGACCGAAATTTTAAAAATAGATGTCATATGTTCGGGCAAAACTTTTTTTCGTCCACTCCTCGACCTTTGGAGTCGGCAGCAAAGCCGGTTATTCTGCGTGTACTCCTTTAACTTACACATATTCATCATAACCTTCTGTGATCTACTGTTTCACCGAAATTGGTTGCCAAGTTGGTGTTCTGCGTCCCAAATAACCCTAAAGATGAATTTTGGAGAAAAACCTCTAGAGCAGAGGGAGTGAGTGCAATGCAAATGATCGTATCTGCAATGCCCCCGACCCGTCTCTCGTAAAGGCCTTCGCACACTTTTGCCGCAACGCGGCAGCCCTATCTTTAAGCGTGGGGCAGAGACGCAGAATCGCCGCGCGAGACAAATCGATATCTATGGCAATCGTGGAGCCGCGCCGCGTGGCGGCGAAAGTATGAACAGGGCTTAACTGTGTAAGCCCTAGTGTATACCTGCGCCGCTACGCGGCGCGGCACCTTTTTCGGAATAGATATTGACCGGGCGGCGCGAAAAATCGATATCTATGGCGATCGTTGTGCCGCGCCGCTTGGCGGCGTAAGTGTAAACTGGGTCTAAGAGAATGGTGAGGAGGAAACACACAGCAAGGCGACCAATCAAACGAGTTGGATGAAATATGCAGTACTTGGGAACAGTTAGCTGAAACAGTGAATGTTGCGAGAAGAAAAACAGCAGTCTATGAGGAAATCCGAAGAGCAGTGAGCTTGTCTCGATGATGGATCAAATCAATGCTTATTCATGAATGTTCATGAATGAGGTGACAGTGAAAAACACCTCCAAAAGTAATTGAGAACATATCAAAGAGGTCATATGGGGATAGCATCAAACGGAACCTTCCTCAGCGAGACAAGCATCGTTTAATGGATGCGCGATATCGCTCCACGCAACAAAACCAGCTTCTTCCACATCTGACAGCAGGTTGAAAGTGGGGTTAGGACGCAGAGAAGGTACCCTACCGGTGCCAAAATGTAATCTTCGTCTGCAAAAACGCTGGCAGGCAGCCCACCTAGGGACGCAGAAACCCCAGCTCCGGAATCGAACCCTCGACCCCCCCCCCCCCCCGCAAGTCGCCACGCTATCCACTCGGCCATTCAGTCGCTGCCGCCTGTAGCGGCGAATGAATCACTCGAATGTAAACTGCAGCTTTGTCTAGAAAACGTAGGAAATTATTAGGTTGGTGCATAAGTTCTCGGACATTTGGGCATGAAATATTTATTATCACAACATACGAACAGCAATATCAAATCATTTGAAGTAACCACCCTTTACCTCAATTGTCTTTAGCCAACGTGCTGGTAAGTCATGGATGCCTTTTCTCCAAAACGTGGCCGGTTGTGATTCGAAAAATGTGAGCAGTGCCTCCTTGACAACCTCTCGGTTCCTAGATTGCTGGCCGTCCAATCCAGGCGTTGAAGGCTTGAAAACAAATGATAATCAGAAGGTGCGAGATCTGGTAAGGTGGATGTGGAAGAACGGTCCATCCGTAGTCCGCCAACTCAGCCGCCGTCGCTCTAGCAATATGCGGTCTAGCGTTGTCGTGTTGAAAATACACCTTCACTTGCTCTCCTCGTGTGGTTTGAAGGTGGCCCTCAACTTCCTCAGTTGGTTGACGTAAACCTCTGCCGTCACTGTTATCCCTTCGTCCAGCAGCTCCCAGTATTCTACGCCAAGAACGCTCCACCAAATGCATAGCATCACCTTTTTTCCGTGAAGGTCGGGTTTCGGAACGTCCTCTGCCTCTCCAGTTGCGTCAATCCACTGTGCACGCCGGTGATAATTAGAGTAGAGTATCCGCTTCTCATCCCCGGTGAGAAGGTTGTCCAGCCATCCGTGGGTACGTCTGAGGGTAAGGAGAGACAGAGTGACATCGGCTCTGCGATCCATGTCATGCTGTGTCAAGTCGTGAGGTACCCAGCGACCCAATTTTTGCACTTTGTCAATAGACTTCAATCCTCGAACGACTGTTGAGCGACTAACACCAAGAGTGCTTGATAGTTCGTGAGTGGTTTGGTATGGGTCCGCTTCCACTCTACTTCGGAGGCCATTCAAATCCAATGTCATCGGGCGCCCTTCTTGTTCATTATCTTCAACGGAGAATTCACCAACTGCGAACTTCGAGAACCACTGGTACGCAGTACTTCGAGCAGGAGCACTCTCGTTGTGAACATCCTTCAGGCGACGATACGATTCGTTGGCATTGAGGCCAGATTGATGCAGGAATAACATGACGTGCCGAATATGCGTCTCAGTTGGGATGAATTGCTTGGCCATAATAGCTGACGTTAACAACGCAGAAGTAAATGTTAGGAACAGTTCTGTAGCCCTTTCCATTCTCTATCGATCGATCATTTACGCGTTGATACATGTGAGAAATTTGGCGGGAAAATGCGCTTTCAATTCAGGGGGATCAAATGTCCGAGAACTTATGCACCAATCTAATACTATAACCAAACTTTAATTTGAGCTCCAAACCTTTTGTAAGTCAAGTTCAGAGCACGATAGGGCCATTCCAGGTGCCACGCTTGCCTTATCAGCTCGCCCTGAAGTGGTACCATTTTTTGCCATTTTCGGACCACCCAGTGGCCCGTAGCAAAAACGAAGCACAGTTCTATGATCCTCGTCTGATGCCCTACAAGACCATGTAGGTCTCGTTGAGAATCTTTGGGGGAAGTTCATGGGACTCCCTTGTCAGAGAGCACCCATTTCTCAGGGCTAAGCCGTCATTACACTGATTTCTCAATCTATTCGCTGTTTAGCTGAGTTTCTTGAGGAATCTATACGTTAGTATGGTAATAAATGACGTCTAATAAAAAATACAACATAGTAATCATGGAAGCATGTAAATGAGACTGCTATAAGATACGGTTTCCTCAGGAAACCCCTAAGTGTCTGACGAAATCAGTTTTTTTAAAGGCAGAAACGATAGAGAGAGTGTGTTCTCATTAAGCAGCTTGTCGAATAACGGAAACACCCTTATGGGAAAGCTTTTATGACGAACCTATGATCTAGTAGCTGGAACCCTCAGTTTAGATTTGCTCCTTTAGTTCTATAGGGAACAGTTTAAAAATATCTCTAGAATTTAGTTCAGTTCTACCTGTAATCACTTTGAAAACGATCAGGAGACCATCTCTGGCTCTCCTACACTGTAGACTAGGCAGCCCAAGTTGTTTCCGTCTTTCATCTATTAGGTTGGTGCATAAGTTCTCGGACATGTGATCCCTCCTGGATTGAAAGCGCATTTTCCCGCCAAATTTCTCACATGTATCAACGCGTAAATGATCGATCGATAGAGAATGGAAAGGGCTACAAAACTGTTCCTAACATTTACTTCTGCGTTGTTAACGTCAGCTATTATGGCTAAGCAATTCATCCCAACTGAGACGCATATTCGGCACGTCATGTTATTCCTGCATCAACCTGGCCTCAATGCCAACGAATCGTATCGTCGCCTGAAGGACGTTTACAACGAGAGTGCTCCTGCTCGAAGTACTGTGTACCAGTGGTTCTCGAAGTTTGCAGTTGGTGAATTCTCCGCTGAAGATAATGAACGAGAAGGGCGCCCGATGACACTGGATTTGGGTGGCCTCCGAAGTAGAGTGGAAGCGGACCCATACCAAACCACTCGCGAACTGTCAAGCACTCTTGGTGTTAGTCACTCAACAGTCGTTCGAGGATTGAAGTCGATTGGCAAGGTGCGAAAATTGGGTCGCTGGGTACCTCACGACGTGACACAACATGACATGGATCGCACAGCCGATGTCGCTCTGTCTCTCCTTACCCTCAGACGTACCCACGGACAGCTGGACAACCTTGTCACCGGGGATGAGAAGTGGATACTCTACTCTAATTATCACCGGCGTGCACAGTGGGTTGGCGCAACTGGAGAGGCAGAGGATGTTCCGAAACCCGACCTTCACGTGAAAAAGGTGATGCTATGCAGTTGGTGGAGCGTTCTTGGCGTAGAATACTGGGAGCTGCTGGACGAAGGGATAACAGTGACGGCAGAGGTTTACGTCAACCAACTGAGGAAGCTGAGAGCCCACCTTCAAGCCACACGAGGAGAGCAAGTGAAGGTGTATTCTCAACACGACAACGCTAGACCGCATATTGCTAGAGCGACGGCGGCTGAGTTGGCGGACTACGGATGGACCGTTCTTCCACATCCGCCTTACTCACCAGATCTCGTTCCTTCTGATGATCGAGTCCCGCCTGGCGCAAGAGTTTTGATCGCAACAAAACATCCTGTAACAACTTCTGATTGTCATTTGTTTTCAAGCCTTCAACGCTATTTGGACGGCCAGCAATTCAGGAACCGAGAGGATGTCAAGGAGGCACTGCTCACATCTTCCGAATCACAACCGGCCACGTTTTGGAGAAAAGGCATCCATGACTTACCAGCACGTTGGCGAAAGACAGTTGATGTAAAGGGTGGTTACTTCAAATGATTTGACATTGTTGTTCGTATGTTGTGATAATAAATATTTCATGCCCCAAATGTCCGAGAACTTATGCACCAACCTAATACATTGGGAATGTATTGGTAACCTAGACCTGTACTGCGCATAAGAACCTTGCGAGTGTAGTTATTCTGAACATTTCCAATGAGGTCTACGAATTTCTTTTTGTAAGTGAGAAAACAGTGGTACCTCCCTCCAAAATTGGGCGTGCATAGATTTTGTAGACTTTGACCAAAATCCGAGGAATTTTTGTTCGGAGCGCTTTGAATAAATTATATACCTTATGATTTGCCTCTGAAACCAAAGCTTTGCAATGAATATCAAAGCAAAGCTTGTCATTAATCAAGAATCCTAGAATAAAAAAATAGAATAGAATCCTGAATGTCTCAAAAAAATGTATACACTGTTTGAAATGCGATAACTTTGCTCACAATAAAGGTACTAAAGAAGTTGAAGGCCTATACGAAAGCTTGAAAATAGAAATTTTCTGGCGTATGAGCGGTATGGATTGCGCCGTGCACTCGTCAGGAATTTTGCATTTTACACTCGATTGATTGTGTTTCACTCGAATACTTGTTGTAATTTTTCCGTTAAGAGACCGTATTGATTGATTTGTGCTTATTTAAAACTTAAAGGCACACAACGGCTTGAGAAAAATGCAGGTACTATATGAAAGGTTCTAACATTGCTGCTAGTGAAGCATTTTAAGATGTTTGAGACTCATATGAAAGCGCAGGGTAACCAGAGTACTGTGGCATGCAAATAGTCAAGATTGCGCCATGCTCCCGCCTAAAACCTGCACATCCGGCTCGATTGATTATGCATGTGCTGAATGCTTGTTACAATCTTGTTACTACTTGGCCAGATTAATCAGCACTGTGCTTCTTTTAACGTCCTCTGTCGCCCAGTAGCTGCAGTTATGCCGATTAACCTCTCCGTTCACCTTGAATGTTGCTTCATCACTCCACAGAACCCATCTTGGAAAATGGGGCTCCTGCTCACATTTAATTTGTGTTACCAATAAACTCACATGCCGCGTGGCTTTCACGTGACTGTCAAGTTTTAAACCTTAAAAGAAGCACAACACAGGTTAATGTGGCCAACTAGTAACAATATTGTAACAAGCATGCACAATCAGTCGAGTCTGAAATGCAAGGTTTAAGACGGGGACATGGCGCAACCTTAACTATTTACACACCACATCAATGGCATTCCTCTGTGCTTTCATGTGAGTCTCAAACATCTTAAAATGCTTCACTAACAGCAATGTTAGAACCTATCAAATACTACTTGCGTTTTTTAGGTTAAACTGCATTTTTTGCAAACATTAATGTGTTTTTAAATTTTAATCGTCGAAAGAAACACAATTCCATCAAAACGGCCACTTTGTGAAGAAATTATAGCATGTATTCAATCGAAACACAATTAATCGAGTATAAAATGCAAAATTTCTGACGAGTGCACGGCGCACTCCATACCTCTCATATGTCGAAAAATTTCTATTTTCTCAAGATTTCATATGAGCTTTTAAATTTTTCAGCATCTTCTCTGAGAGCAAAGTTACCACCTTTCAAACAGTGTATACATTTTTTTGAGACACCCTGTATTGTCTGAACTTGTCGTTCTAGTTGCCATTGTTCCACGTGGACTTCAATCTACGTCATGAATAAATAAAAAATAAATAAAGTCTCAGATTAAAACCCGTTTCTTATAAATGATAAAGGAGGGCGTTACTCAAACCCTTTTGGGATGCGCCACGCATTCTACTTCAACGGGATGTCGTGGAGGCGGTTTCAATGCGAATTTGACCACATACTGATTTGCGGTGGCCAGCCGATGAACAAGTCAGCGCTCTATCCTTCCCAGACAAGTCTGGTACCAATTCACCGACCCCGGAGGGATGGAAAGCTTAGTTGGCCTGGGGGGTAAATCCGAACCAAGAACCGCGTGTATCAGGTGCACGCGACAACCGACACTTCCACCGACTGCGCTACACGCGCCTATCTTCTTACGTAGAGAATTCCTACGAGAATTCAACAAAATAATAGGCAATAATGAGGATATTCCAGGGCTGTCTGTTTAAGCCTTAAAAAATCTGATTGTACTCAAAGTGACATCTTAAGTGTGAAGGATGACAAGCTGTCTGAATATGATAATAAGTTTTCGGATCTATCCTAGTCGGGAGGAGGCAACCGTAAACGACCAATCGCGCAGGTCATTTCATGATACTTGGTAAATTTAGATCAAAATTCTGGCATCCTGGACAGTAGCTGATTTGTCGTAGAAACTCGAGTGAGGGAATGGAGACGCAAATCACTATATGCCCCCACCCCTCCGACAAGTCAGCAGTGTTTTATCCTTCCCAGACGATTCCGGTACCAACTAACCGACTCCTAATAATGGATGGAAGCTTTGATTAACCTGGGCGGAACCCGAACCAAGTACCTTGAATGGGGGTGCACACGACAGTCGGTGCTTCCTTCGACTGCTCTACTACGCGATGCCCATTTCTGTACATATCAGCCGTCAGAGGGCCTCTCGGCCGCACTGACGGCTTCTTAACGGCTTTGCCGTGGCAATAACTTCTCATCAACAACTGTAGCTGCCACCTGTGTTTCCTCAGGAAGAACATGTTAACTACGTCGATTGGGGCAAGTTAGAAAAAAAGCGAAAAAAGAACGACATCCACAGAAAATCGATAATTTGACCAATATTGATTGATGGCGATCGATACTTCAAAAACAAACTTAAGATTCGTGTTCAGCAGCCTCGGTAACCCCAGGTTGAAATCTCGCGCCGCTGTTGAACGCCATCAATTGTTAATATCACCAATACGACCTTCCCCACTCCAGTTGAGATGGAAGGACGGAAACACAGCACATACACACATACACACATCACACACAACACGCACAACACATATACACACAACACATACAGAACATATACATACACACAACACATACACAACACACATACACATACACACAACACACACAACACACACAACCCATACACACAACACATACATACATACACACACACGTTTACTCCTTTATATACAGTAGAATAGTAATAGTAGTAAGTTGGAGAAAAACGAAAATGGCATGGATCTGACAAAGATGACATGCAAATTCGTGAGCCATCGCAAAACGTTGGGCGCGGAATAGCGCAGTCGGGGGAGGCACCTGCTATCGCGTGCATCTCGATTCAAGCTTCGTGGTTTGGGCTCCGTCCAACCTCACTAAGCCTTCGATTTCTCAGGTGCTAAGTAATTGGCATGAGATTTGTCTAGGACGGATCAAAATCTGACTTGTCCATTGGCCGGTCTCTATGTAGTCTAAATATGTACCCACTCAAACGTTCTCCACGATGAAGTAGAATGCATGGCGCACGCCAAGATTACACCGCTCTGGTTCCGAAGTAGGTGATGAAAGTGGGAACGCTGGTCAGTATTAAGTAGAGTGCAGTTGAGCACGAATAGGGCTTGTAATAGTTTGTGTTCCGATTCCTACGGTCGAGGAACGGGACATAGTTCACTACAGTGTTGATAATGTGGTTTGTTCGATTCTTTTCTGGAAGCTTCGACACATGTCGCGTAGGTGAGCAGCATTGGTAGGTGGGAGCGCGCCAGCCAATAATAACCAACTTAGGGCACAGCCCGAACACATGCCAGCCCATCAGCCCATCGTTGCATGCCATAACATATCCATCCGAGTTGTCTCCACTACCCCCAGAAGGAGTTGAATGCGTGGCGCATCCCAAAAGACATTGACTAACGTCGTCCCTTATCCCTTCTTTATCATTCTAACCGTTCACTGTGAGAATTAGGTGAATATGTTGAGTTGTGAGCAGCGAGTAAACAATACTGATCAACAATACTAACAATACTGTATACGCCATCACTGATTGGCGCGCCCATGCCATGCTGTCTGATTGGATGGGGCGTTCCCACCCACCAATGCTGCTCACCTACACGACATGTACCGAAGCTTCTAAATGCGGAGTTGGTGAATAATATGACAGAACGCCCAACGCCAATCTAGAGCTTCAAGAATAGCTCAAGAAGCGTTTCTTAGCAATTTCTTTCCCGTCAAGCTGTAACTGAACAAGGTGGCATGTCTGCGCTGTTCTCTCAAAGACAGCTGGGAAGATTTCAACTTTTTGCCTACTTTTCCCTGACAGCAAAGTGACAGGCACCGTCGTTTCGCTTCTTTGAATGAGAACTCAACGGACGAGTCTGCTGCAGAATCCCTGCTGGGAGCGCTCTCATTCAGATGGGCACCACAAAAACCATTAAAAGGCCGTTGAACACCAGAAGAATTTGGACGAATGTCAGAGTGGGTTATTCTCGAAGTGGGGGAAATTGCCTTCGTGTTGCTTCTATTAAGTGGTAGAGTATCTTACGCACTCTACACTGCCCCTAAACCTTTTACTTCACGTACTTGCAGCAAAGGGCGCGTGTGGCGCAGTCGGAGGAGGCGCGACTGTCGCGTGCACCCGATACCAGGTTCCTGGTTCGGATTTCCCGCCCAGGCCAACCAAGCCTTCCATCCCTCCGGGGTCGGTGAATTGGTACCAGACCCTTCTGGGAAGGATAGAGCGCTGACTTGTTCATCGGCTGGCCACCGCAAGTCATTGTATGGCCAAATACGCATTCATGTCGCCTCCACGACATCCCGTAGAAGTAGAATGCGCTGGCGCATCCCAGAAGGGATTGAGTAACGCCGTTCTTTATCCTTTATCCTTTTACCTGCAGCAAGGGATTACCATCTAGAGTGAAACTGAAACTCGGGTGATCATCACCAAGGAGCATTACAGCTGTTATCTAATTGGAAATTTTGATTTTTCATTGTTAGCAGCAGGTGCTAACGACATTTATTGCGTCAAGTTTTGAACAACCGTTAATAGCGAAGTTTTTTGAGTGATCAGGCATACACACTTCAGCTATGTGAAATACGGGGATAGTAGCGAGTAGAAAAAGTCGTTGACAAATAGTAGAAACATAGGTAAGGCAAGCCAAGTCCAGGGGCTGCTTTAAATCCTACTCCGATTTACCTCTACGGCTACTTACCGGCCACATACCGGGAACTTACCTTTGTTTCTGATTCATGACCGCCAAAGCAAGTGTTTTTGTCAAGTATTGATTTAGCGGGTGAGTTGGCAACGGGCCAGGGTTGTTGCGTTGGGTCGGAACTTAGCAGTGGAGCAGAACCCTTGCTTTAGCGGTAAATGTTCCCGGACGCACTAGCGATGTAGCATTTACCTCTAAGCTTACCGCTAATTTTCCACGCGGCGCGTTCAAGAATCATGGCTAAGTGGGGAGTGGTGATAGATTTCACACTTACCGGCCGGTAAGTCGTTTATGAATCCGGGCCCCACCATCCACTGCAATGGGTCACCATAGAGTCCACAGGCGTATGGGTGAGGAACTCGAGGTCAGGGTCAAGCTACTGGCAGTCGAAGCCCAAACTGCCGCCCTCAAAGCCCTGAGACATTTTGGGTCCAAGCCAAAAGGCTGAAGCTGAACCGGAAGGAAGAGTGTATCTATACAACACGACAGGAGCGCAGACCCTCACCAGGTTGGCATTCTGATTGGACTGTCTGTGTTTTTATAACGGCCCTGCTACCGACCAATTGCTTCGTCTGGCTTCCTACAAGGCTCTGTTCATACTACGCGACGGCAGCGAGGAGAGTGACTGGGACGACGGACGTAGTGTACGTAACTGCACCATAACGCCTACTTCTTGGCAGTCAGTCAATCAACCTACTCAGACCCTAATAAACAGTCATATTACCTGCATTATCAATCTGGCACTCAAAAGAAGTATAATAGCATGCCTTACTTTGATTTGGAGAGTGGCAGAAAAGAAATAGGTCTTTTCGAACACTAGTGCGCTATGGTGTAATTACGTACTTCATAGTCCGTTCGCCGCCCCAGTCGCTTTTGTCGCTCACGTCGCCGGCGCGATGTATGAACAGGCAAAAGCAGCGACGGGAGCGAGTGTTGCGCTGGCTGTTACGCACTGCATAGCACCCGCTCAACAACAGCGTCGCCGAAGTATAACATGGGCCATGAGCAGATTGGCGACGATCGCTCTAATCGATCTGTTTTGCCGTGCGACGAGTCGCTCTCGTCGCGAAGTATGAACGGGCCCTAAAGGGTGTGTGTCGATCTTTCTATTCACTACGTGATCGAAAGATGGTCTTGAATGTCTAAGGTTGAAGCGTCGTCTGACCACATTTCGACTTGATCTTTCCTTTCAGCAGGCTCTGGAGAAGATGATACCGCCTAAACGCCAGCCAATAAAGAAATGCAAAACGTCGTGTGAGCTCAACCAAAATGCCACTAGTAGAAATATCAGTTCGTTGCATATAAAATAGCCGATTTTGCTACCTCAATTTCTGATCAATTTTTAGTGGTTACGAATGCCCCCGTTTCAGGCAATGTATGTAGCTTTTGAAAGGGCAGAATCTCTGCTTTATTAGAAGTTATAGCGCCGAGTTTTTGACGTCATTGTTACAGTATGAATCAACGTGATATTCGGGGGCTCTTCTTATATGAATGGAAAAGTGGACACAACCCCGCGGCCACAGCTCGTAACATCAACGTTGCAGTTGGGGAGAACTTCGCTAGGGAACGCATGATTCGCCGCTGGTCCGAAAGGTGTCGACCTGGGGTCGGATTCATCGACGACTTACGTAACTTTAACAGAGAGTTCACAGCGGAAAAGTCAGATAGGCCCCGTTTATAATTCCGACGCCGAGCGACGCGACGGGATGTATAGTAAGCAGATTGATCGATCGCGTCGCCCGATCAATGTGGCCACAATGCGTGGCGCCGCGTCGCTCGGCGTCCAAGTATAAACGGGCCCTAAGGCGCCTTTTATACTCCCGCCGCGACGCGGCGCGTCAATTTGGGGAGCGGCGCGGCCAGTCGCGCCGCGCTCCGAATTGACGCGTCGCTGCGCGATTGCAGTTAGGAAGGGGAGCGTCAGCGACGCTCGGCCACGAGCTTCTGCGCATTACGCGCTCAACCTACGGTTGAAACTGGTGAGTGTGGTATTAAGTCGAATCCCCTGCAATGCAAACGACACTAAACCACTCCTTATTTTGCGATATGTGCGCGTCCTAAAGTAAAACTGCTGGAAGGTACTCATCGTCGATAACCACTCAAAATTCTTTCTCATATGGCCATTCTGTGGTCACTGTGTACTAAGCATATCTTTAGCATGGTATATGAAGCTTTGTGAATGTGTACAGATCTCCATTCTCTTCCTAGGTCACAGAAGGTACGGGCTAAGGTCATGGTCACCGATTTCGCTAAAACTCCCTAATCATCCAAACCTAGTAATCGCTTGTAACATCAAAAAACGATGTCAGATTCGTGATCAGCACCCTAAATACCCCCTCCTCCTTCCCAATAGGAGAAGTTTGGTGGAAAAGGTGAAATCTCTCACCCTACACCGAGTCAGCCGCGGCTGATCGCGCCGCGCCGCGCCCTTCCCCTCAGCGGCGCAATTCGCCGAATACCGTAACCCAAAATTCCGTCAAGTGTGGTGTTTTGCGGCGGCGGAGTATAGAAGCGATGCGGCGCCGCCTCGCGGCGCGAAAAATCGATAGCCATGCCGACCATCACGCCGCGCCGCGGGGCGGCGCAAGTATAAAAGGCGCCTAACGCGGCTTATCGCTCACAATATCGCTTGATAAGCCGCGATTTCAGGGATTTCGGCTGTATTTTTTTCTGTTAAATTGGTGTAAGCCGTTGATGAATCTGGCCCCTGGAGGCGAAAGTCTCGAAAGTGTAGACCGAGGTAGGCCGCCGTCACTCCTTAATGACGACCAACTCAAAGCCGTGGTGGAAGCGGATCCGCGTCGAACTGTATAAGAATCAGCATAGCATTTCGGCGTCGACGGCAGCACCATCAGGCCTCAGTTGAATGCGATCGGAAAAGTGAAGAAGGTGGATAAATGAGTCTCGCACCAACTGACCGCCGGGCAGATGCTGAAGCACCGCGACACCTGTGTTTCGCTGGGGCTGCGCAACCTAAGAGCCCGTTTATACTTCGACCCCGAGCGACGCGACGCCACACATTGTGGCCACATTGATGGGGCGACGCGATCGATCAATTCGGCTACTTTACATGGCGTCGCGTCTCTCGGCGTCGGAAGTATAAACGGGGCCTAAGAGAGCCTTTTTTGGACAGGATCATGACACGCGACAAAAAGCGGATCCTTCATGGCAATCGTCGTCGCTCTGCGCAATGACTGGACAAGAATGAGAGTCCCAAGAAGATTCCGAAACCAAGTCTACATCCGAAGAAGACCGTGGTGACTGTATGATGGACAATGGCTGGTATAGTCCATCACAATTCTTGAAGACTGGAGAGACTGTCACAGCGGAGAAGTGCTGTGTCGGAATTGAAGTGACGCACCAGAAGTTGATTAAAAAACAGCCAGCTTTGGTCGATCGAAAAGGCCCAATCCTACTGCAGAACAACGTGCGTCCGCACTTTTCAAAAATTGTAGTCCGGAAACTGGGATACGAACCTCTGCCACATCCAGCATATTCTCCAGATCTGTTCCCTACCGATTATCATCTTTTCAGCATTTAGACCGCCATGTGAAGGATAAAAAATTCAGCAACCAGGATGATGTCGAAAATGACTTCTTCTGCTTTATTAATTCTCGTAGTTCTGATTCTTATAAAGATGGAATGTTTAGGCTATTGTCGCGTCGGGTAAAGTGTACTAATTGTAAGGCCGGGGGCATACCTCCATCGCCGTGATGCCATCGCGGCGCTCAGTTCATGGCCATTCTGCCGCACGCGGTCGAATAGTCAAGGAAACTTCGCCGAAGCCGCCGCTACAGTGGCGGTCGGCATGCGCGATGGCTTCCCGCGCCCGTCGCGGGCCTAGCATACTTTTTCGCGCCGCGCGCGGTGTTTAGCGTTGGTCCTGGACGGATCGCCGTCGCGCTCCCTTGCAGGGCGATGAGCGATGCGACGAGCACTGAGAAGTTCAAATTCTTTCGCGTCGCTCTGCAAAACTCATCGCCGCGATTCCATCTCGGCGACGGGAAGTATGCACGAGGCCTAATGGTGTTTATTTCGATTGATAAAAATGTTTCCAAGCAAAGTTATGATCTGTTAAAGTTTTCAGCCATAATCGGCCATTTCATATGCAACGGCCTAATAGTTGAACGTGTGATACGTCAATGTCCAACACAATCTCCTTAGCTCGTTCCCCTTCGGTCGATTTGCAGAAACCGTTTTCGCATCCCCGGCGAAATCGCCGTAATTGAAAAGACGCGCTAATTGTGTTGACGCCGCCGCTATTCAGTGATGGAAATCCGCTGAGCTGATACGGTTTCGGATCGTCGTTCTTTCGACGGCTCTGCGTCCGAACAACGGGTCTAATCGGCTGGCCGAGAAGGACAGCTCACCTGTTTGGGCAGCGGAGCGTGTGCACGAGTTCGGTTCGATGCAAGCGCTCGGCGACAATCCACCGAAGTGTTTCTTTTCGAAATGGGTCAGCAGCCGTCGTGCTGCGCGACCAGTCCCCGTCGTTTTTTGCCGTCGACCGCGGAAATTCATGCGCATGCGCCTGACGATGGCGCTAGCCGGCCTTAAGCGGGTCATTATCAGCGCTACGTCGGCATCTGCTGCAGCGTATTCACTACGGCTTGTACAGTGGACTGTTGAGGTCGTTTAGTGCATGCGGTTATTCCCTGCTCACCAGGGAGTATCTTGGCGAGCGTCTAAGCCCTCGTTTATACTCAGATATTCGTTATCTAGGACCCGTACAACCAGTTGCTATTGTGGTGACAACCTGTTTCTATGTATGTACCTGTATATACAGATGTATATACATGTGTATACATAGTATATACCTAATTATATGCGTATGCACATATATATGCAGGTACGAGCTGGATATATGTAGATATACGGCTGCACAAGAATCCTGCAACACTCTAGCAACAGAAGCCGACCCTTAAGCCTAATGGTATACTTCCACAGGAGCGTCAACGGGGTGCAGGTAATCGCGCCGGGCTCCCTCACCTGACCAATTGGCGCAGCCCGCCACACCCACTGCAACAGGTTCTCCCCACAATAGCAACTGGTTGTGCGGGTCCTAGTGCTCGTTTGTCTGAGTAGTTGCGCCGCTGCGCGGCGTGGCACGATGGTCAGGATAGATATCGACCGGGCAGCGCGAAAAATCGATATCTATGACGAACGTAGTGCCGCGCCGCGTGGCGGCGCAAGTGTAAACTAGGGCTAAGTCTGTAGGTCTTCTGATATTGTCGTTGCAGCTGATTTATGGACGAAGTCCCTCTTGCCTTTTCTGATTCTATTCGCTCGTGTTGAGTGCGCCTAGAAAACCTTTGAGCCTGGATTTGCTCCTACCCAGAAGGCGTAGTTTATACTTGCGCTGCTGCGCGGCGCGGCGCGTCACCACGGCAGCCATGTATATCGATTTTTTGAGAAGCTGGCAGCCGCCTCAGTCCGGAATCGGGCATTTTCGCTGTTTTGCCTCAATCTGATATTTTTTGTACTGTACGTCTCACCAAACGTTCTTTCGCGTGTGGAAGCTTAACTTTTTATAGCCTTTTACGGCAGAAGGTCATGTTTTGCCATGTTGTAGAAGGCACAAGGTTTTTAGGTAGAACGCATCATATTGGCAGCGTCAAATTAGGTGTCGTGAGTGCAATTACGGACAAATTGCTTCGGAAGGAAAGGCACCCGTGGGTGTGTGCGATCCAGGCTACTCGCATAGAAACATAGATTTTGTCACTCAGAGAGAGTCCGCAGCCGGGTTCTACCGAACCAGGTTGGGGAAGGGACTCCAGGATGTGGTGCAAAAATGCCGCAATGCAGGAGATCCAAACTCCCAACCTCTCCCGTATGAAGCAACGCCACTATTCACTGCGCCACGACCCCTTGCCCGTAAACGCTAGTTTATACTTGTGCCGACACGCGTCGCGGCATCATGATTGTCGTAGATATCGATTTATCGCGCCGCGTGATCGATATCTATACAGACAATAATGCCGCGCTGCGCGGTCGATATCTATCCAGACCATAATGCCGCGCAGCGACGCTAGTATAAACTAGGGCTAACGCCATCGCGGGCGTACAAAAGACGCCGACGCGAGCCACCAAGCATCGGTAACACTCGCTAGAATCCTGCAGTTTTCTTCGATATTTCGTTTTCTGCTTTCAAGAATTTATTACTCACCCTTCCCAAAAAGGCTAACACAGTGTTTGATGGAACTTTATGCAATTTTCATTTTTGTAAGAAGAAGAATACTATATCACAATCATCATAAAGGATAAGGATAAAGGACGGCGTTACTCAATCCCTTCTGGGATGCGCCAGCGCATTCTACTTCTACGGGATGTCGTGGAGGCGACATGAATGCGTATTTGGCCATACAATGACTTGCGGTGGCCAGCCGATGAACAAGTCAGCGCTTTATCCTTCCCAGACGAGTCTGGTACCAATTCACCGACCCCAGAGGGATGGAAGGCTTGGTTGGCCTGGACGGGAAATCCGAACCAGGAACCTGGTATCGGGTGCACGCGACAGTCGCGCCTCCTCCGACTGCGCTACACGCGCCCGTCACAATCATCATACTATACAATAAAGCTAAGGCCTATGTTATATAGGGTGCCTCAAAAAATGTATACACCGTTTGAATGGTGATAACTTTGCTCAGGGTGAAGGTACTGAAGAAAAGCGCTCATATGAAAACATAAGAAAATAGAAATTAACTGACATATGAGCGGTATAGAGCGCGCCATGCACTCGCCTGTAATTTGAGTTTTACACTCGATTGATTGTGTTTCGCTTAAATACTTGCTGCAATTTTTCGAAAAAGTGACCGTATTGACTGATTTGTGCTTCTTTTAAACTTTAAAACTCCAAATCACACTATGGCTAACGAAAAATGCAGGGTATCCTAAAAATGCGGGTGGTATTTGAAACGCTCTAACATTGCTGCTAGTGAAGCATTTGAGGATGTTTGAGACTCATATAAAAACGCAGGGTATCGAGAATTCTGTGGCTTGCAAACAGTCAAGATTGCGCCATCCACCAGCTTGCAACGTTGTATTTCGGACTTGATTGATTGAGCATGAGTTGAATGCTTGTTACAGTCTTATTACTACCTAGGCAGATTAAACTGCGCTGTGCTTTTTTAAATTTAGAGCATATCACGTGAAAGACACGTCACATGCGAGTTTATTGATTGCGCAATTTAAATTTGAGAAGGATACCCATTTTCTAAGACAGATTCTCTGGACTGATGAAGCAACATTCAAGCCGAATGGAGAGGTTAGTCGGCATAATAGCAGCTACTGGGTGACGGAAGACGTTAAAAGAAGCACAGTACAGGTTAGTGTGGCCAAGTAGTAACAAGATTGTAACAAGCATTCAGCCCATGCACAATGAATCGAGTCTGAAATGCATGGTTTCAGGCGAGAGCATAGCGCAATCTTCACTGTTCACACGCCACAAAAATTTCGTTACCCTGAGCTTGCATACGAGTCTCAAGCATCTTCAAAAGATTCACTAGCAGCAGTGTTAGAACCTTTCAAACGGTACCTGCATTTTTGGGATACTCTGCTTTTTTCACTAGTCATGGTGTGTTTTTAAGTTGTAAACCTAAAAAAAACACGGATCGATCGGAGTGGCTACTTTGTGAAGAAATTATAACGAGTATTTAAACAAAACACAATCAATCGATTGTAAAATACAAAATTATGGGCGAGTGCATGGCGCACTTCATTTCAAGCTCTCTTTTGCGAGTAGTAGTATAGTATTCGGAGAATGTCAAGTCAGTTTCTTTATGCCTCAAACGGCTGGTATCGAGGTTGTAAGCTGTCACAACGATGTTTTGTTGCGGTCAAAACTTCTAGCCCCAGGTGGAACTCGAACCCGCACCTCCCTCTGACCGGGCGGGAATGCTCTACGTCATCACACCACCGGCGCCGTTTGATCGAACGCAACATCCACACCTCGTGGGACCGATCAGCACTCACCCGTTTGCGTTCGATCAAACGGCGCCGGTGGTGTAAAGGCGTAGTGCATTCCCGCCCAGTCAGAGGGAGGTGCGGGTTCGAGTCCCGTCTGGCGCTAAAAGTTCTGATCGCAACAAAACATCGTTTTGGCGGATGAATGTCATTTTTTCATGCTGTCGATGACAGAGCCATAGCATCGATAAAGTGTCCAATCCGACAATGGTCTGAAAAGTTTCCTAACTGGCTTGAAATTGTATATTATTTGTGCACTTCGTTTTTTGTTACTGTGCTCCAAGAAAGAAACACTCTTACCACGGTGTAACCTACGTCTGTGGCTACTGTCTCTTCTTCTCCTGAGCGTTTAGTCCCGCGTAGTTGCAGGGTCCGCTGTTCTTGTGATCTGTCGCCACCTCATCCTATCAAGGGCGTCATCTGCCGTGGCGCCGACTTCGGCGAGATCTCTCTTGATGACGTCCTTCCATCTTTTCCTTGGGGCTCCTTTCGGACGCTTTCCGGGTGCCTCGAAATCTAGGGCCAACCTTGTGGGGTGATCCCTGGTCTTCCGAGGACGTGTCCATACCACCTCAGGCGCTGCTCTCTCATCTTCAGCTGGATCGGGGCTGTCTTCATCACTGCCCTAACATCCTCGTTTCGCACTCTGTTCCGACGGGTCCATCCACATGCCCATCTGAGCATCCTCATTTCCGCAGCGTGCAGTTGCCGCTCCTGCGCCTTACCCAGGGCCCAGCACTCACTGCCGTAGAGGAGGGCAGGTCTTACAACTGTTCTATAGAGCTTGCCTTTGAGCGTCCTGGAGCATCTACGGTCGCAGAGGATCCCTGTGGACTCCCTCCACTTGAGCCAGGCTGCGTTTATCCGTCCCCTGACCGCCTGGTCCTCACTTCCTTCCTCGGATAGGTCACTTCCGAGGTAGCGGAATTCTTCCACCTTCTCGATCGTTTCCCCTTGGCAGTCTAGAATCGATCCAGCGCACTGCTCAGAGCTGATGAACTTCGTCTTCTTCACGTTCAGCCGTAGGCCGTTGTCTGCGAGGGCTCTCTGCCACAGCTGCACCTTCTCCTCCAGCTCCTCCTGGTTGTCGGGTACTAGGGCGATGTCGTCCGCGTAGAGGATCGTTCTGAGAGGGCCTTCCTCAAGGTGGTTCACTATAGAGTCAAGCGTCAGCAGGAAGAGGAACGGGCTCAGAGCCGACCCTTGGTGTACCCCCACTGTGATGTCCACTTTCCTTGTCAACCCGTGTGGAATTCGTATCGCCGCTTTCGAGCCCTCGTACAGTCCCTTATGACCGTGATCAGACGTTCCGGGACATCCCTCCCTCGAAGGGCATTCCAGATTACGGCCCGAGCTAGCCTGTCGTAGGCCTTCTCGAGGTCCAGGAATGCCAGGTAGCAGGGTTTTCGTTTCTCCCGATATTTCTCCATCACCTGACGAGCGATGAAGATGGCGTCTGTGGTGGACCTCTCAGTCATGAAGTCCCACTGCACCTGGGAAATGGGTACCATCTCCCTCAGCCTTGAGTCGACCAGTCGTTCGTAGATCTTCATCGTGTGTGAGATCAGTTTGATCCCTCGGTAGTTGGAGCATTCGTCTCCCTTCTGCTTGAAGATGGGGACTATGGTGCTGTTCCTCCAGTCATCCGGGATCTTATCTTCTATCGTGATTCTGTTGAGGAACTGCGAGGTCTGTAGCTATTGTATGTATAGTGAAAGCTAGTCGTGCTTCTATCCCTTTTGTTTTATTGTTTTAATTTTTAG
Organism: Heligmosomoides polygyrus polygyrus; assembly: GCA_947396885.1. Taxonomy (NCBI): domain Eukaryota; kingdom Metazoa; phylum Nematoda; class Chromadorea; order Rhabditida; family Heligmosomidae; genus Heligmosomoides; species Heligmosomoides polygyrus. Next base: position 5,670,586 of record OX377202.1, on the reverse strand, counting down.
TTTTTATAAAATTATTTCGCTTATTCAGGCTGCTGAACAAAAAATTGCAAAGAATACCTAATTTTCCTTCAACTAAAAGTTATTCTAACCACCTCGAAGAGTCTGTAATCTAGCGTGTAGGAAACTCGCTTGGAAGACGCTCACTCTGATTCCAGAAGCATCAAGTTTGTTTAGATGAGTGTTTAACTTTACGTGAAAATGTTGCAATTTTCATTGTTTTCCTATTAAATTGGTTGAAAAGTGCCAGCTTAAACTAAGATGGAAAAAAGACTTGAATTTCAACTCCTTTATTGGGTCAGCCGAGCTCTATCCGTGTCTCCACATCGATCTCTTCGCAACTACTAACTTTCTCCGCCGATGTTGAGCTGTAAATTTTTATGACGACATCACCTCGTCCTTGTCGGAGACTACAATATTTTATTGACTGTCATTGTTGTAGTACTCTCTTTAATGTCATAACCACCTTTATTTGAGTAACGTCTTATGTAGTTTTTTGTCTAGCTGAAACATGAAATGGAAAGGGAGAATACTGCATAGATCTATGTTATGTATATGTTGGTTATATTTAAATGTTGATTTATACATACCTGTAGACAATCACCTATATCACCTGTATCACCTGTCGTCCGTTGGTCATCGACTTGCTCGAGCGGGCGCCAGCAGCGTCTCCATTCGTCCGTGTCGCTTGCCAGAGTGCTCCAATGGATCCTCCTCGCTCGAGGGACACGAAGAGCGTCATATCGTTCGTTCAGGGCTTTCACGAAGAAGTCCGATCAAGGCGTTGGTGGGAGTCCTGGTGTTCTCTCGCCATACCGCGGAATCCAATCTGTGACGGCTCTCGTCCAGCGGGTGTCTGCGAATCGCATTACGTGGCCGGCCCACCTAATTTTCGACGACTTGGCCCATGCGACAGCGTCTGATCTTCGAACGTCGACGAAGCTCGGAACTCCAAAGGTCTTCTCTGACTTACGTGAGTCGTGTCACTCCGGGCGGCAGGAAGAGCAGTGGAGTCGAATAGGTGGGCACGGAGTCGGACGTTCTTCGTCTTCTTCGCGACTTCTTCGACGCTCTTGAAAGCTCCCAAGCCGCTCGTAGACAATACAACAGCTATAATAGTGAAGAACGAGCATATCCCCACCTTGTTGTGTCATGTAAGCAGCATTTACACTATCAATCAAATGAAAATCGCGTTGTCCTGGACGAGTGCATGGCGTAATCTCTTCTCTTAACACTAAAAACTTTGGGCTTTCTGTTCTTTAAAACAGGCTATAAAGCATTATTTTTCCACGAAAAAGCAGAAGTTCATAAAATTTCAAAGTGTTCACTTATTGGGTAAGTGAATTAAAGAAATCATACTGAAATTTTCCTCGAACAAAAAACTGTAGACAATGCAACAAGTACAATTGTTAAGAACACACATACCTCGTTGTACCATGTAAACAGCATTTACCCTATCAATCAAATAAAAACCGCGACGAGCTTTTTGAGTGCATCTTATCTTCGCAATCTTATCTTTTAACCATATGGCGGTTAAAAGATAAGATTGCGCCATGCACTCAAAACACCATATGGTTGCTGCGTTGCTACGCTTTAAAACAAAATTTAATTTGTTATTTTTTCTCTAAAAGTAAAAAATTCTATAAAATTATTACACCCATTCGGGGAGGTAGAGTAAAAAAATCAAAAAAGTTATTCTAAGTTTTCCTTGAACAATTTTTTTCTGACCGTCTTATTGAGTCTGTAGTTCAACCTGTATGAAGGTTTTTCAATGCGGAAGAGTTTTCTTTGATTTCAAAAGTCTTAAGCACCGTTTATACTTCGACGGCGAGCGACGCGTATTGATTGAGTGGCGCGATCGAGTCGCTCGGCGTCGGAAGTATGAACGGGGCCTTAGTCCTAATTTATACTTGCGCCGCTGGGCGGCGTGGCACCATGACCGCTATAGATATCGATTTTTCGCGCCGCCCGGTCGATATCTATTTCGACCATCGTGCCGCGCCGCCCAGCGGCGCGGGTATAAACTAGGGCTTAGGCGAGCTTAGAATAACAATTGGACGTGAAAAGTGTCCAATTTGGTTTGAAAAGTGTCCAATTCGACCTGAAAAAGGTATAGTAAGTTTTGGCACTCATCCTTGGTTGGAAGCAATATATTCTGAGCTGTAGTGGAATTTGTTTTGACTGATACATCAACTATGGTGGCCTTCGTGCTCCTGGGAAAAAATGAGCTGCTGGGCCACTTTGGCACGTGGCAGGGTCGAATGGTGATGTTACTGGTGCTCGTTCATGTAACGTGCAGATCTATGGGACGCCAATCCTTTAAATATAGGAAGAATCTGATCCGACTACGGGAACGCTTTTAAAGCCCTAACTCGGTCTCCAGCTCGTGGTCGTTGTCGAGCCGTAAATCATTTCATTCCAGCTGAATGTACAAGGTCAAGCAGCTTTTTTCTCCGATTAAATGACCACATAACGATGCCGATTCCCTGCTTTGACTCCTCTTTTTCCTAGATAGCTTCTTGCAGCTCATTAGAAACGATGACGTTAATAAATCAAAGAGGAACTAAGCAATAAAGGCTCGCAAGACCGCATCCTTTAGATCTGCTGAAGCCGTTAAAGGACACATTATGTCTGTCGAAGGCTCCAGAAGTGCCTAAGGCCGACGTAGGCTAGCAGTGTCGTCTAGCCCATCGTCGTGCTCATGTTGTTCGCTCCACTTTCCGTAGTTCTCATGCGTAGGCAGCTGTTTCTTCCACATAAAGAGCTAGCGTCTCTTCTTCTGTCCATCTCTCCGTCCGTGCGTCTGTCCGTCTGTCCGACCAATTCTAACGGCCTGTGGCGGGGCTTCATAAAACGGTCAACATTGTCGTTTCCGATGTCTGGTAAGCATAACCGCATGAGGTGTACAGGGCAGAAGGTGCACAGTATCGATCAGACAGCCATTATCGATCGATTTTATCGATTTTTGTTATCGTTAGACCTTTTGTACTGTAAATCAATCAGTATCCGTTTAAGGTGTAAAAATATGTTGGCGGATGGATAGGCTTCATAGCATCTAAACAACACAGAATGAGGCTGATTACGTACCGGTTAGAGATAATTTTTAATTTAGTCGAAGCTAAAAGGTAAAGGGTAAGTACCTGGTAGTGCGAAATTATAGTTAGAACTTGACATAATAGAGTGAACAATCCTATGCTTCACAGAGGCTTACAACAAACATAAGAGAAGTAGGAAAGCATAGATTTACAAAGCCGTAATTTCCTCCTTCTTGTCTAAGCTTTTTTTTTGTTAAAAAATTGCAATGAGTCCACATTGAAATTCAGATTCGACTACGATTTTATGAACGATAACGACTTCTTTCGTCACATAACCGTCATAATCGACGCAGTGTCGTTAATTTCACAATCTCTCTGGTGCTTAGACGAATAGAGAAGGAATGGGTTGTTCTACATTTCAACCAGGAATAGCGTTCTTACGACAGAGTGGCAGATTTTCGAACCTGGAGGGAGGAACAACTGCTGGTTACCAGTCTAGTTGGTATCGTTTATTTCCACAAAAAAAAATCAAATTAAAATTTTCACCTATTAAGAAGGAATTCAAGCAAAAGGATAAAAAGGATGAAGGAAGACGTCAACCAATTCCTCGCTGGGATGCGCTACGCACTCGTGAACACCTGTTTTTGTTGTTTAATGACTTGCAGATTCGCGTGTAGCGCAGTCGGAGGAGGCGCGACTGTCGCGTGCACCCGATACCAGGTTGCTGGTTCGGATTTCCCGCCCAGGCCAACCAAGCCTTCCATCCCTCCGGGGTCGGTGAATTGGTACCAGACTTGTCTGGGAAGGATAAGGCACTGAATTGTACATCGGCTGGCCACCGCAAGTCATTGTATGGCCAAATACGCATTCATGTCGCCTCCACGACATCCCGTAGAAGTAGAATGCGATGGCGCATCCCAAATGGGAATGAGTAACGCCGTCCTTTATCCTTATCCCTTATCCTAATGACTTGCGATGGTCGAGTCATAGTTTATTCCTTTTTGGACATGCCTTGTATCAATTCGACTTCCTAAAATGGATGGAAAGCTTGGTTGGCTAGGGCGAGAACTCCGAACCAAGAATCCTGAGTCGGAGTCCATGTGCCAGTCGGCGCATCCTCCGACTGCGCTACAGCCGCCCAACAGCATATTCATATTTGAACAGCATATTCACTGATTCAATCAGTAGCATTTTACTATCCATTAACAGAAAAGGTTTGGAATAAAGGAAGGAAGGCAGGTCTATATCCACATCGTTTAAGGACGTTTGGCACTCCTTGTTTGCTAAAAATTAGACATTTGCATAAAAGATGATACCCTCTTGCACTAATATCGGGAGTACTTATTTATTTATTTATTTATTCACTTACATTCTTTTGTTATAAGGTTATTTATTTGTATTTATTTTTTATCTATTATTGCATTTGTTATTTGTTTTTATTTTATTTATCTATTACAAGTGCTACGACACGCCTAACTGCGTGTCTCGCACTTGCCCGCTTCGTGGGGTCATAGGTTTAAGCTTTATTCTCAGAAAATACTTTCACACAAGAAGTACATGAGCAGGAGGAGGCTGCGCTTCCTCTGATGCAACAATATCCCATGTTGAACGGCAAACGTTGCCCGCGAGAGGTACGCAGAGGCGTACCTGGCGAGGGTAACGTTTTCCGTTCAACATGGGATAATGCAGAGTTCTGCATGCGGCCGGTCGCCGTACGACGACGATGTGACCTCTGCTTCCTTTCTTTTCGATCTTCTGACTCCAGACGGTTGTGGTGCGACGAAGGTAACCCGTATTCTGGATTCAGGGACTCAGAAACGCGCGCAGACGCCGTTGTGTCAAGCAGGAGGAGCTGCGCTTCCTCTGCTGCAGCAGCATCTCATGTTCAATTCTGAAAGCGATCCCTCATCGTAGGACGACGGTGTCTCCTCTTCTAACTCCAGACAGTTGTGGTGCGACGAAGGGAACCCGTATTCTGGATTCAGGGACTCAGAAACGGTCATCGTACGACGACGGTGTAACCTCTGCTTCCTTTCTTGTTGATTCTTCTGACTCCAGACGGTTATTGTGCGACGAAGGTGTCCGTCTTCTGGATCCAGGCGCTCAGAAACGCGAGCAGACGCCGTTGTGTCAAGCAGGAGGAGCTGCGCTTCCTCCGATGCAGCAGCATCTCATGTTGAATTCTGAAAGCGATCCCTCGTCGTAGGACGACCGTGTCTTCTCTTCTGACTCCAGACGGTTGTGGTGCGACGATAGGAACCCGTCTTCTGGATTCAGGCACTCAGAAACGCGCGCAGACGCCGTTGTGTCAAGCAGGAGGAGCTGCGCTTCCTCTGCTGCAACAATATCCCATGTTGAACGGCAAGTGTTGCCCGCGCGATGTACGCGGAGGCTTTGCTCGCAAGGGGTTCCGTGAGATTGCGCGTGGTTCCACGAGGCGTGTCTCAGCCAGGTTTCCAACCTGAGTGAGATACGCCTCATCATCTACAGGGCAGGGGGCTAACTCAATTATATAGTGGTAGATTGTTTATTTATTATTATAATAACAGGATTAGAAGTGCACTTACGATATAAATAACGTGGCTTGAATAAAAAGGTAAAATCTTCTTCCATCATAAAATTAAAAGACCGACTCGCGGTTTAATGTTATTTTACTGGACTCATGGGTTCACTGCAAAGCCAAAAAAATCGTCTAAGAAAGAAAAAAGAACAGTTAAAGGCAACAGTAGAATGGACATTCAATTACATTACAATTGGAAACCTTTCCACTTTAGTAATTGGCATTTTTTTCTCCCTGTTTTTGAACGAAAGTCTGAACGAACTACTACGGATTTGGAATCAGATGGGGTTCGACGAGGGACAAAGACGTCTGACTTGTGTGGTATCCGAACCGAGAAATCTTGATTCGGCGCTTGTGACTGTGGGCGCCTCCTCCGACTGCGCTACCGTTGGAATAGAATAGGCAGGTTTGAATAGGCCAGAAGCTGGTTGCTCAAGGTTCCTTCTGTGACCGAGTTTCTGAAGCTAATTACCCCTGTCGATTCAGTGTGCTCTCCATTTGAGCATGAGGGTGGTAGAGTCTGTGATCGAATGTTCGACTAGGGCTTCCTTTCTGATCACACGCAGTTCACGGTCTGCCCGAGGCATATCTTCGAGCATTATCGAAGTCTCTAGAACCATAGCATTCAATTACAGAGCAGCTGTTAAGAGAAAGGAACGCCGTTCTGCTTTATGATCAACTTCTGAAAAAGTGCCTAGGGCTCCTCTTGGCGCTCCTCACTTTTGTGGGTCGTGTCGTGTTCGTCGATGTTCTTCACGGATGGCTGACGCTTTTGCGACGCTACATCAGCCTTGTCAAAAACCTCATGAATCCGCATCTGAGCAGCCCCACGAAGCAAGTAGGACACTGGCCTACTTGCAGCCTGAGGTCCCTCACAAAAAGGCATGGCGCTTTTTTTTCAGGGGATTCGCGATGATTCGTGTGATTTCGACTTAGTCATGCGTGAGAGCCGCGACTGACCAGTGTCGCTGCTCTATCTAAATGTTCGAAAGGTTATTTGGCTGCTAACCGGCAGTAGTTTGTAATAGTATTTTGACCGACGGTGGTCAGAACTGGCTCTTTCCGCCTTCGCTTCGAGATCGGTACCCTATTTGTCCTCGATGCTTGCCGCCTAATGTCTAATTTATGAGTAAAATTTCCATTGATACTGCTGGGATGCGCCACGCATACTTCTTCTATGGGATATCTTTGAGGCAACTTAAATGCGTATTTCGCCTATAAAATGACTCGTGGTAGCGGACCGATGGGCATTTCGATGTCTTGTCCTTCCTAGACGAGCATGGCACCACTTCGCCGATTCCAGAGGGATGCTAGGTTGGAGTCTGGGCAGGACCCGAGATAAGGACCCTTGATTCATGGCGATAGCTGACGCATCTTCCAGGTGAGCCACAACGCGCACAGGAACTGTTGTTACCAGGGGTACATGTCGCGAAGGTGAGCAGCATTGGAAGCTCGGGGCGCGCCATACAATCATAACCAATCAGACCACCGACCAAGCGCATTTCAATCAATCAGGATACCGATCGTACACACTATACACTACACTATCTATCCCAACTGCTCTTCGTGGTCGTGATGGATGCAATCTCACGAGATCTCCAAATGGCGGCACCTTGGACGCTGCTGTATGCTGACGACGTCATGCTTGCATGTGAAGACAAAACCGAACTCGAGCGACAGGCACAGGCGTGGTGCGATCGTTTGGCATTGTTCGGTCTCAAGCTAAACGTCAAAAAGACGGAATACTTGACGACGGATGTGAATGAGCACGGATCTATTAAGATCGATGGTACTGAGCTCTCACGAGTGACATCTTTCAAGTATCTTGGGTCAACAGTCATGTCCGATGGCAGCTTAAAGATGGAGGTGAATGCGCGTGTGAGTGCAGCCTGGTTCAAATGGCGCTCGCTGACTGGGGTGCTTTGCGACAGGACAATACCTGAGCACCTCAAATCGAAGGTTTATAGAACAGTAGTCCGCCCAGTAGCGACGTACGGTGCTGAGTGCTGGCCCGTGACGAAGGAAGTTGAAAGCCGCCTCAGTGTAATGGAGACGAAGATGCTGCGGTGGACGGCTGGAGTTACGCGTTTGGACCGCGTTCGTAACGACACCATACGACAGAGGTTCGGTGTCGCCCCGATATCCGAGAAGCTGCGCGAAGCTCGTCTTCGATGGTACGGCCACGTCCTTCGCGCTAACGACGACACCGTGTGTAAGATTGGCCTGAATCTTGTGGTCCCTGGAAAGCGGCCCAGAGGACGCCCAAAGCAACGTTGGCTAGATACGTTGCGCTTGGACTTAGAGATGGCTGGTGTGCACCCTGATCAAGCATTTGATCGGGAGAATTGGCGTCACCACACCAGAAGAGCGGACCCCGCCACCAAGCGGGACAGACGCCAATGAAAATGATGATGATGATGATGATGATGAGGATACCGATCGTACACACCGTCTCTCAATGGCACGCCCACTCGATATGGTCTGACTGACTGGGTATTCCCACCTCATAATGCTACCCATCTTCGCGACATGTACCGAAGCAGGTCGAGTTATAATTTCACAGTCTCTTCAAATCTTTAAGAGCAAATTCAGTCCAGCATCAGGCGCTCGTCTATAAATATCTCCAGACATCTCCTGTGTAGGCGCGTAGAGCGCAGTCGGAGGAGGCGCCGGTTGTCGCCTGCACCCGATACCAGGTTCCTGGTTCGGATTCCCCGCCCAGGCCAACCAAGCCTTTCATCCCTCCGGGGTCGGTGAATTGGTAACAGACTTGTCTGGGAAGGATAAAGCACTGACATCAACTGTCCATCGGCTGGCCACCGCAAGTCATTGTATGGCAAATACGCATTCAACTCGCCTCCACGACATCCCGTAGAAGTAGAATGCGTGGCGCATCCCAAAGGGGATTGAATAACGCCGTCCTTTATCTCCTGTGTAAAACAGCCTTACGAGGAAACTTTCAATAAGTATTTATGGATATGACTACATTAGCACTCCGTTGTCCTTACGGAATGAAATTTTAAAAATGTTTTTTTAAATAAAAAATAGATTAGAACTTCAATTTGAACCTTCTTACATGCCGTCAAATGCAAATTGATTTAGGTTTGGTTCGGATTTCCCACTCTGGCCAAAAAAATCCGTCTGCCATTGGGGAATTGGGCGGATGATATCCAGTTGAAGCAGAATGCATGGTGCATCCTGAAAAAGAATTGACTGACGTAGACCTCTGTCTTTCTATTTTCCTTTCTTCACTTGTCGAACTGGCGCTGATCTTCTGTAGTCGTCTATCTTCTGAAGAAGATGAAGATATTCTGAAGAAAGAAATACAATTAATCGAGCTTGAGCTTGTAGAAAAGGCTTGTCGACCAGCATCTTCGGGGTCTTAGGAGTTTATCTCTCCTATACTTCACTATGTTGTTCACCATTTTATTTTGTTTATTTACAGTTATTCATGTCTTTGCTAGGCTATTTTATTAGTTGTTTACTTTGCTTCATGGAATTCTATATATAAAAATAAAGGATGAAGAGCGGCGTTAATCAATTCCCTTTTGGGATGCGCCATGCACTCTACTTCAACGCGATATCATAGACATAATTTAATTTTGGGCTACAGGATGACCTGCGGTGGCCAGAAAATGGACACGTCAGTGGATTATTCTTCCCAGACAAGTCCGTTACCAAGTCATCGACCCTGAAGGGATGGAAGGCTCAGTAGGTTTAGCCAGGAAACCCGAACCAGGAACCTGGAGTCGAGTGCACGCAACAGCCGGTCCCTATTCGAACTGCGCTACCACGCGTCTTTGACTTTGTTAAGTTCCATGAAAATCAAAAAAAAATAAAACCAAATTAATAAAAATGATCATAGGAGTATCCGCCTTTTCATAGAACATACTCTACTTTTTCTGCATTACTGTGGAAATAATAATGTTAAAGTATAAAGGACGGCGTTACTCTATTCCTGCTGGCTTGCGCCACGCATTCTACTTCTACGGGATGCCATAGAGGCGATTTGAATGCGTATTTGGCCATACAATGACTTGCGTTGGCCAGCCGATGAACAATCTCCGCTTTATCCTACCCAGATAAGTCTGGTACCAATTCACTAAACTCGGAGGGATGGAAGGCTTTGTTGGCCTGGGCGGGAAATCCGAACCAAGAGCCAGGTATCGGGTGCACGCGACAGTCGGCACCTTCCCAACTGCTCTACACGCCCCCATAACAACATTACAGTTTCATAAATTTGCCTAAGCCTTCAGAAGAAAAACGTTAGAAGGACGTTTCGCTGCGAACAGAACTTTTGCACGAGGCGGGACTCGAACCCTCATCCTCTGCTTTCCGGACAGGATGCTAGCCTGTCGGGCTCGGTCTCGATGTGAAGTTCCTCAGACGACATTCTCTGCTCGAAATTGGTGCTGAAGTCGCCGACGATCGCTTTGTAGAAGGTGCGGCGCCTTTCCATGCAAAACTTCTCCAGGTCCACGTAGAAGCCGAACTGGTGAACAGGTGGAAAGGGAATGAAAGTCTCCGTTAATCAGTCTATTTGTGGATGAGCCACGAATTATAATTCTTCAGGAGTTTCTCTGCAGCCAATTGGAATCCGTACTCGTCCTGTATAATCGCTTGCGATGACCAGCTGGTAGTGTCACACGGTCCACCTAATCTTCGACAACCTTCTGCGACAAAATTCTCATAGCTTCTTTGGAATACGCCACGCATTCTGCTTTTATGGAATGTCGTAGAGGCAATCTGAATGCGTACTTCCGCACATGTCTGGTATCAAATCATTGACTCCGATGACATGAAAGGTAGGATTGGGGGGGAGGAGGAGGGGACGAGCGTTCTACCCCCCCCCCCCCCCCCTCCCCTCGTCCCCCTGGCCCACTCACCCCCAACCCTCTCGAGTAAATCCTGGGCTTGCTCGAGAGTCCAGTGGCTGCCTCACCAGATAGTGGAGACGCAGACTATTGCCACGCCTCTGTTTAAAGGGCGGGGGTAGAACGCCACTCCGCCCAGGATTGGCCTAGGCGGGACCTGCTGAACCATGAGTGGATTGGATCCGGTGCCCTCGCTGAGTGCACTACATTCCCAAACTAACAGGCAATGAATCACTCCTCTTTTTCTTGGTGGGGTTTGGTTCGGCTGGAGCCAACAATGTCTCCGCTCGTTCGTGTCGTGTGTCAAAGTGACCCAGCGCGTGTTCGCCGTTTTAGCAATACGAAAAGCGTCAAACCTTTCGTTATGGGCTAATTCTATTAAGCGACCAGCGCCTTCTACCTTCCTCTTCCACTTCGTTCTTCCTGACGTCGTTGTTACCGCTGAGGGTTTGTTTCCGAGGACGAGTTCTATCAGCCGCCCGTCCAGCACATAGCGGCTACCGGACAAGGCGACGAAGTCGTGGTCAGTGATCGGCGACACTGCCTCTCGTCCCGGATATGGACTGGGGATCAGTCAGTCAGTCAGTGTTCGCGCCGCTTCACCACGCCCTATCAGGGTCGCCCTGATCCCCAGCGACACGCAGCCCACCATCACCATCAGCATCAGCACCGGACACACTTTTCATCGGCCCTTTCTCTCTCTCTCACTCCCGCTCCTTCGCGGCGACCCAAAAAATTAGGCGCATTCTCACTTTCACCGCGGCTGGTTCGTCGCCTTATCAGCCAAAAGCACCTCGCTGGGAGCGTCACCGCCCCCGAGGGTTCTTCTGTTCTTCTGGAGCTGGAGCTGTTCAGTGACAGTTCCCCTGAAGCTCTCTTCCGCTATTCCACTTACTTCCGCGCGGCTGCACCGTTCCGCCCTGCGGAGCGAGTTTTGATGGTTATCCCGACGACGGCGCCGTAATGAAGATGTCGCCTTCAGCTGGCCGGCGGCCCGTCGTTCTTCACAGAGTTCCGCTAGTTTACGGGCATTGTGTTAACGAGCCGGCGACTTTTCTAGGTTAACGGGATCATTAGTCTCACGCCCCTCGCCGTCGTCGTCATCGTCGTCGTCTCTAAGGCAGTCTTTTGTCGCCGTGAACCTCCCTCAGCCGTCAATGACCACACCCTTTCATTCCTTACTTCTTTTTGCGACACATAGTGATTGTGTCATGTCACTGGATTCGAGAATGGGATGACGTTGATCTCGTGAACTCTTGAATCTCTCTTCAAGAGATAACGGCACCAACTCCCCTCATCCCCTAGTGGTCGAGGAAAAGGTTTTGACAGGGAATTTCTTTCTTATTTCAAAAAGCAGGCGTGGTAGAGCAGTCGGAAATGGCGCCGGCTGTACTTGATAGTTGATGGTTCGGATTTCCCGCCCAGGCCAGCAAAGCCTTCATTAGCCGAGGTCGGCTAGTAGCCGGCTGAAGACTTTTCTGGGCAAGACTGTCTCTGACTGGCGATCATTCGTCCAGCGACTGGCCACTGCAAGTCATTGTATAGGTCAAATACGCGTTCAAACTGATTCTTGCTATCCCGTAGAAGTAGAATGCGTGGCGCATCAACGACTGATTAACGACTGCTGACCTTTATTCCTTCTGTCATTTAGTTATTTATTTGTTCAAGGTGAGGTTTCTTGGGGTGCCATATTAAGACAAGAGCTCCATGTCGCTAACGAGGACAGCACTGGGAGGCGGGAATGGTCCAGCCAATCATAACACTTACCGTACACTACCCAGCCAAACAGGATGCTGACCAGCATCGACCTTTATTCTTTCTCCAATGCCATGAAGTTGGGCTATGTCCTTATAGTTGCACTCTAGTGCCGTCTATGGTTCAGGAGTGACAGCACTGGGCTTGTCGGATCGATCCTAGTCGGGGGGGGGGGACAACTTTAAGCTCATTTCCCTCCATTATTTCAGGGCATATAACCACATTGTTTGAAATTGAATGAAAGCCCCAGTAACATTAGCAGCTTCTGATGCTCTCGGAACTAGAGAGGAAAACCAGTATACAACCCTCCGATTAGGATAGATCCTGTTTCTCATTCAAGACATTTCCCAGATTGTCGCGGATTTGCGTTCGGCCGCACAGGGCTGTTGGTGTAATGGACTAGCCTAGTGCCCGGAAAGTAGAAGGTGCGGGTACGAGTCATGCCCAGCGCAGAAATTTTCGGTGATCTGCTGATTTATTTACTTATTTATTCATTATTATGATTGACAGGCTCATGTCTTTCCCTCAATGCTGTCCACTTTCGCGACATGGACCAAATATGTTTATTACGTGTGGGGCTTTCCAAGCGGGTCACGCTACGAAAACCCGACACATAATAAATGGGTAACAAACTAAATACCTTAATAAATAAACAAATAAATAAATAAATAAATAAATAAGAACCTCCAAAAGCTGAGGATAAAGAATAAAAGACGGCGTTAATCAATCCCTCCTAGGATGCACCACGCATTTTACTTCTGCGGGATGTTGTGGAGGCAATCTGAATGAGTATTTGGCCTATACAACGACTTACAGCGGTCAGCCCGTGAACAAGTAAGCGCTTTATCCTTCCCAGACGAGTCTGATACCAATTCACCGACCCCGGAGGGGTGGAAGGCTTGGTTGGCCTGGGCGGGAAATCCGAACCAGGAACCTGGTATCGGGGGCACGCGACAGCAGGCAGGCACCTTCTCCTACTGCGCTATCAAATAACTAACTGAATAACTAAATAAATAAGCAACCTCAAGGAATTTACAGAGAAAGATGAAAACCCGCTTGGCGCTTTTCCTCAACACAATAGAAACGTCGACAAAGGCATCGCGAAATACAGTGGCATCCAAAAGTTTGTGAACGCTCGCAGTCTTCGCCAGAACTCGCTTCAAACCAGCTGTAAAAATGTGAAATTTGGAAGTGTTGCGACAAATAACAAATATTCTCGCATCATCACTGGGGATCTATATCGGTCCTTTCCACATTTCAAGCATAAAAACGGAAAAAAACGTGAAATCTGCCACATGTAGGTTATAGCACTTCAGCAGCCTTCTTTATTACTAAAGTCAGACAAGTTATACACAGAAACAATGTAGCTTTGCTAGTAGCGAGTTTGAAAACCTTTTGCTTTAATTACAGCTTCACGTCCCCTTCGCAAGGACTCTAGAAGTTTGTTGATCACGTCGGGTCCAATATCTTCCCATTTCTGCGTTGATTGTTCAAACTTTTCGGTTTTGTTGGGAGACCTGCTCAACTTCTAGCAAGGTGTTTCCAAAGGTGTCCTATTGGATTCACATCTGGTGACTGAGCAGGCCACGACAAAAGATGGATTCCGATTTCATTGAACCACTCATCCACCGTCTTTGAAACATGCTTCAGGTAGTTGTCCGGTTAGAAAGTCACGGCGTTTGGAAGCAGAACATTGTTCAAAACCTCGTGGTAGCGTTTGGAGTCCATAACTCCTTGGATGTTGTAAATAGGGCCTGTTTCGTGTGCACTGAAGTATCCCTAAACCATAACACTTCCTCCGCCACGTTCAGTAGTTGACAGCTGATACATTCCGTCGTAGCTCGTGCCTTTTAGACATCTAACACATCAAATCCAAATAGGTTGAACTTGCTGTAGTCGCTGAAAAGCACATACTTTTTTCCAATCGTCTATCGTCGAGCTCAAATGCTCCTCGGCAAACCGGAGTCTAGCTTTCCTATTCTCCTCGCTTATGAATGCTTTCTTAACGGGACATCTTCCATAGAGTTCAGAAGATCTCAGTCGATGTTTTGCCTTGCTCACGCTCACATCTAAGCCGTGGTGAGTGGCTACAGACTCCTTTATATGGACGGCGGTCAGCGACGGCTTGCGCCTCTGCATCCTCTGCATGACATAATCGTCTCTAGAAGTCGTAATCTGTGGCCTGCCTGCTTAGGAGCGTCTTGGACCGCTACTCCGGACAGCTTTATTTTCTTGACTATAGCAGCAGCTGTCGAAATTCCACATCCGAAAAGCAGTCCTGCCTGTCGATAAGGGACTTCCTTCCGGACGAGTCGAAAAATGGCATCTCGTACTTCAGGAGAGATATTCTCTCTCCTCGGCATAAGAGAGTGAGTATACTAAAGACCACACTATGTCAGAACGCTACTATACTGGCTCCATCCTACTATATATAATCTGCTAATGTCACGTGCCCGTCACGGGGAGGGGGGACTGAAGCCAAATGATGCCTACTTCAGTGCGGCGTATGGCAGCCGGGCTTTCTTTGAGCTTAACCGGGCGATTGCTGGCGAACTATATCCTTGGCGGCTGATCGTCCAAGTTTACGAGATATTCAACCGGCAACGTGTCATGGTATGAATGGGGATCGAGTGCAGAGCGTAGGGATTCAGAAGACGTGCTGAAGACGTCGTCCAACTTGCGTAGGGATTCCGAGTACGGGCGACCAATAGGAGAGGGCCAACAAAGGGAGACCATTAGAGGGGGGGGGGGGAAGCGTGAGTAAGAGGGGGAGACCAGCATTTTCCCTCAACATCGTTCATGTTTGGATTTCTGAAGACGGCAGAAGTCGTGGCACGTGTGTCAGAGAGCAGAAGGAGTGTCATAGACGTCGTGGCAACGTAGTGACACGTGAATCGGTACTCAGTGTCACATGTGCGTGCTTGACTCTCACTCCATTTCTTTGCCAGCACACAGGAAAGGAAGTATTTTTTTTTGGGGGGGGGGGGGGGGAGGGGTAGAGAGAGTTACCACGGGATGCGGAGGAGTATTATTGCCGTCGGGCAGTAAGCGGTGTCGACCAACACCGATTAATTTTCGATATGATTTTGCTGATTAAGCACCGGATTGGCACTTTCATTACCTGTTTCTCGACACGTAGAGAACGAGCGCTTCGGAGAATAAATCGCGTGCATGTGATGGAGGAGGATGGGCTTCATATGCGCAGTGAAAATTCTGCCCTACCATATCCCACAGCACTAATCTATATAGTAAAACCAGTTATTTTACTGTAAGAAGGCCTAAAGAAGAAAGGAGGAAGATTGGGATTGTTCTATTCTCGGGGTTTGGAGGCGAAGCCCCAACCAGACGTTTGGCGGCCGCTAGACCGCTGAACGTCTGGTAAGAAGATATATTAACAAATACACACGACGCTTTAGCAGCTCACTTATGACCGTTGCGCATGACTGACCTTGCACTTGCAAAAAAATCGATAATAACGAACGTATATTAAAGGGTTGTTATTGAGATCTAATTTGCTACCAAATATTCAAATTTCACTCTGTTTGGACTTTTTTAAAGCGAGTTGTGACGAAAAATGCAAGCGTTCACAAACTTTTGGACGCCACTGTAGTTCATAGGTGCATCCTGCTGGTTAACCTCAGTGCTCGTTTCAGCGCTACTCTCGTCAGAAGATCCTGCCTGCACTCTGAAGTAGGTCAGCCCCAAATAGAGAGACCCTTTGATGTCTTCGCGATGCGGAAACGCCGACGAGCGGGAGCGGGGACCGCCGTCTGCAGAGCTACTTAACGTTATGCGGCGCGGTACCGGCGCTACTGGTTCGTCGCTAATTAAACAAGTCTCCCTCTCTGGGTCAGGTTCTTTTCTCCGATCAGTAATTGAGAGTCATCCCGCAAGACGCAGCCTACCAGTCTACCGTGCTTTCTTCTGTTCTTTTTTTCAGTGAAAGTTATATTTATTTATTTGTAGCACGTTGGGCGCGTGTAGCGCAGTCGGAGGGGGAGGTACTGGCTGTCGCGTGCCCCCGATTCCAGGTTCTTGGTTCGGATTCCCGCCCAGGCCAACCAAGCCTTCCTTCCCTCCGGGGTCGGCAAATTGGTATCAGACTTGTCTGGGAAGGATAATGCGCTGACTTGTTCATCGGCTGGCCACTGAAAGTCATTATATGGCCAAATACGATTTCGAATCGCGTCCACGATATCCCGTAGAATTAGAATGCGCGGCGCATCTCAACAGGGATTGAGTAACGCCATCCTCTATCTTTTATTGTAAGAAGTCTGCATAAGTCAGGTAATGGAAGAGGATAAGAGATGACACTAATCGCAACCTCTGTGGGATGCGCCATGCATTCTACTTCTACGGGATGTTGTGGAGGCAAGTTGTAGGCTAGCCTAAATACGCATTCAAGTTGCCTCCATACTATTCTGTAGAAGTGGAATGCATGGCGCGAAGGGACGTATCAGCATCGGCATTTATTCTTTCTGAGATGATCATAAAGGTGAAGTTTATGGCGAGAAGTGCTTTTCAGTCCATGAAGTGCATCGAGGTAGATGAGGTCCTCTTGTGAGGTCAGATTTCAATTACTCGACACAGGCACGGCCAAGGTTTACGGTCCGTCGTGATCTCAAGGTTAGGACCTTTCGTTTACAGTTATTACTGGCGGCGACTATGTGAGACATGGTATAGACGGGGTGGGGTCTGCTCGTGGTCAGTTTCTCAGAGGAACACCTAAACTGAACTCGTTCATATTATTCCACTGAGCATTTCCTATTGAGATGCTCTGGCGAGTTCTTGTCCTCTGTGAGTAAATGAGGCTCCAATTTTTCGAGCAGTGAGGTATGGAGGGTTTGAATGAAGCTAGGTTGTGCTTACATTGTAACTTGTTTTCTGAACAACCACCTCTGCTGTTTCTGCTTCTCTAGCGCACACCTGTATACCTCTTCTTCTTGCTCTTCTTCTTCCTCTCCTCGTTCTTCTGTTTCACTTCTTCTTCGTATTCCTATCCTTCACTTCCTCCTCCTCCTCCTCACCTTCTTCATCTTCTTATACGTTCTTCTTCTTATCCAATTCCTCTACTTCTTTGTCTTCTTCGTCTTTTCCTCCTTTTCTTTCGTTTTCTTCTTCTTTACTTCTTGCCTCCTTCTTTCCTCCATCTCTTCGTTCATTTCCTTCTCTCATTCTTTTCCTTTTAATTTCCTTTTCCTCATCTTCCTAATCTTCTTATCCTCCTTCACTTTTTCTTCTTCGTCATCGTTATCTTCTCCTAGTACTCCTCTGCTTTCTTCCTTTCCTTCTTTTCTCCTTCTTTCTTTCTCCATCTCCTCCTTTATTTCTTTTTCCTCCCCTCTTTCACTTCCTCCTCCTCCTCCTCCTCCTCCTCCTCCTCCTCATCCTCCTTCTCGTCTTCCTGTTCTTCTTCTTCTCCTTTTCTTCCTCATCTTCTTCATCATCACATTCTTCTCCTCGTTCACTTCTTTCTTCTTCTTCTTCTTCTTCTCCTCTCCTCCTTTTCTTCTTGTTTTCCATCCTTGTTCCTTATTCTTTTTTCTATCTCCTCCCTTTTTATGTCTTCTTCTTCTTCTTCTCGTTCTCTTCCTCCTGCTCCTCCTCATCTTCATCATCTTCTCCTCCTTCATTTTTGTCGTCGTCTATTCCTCCTTCTTTTCCATCTTCATCTCTTTCTTTTCTCCGTCTCCTTCTTCTTTATTTTCTTCTCCCCTTCTTTTTATTCTCTTTCACTTCTTCCTCACCTTTAGCTTCTTCTTCCTTCATTTTTCGTAGTAGTCCTCTTCTCCTTCTTTTTTCACCTTCATTTCCTTCTTTTCTCCTTCTTGTTTTTCCCACTTCCTTCTCTATTTACTCCTCTTTTTCCTCTTCTTTTTCTCAAATCACGTTTCTTTCGTAACATATTGTGAAGGTTCTATCAAGCTGCTTCCTCCTAATTCCTTAATCAACATTTAATCCTGATCACTTGAGCTGTATCCCTTAAGGCACTCAGTGGTCAGCGCAGATTGGTTGGCGCGTTCCTGTTTCCCAATGCCGGTCACATTAACGACTAGTACCCTTCTGGCTTATTTCACCAAGATGACTGATGGTGAGATCATATTTCATCATCAATCGAGGTGTTCTGCCCTAGTATTGTGTAGTGAAGTCGAAATCTGAGTGCGATACATGTTCATGTCGCGAATGTGGGCAGCCTTGGAAGAGATTACCAGTCAACCATAAGCAATCAGCTCACAAAAGTCAGCCAATTAGTCAGCACACGTTCTGTTAGACTGCTCATTTGATGCGGCCTGATTGGCTGGTGGGTCTTCCAATGCTGTCTACATCCGCGGCTTGGACTTGACGCTGCGTCAAAGGGCGCCATGACCCCCGTTCTATACTGGCGAGATGTACTTAGCAGCTACCTCTACAACAAGTACAGTGCGTGGCGCATCCCGCAAAAGGTTTGGTTAACGCCGTCCGTCATCCCTTAAGGTGCAATAGCCTTCAGGCTGTCAACAGTAGACCTTTTCTGCACGGACCGAGGATAGGACCGTCCATGTTTACGCAGCCAGACAATGGCTCGTGAACTTCCCGAGTGGGCTAAGATGGTGTCGCGAGGGATGGCTGAATGGCTGCGATGGCGCTCACACACGCCTAATCGCCGCGGAAATCCGAGGATCGTCGACGATGGCTTAGCATCCGATGCGCATATCACCGTCGGGCTCCTGACATTGACCTCTGGAACGAGGCCCGAAGGATCGGGTTCGAATTCGTGGCTCTGATTTTGCGGATCGGGCGACTCACGGACCATTTGGTCTAGGAATTCTCGGAGTCCAGACCCTGAAGACATTCGCGGAATTCGACGAGAACGGAAGTGCCGTCGCACTCTTGGAATTCGTCGAATTCCTCGGAATATGATTCGAGTTGATATCTCGCGCGATGGCGACGTTCTTAGTGAGGTGTCGGGTGGGGAATCCGATCTGGGCCAAGCCATCTCTCGCCATCTCAAACAGACACCCCCATCCACGCTCTGTCCATCAACCCATTCGTCGCATTCCCGCCCTGGGATTAGACATTCCCCTCAAGAATCAGCTGCCTTGGCGCTCTCAATGCTTTCTCTTTCTTTCTGAAATTCTTCGTGAGATCTAGAATGGTTCGGCTCATAATAATCAGTTTCACCTGAAGACTGACAGACTTCCTTGTAAAACCCGCGACAGAACTTCTTTATACAAAGCTGAGTCGTTTAAAAATATTCGTTCTCTAAATTTTGTCTTCATTCAAATTATTTTTGCTTCAAAAATTTCAAACCAAAAACACTGAGGCTACGCATTAGATGATAAAACTCTTCCCATTCCCTAGCTAGACTGCTGGATGATGACCAGAACTTCTGCATTGCTACCCTCTTTAGAGCCTTAAATTATAAAGTTATAATAAAAGGATAAAGGAGGGCGTTACTCAATCCTTCTTGAGATGCGCCACACATTCTTCCTCTACGGGATCTCGTGGAGGCGATTTGAATGCGTATTTGGCCATACAATGACGTGCGGTGGCCAGCCGATGAACAAGTCAGCGCTTTATCCTTCCCAGACAAGTCTGGTACCAATTCATCGACCCGGAGGGATGGAAGGCTTGGTTGGCCTGGGCGGCAAATCCGAACCAGGAACCTGGTATCAGGTGCACGCGACAGCCGGCGCCTCTTCCGACAGCGCTACATGCGCCTTAATAGATTATATAACATTTTAATTGAAAAACTCTAGCTTTAGACTAAGACAGCATTAATTCCTTACTGTTTATAAAAAATGGATACGTTTCGACGTTAGCTCTGTCCATTACTTATAGCTTCGATTAATCGTTATTTTTTAATTTTTAATTTTTAAAATTAATACCTTAAACTGAGGTCTACGTATATTAATTCTCTGTTAGTTAAAAAAGTTACGTTCAAACTTTAACTCTATTCACTTCTAAAGCCTTCAGGCGCTGGGCTGTGGTGGCAGATCGGATACTCTAGTTTTGGTCGTGAAGCTTTACGCCAATAACAAGGATGTTGTACAGACACTGGGCGCGTAGTAGCGCAGTCAGGGGATATGATGGCTGTCGCCTGCACTCCAATACCAGGTTCTTGGTTCGGATTTCCCTACCAGGCCAACCAAGACCTAAATTCCTCCTGGGACCGGATTCATCAACGAAAGAGTCGGTTAATCGCTACCACGGATATACCTAACCGGCTGCTTGCTAGAAACTTACCGGCCCTTGTGATTCACGAAGGGCGCGGCTGAAGGATGCCGCGCATGCGTCCGACTACACATGCGCCCTAAGGGCCTGTTCATACTTTGCGACAAGAGCGACACGTCGCCCGTGCTAAACATGCATATCGATTGAAACCTAGTGCGCGCCGCCGAAAAGCGTTCATACTCGAGCGCGGGCGTTGTCACTCCAGTCGCTTTTGTCGCTCCAGTCGTCTGTTCATACTTCTCCGCGCTGCGCTTTCTTTTGTCTTTGTCACTGCTGTCGCAAAGTATGAACAGGCCCTTAGGCCCCGCTTATACTTCCGAGTGACGCGACAGCATGTAAAGTGGCCAAATTGATCGATCACTCGCTCAATCAATATGGCCACTATACGTGGCGTCGCGTCGCTCGGCGTCAAAGTATAAACGGGACCTTAGCAGCGCGCCCAACTTGTTGCCGCTGGGTCAGACATTAGCAGTGGAGCGTTAACAGTACTTCAACTCGTCGCTTACCCGACGCTCTAGCCGGGTAAGCGTTACAATGGTTTCACCGGGCTTTACGAATCGCGGTGCGAGGTGGTTTCGCGGTATGCTGCATCATTACCGACCAGTAAATCATTGGTGAATATGGGCCCTGGATCTATTCATTAGTAAGAGACGTCTATGGGAAGGATAGAACACTGACTTGTACATCTGATGGCCACCGTAAGTCTTTGTATGGCCAAATACGCATTCAACTCGCCTCCACAACATCCCGTAGATATAGAATGCGTGGCGCATCCCAAAAAAGCTTGATCAGCGCCCCTCTCCACCCTCATTCCCTTATATTTTGGCACTGTCAGAATCGAAAGGTGTTGTCTTCTGTGTACTACAGTGCTTCTCGTTAAGATCGCGCCGTGCAGTCGATCACTTCTTCGATTTCGTACTCTTCATCCCATAGTACTCCTAGCGAAGGGCAGCAGATGATCAACTGCACATTTTCTTTCAACTCGAAACTGCTATACCCTGCCCATCCTCCCTCCCAACCGCATTCTAAAGAGGTAAATACTGAAAAACTCAGAAGCCTCTTTCGTTTCGTGCATCAAATTTCTGTCACAACAAAATTACGTCAGCATTTCCAGGTTATTGATATTTGAACACGAAAAAATGGTGAACCCAAAAAATAGCGATGATTTTTGCATGCAAAAAGCTATCCACACACTTTGTGAACGACACCTTCTAACTTCTTCTGAGGGTCGTGGGTTCCATCTATGGACTATCGGATTGATTGTAGGGGCCAAATAGGCTTTTAGAGTACCTCCGCAGAAGCGCGCCACAAAAGTGGAATTCGTGGCGCATCCTCAAAGGGGTCAGTTTTAACACCGATCCAGAGAGCTCACCGTTAGTTCGTCTACGAATCCCAGCGTGTCCGTGGTGGCTTATTTTGTTCTCGGATTCGATCAAGGATGCGCACAGCGTTCCGTGAGCGATCGGATTCGCCGGATAATTGCCTGGCCAGCAAACCATAAATTTCGCTTCACAGCGTCCACTTCTTCCACGGAAAAAACGTCGCTCGGGCAGCTCAATTTTCGCTCGCAAACACAGCCCGGACACCTCTCCTTTGTTGCGTTCACGTCTCGTCCCTCAGCCGGCAACGACCCGTAACGTCGTCCATCCCGGGTTTGATTGCCATGCACTTTTCGGTCTGAATTTTTGCAGAGGTCTCAGAAAGAAGCACAGCCGAGAACTCGACTTCAATCCGTCTTTGTTTGGCATGCGCCGTGCATTCTACTTCTAGCGACAGTTTCTGAGCCACGTCTTTGGTCCATGCAGTAACTTGCGGTGCCAAACTGAACTCGAAGAGAAGGAAAACTCCGTTGGCCATCCTTGGGAAATGAATTTACCATGCCGAGCGGGATCAGCCCTCTTACCCACTGCGTCGTCAGCCTATCAGCAGTTCTGCATGGCCTAAAAGTCGTCGGAGTCGCTGAGAAAAGGTCACGGTTTCAGTCACGGTCAAACATAAGTTGCGGAAGTTTCTAGGATTCAGACAAATACGACGTCTTCTTCGAGCTTTTCGCTTACGTCTCCGCGTCTTCGCCTTCTCCAGAGCCTGGAAAAGTAGAGAAATATTACGACACCACCTGTTCAAACACCATTTCATCATACAGAGTGGACAGCTGTAGGATTTGGTTTGCTGGAGTGAGTACGACTCACATATGGAACCAGGAAATAACCTTAGCGTCAAGGAAACTGAGGACGAACCCCAAATCTTAGCAGCACACTCCGCCTTGCAGTAAGTGTTCAGATTCTGTACAATTATCGCTATGAATGCGTATCTTGCCCCAATGGGGTTGGTGACGCAATCGGTAGCGCGCGCTGGTGCCACAGAAACCAGGAATCGATTTGAGGTTCAGTTCACGCACCAGCAAAGTGTTCCATTCTTTCGAGTGGGCGAAGTGGTTTCACACGTGTTCGGCAACGGTAAAGCACATATTTTTCGCCGAGTGGGCACCGAAGACTATGTCTACGCCCTCGAACTTGTTCTACGAACTTGTCTAGATGTAAGATACGTGGCGCATCCCAAAGAAGATGGACTGACGACAGCTTTTGCTCGTCTGTCCTAGTTATGCTTATTCTGTTGTACACGAGTATCGCAGTTGGTGGAGGCGCCGGTTGTCGCGTGTGCTTCAGCTCCTTCATGTTCCTGGTTCGAAATTCAGCGCCTAGGCCTACCGGGCCTTCCGTTCCTGGAACCAACTTGGATAAATTGATATTAACTCGTCTATGGAGGAGTCGCCGCAATGCACTGTATAGGCCAAATATGCATTCAAATAGCCTTTAACACACTTCGTAAAAGTAGAATTCATGGCGTATCCTAATAAGGAATTGATTAGTGCCATTTTTCATGCCATCTTGTTGATGGATTTCTAGTTCTCTTCGGTTTCATGAATCCTTTAGGCCACTGCTGTTCTCCTTTGGCTGAAATGAGACTATTGGTTAATCCTATGCTCAAGTAGAATGCTTCTATTCACGACGACGTGTAATCGTAGCGCAGGCAAGGTACCGATTAGTTCAATCTTCAAAAGCAGGCGGAACGGATACCGGTACTGAGCCAAAAAGTCTCCAGCTGCTCTGAATCGACTCAAGCTTTAGACCCTCCCAGCCGCTCCATCCCTACAGTCACCTTCAGTTAGCGGCAGAGTTGCTTGAAGAAGCTAAAGCACAGCTCCGCCATCGGCAAGCTCTTATAATTAATTGCATAGGCCGAATACGCAATCAAGTCGCTATTAAAAAAGCGCGCAGGAGTGAAATGCGTGGCGCACACCTCGAAGGTACTGAACAACACCGCCCTCCGTCCCTTATCCCTTCACAGAAGAAATGTGTCCGCATTCGCTTCAACGGCCACAGAGATCCTGTCCGTGGCGGACGTGTTCCGAGGGAGTCTGTCGGTCGGGGATGCTTTCGTGCCGGTCCGAATGCGCGGCGTGTTCTTGCCTGCCCTCTTGTGCGTTTCTGAAGAGGACGATTGACCTGTTTCCCATTGGGCCCCCCAACCGTCGTCATGCAGTCGATTTTCAGCCACTGCGCTACGTGTCTGAAAGAAGAACGTGTTCGGCTCCCGTTGGCGCAATTTTCCGTTTCAGATGAACACCCCCTAGGCTTTGTCTGCCTCCGCGTTCGCTGTGAGGTCTGGCCTTGCTTAGCATCATGCTGCAGATTCTGAAACTCTCTTGCCTATTCTTCGAAGACCTATCCATCTCCAGCTGGTTGGAAACGTTTTTTTTTTTACTTCTCTGACATCTCTAATTGTCTGCTTCAACTAATAGTTTTGTACCTGCGAAAATCTCACTTTTTCATAATCACACTTAATCGTAAAAATGTTTAACTT
Organism: Heligmosomoides polygyrus polygyrus; assembly: GCA_947396885.1. NCBI lineage: Eukaryota > Metazoa > Nematoda > Chromadorea > Rhabditida > Heligmosomidae > Heligmosomoides > Heligmosomoides polygyrus. The sequence goes on along the minus strand of OX377202.1, from coordinate 5,646,287 downwards.
CGTGCTTAGCCTTTACAGGGTGGTCCACATGAAGTGTTATATACAACTTTGCACAAACCAACTTAAATAAGAAAAATGTATTAGGTTGTAACGAATTAAATAGACTGGCTCGCGCCATTTTTGGCGCGTCTTTACGCGTTTGATCAAGAACAAACCGTAACATGTGGCATATCATTTAGAAGCGCAAACTTTGCTCTACCGGTGAGTACCAAATTTTCTATGTAAAAGTTGGAAAACTTTAGAGTTTTATTGACTTTTTCGCAGATGGACAAAAGGGTAATCCGAGGCATTTACTTGTATGAATTCAAGCTGGACACTACAGCTAAGGAGGCGGACGAGAAGATCAACGCCGCATTCGGTCAAGGATGTTCCACAATTCGGACGGCGTATCGTTGGTATCAGATGTTCCGGAATGGAGATGAGAGCTTGGAAGAACATGAAGGTCGTGGGAGGCATAGTGATGTTGATGAGGACAAGCTGAGAGATGTGGTAGAGGAGGATCCACACAAAGGTACCAGGGAGATAGCGAAGGTTCTTGGCGTCAGTCACAACACAGCTGCCCGGCATCTGAAGGAAATTGGAAAGACCAAAAAGCTGGAAAGATGGGTGCCTCACAAGCTGTCTGAGGAGCAGAGAAACCGACGATAGGGGATCTCGTCAGCACTGTTTCTACGGAACGAAACGGACCCATTCCTTGATCGCCTCGTAACCTGTGACGAGAAATGGATAATGTACGACAACGGGCGACGATCGGCACAGTGGGTGGACAGCGATGAGAGCCCCAAGGTTTTTGCGAAGCCGGAATTGCACCAAAAGAAAGTAATGGTGACAGTATGGTGGTGTTCGCTGGGAATTATTCACCACAGCTTCCTCCCTCCCGGTGATTCCATCACGGCAGAGAAGTACTGCATTGAAATTGAAGAAATGATGGAAAAGTTGAAGGATATCCGGCCGGCCTTGGTAAACCGAAGGCGAGTTCTCCTTCTGCACGACAATGCTCGCCCCCATGTAGCACGAATGACGTCGCAGAAATTGAGTGAGCTGAGCATTGAAACTCTACCACATCCTCCGTTTTCTCCCGACCTCTCCCCAACAGACTACCGTTTCTTCAAGCATCTTGGCGACTTCTTGGTAGGGAAAATATTCAAATACCAACAGGATGCCGAAAGTGCCTTCGAAGATTTCGTCAATTCCAGAACTTCTGATTTTTATGCTACTGGGATAAAAAAGCTTGTGTCACGTTGGCAAAGATGTGTAGAATCAGGTTTTTATTTCGATTAATAAACCTACCTACAAGCCGAGATATTAACTGTTTAAATTTACAGTGGTTCAGTGCCATTTATTTCGTTACAACCTAATACTATGGTTTGAAAGACAAGAAATTTCTACATAACATGTACATTACATTAAAAATGAGCGCCTTTGGCTTCAATGCAAGTGTACAATCTCTTTCGGAAACTCTTGAGGATGCGCGCGATCATTTTCGTTAAATTTCCTCCTGCCTTCTCCAGAGCTATTTTTAGCGAGTCCAGTAAACTGTATCTGAAAGAGCAGGCTTTTTGATCCAGGATTGATCAGAAGGCGAAATCCATAAGGATGAGGTCAGGCGAGTTTAAAGGCCAAATATCCTTCGTCCTCAAATCTGGAAGATTGGTCCCACACCATCCCAGTGTCTTCTTGGCACCGTGAGTGGTGCCCAATATTCCAGGAAGATCCAGTCGATGTCTTTAGTTTGATGTTGTCTTATTGAGCTGGTAGCCAAAGTTGTTATCACATTAATTCGACTCGGCTTACGTTTCGGCGACCTCGCCTTTGTCAGAGCCTGAATAGTCGAAAAATACGTATGAAACTGTCCTCTCAAACACCATTTCATCCTACAGAGTACTAATCTTGAGGAGAGATAGTGACAAGATCCAACATGACAGTTATGGAGGAACGACTGACCTTATCGGTGGATGCCGATACGGACCACCAGTCACCCGAAGCTGGACTAGAACGTGGGTGAATGAGTCTACCCCGCAGACAACCCGACTTAAATACCCTGGGGGTCAGAACAGATAGATCAGAACCCGCAGAGCTCGACGAAGGGTGCCAGTTCTTGGGTTACCGCCAGACACTCCTCCTTCCGGTTGACCTGGGGATTCCTAGCCGTGATCCAGAGCGCCTCAAGGGTCTTGCGCGCCGATATATCACTCTCTCGAGCTAAAATCGACACAGACACCTGCAGCATCGCGCCCGCATGACATCGGACCCTGTGCTCCCCCCAAGGAGCTCGGACATTGCCTTTTCTAAGGCCGTCCAAGTGCTCCTTAACCCTGAAACTCCTTAACCCTTAGCTCTGCGGGTTCTGATCTATCTGGTCTGACTCCCAGGGTATTTAAGTCGATTTGTCTGCGGGGTAGACTCATTCACCCACGTTCTAGTCCAGCTTCGGGTGACTAGTGGTCCGTCTCGGCATCCACCGATAAGGTCAGTCGTTCCTTCATAACTGTCATGTTGGATCTTGTCACTATCTCTCCTCAAGATTAGTACTCTGTAGGATGAAATGGTGTTTGAGAGGACAGTTTCATAAGTGTTTTTCGACTTTTTCAGGCTCTGACGAAGGCGAGGTCGCCGAAACGTAAGCCGAGTCGAATAAATGTGATAACAACTTTGGCTACCAGCTCAATAAGACAACATCGATCTGAAGTCAATAGGCCAAGGTTTATTGAAAGTCGAACTTGGACAGTTCTACGCGACGATGTCTTTACTATTTTCTTGAGTCCGAGGTACCACAGCGTCCTCTAGGATTTGCTCCTGTGGATTTAGGCGTAACTTCTTTTTGAATAAAAACAAGCTTGGTCTTGTCCAAGCTGGGCATCCCAGCCCATACCATCAAGGGCTGTGAAAATTCAGCTTTTCCTACGTTTGCGGTTCTTGGATCCTTTTGGTAAATGTTTCCGTTGATTCTGCGCATTTTGGAGTGATTCGACAGCAAATATCTTCTCGTCTGTGAAGATCATCTGGTCGAGCTTGTCACCGCGCGTAAGGGCCTTCATCGTTCTGCATTTCTCCAATCTTGAGGCCTTCTATGTTTTGCTCTTCTTTGCCTGACAGGTTTGGTATAAATTCCTTTATCGCGACCGACGTTTCGACGAACTCCTCTTTCTCAAGGTCTGAAAGAAGCTCGAAATGTTAGGTTCTGCAGAGTTCATTGGGTCAGAAACGTAGCGTCTACCCTTACACGAACAACATGCCCTTAAGAGTGTTAACAAGAAAGGCCACATCTGCCCCAACCAACTCACCGATATTCCACCAGCGCCAAGAAACCGGCTCAACTGGTCGCCATGGGGCAAGTGGACATGCTAGTTCGGTCAGATATACTGCTCGGAGCACGGTGGTATTGAGAATGTATGCGAAGCAGCATACGGCATCTCATAGCTCACACAAAGGGATAAAAGGCAAGAATTCACTGGTAATGGAGATGCACTCGTTCCTGTTGTTCATGGATGGATTGCGCCTGTGAATCCAGAAGGCTTCAAGAGCCTTTCTGGCCCCTATTTCGCTCTCATGATACAACACTGTGCACTTCACATTAAAATCGTCACCGGAGTGGGCTTCCCTTCGGTGTTTTCCAGGCGGGGTTAATAAGCTTCGTTTCCTCTTTCCAGCAAGATGATCCTTAACGCGGATGCCCAGCAGCCTCCCAGTTTCCCCGATATACAACTCACCGCAGGTCAAACACTCTATCTGGTAAATGACGCCTTTCTGCGTGCAGTCTCCTGTTCTTCCATACGGACAAATCACGCAGTCTTGCGTTATACATACGCGGTCATACAACCGATTGCGAACAAGCTGACGTTTAATGTTGTCTCTCGGGATGTTTACCAGTACAACATCCGCATCCAAGCTCGCTCGCGACAGGCATTGACGTACAGCTGCAGTGACCTCTTCCCTTTGTGTGAGCTATGAGATGTCGTATACTGCTTCGCATACATTCTCAATACCACCGTGCTCCGAGCAGTATATCTGACCGAACTAGTATGTCTCTCTTGCTCCATGGCAACCAGTTGAGCCGGTTTCTTGGCGCTGGTGGGATATCGGTGAGTTGGTTGGGGTAGATGTGGCCTTTCTTCTTCACACTCTTAAGGGCATGTTGTTCGTGTAAGGATAGATGCGACGTTTCTGACCCAATGAATTCTGCAGAACCAAACATTTCGAGCTTCTTTCAGACCTTGAGAAAGACGAGTTCGTCGAAACGTCGGTCGCGACAAAGGAATTTATACCAAACCTGTCAAGCAAAAAAAGAGCAAAACATAGTTACAAAATGCCCAGGTTTCAAGAAAGTCGAACTTGGACGTTAATTCTTGAGGCCTTCGTTTCTTCCGTGAGAACTATCATTTGGCGAATTTGTAGGAATATACTCCCAAATCATCCCTGATCAGTCGTTGCATAGTTGAACGACCAACGTTGTGCTCGTTAGTTGGTTTCTTGATGCTTCTTGCAGGATTTCGGGGGAGCTTGTCTTTGACGGCCTTTCAAAGCGCAGAAGTCCTTGCTGTTCGCCGTGGTCTTCCTCTCGGACGATTTTCGGTCCCACTAGTCTCTTTGAAACGTTTGATGACACGAAGTACTTGCATCCGATGCCGTTGTGGCACAGTGGAAATCGTGGACACGGACGAGCCGCATTTGAACATGGCGACTACTGCTGCACGATCTTCGAGCGAAACCATGTGTGCCTAGAAACGGAGAATAAGACTGACTATAGGCGGACTAAAAGATAAGGAGAAAACGAATAATACCACAGCAAAGCACCAAAAAGCGAGAAATTTCCGAAAATGTACTTTCCGAAGCCCGTAACACTTCATGGTAACGCTTCATGTGGACCACTCTGTATAAAGGATAAAGGACAGCGACAGTGAACTCCTTTGTGGGATACTTCCACGGCTGTTGTGGAGCCAATTTGAATGCATATTCGGCCTATGAAATGACTTATGTGGCCAGCCGATGAGAAAGGCAATCAATTAGTGCCTAAATCAAGTAAACTATTATCATTGCGAGGTTTTTGTACGAGTGCACGGCGCGATCCCTCTCAATAATAAATAACTAAATCCATCGCTCTCTTCATCTTGAGGTAACCACACAAATGTTTTTATAACTGTATCTATCCACAGTAGTTACTTTTTCGTAGCTTCCCTCGCGAATTTTAGAATAAAAATCTTTTTAAAAAGCTAATTTGTCTTAATTGGGGTACGTCTATTTATACTCTAGATACGTATTTTCTAGCTCTTACATTAAGCTCCTGAGCGAACGATAAGCTGGGCGCGTGTAGCGCAGTCGGAGGAGGCGCGACTGTCGCGTGCACCCGATACCAGGTTCCTGGTTCGGATTTCCCGCCCAGGCCAACCAAGCCTTCCATCCCTCCGGGGTCGGTGAATTGGTACCAGACTTGTCTGGGAAGGATAGAGCGCTGACTTGTTCATCGGCTGGCCACCGCAAGTCATTGTATGGCCAAATACGCATTCAACTCGCCTCCACGACATCCCGTAGAAGTAGAATGCGCTGGCGCATCCCAGAAGGGATTGAGTAACACCGTCCTTTATCCTTTATACATTAAGCTGGTGGCGGTGATCTGGTACCAGAGCTATCTGGGGAATATCAAGCGCCGAATACCCATCGGCTAGCTACCGTAAGTTTCGTGTAGACAAAATTGCTTCTACGATATCCAATAAAGATGGAATGCGTGGCGCATGCCAAACAGAGGTTGGTAAACACCGTACCGTAATATATCCTTTACTGTTATGCTTTCTTTTGAGAATCTCCTTTATAATTATGAAGTCTTCGCTGGCCCTTAGGTGCACTAAAAGTTCTGTATTAGTTCAAAATTTTCCAAACAACATTCGAGAAATAGATTTGAGGAAAAAATTTCTCAAAGCTGATTGTTTAGGGATGTGCAATCTCATACTCGAAAGTGCCCAGTTTTAATTAAAATTGCTTTATAACGTGTTCGAAACTGCATAGACTTTCTAAGTGACTGTGGAATTCTCACCACGTCAGCTGTACTGAAATTTTCGGGCTCTTTTGGACTTCTTTTCATCAAGTATCGAAAATTTTATATTCCACTAGTTGCTGGGATCGTACCATGCACTTAATTCTTGACTCTGTCAGGAGGTTCACTTCATTGAAAATATTTATGTTATCCAGACGAAACTATGCAAAACAGAGGTTTCTACGGTTTTTCTTTCAAATTCGTTCGAACTACTCTTGAGGTAATTTCGGTTACAACTCTTATTTGCAAAATTTTAACTAAAACGTTTTTAACCAAGCAACGTCTAGTGCACCTAAAAGCTAGCTAAAAAGACTCGGTCTGAGAATAAGATAAAAGCTTCTCGACTTAAAGGATAGGATGAAAGGTATAGTACGGCATTCACCAACGCCTTTGTGGGATGCGCCATGCACTTCACTTCTATTTCATATTGTGGAAGCAATTTTGGCCTACACAAGAGACTACGGTGACCAGACGATGTATCAGCGCTTTATATTTTCCAGATAGGTATGAATCCAATTCACCGACCTGGGACGGGTAAGAGGCTTTGACGACGTGTGTGGAATCCTAGCCAGAGGTCTTGATACGATGTTCTCGAACGAGCTGACACCTCCTTCGACTGCGCCATCGAGTTACCTGGCATTGTTAGCCAATGCGGAATGACCGATGAATCATCTAAACCTGACTTATTACTGGTTTCTGAGGTCCTTTGATGGTGTTGAAGTACCACGATGAGTCAGAGATACTTCTGATGGCGGAAAATAGGGTGCGCGGTAGCGCTGTCGGAGGAGGCGCCGGCTGTTGCGTCCACTCGAGTTAAGGTTCTTTGTTCGGATTTCTCGCGTAAGCCAACTTAGCCATTTGTTCCACAGAGGTCCGTGAATTGGTGCCAGATTTGTCTTGGGAACATGAAACATTGACTTCTCTACTGGCTGACAGTGGCACGTCATTGTGTAGGCGAAACTGCTCCCGTGACATTCCGTAGAAGTAGACTGCGTGGCGCATCTTCAAAAAAAGGATTGACTCGTTCTAACCTAAAAAATAACGGCCGGTCAATGATAAAGAGCATGTTTTCTTTAATGAGAGCCTTGGCTCGAGGGCTTGAGACTCGCCTTGCACGAGGCTAGTAGGATAAAAAGATAAGAGACGGTGTTACTCAATCCCTTTTGGGATGCGCCACGCGTCCTTCTTCTATGGGATGTCGCGGAGGTGATTTGAATGTGTATTTCTTCCATGAAATGACTTGCGGTGACCGGTCGATGAGCATACCAGCGCTTTGTTTTTTCCAGACAAGCCTAGTACCAATTCATCGACCGCGGAGAGATGGAAGGCTTGGTTGAATCAGGCGGAAAATCCGAACCAAGAACCCTGGTTTCGGGTGCACGCGGCAGTCGGCACCTCGTCCAACTGCGTCACACGCGCCCGGGCTAGTAGAAGGTTCGAGAAACCCTGAATCATTTCGTGTGTGTGACGCAGTCGGAGAAGGAGACGACCATGTCGTGTTCGACTCCTTTGGGTCTCACCCAGCGAAACAAGGCTGGAAAACTGATACCAGACTTGCTTGGAAGGTAGGAAACCTTGACTTGTTGATAGTCTGATTATCTGGCCAGCTCAAGCGCGTCTCCGAAAACTCTCCGCGATATCCCTTATAAATGGAATGCATGGCGCATCCCGCAAAGCGATTGATTATCTCGACCCTCAGCATTTACCATCCAGGTCCTCCAACCAATTGAAGACTCCGAAGACGTAGTGCGCAGGCGTCGTCACGTCGTCGTGAACGCCATTCGGTGCGGACAAAAAGTTCGTTAGCGATGATGATGGGCGAAGCTGATAAGGGAGGCGGCGCGAATGGGCTTCGAATTCGTTTCGGTTTTTCCGCCCGACGGCGACCGTCGTCCGTCAGCAGCAGAAAGCCAGCCAGTCGTCTCTTCCACTCGGCCACAATCGCCGCCTTGACGATGTGCGAGCCGAGCCGTAGCCAGTCCGGCCAGCGGCTGTCGGCCGCCCGCCACTTGACCTGTCCGTATCCAGTTCGGTAAAAAACCGCAGTCATTTCACAGGCGTTTTTCCGCTCGATCAAACTCTTCCCAGTGACCTGAAAATTCACGAGGCGCCCGGCGAACAACGGCGAGCGGCGATGTTTCCTCGTTCGGGTTTGGCTTTTTTCGGATCGCAATCAATTGTTTCATTCTGGTTGGGAATGATCTTAACATTTCCATTGCCCTAGGGAAGTATGTAAGCATTGTCCGGATGTATCACCGAGAGTTAGGCACGTTACAGGCCATTATCTCCTGTACTTTATCTGAAAGAGCTTTCAGATAAAGTATATCGGGCGCGTGTAGCGCAGTCGGAGGAGGCTCCGACTGTTGCGTGCTCCCGATACCAGGTTGTGGGTTCGGATTTCCCGCACAGGCCAGCCAAGCAGCTTTCTGCAGCTTAGGTGTCAGTGAATTGGTACCAGATTCGTCGGTAAGGGCTATTCAGTGTCACTTGTCATCAGCTGGCCACCACAAGTCATTGCATAGGCCAAATACACATTTGACTCAGCGTTCTCTTTTCTCATTTCGACTGGCTTTTTCTTCTTACGCTTCCTTTTCGTTTGGCTTTTTTTTAGCAGGAGTTGACATCGCTATTGGGATTTTCAGATTTATCCTAGTCAGAGGGGGCACCGCTGTGAACCGCTCATATCTGATACCACATCAACTTTTATTTTTTTTAAATTTTCACCAGTTTGAAACCAAAGAAATTCTTATCCCACGTAGGAACTTAGAGAACAAGGCCCACTCGTGGGCTTGTAGAGAACAAGGCCCACTCGTAGGCTTGTTCAATGTGCCGCATTTGTAAAGCAGTTCGCTTCAAATTTTACTGTCGTCATCCCCACTAGGATAGATCCGGATTTTCGCTTGTTCTTGGTGTTGTATCTCTTACAGCATGGTTCAGTTGTTGCTTGTTTTTCTCACCTGTGTTAAGCATGTCTCAGAACGCAACTTAAATAAATAAATAAATAAATAGATAAATCGTACTTAAAAATCGTACTTGTAGAATACGTGGCGCATCCCACAAAGGGATTAACTAACGAAGGCCTTTACCTCGTTATACTTTATTTATTTATTAATTTTATTAATTTATTTTTTGCTACGCTCACGGATACGCTCTAATCGAACTAAACGAAACTTGTAACAGTTACAGAAATACGATGTAGTACTTATACTTCTTGACCCTATTAATTGAATTAGTAAAAAAATGTTGAACTGAGCGGAAAAAGTTCTCTCAGAACGCAAAATAAATAAATAAATAAATAAATAGCCTTCGCGATACCTTGTATATGTAGAATTTGTGGCGCATGCAACATAGCGATTAACTAACGCAGACGTGTATCCCAATTATTTGTTTGTTTATTATAGTTAGTAAAAAATTGTTTAATTGAAAGGAGAAATACTCCCAGAACGCAGAATAAATAAATAAATAAGTAAATAAATAAGTAGCCTGTAAGACGATTTTTACCCTATTATCGTTTATTTATTTATTTATTTATTACGCTCAAGTAACAGAAATAACAAAATACAACAAAAACGAAACGAAACTTATAACAGTAACAAAAATACGATATCATGCTTTTCGATCTTATCCATCGAATTAGTAAAAAAATTATTCAATATAATATTTTACGATCCTTTTAATCGAATTAGTGAAAAATTGTTTTATTGAACGGAAAAAATACTCTCAGAACGCAAAATAAATAAATGAATAAATAAATAGCCTTCGCTACATTTCGTACATATAGAGAGCGCGGCGCATCCCAGAAAGCGATTAACCAACGCCGACCTCAGTTGAACAGAAAAAATACTCTCAGAAATCAAAATAAGTAAATAAACACATTGGAAAATTGGAAAAATTAATTCAGCATATTTATTTGTGTATGAACGACGAATGTTCAACATGTGCGCTTGAAAATGTAGTCCAAGATGTGATGCTGAATTCAGTTTTCCACTGTGCTGGACCACAAAATTTCTGGACATTCTCCTCTCATTTTTTGAATTGAGTCACTTCCAATTTTTATTTTTTCCAATTTTAGAATGTTGGTCGCTTCCAATTTTTTCTTGCATCCAGCTTTTAGCCACTCTGTATAAACACAGATCGCTCATATCGCTCATATCTGATATCAACTCATCAACTTTTCATTTTTCAATTTTTCACCAATTTGAAACCAAAGACAACGTGAGTCCTGTGCAGCTTGTGTGGGCTGTTCCATCACCTTCCTCAGTTCTTCATGGTTAATATTATTTTATAGATTTAATTTGATCATTAGCCTGTAGGTTTACATTTTAGTAATTGCATTTTTTGCAGTGGGCGCGTGGAGCGCAGTCGGAGGAGGCGCGACTGCCGCGTGCACCCGATACCAGGTTCCTGGTTCGGACTTCCCGCCCAGGCCAACCAAGCCTTCCATCCCTCCGGGGTCGATGAATTGGTACCAGACTTGTCTGGGAAGGATAGAGCGCTGACTTGTTCATCGACTGGCCACCGCAAGTCATTGTATGGCCAAATACGTATTCATGTCGCCCCCACGACATCCCGTAGAAGCAGAATGCGCTGGCGCATCCCAGAAGGGATTGAGTAACGCCGTCCTTTATCCTTTATCCATTTTTTGCAAGCGTTTATGCAGCCAGATTTTTAGGAATTATAAAATCTGTCCGTACTAGTAGGATAAGAATAAAGGACGGCGTTAATCAACCCCTTTTGGAATGCGCCACGCATTTTATGTCAATGGGCTATCGGGGAAACTCGAACAATTCACAGTTGTTGGATGGATATCTAGTTACGATCAAAACTCTTGCGCCAGGCGGGACTCGAACACGCACCTTCTGCTTTCAGGGCAGCAATACTACGCCTTACACCAACGGCGCTGTTTGATCGAACGGAACATCCGCGATATCTTCCTAGCAACTGCACATTTATCAGCACTCATCCGTAGGTGTGTACTTGCTGAGAAGGTATAGTAGATGTTTCGTTCAATCAAACAGCGTCGGTGGTGTAAAGCGTAGCATTGCTGTCCGGAAAGCAGAAGGTGGGTGTTCGAGTCTCGCTTGGCGTAAGAGTTTCGATCGTAACTAGACATCTATCCATGAACTTCTATCTTCTATGACAGCTGCCCTAGACTAAAGAAAAGTTCGAAATAATTCACAATATAGGTCTGGCATCAATTTATAGAACACGGAGTGATCGAAGGAGATTTTTGTTGTAAAAAGAAATTACCTCAAGTTAACCAACAAACTATCTGAGATAAGATACGTTTTGAATGTTTATGTTCCTATTTGAGAGACTTAGCATTGTTGCGTGACATTTTGCCTTGCCTAAGTCTTGAGACTGGCTAGAAAAATACCATATAATTTTTCCACCTTCTTGCACTACAATTTGCGGAAGTTTCCTACGATTCTTTTGTTGTATAACTTGCACTGATTCATAGTACTACATGGATAAAGGACAAATGACGGCGTCACACAATTCCTTTTAAGATGCGCCACGCATTCAACTTCTACGGGATGTCGTGGAGGCGAGTTGAATGCGTATTTGGCCATACATTGAGTTGCAGTGGCCAGCCGATGAACAAGTCAGCGCTTTATCCTTCCCAGACAAGTCTGGTACCAATTCACCGACCCCGGAGGGATGGAAGGCTTGGTTGGGCTGGACGGGGAGATCCGAACCAAGACCCTGGTGTCGGGTGCACGCGACAGTCGGCGCCTCTTCCGACTGCGCTGCACGCACATCGTTGTAACACAGCTCTGTCAAAGAGATTATTCTCGGCTTGCCGAAACAACTGAAACACGATGCGCAGACGGCTTTCGAGAACATCAGTCACGCAAAGGGAGTGCAGCAGTGATTCGACGGTTCAAAGGCTTGATGCGCATAAGGGCCACTTGGCTGACCTAGCGCGCTACGAACGTGCACGTGAATTTGATGGAGATGCAGTCATTGAAGCGATTGAAGAGGACCCGATGTTGACAACCGAGGACTTGGCCGACGATTTAGACAGCGGCTGTCTAGTGTTCAGTCGTATATTGAAGACAACGGGCAAAAGATGGTGAAAAGGCCCGCGTACTCAACTAGGCACAGAAAGAGCATTCGTGAAGAGCTGCTTCATTGCCATTGTCGGGCTCCTTTTCTGGACAGGGTCATCACCATTGGCCGATGATTAATGCTGGTTTTTAAAATCTGATTTGCCTACTTTTTGCCTACTTGGTATAAAATCTTTGTTGCGACCGACGTTTCGACGAACTCGTCTTTCTCAAAGCCTGAAAGAAGCTCGAAATGCTTTTGACTCTGTGGAATTCATTGGATCGAAAACATTGCGTTCACCTCTTTACCAGGAACAACAAGCTCCCAGGGGCCGGATTCATCAACGACTTACGTAACTTTAACGTAGAATTGTAAGCTTATCAAGCGATATGGTGAGTGAAAAGCTCAGATAACGCGGCTTATCAAGCGATATGGTGAGCGATAAGCTGCGTTATCTGAGCTTTTCGCTTACAATTCTCCGTTAAAGTTACTGCAGTAATGAACGAATGATGAATCCGGCCCCTGGTAGCAGGTTGTTCCTGGTAAAGAGTTGAACGCGATATTTTTGATCCAGTGAATTTCAGAGAGTCAAAAACATTTCGAGCTTCTTTCAGGCCTTGAGAAAGACGAGTTCGTCGAAACGTCGGTCGCAATAAAAATTTCATGCCAAACCTGATAGGCGAAAAAGTTTTTAAAAACATGCGTCCAAGATGCCCAGGTTTCAAGAACGTCGAACTTGAAGATTACTAATGCTGGTATTCAACTGTTGTATGTTGCTGTATTGTTCAATATTTTTGAATAGTTTTCGGTTACTTATTTTTCTAATTTTTATACAACCATGGTGCTATAGTTAGGAAAATTGATCCAAATGTCACCACACTATTCCACATGGACAACATTTGTGGAGGTGATGAGTAGAAAAGAGGACGAGAATGAGTGAACAGAGTAGGAAGGAAAAAGAGAACGAAAAGCTGAGAGGTTGTGACAGAAATTGGACGGGACCTCACATTATCACACCGGAGTCTACCGTTGGGATCCCTCTGGTGTTTTGTTACACTCTTTTGAGCAGTTGGAGCAGCAGTGAGTAACGATTGTCTAGTCATTCCAGTGAATCTCACTGAACCTCGACATGATCCTTTTTTAGTTAAATCACGGTGTTTAGTTCCGGATAAGATTGTTATGTACCATGTTCATGTCGTAATGGGCACTTTTCAAATCAAATTTGGACACTCTTCTAAACCTAGCTTTAAGACTTTTGAGGTCAAAGCGAACTCTTCCAAATCTAGATGATCATGCCCTTCATCTCAGATTCATTCGCAATGGACGTCAACCGTGTCGTGAAGCGATCGGGGCTTCCCATAAGTCTCATTTTCCAACCACCACCATCTTTGCGACGCTTACTCACAACGTCACGTCCATACGAGAATCAGTGTGAAAGAAGGAATTGCATGATCTGCGAAGGAGACAACAACGTGTGTGAGATGAAGTGTGTGGTCTACAAGGTGGTCTGTGTGTCCTGCGAAGAATTTTATATAGGTGAAATAGCGAGACCACTATGGAAGAGAATGGATGAGCACGTGAGAGCTCTGCGTAACCCTCAGCGCTACCCGGACAATCCATTCTCGAAACACCGCACCCTGAGACACACGCGTGAGCCGCCGCCGCAATTGCGGATTTCCATCCTCCACAAAAATCTGGCAGACCCAGTAGAGAGGAAGATCAAGGAAGCGCTAGAAATAAAACACTGGGAGCCACCGATTAACAATAGGGAAGAAATGAAGTATGCGATGAGTCTTATCACTCTATAGGGGCTAGCGACGTGACCGCTGAAGAACATCGTGACATATAAATGACTAGTCACGACTCGACCATATATAAAGAGTCCGAGCACCCCTGCACTTCATTTCCAGCCAACCAACGTCCAAGAAGACCTTGGCCCTTCCCTCACCCTTTTAATCCGTCGTGGATCCCAAATCCGTATTTCTTGCCGCTTTACTGTGTGTATGTGTCAAGTAGCATTATTGTATTTAGACCTGAGGAAGGGCTTATGCCCGAAACGTTGTCACAAATAAACATCAACTTCGAGTTTCAAGCAGTCACATAAATCGAAGAGCTTGTTCTACATTAAACTAAAGACTCTATAAAAACGTTAGAATAATTTTTTGTGCAAAGAAAATTCGGCCTGTGTTTCTTTGACATTCTTTGGTTCACCTGCCCCAGTAAGTGTAATAGTTTTATAAAAAAAGTTCAATTCTAGGGAAAAATGATAAATCTAAATTTATCTTAAAGCTCAGCAAAGCAAGCAAGCATATAGTACATTAAAAGATCAGATCGCGCCATGCACTCAAATAGTACGCCGCAACTTTTATTTGACAATGTGAGTTCCACTTACATGGAGCTCAATGTGAGGATATGTGTGTTCTCTACAGTTGTTTTTGTTGCATCGTTAACCGGTGACAAACTCAATGGAAACAGAATTCTGCTGTCAATCGAATAAAAATAGCGACGTCTTGGACGAGGGCATGGAGCAATCTTATTCTTAGCTCTAAAAATGGCCGCCTTACTGTATTTTAAAACAAGTTTTAAATCATTATTTCTCCTTAAAAAATAAAATTTAAGAAAAAATCTTATTTGTTAGATGAACTAAAGCGGTTCATGTCGCGAAGAAGGGCAATTAGCGTTGGAAGCGCTCCAGCCAGTCAGATCGCCGGTCAATGCTCTGATTGGCTGGCATGTGTTCGGTCGGTGCTCAGCTTGGTTATGATTGGCAAGTACGGCAATCTCTCAATGCTGCCCATCTTTGCGACATGAACCAACTTCGCAGAAGGTGAAACTAGACTTTTCCTTGATCAAAAAATATATTCTAACCCTTCTGAGGAGTCTCTAGTTTAATGTAGAAGAAGCGCATTTCAATTGAGAAGAGTTCCGTCTAATTTCAAAAGTCTAAGGCTTAGGCTTAGAAGAGCGTCCAGTTTGGTTTGAAAGGTGCCCAATTCGTGACGTGAAAATGGTATAACTTTGGGCTGTTTACGTTTCGGCACTGTCGCTCTCTTCCGAAGCTGAAAAAATCGAGTAAAATTTGAGAAACGATCACCACAAACTCCACTTAACTTTGCATAAATAGGTTTACAAAGCGAAAAGATCTAAAAGCAGAGAATGGATGACTTCAGAGCTGCACACTCGAGTCGTCCAAGGTCACCCTCTCGGTGAATTTCAGGATATGTTTCACGGATCACAACCAGCGAATGGTGCAAGATCTTGAGCTACTCCAATGCACTCGTTCCTCTGGCTAATTCTAGGTGTCTTACTATCTATTGTCTAGTCTTCCTTTGGTTTTTCAAACGTCTTTTTCTCGAACCGACTGCCAACTGGCCCAGTGCAACCCATGATGCGTCATAAATAGTTCAGTCGGGTCCTGCTTTTGGCTCCAATTGCCTTCTATGTTTGGAAAGCTTCGCAGCCGACGTCCTTTCACCACGTCTGTTTTGGTGCTATAGATCCGCAGCTGTTCTCGGAGTCCTTATTTATCTATCCCTATAATCGGATGCTACCCTGGTTCGCGACGTAGTCGGAAACGGTGTTACTCTCACCGAATACCTCCAACTTCTTCAGCGTTTGTCCCGCTTAGTTGCGGGGCCCGCTTTCCTGGAATGTTGGTGCCAGTTTCCATGCCTGATCAGGGTGCAGCCTAGCCACCTTCATATGCCAGAATATCATAAACCCTTCATCCGAAACCTCCTTGATCTGTACAGTTGTTGTTTACAGATTTGGAAAGTCTTAAAAGTTGATAGCAGGTTTATTTATTTTATACGTCAAGAAAACGTGCGCAAAAATCGAGAAAAAATTTCTATTTCTTCAAGTCTCATCTTAAGTGTCGAAACGTTAGGTGTCTTTATAACATTGCGTGAGATTAGTTGAAGTTAGCTCGCTGCTCGAAAGAACAGTTTAGCTTCAATTAATCCCGCTCAATACCGATATCGTCGATCTCCTGACCGGTGGTTTCGGTTTTCTCCCAGATTTAGGCCTGAGTTATACTCCCGCGGAAGCATCCGCGGAAGGGCGGGAATCGCGCCGAGACTCCTCACCTGGCCAATCGCCGCGCCTCGCCACGCCCGCCTCCGCCGTGCACCATTGGTCCGCGGACGTTCCGCGGATGCTTCCGCGGGAGTATAACAGAGGCCTTAACCGATCACGGTGGGAAACACGGGGTACTATAATCATATCGATCGATACTGGTCTCCCCACCCCTATCGCTTAAATCTGTGAGAAAGCCACCGGTCAGGCGATCGATAATATCGATCGATATTGGCCTCCCCATTGAAACTTTCCACTTGATGTGGAGCACTCATGCGGCCATAGTATCCGCGCGTCTTCTTCTACTGCAGAAGACACGATGGAACTATGGCTGAAGGAGTGCTTCATATCACGTGGAAAGTTTCAATGGGGAGGCCAGTATCGATCGATGTTAGCTCATTTCCGTGTTTACAGTAAGTGAATCCTCACATGTATTTCATATTTTTTCAGCTAGCACTGCTGGCTATTGATGTGCATTGTTTCTACGGCCTTTCATAGCCATTTTGGTTCATGGCAGACTTCTTGATGCTTGCCTTCTTACTGTCTTCTGTCTGATATGCAACTTCATATCATTTCGCTACCTATCAGGGCATGAAGTTGGTTCAGAAGCAGAGCTTCACTCGCGTTTCTTGCTCTGCTCGTTTAATATGTCGCGATCAAGAAGCATCATCTGGCCAACGACTTCTAATGGCTTCTGATTTCAGTGCAATGTTGTGGCTGCTGGTGCTTGTGCCGGCAGCGGCGGCACTGAACTACCGCTGTCAGAACGATCAGGTGTTGGTGGTTCAGAGCTTCGGCAACGACACCATACGAATGCACTGTCAACGACTCGACATCTGCGGATATCAGCAGCTGGTAGGCGACGTTCCGCCAAAGTTTTCGTCGTGTAGATGTAGATGAAATTCGTGAAGCTAGAAGCGATCTGTGTTCAGCGCTGCGACTACGACGAACTGCAGCCGCAATGTGGTGGCCTGATGAACTTCGTCGCGCACGTCGTACAGAGCTCCTCCACGTCACCGTCAGTTTCTTCCTCTTCCTCGTTCTTCTTCTAATGCTGTTGTCGTTGGTTTTTTGCTTCCGTTTCACCCAGTTCTGGCCTTTATTGGAGGACACTTTTTGACGGATTCTGCAGCAGCAACGGGTACATAAATCATCGCCTATAACCGACTGACCGGTTTCCTTCCAAACTTACGGGAATCGCTCAATGATGTTGCTAGAAAAACGGACGGTATGAGGAAATTCTGAAGACCTATACAGTCTGTGAGCGAACGATCGAGTTGTCTTGTATTATGTGGCTGTTTTATTATTATTAATATAATTATGTTACTTTATTTTCATCATTAAGTGAAAAGAACATAATTGAACTCTTTTCATCACTCTTTACTTCTTTAAGCATCTATTTCTTGCGTTTTATATTGGAGATGACGTTCTGTTAGTTTCTGGTGGGGTAAGTATGAATTCACCACCCTTGTCACCAATAAGGATTCGTATTGTAGTATTAGACCCTGTTCATACTTCGCGACGCTAGCGACAAGAGTGACTGGGGCGACGGACGTAGTGTAGTGTACGCAATTGCACCATAGCGCCTATTACTTGTCAGTCAATCAACCAGTCAACACAGACACTAACAAAGGACCTGTTCATACTTAGCGACGCTAGCGACAAGAGCGACGAGAGCGCAGCGAGCTGAAGTATGAACAGGCGAGAAGAGTGACTGGAGCGACGGACGTAGTGTGGTGTACGCAATTGCACCATAACGCCTATTTCTTGCCAGTCAATCAATCAGTCAACACAGACACTAGCAAAGACCTGTTCATACTTGGCGACAGCAGCGACAAGAGCGACGAAAGCGATGGTAACGCTCGGAAAGTGTGAACAGGCGACAAGAGCGACTGGAGCGACGGACGTAGTGTGGTATACGCAATTGCACCATGACGCCTATTTCTTGTCACTCAATCAATCAGTCAGCACAGACACTAGCAAAGGGCCTGTTCATACTTCGCGGCAGCAGTGAAAGAGCAACGAGAGCGCAGCGCGCGGAAATAGGAACAGGCGACAGCAGCGATTGGAGCGACAGCGCCAGTGCTCGAATATGAACACTTTTCGGTGACGAGCGCTTGGTTTTAATCGATACGCATGTTTTGCACGACGAGTCGCTCTTGTTGCGAAGTATGAACAGGCCCAAACACTCATATTACCTACGTCATCAATCTGGCGTTCAAAAGAAGTATAATAGCATGGCTTACCTTGATCTGAACAATGGCAGAATAGGAATTGCTTGTGCGCTATGGTGTAATTACGTACCCACACTCTGTCCATCGCCCCAGTCGCTCTCCACGCTTCTGTCGCCGCCGCGAAGTATGAACAGGCGACAAGAGCGACAGTGAAAGCGCTCGGGTATGAACAGATTTCGGCGGCGACCGCTCGGTTTTAATCAATTTGCATGTTTTGCACAGGGAACGAGCCGCTCTCGTCGCGAAGTATGAACAGGCCCCTAGATCTTTGCTTGAGCCAGCAATTTTCCCAAATCTCGCCACTGCTCAGGAAAAGCTAAGTTATTGCTACGTAGCGGATTATGCTCGTTTTAAGTGCGACTAAGCTTAGGCTTAGGATTGAACAAACACGCAGTGTAACGTGGTTGGTCGATTCATGTCGCAAATGTGAGCAACATTGACAAGTGGGAGCGCGTCAGCCAATCGTGTCTAAGCTAATCTGAGAAATACATATATTGCTTCATTTACTTAAATTTTCAGTTTGTTTAATTTTGTTTTAACTAAATTTAATTTTTTTAATAAAAAATAAGAATAAGAAACAAATTGAATGCTAAAGTATAGCATTTTAAAAAGGAAAAATTTTAAAAAGTCAAAGTGTAACAACTTAAAAATATAATAATTACTAACATCAACTCTCCTCTCTTGTTTTCATAGAATAATTTTTTCCTTTACTTTCTTTTGTTTTCAACAGCCAATCAGAGCACTGACCGAACGCACGTCAGCCAATCAGCGTATCGACAACACACGCCCTGTTCGAATAGCACGCCAATTCGATACACGCCAAAACACTGGATTGGAGCAGTTCTAACGGCAGAGCTCGTGATAACAGTGCTACCAACTTGAGTAATATTGCTAGTTAACAGCCGGGTGGTAGGTCTGTCGGTTCGGGCCGGATTCATCAACGATTTACAGCAATTTAACAGAGAAAATACAGCCGATATCTCTGATAGCGCGGCTTATCAAGCGATATGGTGAAAGCCGCGTTGCGAGGGATTTCGGCGGTATTTTCTCTGTTAAATTACTGTAAGACGTTGATGAATCGGGCACCCCGTTTCCTCCAATTTTGAGGGTTTCCATTCTTCTTGAGAATGCACTGAAAGTCGTGACGGTTGCGATGTCGAATAAAGTCGACGTCTTCTCATGCGTCTTCCATTACGAACCGGCGATTCTGAATCACCTTCGGGAGCTTTTCTGAGCTCCAGCTGTACGTTGTGAGAACGTAGTTCCTTCTGTGGTCAGCGGAGGGCGGAACCAGCGACTTCCGCCAAATTCCAATCCAAACAATGCGATGAAGGACCAGTTCTCGGAGCGGGCGCGGTCGGATGTTCGTCCGGTGGTCGGGGCGGGGGTCGGGAGCGACTCTAATGAGCCGCTAACCCAGATTGCAGGATCTGGTATGGAGACGTAGCGCCTCGTCTACTAATGGGGTCATTCCGCGCTTCTCACCTAACCGCCAAGCCGACGAGTTGCGTGGGGTTATCAGTAGACTCGGCTGGAGACGTCTTCGAAGGCGAAGATTAGGCACGGAGTCCTTGACAGGGTGTGGAATGAACACCTTCCTTCCCGCCGAACAGAAGTACGGCTTCCATCTCTGGATGGATAGGCGCCTTATGAGAGAGGAAAAGGACAGGTGCCCTGATCCGGATCCATCTCAACGAAGTGAACGAATCTGAGTGACGTGGGAGACAACCGTGGACTTTCATTCCGTCACCGCAGCCGTTAAGAGCTCCCGAAGGGCGGCGGAGGCGGCAATGACGGCGCTGAATCATCTCTCCTAATCGGGCGGGTTCCGATTCGATACGGATATCTGCTCTTCATGCGTTACTCACGTAGCACACAGACGAGGATACATCGGAAAGAAACTCGATTCCAGCCGTGGAATACGATCTTGGGACGTAATCAGACGGCAGTTCTAGCTGAGCGAGGCGAGGACATTCCCACGATGTTTCAACGTGGCGTGGTGATTCCTGTAGACGTTTCAATGGGGTCAAGGCTGGCCAGGTGTGAAGTTGAGGAGAAGAAACCTCTGATTATTCGCGCATTTTTAATGATTTTCAAACAGCAATCACCTCGTAGAGGCAAAAAACCGTCGCGGAGATGAGCACAACTGCCTTGGGATTCATTGGGGACGGAGAACAAAGGATATACAGATTGATAGAATCCCTTTTTGGATGCGCCATGCATTCAATTTTAACGGGATATCGTAGAGGTGATTTGCATGCGTACTTGGACTATACAATGAGTTGCGATGGTGAGCTGATGGACACGTCAGTGTCTTATTCTCCTCTGACGAATTTGGTAGCTATTTACCAACCTAGGAAGGAAGGAGGGCTTGGTTCGTCTAAGCGAGATTCGAACTAAAAACCTTAAATCAGAGGGCAAGTGACAGCCCGTGCTTCCTCCGCCTGCGCTACCACACGCCAACTTGTCCCTAAAAGACGCATTCAGATTATCCCCACGACATCGCGTAGAAGTAGAACGACTGTCGCATTTTAAGTAGGAATTCACCAGCGTCGTCTTTATCCTTATCATTTATACTGTTGAAATAGCAACGTTTCTGCCTATTTTTTGATTCACAGATAGTGAAAGAGATCTATATCCGAAGGAGAGACCTTAAGAATGCGAGACAACATGCAGAGCTAGCTCTAGTACACCAGTAGTTTGATGTATCTTTCCTTTTTTCTCTGCTGTCTTTTCTAAATTAGAAAAGAAATCTCAATACCGTAACCATTTCAGGATATCTCTATGAACCA
This sequence comes from Heligmosomoides polygyrus polygyrus, assembly GCA_947396885.1. NCBI lineage: Eukaryota > Metazoa > Nematoda > Chromadorea > Rhabditida > Heligmosomidae > Heligmosomoides > Heligmosomoides polygyrus. The sequence goes on along the minus strand of OX377202.1, from coordinate 5,625,108 downwards.
CCGATTTTTCTAGCAAAAAACCCGAAAAAATAGAATAGAGCAACATCGGCGTGAATTCGCGTCGCGTAATTTCCGCCCCACCGCTATTTTTCCTTCCTATTTTCGCTGATCGATAGCTATCAGCGAATTATTATACAGTATGACCTCGATTACCCCTAGGACTGGAGGTTCGGATTAACTAAACGACATCCACAAAAATCGATAATTTGATCAATATCGATAGATGGGCGAGTGTAGCGCAGTCGGAAGAGGCGCCGGCTGTCGCGTGCACCCGGTACCAGGTTCCTGGTTCGGATTTACCGCCCAGGCCAACCAAGCCTTCCATCCCTCCGAGTTCGGTGAATTGGTATCAGACCTGTCTGGGAAGGATAGAGCGCTGACCTGTTCATCGGCTGGCCACCGCAAGTCAATGTATGGCCAAATACGCATTCATGTCGCCTCCACGACATCCCGTAGAAGTAGAATGCGCAGCGGATCCCAAAAGGAGTTGTGTTACGCCGTCATTTGTCCTTTATCCTTTATGACCTCGATTACCTCCAGGACTGAGGTTTCGGATCCCTTAATGACATCCACAGAAATCGATAACTTGATCAATATCGATTGATCGCAATCGACACGACAAACTCGAACTTCAGATTCGTGCTCAGCGATCTCAATTACCCTCAGGGCTGAAGTTCGTAGACACGTAGAAGAGGTCTGGGTATTTTTCGCCCGTAATTTTCCGCGATTTTATGACTCATCGCTTAGCGGATTATTATATGGTATGATTATGAAAAAAGAAACTTTGAAGGATTTGGGATGCAATAAGCGTGAGAGTGATTTTATAGAAATTCTGACGTTTTTGGTGTTATTTCCCTCAATTTTTGTGAATGCAGTTTTCAATTCTTATAAAATTTTTATTCATTCAACCACAACCAAAACCTTTTTTAATTTTATCTTTGAGTCTGTTCTGATGTTCAAAAAACAGTGTCATTTTTGTGTGTGTGTAATAAGAAGAGATCGCGCCATGCACTCGAACAAACGTCGCCGCGAATTTCATTTGGCGAAAATTTTGTTTGCGTGGAGTCCCACAACGATAGAACCTCAAAAATGACGGAAATATGCACATCTCCACTCTGTAGCATTAACTGGCCAGAATTTTTTGCTAATCGAGACGTGCGGGACGAGCGCATGGCACAATTTTTTATTATAAAAATTGCTGCCTTTTACGCTTTAAAATGAGTATGAAGCTACTCCTTTTTCTTTAAAAAATCAAAATTCTATAGAGTTTCAAATACTTTTACGGTTTAGGTAAAACGTACGTTTTCTAAGAAAGTGATTTGAGTTTCCTCAAGGCATAAATTCATTTTGATCTTCTGAGATTACCTAATTTTCGAGACACAACATCGATCTGGAAGATCTTCAGTTTGATTTTCAAAAGTGATGAGTTTACCGTGAAGATGCTATAAAAACTGCCCAAGGGAACGTTTCGCTGAAAACAATTCGTGGTAGAATTCTTAAATTTCTTTCCTGCCGCCAAACCTCTTTCGAAGTGAAATCAATTTTTTTGCTTCCTGGGAAGTCTTTCAAGTCATATAAGAAGAGCCACAATAGTATGTCTTATTGTTAGTACCTGTATGTCATTTCCGAATTTCTAGTGTAGTTGAAGGGCGCGTGAAGCGCAGTCGGATGAGGCGCCGACTGTCGCGTGCATCCGATACCAGGTTCCTGGTTCGGACTTCCCGCCCAGGCCATCCAAGCCTTCCTCCCTCCGGAGTCGGTGAATTGGTACCAGACTTGTCTGGGAAGGATAGAGCACTGACTTGTTCATCGGCTGGCCACCGCAAGTCATTGCATGGCCAAATACGCATTCAAGTCGCCTCCACGATATCCCGTAGAAGTAGAGTGCGTGGCGCATCCCAAAAGGGATTGAATAACGCCGTCCTTTGTCCCTTGTCCTTATTCGTGACCGTTCCTTTTCTTTTTTATTGCGTTCATGACTTCATGTTGATGGTACTTTTCTTCATGGTTTGTTGACTGTCCCTCCTCTATTTTGACGTATCTATGAGTGTATGAAATAAATAAATAAATAAACAATTTTTACACGATGAATTGGACACTTTTCAAATCAAATTGGACACTCTTCTAAGCTAGGACTTTTGAAATCAAAGCGGGCTCTTCCGAATCGCAATCAGATTCTTCTACATTAAACTAGAGACCCTTCAAAAAAGTTAGAATAATTTTTTGATCAAGGAAAATTTTAGTATGACTTCCCCTGAAGTTTTAATTACCCTATAAATAGCACACTGTTTGAAATTTTTTTAGGCTCTCATTTTTGAGAAAAAGCAACGGGTTAAAGTTTGTTTTAAAGAGCATAAAGGTAGCCATTTTTTAGGCACTGAAAGAAGAGAGTGCGCCACGCTCTGGTCCAAGTAATCGCGATTTTTGTTCGATTGATAGCATAATTTTTGCTTGTATGAAGTCTCACACTTGTAAACAATAACACAAAAGAAATTGTAAAGAAAGGATATCCTCATATCTATATCCTCATTTAGATGTTTCATTTAAGCAACATTTACACTATCAATCAAATGAAAATCGCGACCGGCTTTTCGAGTGCATGGCGCGATTTCATCTTTTAATGCTCTACATGACTGCATCTTTGCTGTACTTTAAAACAACGGTACATGTCGCGAAGGTGATCAGCATTGGTAGGGGTGAGCACGTCAGCCAATAATAACCAAGCAGAGCACAGACCAAACACATGCCAGCCGATTAGGGTAGCGACTGTGCACACCCTCTCTGAATGGCACGCCCATTAAATGCGTTCTGATTGGATGCTGTGTTCTCATCTCCCAATGCAGCCCATATTCGCGACATATACCAAAACAACTTTTCATTTTTCCTCAAAAATTTAGATTTTATAAAATTATTACACTTACTGGGGCACATGCGAACTACAAAAAAATCGAATAAAATTATACCAAATTTTCCTTGAATAAAAAATTATTGCTAAAAATTTAAAAATATAAACAAGAATTATTCCTAATTATCCCTAAAAAATTAACCATCTCATTGAGTCTGTAGCTCTACCTACCTGAAGGTTTGGTAGAGTTTGCTTCCATTCCAAAAGTCTTAAAACCAGCTTAGAAGAGTATCCAATTTGACTTGAAAGTGCCCAATCCGATGTGAAAATGGTATAAAAACATATATCAGAGCTGCTAAAGTATTCTCGAAATTCAGTGTGGAGCACACCTGCTGCAATCTGTTCAATCCGCGACCGCCGCACACTATTCCGACACATGTCGGAAACGACTGTTTCATCTACGAACTTCCCGATGGCTCTACCCATCCCAAGCAGCCCGACAGCCGAAGCGACGATGCGCCGTACACTATACTGAAGGTACCTTCGAGAAAGTCCATGTCGCTAGCCCAGGCTCATTGCCGTTTTTCAGAGCGCAGCCGAGATTCCCGAGCACATTGACGGCATGTCCGGCTATCGTCTACGTCTGTACTTGTTGAAGAACAAGGCGCCACCAACGTTGCTCGTCAAGGGCATCGAAAGACGACTGTAAGTGCTTTGGATTTGTTACAGGAGTTGCCCTGGGGTAGATTCATCAACGACTTGCAGCAGTCTAACGGTGAAAATACTGCCGAAATCCCTGATAGCGCGCCTTATGAACGAGCGATGGGGTGAGATGTTTCACTGATAAGCCGCGCTATCAGGGATTTTAGCAGTATTCTCACCGTTAGATTGCTGTAAGTCGTTGATAAATCCGGGCGTCGGTTGCTTAGTCAAGACCTCTATACTCAAATTTTTCCTCGAGCAAAGACTGCCCGGACGCTTTGCTGTCTTGAAGACTCTTTGACAGCATTTAAAATAAGGGTAACGACGTCACATGTTTTCTTCAAAAACGAGTACGGGAAAGTGTACAGGCATGGTTGCCACTATAGTTGTACCTGCAGTTCCTCCCGTGCTATTGAGCGCATAGGATGACGAATTATTAGGGTGTCCCATAATTTTCTGGGCTATTATACCGTTTTTATCAGAATTTGTTACAATGAGATAATGACAAAGGGTAGTCAATCGATGTATTCTCCATTGGCTCCAGGACCTAACTCTAACGCGAGGTCGCGGCACTGAAACGCGGACGTGCGCTCGGTGACGCATGGTTAGCCGTGGAGCACGAAATTTTCTCAGTATTTAAGCTTCCAGACCACATTTCTAGCAAGGAACTTAAAATCACACAGAATGTGGTAGGGAACAGCCTGCAGTTGGACAACTGATCCGAGAATGACCTTCTCCCGTAGTATAACCATAATCACGGGTAAAAATTGACCGAAGAAGTCGTAGTGGGCAAATACTGACGCTAGAAACCATCACATGACCAGGATTCCTGTATAAGCTGTCGCTGATCGTCCTGTTGAAACCACATTCATATACCACCTCCAAGAAGCGTTGAAATGAGGCAAAGGCGTGCCGCTTGTCCCTGTGGGAAACGTTTCTAGCCATCGGAAGTATCGGACCACGACAACTCGTCCAATTTCGCCGCGCACCGTGCGCGAAGCCAGGGGGTTCGCGCGGCGTTGGAGTTGTGTCTGCCCTCGATTCTCCATCTGAGACCACAACCTTTCTCGAACGATTGGGCAGAGAGTTGATTGCATTCTCCCAGAAAGAAGTTAGCCTGCAGTCGATCCATTCGTCGATTGCGCGCTGAACTTCTTGACGTTGCGAGCATCGCTTGTTCGTGAAAAAGTGAGCAAGACTTCTGAATGCTGCATATTCATAACGGCTGATATCTGGTGCCACAATTTCGGTAGACTCATGCCTCATCGTCTCCGGCGTTTGTTTCGCTCGATGCGGTTGTGCATTATTCATTGACACACGAATAGAACCGAATCTTGGGTACTTCTCAAGCAGCTTACACTTCATTTTCAGCATATTTTCAATGAACAATTCTGCTATAATCGTCTGCTGATCAGGTAAAAGCAAGTAGTGCACGACTTCCCGACTCGTGAACTAAAATGAAAACAAAATCTTCTTTGGGAAGCAAAATCCTGCACATTCTCGTCCGGAAACGATTGAACCAATTTTCACACGTCGACTTGCTGCACACGTCTGAACCTAACAAAGCAGCAATAGCTTTGTGAGCAGCGTATGCAGACAGCCCAGAACGAAAGTGATGAAGGAGCAAGTCGCGATTTCGGCAGTCGGCAAATTCATTTTCAAGAAATTGCCAAAATGCGGGCAGTAGGACGATGGTGGTAATCGATACGTTGTTGCGAAATATATTCGAATCGCCTTGCTGCGCAAAGAGAACATCCCGTTTGGATCTTGTATAAAAAAGTTGTAACGCGCCAAACACTCGTGGTTCATATAGTATAGCCCAGAAAATTATGGGACACCCTAATACTTCCACCACTGTCTATCGTGGGGAATTTCTTCGCACTCCTATTTGGGAATACTCATCGCTTCCAAGTCATTGATGAACGTGCGACGTCACATGTTGTTTGGACGGCCTCTGGTTCGCTTTCTTGACGGAATCTACTGCATGGCTGATCTTGGCAGGAGATGCCCCGGCATTCGTAGGATGTGACGGGCCAGACGGCATTGTGTAACAGTTTCGTAAACGTTGCTGGAACGGCAGCGGATTAACACTTCTTCGTTCGCCAAGCGATCCGTGTAACGTATCCTCATTATTTTCCTCAGACATTTTCACTGAAGAGCACTAACCCGTCTGATGATGGTAGCCGACATCCTCCATGTCTCGCTCACGTACGTTGCAGTAGGAACGACTATCGAAGAATACAAACGCGGCTTGACGTTTCTTGAAATGGAGGACGACGCCCACAGTAGCTTAAGCTTCTGAAATACTGTCATCGTCTTCACAATCCGAGAGCGGACGTAAGCCACTACAACACGGACAGTATATTTTGGTACTTGGACGGAAAAAGAACCCGTTTTCAGCAGTTTTCTTGTGCAAAGTTTGTTATAATTTCGACCTCCCTTGGTTGTTCACTCAAGACCTCTATAACAGATTTATTTTTAAAGGTGAACGGTTTCTATGCATGAATATGCAAACAAGAAAACTACTCAGCGACCAGTATAGCTACTCCCCAGCATCTTTCTTCTCTTCTTTCAGTGCAAGCCCGGTTGTGCTGTACTGCATAGTCGATGAGTAATTTCCTTCTTGAAATTTCTTGCAGGAAACAGATTATTTTAATGAATAAACTTGCTATAAAGGTCTTGAGGAAGCATCTAAGAAAGGTCGAAGCTACAACACCTTCGCAGAATAACGGCTGAAAACGCGTTCTTTTGCGCCTTTTTGCCCAAAGGCCAAAAAGTACGGTCGGTATTGTAGTGAATGACGTCCGCTCTCGGATTGCCAAGGCGGCAACAGTATTTCGGAGGCTTAAACCACTGTGGGCGTTGTCTTCCATTTCAAATAACGTCAGCTGCGTTTGTATTCTTTGATAGTCGTCTCCACTACAACGTATGCTAGCGAAACGTGGAGGATGTCGGCTAACATCATCAAACTGTTAGTGCGTTTCAGTGCAGATGTCTGAGACTAATAATGAGGATATGTTACACGGACCGCTCCACGAACGGAAAGGTACTAAGCCGCTGCTGTTTGAGCAACCTTTACGAAACTGTTACGCAATGCCGTCTGGCCTTTCGTATCCTGCGTATGCCTGTGCACCGCCTGCCAAGATTCGTCATGCAGTAGATTCTGCCAGGAAAGCGAACCAGATACCGTTCAGGAAATACGTAGCGTCGCACGTTTATGAATGACATGAAAGTTATTACGATTTCTAGGCAGGTGTGCGAAGAAACAGCTCACGATAGCGGTGGAAAGAGTTCGTCGCCCTATGCGTTCAACAGCACGGAAGGAACAATTAGTTGCTATTGTAGTGGCAACTTTACCTGTACTCCTTTTTGCGAAGAGGTTTTTGCGTCATCTTTAATTTAAATGCTGTCAAAAAGCTTTCGTTAGCCACTGTTCGAGAAAATCAATCAAAATCGCCACTACGATGGCGACGAAGAGATGCAGAGCTTGCGACAACAATCTTAGCCAGCCAGATACCGAGAAAATCCGTCCATTTCAGAGATGGTTATCGTGTGACGATCTGTCGTCCCCGATGCACCTCGTACGAGAGCGTTCAGAACGAGGTAATCGAACATCCTGAAGCTAGCCAGCACTGAACGGTCGTGAAAATTATTCACTTTCAGGAGAAGCCTCCAGAGTGGAAAGCGATCAGTTGGAGTAGCTGGACGTCCTCTACGTAGGTGACGTTATGCGGTACTAAGTAGCAGCAGCTGAGATTCTCCTTTCAGATGGTCCACATGGGCTCGAAGTGTGTGGGGTAACGTCGCCGATGGACAACGTCGTCAGCGTATTCAGGAAGTCGACGTACCCGCCGGATCCGTCGCCAGCGTTCAGGCCCAAGGTGAGCCTAGAAACCTCACGCTCATGTAGAACCTCCAGAAGCATAAAGGCCTCCGCACACTTTTGCGGCAGGTGGCAAAATTCGTGAAGTGCGTCGCTCACGCACACTCAGAAAATTTTGAACAAGTTACTTGCAAGCTGCACGCGGGTCATAGATTGTCTCAAACTAGTCATTTGTAAGTTGCTGCAAGCTAGCAGAAATGACGCAAGTAAATTACACGAAGAGCCCTGCTTGTCATTCGCAAGCTGCTGCAAGCTAGCACAAATGCCGCATGTAAGTTACACGAAGACCCTTGCTAGTCATTCGTAAGCAGCTGCAAGCTAGCAGAAGATTTCGCATGTAAGTTGCACGGATACCCCTGCTAGTCATTCGTAATCAGCTGCAAGCAAGCAGAAGATTTCGCATGTAAGTTGCACGAAGACCCCTGTAAAGGGCTGAAGTTTCGGGACGCTGTTGAGCACCATCAACCGTTGAGTATGGCAAGTACGCAGTGCGTGCCCCACCCCAGTTGTGACGGACGGAGGGACGAACGGAAACACACACACACATACACACAGAAGAAATAAGGAAGGTGACAGAAGCAAGGGCAGGCCAGTGGCTGACTCGCCAGAGCAGCGTCGGCGGAGTTCCTCACATGCCGCGTGTGAAAACGCGTGCGTAATGTTTCAAACCAATTAGGCGCGAAACATTGGCTTGCACGAAAGTTTCTTGGAAGTTTGCACTGCAGCTAGTTGCGTGCAAGTTTAAAATTCCTAGATGCAACCTTGCAAGTTAGTTAACCGCGAGGGATAAGTCGCAAGTAACTTGTTGTCCAAGTCTGAAAGCGCAAGTAACTTGTTTTGAAGCTCATAAGGCGCAAGTAACTTGTTCAAAATTTTTTGAGCACTCGAGACTTGCTGGCGGCAAGCGGCGGGGGCACTGTACACTTTCTAGTCGGGACCTACTACTAATATTATTCGCTTTCCCGCCTTCTGTCTCCGCTGCCGCGGTCGGCTAGAGCGCAGACAGACAGGACGCTGCTGAGCAATAATGATGTGAATCTCCAAGTTCTCTCTTCATAAAACATCGGAATTTTCTTAGTGTGTTAGTATTTCTGTGCCGAACCAGGTTGTAAGATGACCAGCTTATTGAGCAGCCTGATGCTTCGACCTGGAGCCAGATTCATCAATGACTTACAATAATCTAACGGTGAAAATACTGCCGAAATCCCTGATAGCGCGGCTTATCAACAAGCGATATGGTGAAATGTTTTAATATCCAATGTTTGGCTCCTGTTCGTCGTCTTCAGAGGACCGCTGATCCACCGTTAAAACAGAGGAGCCATTCGGCTACTAATAGCAGCGGTAGCGACGTCGCTCCGCTTCAACGGTGGATCAGCGGGCCTCTGAAGACGACGAACAGGGGCCAAGCACTGAACGTTGAAACATTCTACCATATCGCCTGTCGATAAGCCGCGCTATCAGGGATTTTGCCAGAATTTTCATCGTTAGATTGCTGTAAGTCATTGATGAATCTGATTCCAAGTCGAGACATTAGGCCCCGTTTATACTTCCGACGCCGAGCGACGCGACGGCATGTAAAGTGGCCAAATTGATCGATCGCCTCGCTCAATCAATATGGCCACTATACGTGGCGTCGCGTCGCTCGGTGTCGAAGTATAAACGAGGCCTTAGGCCCGCCGCTCAACTGATCCATCTTACAACCTCGTTCGGTACAGAAACCTCAACACATTAGGAGAATGATGCGAGTCATTATTGCCGCTGCCGCACTTGCGGCGTCTTGCCGCCGTCGCCCAACATCTTGCAAAGACAACACAAAGTGTGCTTGAACCATAGGGCAGGGACGCAGAGCCGAAGCTGGCAGGCTCTGCGTCCCTGCCCTATGGTTAAAGATAGGACCGCCGCTTTGCCACAAGAGTATGCGGAGTCTTTTACATCGCAGTTTGCAGTACCGAACGGTGGACCCCAGCAGATCCATGTGCACGTGAACACCAGCGGAAGCAACAACAACGTCGTCAACGGTGTTGGATCGGCACCGTCCCAACCCAGCCATATCAACATCACCGTCCACACCGGCCAGTACAAGGAGTCCATCAGCGGAGTTCCAGATGAGAAGGTAGGAGCCAGAGGTTTTTTTTACTCATCTCATCAGATCAGATTTTCATGACATCTTTAGGGCGAGTTCCACTTCAACACGCAGAACTTTCACGGCGGTCCCGGTGACACCGGGGACGGCAACGGAACAGACGACGAAACCGGAAAAGGGAAACGTGGCCAAGGAAGTACGAGCTATTCCGCATTTTTAAAATTACTCATCATTAATAAAATAATTATTTAGAGACAAAAATAATGATGAAATGAAGACACTCCCATAGGGCGACAAGCCACACCCGCAAAGCATCAATATCGATTTTCGCGCATAGGTGCCGCGTAGCATTTATACTCCGCCGCCGCAAAACACTATATATGACGGAATTTTGGATTACTGTATTGGGCGAATCGTGTCGCAGAATGGACAGGAACGGCGAGGCGTAATGACCAGCGTCTGATCGGATTTCGGAGAGCGATATTCGATTATTCGAAAGTCCAAAAATCAGATTACTCTTTTGTCCGAGGGGTTTGAACATCAAATTGTCGAATATTCGATGGTTTGAAAACCAAATAATATTCGGCGTTTCGAAGAGAAAAGCGATTGACATTCGGACACTTCAAAATTCGGCTTTTTTAAAATTGAATATTTTACGACATCTTAGAAAAAAACTATTCGCTTGTTTGAGAATTCGGCATTTCTATGATCGAATAATATTCGATAATTCGAATTTCGACATTTTAAAAACCCCGATATATTCGCACATGCGAAATTCGATGTTCAAAAAAGCCAATATATTCGGCCACTCGAAAATTCTACTTCTCCAAGGGGAGGGACAAGGGGTATAATAAAAACATTATGGCAGCAGTGTGATGACATGTCGTCACACGTGGTGTTCTAGGTGCAAATGCAGACTTTGGAGTAGGTTTAACCCTGTACAGTTAAACAGTCGAGGTAGGTGTGGGAATCGCAATACTGGACGAAATAAGCAAGAAAAACTGTGAGGAACGACGCTAGGCAATCACGCTTGGGATGCGCCATGCACTCATCTTCTACGGGAGGTTGTAGAGACAGTTTGAATGTATTTTGAACTATGCACTGCCATGGTGGCTAATCTACGAGCAAACTAGTGTTTGGTCCTGTAAAGAGAAGTCTGGGGCCAATAATCAACTATTAGGTCGTTGCATATGAAATGGCCGATTTTGACTGAGAACTTTGACTGATTATAACTTCGCTTGGAATCAATCTTATTAATCGAGATAAGCACCGTTACAATTGATACGCTTTTCGCAATGCGATAGTTGCTTAGAAATTTCACCTTTACGAAATAAGAACTACGAGAATTGATGAAAAGAAGAAGTCATTTTAGACATCATCTTGGTTGCTGAATTTTTCATCCTCCACATAACGAACTAAATGCTTGAAAAAATCGGTAGAGGACAGATCTGGACAATATTCTCGATGTGGCAGAGGTTCGTATCCCAATTCACCCGGTTTCTGGACAACAATTTTTGAAATGGGCGGACGCGCGTTGTCATCCGCTAGGAATGAGGTAGCAAATTCGGCCATCTCATATGCAACGACCTAACACATTTCTGCCTTTTGGAAAAGAAGCCGAATTTTCGAATGACCTAATATATTTGGGTTTTTAAAACATCGAATTTCGAATGAGCAAGTATTAGTCCGCTTTCCGAAATAACGAAGCTCGAATTGAGGATATTATTCGATTTTAGAAATACCGAATTTTTGAGCGAACGAATATTATTCGTTCTGCATGATGCCGAACTTCGAATTGTCGAATTTTATTCGATTTTAGAAATGTCGTAGTTCGAGGGGCTGAATATCAATCACTTTTAAAATCGTCGAATTTCGAACTGTTGAAAACTATTCGGTTTTGAAAGTATCGAATATTCCACTATCCGACATTCGAAGTCTTCGAATAGTCGAATATTCGCCATGATCGACTCTCAATAAACCTCGGCATTGTGAATTGCTGTTGTGCGTGTTGAGCTCTACACGAGGTTGGCAGACGGATTTATTTACTGGCCAACGTTTCGGCGAGATCGCCTTCTTCAGAGCCTGAAAGGGACCAAATCAATAAGAAGTATTCGAATATTCGAATATTCGAATTATCAAATTCGTTGGAATATTCAACCGAATTTAGTCGATGCAGACAAAGGTGCATAATGTACTCCGGAGAGACGAAAGGCTTCGTTGGCCTAGGCGGGATCTGAACCACGAATCGAGGTGCAGGCGACAGCCGACATATCCTCGGACTGCGCTATCACGCGCCCCATAGCTATTGTCCCGAATGGTAGATATGGAAAAAAGATTAAACAAGAGCGCTATCGATTTATTATATTTTGCAACATGATGTACCTGTGTAGGCCATATCAGCGACAAGTACCAAAATTAGTTTTGAAGAATTATCATATTTTGCACTATAGTGTGCGGAGTTGCACATCTACCCTCGTAATCAACTGTGGTCGATCGTCGCATAGGAGCGTCAACCACCTATTAAGATAGGAGTCCAGGTACTAGTCGTTAATGTGGAACGCAGGCAGCCAATCACATCCATCGAACACGTGTCAGCTAATCAGAGCACTAATCGAACACACTATGTAGGCGACAATAGCGACAAGTGCCAAAATTAATTAGAAATAAAGGTAATAAACAAAGCTTACTAATTAATTAAATTCCAGAGGGCCAAGGCAACGGTGACGGCAGCGAAGACGCTGGAAATGGTGCTAAAGATCAAAGAAGCCAGCTCAGACAAGGAGAGGGAGATCCTTCCGATGGAGAGAATGGCGGAGGAGAAGGAAAAGGAAAAGGAAAGGGAGGAAGCCGAGGAAAGAACAACAAAGATGGGAGGCACGGTGCAGGAGGAGATGGTGGTGACGGCGACGACAGCGACCTCAGTCGCCCTAGTGCTGAAGGCGGGGTAAGTCTGCTTTGTAGCCTGTCTATGCAAACTTTGGGCTCAGCCTAGCATTTTCTGCTTCAGGATTCTGGAGACGGAAATGGAGGAGCTGATGGTGTAGGAAAAGGAAAAGGCAAGCCACACCATGGAGGAGACAAGGGAGGAAAAGGAGCAGGAAAGAACGGCAGCGATGGAGGTGGTGATGGTGGAGCTGGCGGTGCTGATGGAGGCGATGGTGGCCAGTCAGGTGGAGCTGGAGGACAAGGAGGAGACGGTGATGGAGCCGCAGGTGATGGCAAAGGTAAAGCCGGAAAGCACGGCGATGGAGGAGCTGGAAAGAACGGCGAAAAGAAGGGAGCCGGCAAAGGTAAGCAGTTTCCTTTCGACCGAAGCTTGAGCAGCGGTGATTTCCATTGATTTCAGATGGCGCACGATCCGGCACTGGATCCGGTGATGGAAACGCTTCCGGAGACTCCGGAAAGAATGGCGCCAACGGAAAGGGAGGAGATGGTCCTGAATCCGGAACCGATGGAGAGCCACATGGCGGACAAGGAGAAGGAGCTAACTCACAGAGGCCAGGAAAAGGAGGAAAGGCAGGCAAAGCCGGCAAAGGAGCCGGAGCAGGCTCAGGAGGAGACGGAGCCGCAGATGGTCAAGGGAAAGGCAAAGGGCCCGGTGGCGACGGTGGCGCAGCTGGAGGCCCTGAGGGCGGAAACGGCGCTGGAGGTAAAGGAGGAGCAGCTGGAGACAACGGTACTGGTGCTAAGGCCGGAGGACCTGGGGACAAGGAAGGAACTTCTGGTGGAAAACAACCCGCAGGTGCCGGTGGGAAGTCTGGAAAGAATGGAAAGTCCGGAAGCAATGGCCAGGAGTCAGGGGCAGGAGATGGTGGCGCTGGAGACGGAGGAGCTGGTGGAAAACGAGGAGGAGCAGGAAAAGGAGCTGGAGGAGACAAGGATGGAGGAGCAGCCGGGAAAGATGGAGGGGCCGGTAAGTCCGGCAAGGCCGGAGGCGATGGTGGACCTACTTCATCCGGAGACGGAGGCAAGACCGGGGAAGATCGAGCGGGTAAAGAAGGAGGAGGAGCAGGAATAGGAACCGGAGGACCCAAAAATGGCCCAGATGGAGCTGACGGCAGCGCTGGAGGTGATGGCGCCGACGGTTTGAAGGCTATTCGCAGCGGTTCGGATAGAAGCCCCAAAGAAGGAGGTAGGTTCACCACATATTTCAGGGTTTTCAGCGCTTTCCAAAGGGCTTACTTCAGGTAAGGGAGGTAGCGGAGCTGACGGTAGCGACGGCGGAGACGCAAACGGTGGTGGTGGCGGAGACGGCGACGGCGTTGGCGGAAAGGATGGCAACGCCGGGAAAGATGGCCATGAAGGGTAAGAGGTTATGGCACCGCCTTTGAAGGAAAGCACAGAAAGGTTTGGTACTGGTCGTAAATGTGGCCTACATGGGGAGTGGATGCTAACCAAACCAATCAGGCTGTGGTGGGCGTAGCTCCCCGAGGAGTGTACGGTTCCGCGCCGTGATTAAGAATGCCTGCCTTTGAGGAAAATCACAGAAAACTCTGGTATTTGTCGTTGATGTGGCCCACGTAGGGAGGTTGCAAAATACCAACCAATCACAGCAAAGCAGAGCACCGATCGATCACGTGCTAGTCAAATGGACGTGACACTTAGAGAAGGCGTGTATAGTTTGGGCTCTGATTGGTTGGTCCTGAATCGGCTGGTGACCTGATTGGCTGTAGTTGCCTAAGGGTCTCAATCCACCCACACTCAAAACTCGGGAGCTTGTCCTTAATTTGGCTTACATGGGAGGAGCACGCACCAAACGAAGGCTATATGGGCGTGGCCTAGAGGAGGCGTGTATGAATGGTGCTCTGATTAATATTGCTTGTCTTTGAGAAAAACCACAGAAAAGTGTGGTACTAGTCGTTAGTGTGATCTACCGTGGAGATTGGAACAAGTCAGCCAATGACAGCCAATCAGAACACCGACCGATCATGTGCTAGCCGAATGGGTTCGAGCCCTGATTGGCCTGCTGATCGGTCGGTGATCTGATTGGCTGTGGTTGCCTGTAGGATCTAACCTACCAACATTGCAAACTGGTAATTGTCGCTAATGTGGCCTACATAGGGAGTGGACCACCCAGACCAATCATGTTGTATGGGTGTGGCTCCCAGCGAAGGCGTAAATGGTTGGTGTCCTGAGTAGTGATGCCTGCTTTCGAGGAAACCCATAGAAAACTCCGGCACTAGTCGTTAATGTGACCTACATGAGAAAGTCGCGACATGCCGCAACAGTCACAGCCAATCAGAGCACCGACCGATTACGTGCTAGTCGAATGGACGTGGCATTTAGAGCAGAAGTGTACAGTTCGCTCTAATTGACTGGGCTGCTGATCGTTCGGTGATCTGATTGGCTGCGGTTGCCTAGAGGATTTCTACCTACCCACACTGAAAAATTTGGTACTTGTCGTTAATTTGGCCTATATGAGGCACCAAACGAATCAGGCTGGAACGGCATGGCCCCCAATCAAGGCGTGTATGTATTCTGATAGTAGGTTGGTATTCTCATTAAGAATGCCTGTCTTTGACGAAAACCACAGAAAACTCCGGTACTAGTCGTTAATGTGGCCTACATCGGGGAGTTGCAACATGCCAACCAGTCTCAGCCAATCAAAGCACCGACCAATCACGTGCTAGCCGAATGGACGTGGCGCTTAGAGGAGGCGTGTACGATTTGTGCTCTGATTGGCTGGCCTGCTGATCCGTCGGTGGTCTGATTGGCTGCGGTTGCCTGGAGGATTCCAACCTATCCACACTGAAAACTCTGGTACTTTGTCCTATAATTTGGCCTACATGGAGGGGTACAAACCCGCCGGAACAATCAGGAAGTATAGGCGTGGCTCCCAACGGAGGCATTTACGGTTGGTGTCCTGATTAGTGCCTGCGTTTGAAGAAAACCACAGGAAACTCGGGTACTAGTCGATAATGTGACCTACATGGTAACTGGCCAATCAGGCTGCATCAAACCGGCGTACCACTACAGTTCTTGTTCTTACTGACTGCTGTGTGATTGCTTGGTGCTGCGATCGGCTGTGATTGGCTATGCATTCCCGCCTCTCTCCATGTAGGCCATATCAACGACTAGTGCCAGCACCTTAAGTTGAGATGGCATATATGGTCCGATCAGGCTACATCAAACGGGAATGCCACCCAAGGGGCACTACAGTTGGTCGTCTGATTGGCTGGCCCGCGATCGGTCGTTGCACTGGTTAGCTCTGATTCGCTGGCGCGTTCCAGCCTTAACGTGCAGGCCACATTAACGACCAGAATCAAACTCTTCGCGATTGCGTCGCCAGAAATTTCTTCAAAGAAGCCTCTTTCGAAGCTTATAAACCATTCTATTCTATTTCTTTCAGGGCCAGCGGAAAGTCCCAGAGTCGTCAAGCGGTAACCGACGATCCAACAACCATTGACGGCGGAACGACCAAGCGAACGATTCATGTGTAAGTATCGTCAGTTGCCATGAGGTTCCTCAGCAAGCAACCAACGTCTTTTATTCAGTTCCGGCGGAAGCACGACGTCAGATGCCGACGGAGGAAGCACAACCGACGATGGCGACGTGTTCGTGACTGACCGATTCACTGGTTCGACGGACTTTGGCGCCGAAAGCTCGACAGCCGAAAGCATTGGCGCCGGTCTGTCAAAGCTTGGCGCACCTCCACCTGGAGCCGCTGGAGACACTGCAGCTGTAGCACATCCTCATCATGAGTCCTCCACAAACGCGCCGGTGACAGACAGTGGCAATGTCACCGGAACAGGGAGCACAGGAACCACTACGCCCAGGACCAAGACGAGCAACGCCACGAAGGTCGCTGGCGGCTCGAAAAGACCAACACCTCGTCCAGCTCCTGCCGTCGTAGCGCAGCCAAGGCAGACAACGCCGAGACCGGCCCCTCCTCGAGCAGGTAAACCTTCCAAAACCTGTTTTGATTTGATTTTTTGATTTTTGTCTCCTTCAAAAGATTTGAATCTAACTAGAAAAATAAAGTACTAAACTGTGACGCGACACCGTGTCACACGGCCTCACGCGTGCTAAAGGTTGTGACACGACACCGTGTCACGCGGTCGTCAACGTGTTAAACTAGAGAACTGGACAATCATTTTTTTAAAGAAAAATTTTTGTACGACTTTCTTTACAGTTTTAATTCGCATATTCAATAAGTGAACACATTGTCTGAAACTTTATAAATCTCTCACTTTTAAGTGAAAATAATGGCTTAAGACTGTTCCTTAATTAAGACTGTCTTTGCAATTTTAATTCACCTACCCAATAAGTGAGCACACCGTTTGAAATTTCATAAAACTCTAATGTTTGAGTGAAAACAATGGCCAAAAATAAAAATAAAATTGAAAAATAAAGTGCTGGACTGTGACACGACACCGTGTCACACAGTCTCGCACAGCCGAAAGGGCGTGACACGAAATTATGTCACGCACTCGTCAACGTGTTGAACTAGAGGCTCTCCAAAAACCTTAGAATAATTTTTTGTTCAGGGAAATTTTAGAATGATTTTCTTTGCAGATGAGATTTCTTGTAACTTTGTGGCGTATCTTTTTCAACACTTTGACAACCGTGTGACACGATGTCGTGTCACACCCTTTCTGCCGCGCTGGACTGTGTGACATGGCATCATGTCACACTACAGCACTTCATTTTTCAATATTTTTTAAAACCTTGCTTGTTTTAAAGGGCTGGGAGGCGGCCATTTTCTGTGCTAAAAGAAGAGATTGCGCCATGTCAATGTCGATTTTTATTCGATTGATAGCAAAATTTCTGTTTGCATGAAGTTTCACACCTGTAGGTGATAAAAGAAAAACAATTGTAAAGAACACACATGTCCTTACTTTGATGACTCATGTAACCAGCAATTACACTATCCATCAAATAAATTTCGCGAGTAGCATTTCGAGTGCATGGCGCGATCTCTTCTTTTGATGCTCTCAATGATTACTGTCTAGTTGCGCTTTAAAATAAACTTTAAATTATTATTTTCTCTCAAAGGGAATAAACATTTTATAAAATTATTACACTCATTTCGGCAGCTAAATTGAAAATTTTAAAAGTCATAAAAAAATTACAAAAAATTAGGTACATGTCGTGAAGGTGAGCAGCGTTTGGATGGGAACGCTCCATCCATGCAGGTGGCACTGAATGGTCCTGCCATTCAGAGAGGGCGTGTTCAGTTGACACCGTGATCACCTGGGTTGGTATGATTGGCTGGCGCGTTCCCACCCCCCAATGCTGCGCATTTTCGCGACATGTACCCCTTGATTTCATTTTTTGATTTCTGAAGTATTTGACGTGAAAACGGTATAATAAAATGTGGGCTTTTAAATTCTTTAATCTATTATATCGCATTCCTTGCCCTATGACAAAAATACGTTATTTCCAACGGAGTTTTTAATAATGTATAACGACGGAATTCCTCAAAGTAAGCAGAGCAAGTTAGAACCTAAAACGAAACGCTCTTGGTTTAAGATTCCTTGAAAAAACTCTAAGAAATAACGTTATTCAATGGCTATGGACAAAATATTGATGGAATCCATGCTTAAAATTGTGTTTTGCAGCCGCAGCCCCGACCGCCGCAGCAAAAAGGACGCCATCTCAACGTAAGTGGGGAGCTAACTCTTCATTCCTTTCCTTTAACAACGTTTGAGCGAAAGATGTCCTTCTGCAGGAGTCGCTGATGCGCAAGCCGATCCACAGGCCACGAATAAAGCGATCGACCGGCTGAAGAAGATGAACTGCTTCCCGGCTGACTCGCTGATCACCACCGTCACCGGTCAGAAACGAATGGACCAGCTGGCTGTCGGAGACTTTGTAGGTGTCACTATTCTCCAGGAAGGAGCTGAAGGAGTTGTTGCTGCCAAAGGATCCCGACGTTCTTTAGGTGCTCGTGCCGAGTGCTGGTGATGTTCTGAAGTACGAGCGTGTCGAGATGTTCTATCATCGCGAGCCGGAGACCCGGGCACAGTTCGTCGTGCTCTTCACTGAGTCGAAGAAACGGCTCGCGCTCACTCCTCTTCACCTGCTGCCGTTTGGAGAGTGCGCAGAAATGAAGAGGTCAGCTTGATAGACTCGAAGTTCACAGCAGTTATGAGCAGTCCAGCTGATGGGCGTGGTAGCGCAGTCGGAAGAGGTGTCGGTTGTCGCGTGCATCCAATTCCAGCTTCTTGGTTCAAATTTGCCGTCCAGGTAAATCAAGCCTTCCATCCGTCGGGATCGGTGAATTGGTTCCAACTCTTCTAGAAGAATAAAACACATTGTCTTTTTCATCGGTCGGCCACCATATTGCCTCCATGACATCCCGTAGAAGTAGAAGTAGAATGCGTGGCGCATCCCAAGGAGATTGACTGACGCCATCCTTCATCCTTTTATCCTTTAATCCAGTTGTTACGAAATGAGATACTTCTGGAGCTAGCAGTTTAAGATAGAAATCTGGCTAATAAATAAATTTCGGTACTAGTCGTTAATGTGACCTATATGGTGAGGGGCGTGGAGGAACGGCCAGACCAATCAGAGCACCTCGAAAGAGCCTGCCACACCAAGGGGCGTGTCCGATCGGTGCTCTCATTGATTGTCTTGTAGTTCAAACTAGGTCGTTTAGGATGGGAATCTGGTGAACATGACGCGAAAATGCACCGCGAGGGTGTGGGAACGCATCGATTCCCCTAACGTAACCGTGGCAGCCACCGTGGCAGGCGGCAGCGACTACGGTAGAAGCAATGGCGTATTCTCACACCCTCAGCTGCACGTTCCCGCACGCTTCTGTGCGCCTTCGCGACATGTTCCGAATCTTTACTGAATAATTTTCGGGACTAGTCGTTAATGTGGCCTACAGAAGGGGCACATACCCGAACAATCAAACCACATCTTATGTACATGCTGTCCAGTGTGACCCTATGTGATCTGTTTCCTGATGCGCTGCCGACTGTGATTGGCTAGCACGATTCGACTCCCTATGTAGGCCACATTAGCGACAAGTGCCTAATTTTCCAACCAATTGCAGAGATTTGGCAGAGGCAGACGGTGTGGACAAATGGATACGGGCGTCAAGATACGCCGACAAAGCCACCGTCGGCGAGTGCGTGATGACCGTGACCAACGAAGGAAAAGTGGTTGCGGAGCGGATAGTTAGGGTCAGTCGAAGCCTCGAAACCTTGGCATGGTCACCCATTTTCACTGAGCGCTATGATTTAGGTCGGACGACAAGTTTCCGAGGGCATCTACTCGCCGATGACTGCAGATGGAGCGCTCGTTGTCGATGGCATCTTGTCGTCGTGCTTCTCACAAGTCGAGAGCCACACAGTTCAGAAGGTAAGGGACTCCAGAATAGATGCAGACACCGGAAGGTATGGATGGCGAGCCTGTTATTGAAACTTCATCGGTAGATGAACGGAATTTCATCAGCAGATGTACCAGCCACTCTTGCCGACTTGCACCGTAGAAATGCAGTCCACCAGTCGCACATTTTTTCCGGTGAACTGCAAGCGAGTTGGTGGTCGATAACTACGCATATCTGAGAGGTTCAGAGCCGCCAGGGAACTTCGCCGCCGATTTTTAAGCATTTTATTCTAAATTTCGCTAAAGATTTTTTGCATAACGTTCTATACCGTTCAATAGGAAAAGATTCGCTCTATCAGAACATCTGTTTCGCTTTTCCCATTTCAATTTTTGTCGATTTTCAGGACATTAAAGTGAGAATTAAAAAAAAGAACAAAAATCAACCGACAGCTCCTCTTTGCTTGTTTTTTTTTTGCACAACGTTACAAACTATTCGAAAATCGATTATTCGCCCTACAAGAAGCTGCATTGGGTTTTTTCTGGGTTGCTAATTTTCTGTTCATCAAAATGGAATGAAAAAATCAAGCGAAGAATAGCAGCTTTAGGTAAAATAATTCATGTCCTCTGGACATTCTACCTTAACGACCTAGAAACTGACAAAAATCGAAAAACGAGACATACTTACTGATAGCGCAAACCATTCTCCTTCGAACGGTAGATAACGGTATGGAAAGAAACTTTCAGCGAACTCCAAACAAAAATGGGTTCATGTCGTGAACATGGGCAGCATTGGATGGAGGGAGCGCGCCAGCCAATCAGACTACATTAAATTAGCCTGCCACTCACACTTGTCAGAGAAGGCTTGTACGGTCAGTCTTCAGAATGGTTGGCCTGTTTTCGAACGGTGCTCTGCTTGGCTATGATTAGCTGGCGCGCCTCCACCTCCTAATGCTGCCCATCTTCGCGACATGAACCGAAAATGTTTAAAAAAAACGCCGGAGACTTAGTTCCCAACCTAACACATATTCTAGACCACATTGTTCGTCACTTATTTTAAGGCTCACAATTTAATCTTCACCTCTTCCTTTTTTCGAAAGGAGTATCCTGGGACCGGATTCATCAACGACTTACAGAGATTTAACGGAGAAATTACAGCCGAAATTCCTGAAAAAAAAAACGCGAATGAACGCGGCTTTTTAACAGGCGATGTGGTGAAATGTTGGCGTTATCAGGAATTTCGGCTGTAATTTCTCCGTTAAATCTCTGTAAGCCGTTGATGAATCTGGCCCCTGGTTTTCTTCCCTACATCTCATTCCCTACAACTTCATAAACCTTTTGTTTGGGTCGTAGCTTATGGTTTTCCATCGATCATTTTATTTTGGCCATTGTCGCTAATGTGGTCACCCGTGGTGGGCGGAATTTCTGTTTTCTGGCCAGTTTGGGCAATTCTTTTCTGCTTTCTACTTTCTAGGAGAACGGATAAAATTAAGCAGGAAACAGGAAGTAGCATTGAAAACTTTCCACAGGTATCCAACTGCCGGAGTTTAATCCGTGTCACGACCTCACCGTCTTTACAGCAAAAGAATGTCCTTAGGTTACTCCAAATTCAAGAAAAATCTGCAAAAATCAAAATTCTACAAAATTTGAAGGACTGCACGGTTGACGAATTTGATTGAAAATGTGTTTTATTTTCAGATTGTGTACGATTTTCTTGTCTATGCGCACGAGTTCTTCGGCCTGTCACCTGGTAAGAACCTTCCCGACACTTTCTGCTCCTCATTTCCGCCCTTAACTCACCGTGATTCAGGTCGAAATGCTGCCCGACAAGGCATTCCGTCGTTCATCAACTACGTGCACGAGTTGAGTCACGTCTTCTTGCCATTCTCCAAATTCTGATCCTCGCCTCAAGCGCGTCTTTCCGAAACCACAGAGAGCTATTCCGATCACTTCGGTGTCTTCACGGGTCACTATTTATCGACACTTTGAAGTGTGCTGTGCTGCCTTATTCTAGAAGTCCTTCGCTTCTGTCCACCAAATGAATTCACTTTTCGCTGTCATGAAGCCCCAAGCGATTCGTCAGTTAGCAGATATTTCTATTTCTATGAGCAGACTGTTAACCGATCGCCTTTCTTCTCGGTCATCTGAACCCGGTCCGGTGTTCCGGTTCGACGACCGACGTGACCACCGCTGACTCCCCTGTTCCGTTCTTTCATTTCGTGTACGTGTTTCCTCACTACTGCAATGTCTCACGAGTCCGCCCCTAATCAATTCATATCGTCGTCATTATGAATTCTATTAATTGTTCTCAAATAAATATATTTCTATTGTTGAACTGAAACACCTCAGAGATCAGCTATATCGCACGAACCATTCGTCGACAATTAGACCGCCAGTCACACAATGTCTTCTTTTCTCCTGGCTATGCCGATGGGGTTATACAGAGTGCAGCAAAATTACCCGTGCACCTAAACATTTTTAATTTTTTCCGCTTTTTCCCCGAAATGTTCCCGCTTCGTTCGCCTAGTATGTTAACTAAACATTCTGCAACTCACACGTACTTAAGTACAAAATGGTTAGGCGTTCCAACCATCGAATTGCTATTATCGAGCTTCATAAGGCCGGCAAGCAAACGAGAGATATTGTGAGGATCCTTTCCGTGCTGCAACGGTTCAAGATACAGTAAAACGCTGCAAGGAGTTGAAGAGCGAAGAGGATAGAAAAGGAAAGAGCGTCCCACGGCAGCTACCAACCGGAAAAATGTGAAACACGAGAGAGAAAAAATCCGAACGAACGCCAGAAGATCGATGCGCCAGATGGCAAAAGAAGTAGGGATAAGCGAATGGTCAACGAGGAGGATAGTCAGGAGAAAGCTTAAGAAGTTCCCTTATCGTTTGCAGAAATGCCAACTCCTAACGGACACTATGAAGAAGAGGAGATTGGAAAGATGTAAAAGGTTGCTACAACGATTCACGGTGGCACGCGTTCGAGACTTCGTCTTTAGCGATGAAAAGATTTTCATGTTGAATACAGCCTCCAACTCCCAAAATGAGAGGATTATTGGAGACTCGCTTGCTGACGCCGCCGCCAAAGGACGACTTCAGGAAAGTGCGAACGAGCCTCAATCCGTTATGGTTTGGGGAGGAGTCACATCTTCAGGGAAAACTCCACTTGTATTCGTCGAAGATGGCGTGAAAATCAACGCAGCGGTTTACAGGGATATTCTGGGAAAAGTTCTCAACCGTGGGTCGACTTCGGAGAAGCGTACTGGTGCTTTCAACAAGATTATGCTTCAGCACACAAAGCGAAGGTGGACCAGGACTGGTGTGCCGAACAGCTACCTGACTTCATCACACACGACGAATGGCCCTCTAGTTCTCTGGACCTTAACCTGAAGAATTTTTCTGTGTTGGCCATCCTAGGGTCCTAACTTGCTCTACCAGACACCCAAATTGAGATTCTCTTAAAGAAGCGCTTTTCAAATCCTGGGACTAGATTGATGAACCGTACCCGCGTGCCACATGTGAAGCGTTTGTCGAAAGTCTGAAGGACTGTGTGGAGGCGGAGAACGATCATTTTGAAAACTGTTAGCATGCTTTGAATTGTCATGTTTGTAGTAGATAAAGTTGATAGTTAAAATTGATCTGCGATGTTTGACTTCAAAATGCCATTGAACAAAATGCCATTGAATTTTCAGTGCACGGCTAATTTTGAAGCACCCTGTATAAGTAGTCACCGACATGGGATGGTAAGTGCTACGCCTATTGTATAGTTAGTTTTCCAGAAGCGTCAACCCTGGGAGGCAGGCTCTCCAAAACCCTTGGTAACGTTCCCACTATTTAAGAATTTGGACGTCCTTAACGTTTGATATCGGCCAAAAACAAACTCAAACGTCAAAACACGTCACAACCCTCCTTACTTTCAAGTACAGCAATTTCGTAAGTGCAAGGTAAATGGAAGGTATAGCACAGAAAATTTTGGTACATCCACCACTACCACTCCAGGTAATATGACATGTTTTGTAGGTAAGCTGATAGCCAAAGAGAATTTCGTAAAATGCCATGCTGCAATTCATACAAACCCTGCATACTAAACGAACATAGCTGTTTGTGATGTAATGTGGTATATGTTTCTCTTTTTTGCCTCTCTTGCGACACCTCTGTAGCCGTATTCATGAAGCAGCGGGAGCGGGAAGGCACGTAATGCCTTCCCGCTCCCGCTGCATCCCGCTCCCGGCTTCCCGTAGCCCGGTTGGTATTCATGAACCACCGGAGAGCGGGAGCGACCGCGACGCGCGAGTTGGATTCGCAGCGGAGGCGGGAATTGCAAGATTTTGAAAACTAATCTCTCAAATTACCGGTTTTTCAACTGGATATTCTAGTCTTTCAGAAATCCAAACACTCGATGTTCAGGCTCAGATGCACAATGGACGGGAGTGGGCTGCATTACAACGCGAACCGATGGGGGAAATCAGTGTTTTATTCTAGCTGGACGATACCACTGAATTTTTTTGGTTGCACTGAATGAATTCATTGCTTCCGATCAAGATTCTTCAACAAATTGCAACAAATTGCAAATTTTCCTATAAAAATCTAGGCATTCTACTTCTGCGTACTTCTATGTCGAGGTCAAGTGATAGACAGTTCTATGCCTACATCTTTTTGAGCAGGTCTTGTAGTCACCAGCCAATATTAAGAGTCGCCTCTTCTAGTTCACCTTTCTGTATTATTGGGTATTACGTATGTTTTCTATAGTCCCACGAAGTACAGCATAGAACGGCCGCAACGAGCGAGCGCCAGCAACGTCTCCATTCGTCCCCGTCGTATGCCAGAGTGCTCCAATGGATATTCCTTGCTCGAACGCCACGAAGAGAGCACATCTTGCGTTCAGGGCATTCACGAAGAAGTTCGACAAGCATGCTAGCGAGCACTCTGTTCCATTTTCTTTTTATATTTCGATAAACTCAGTCGGTGACGGTTCTTCTCCAGCGTCCGGCATTCAGATAACGGCCCACCTGATTTTCGACGAATTGGCTCGTACGTCAGCGTGTCTGGCTTTCGAACGTGGTTAAAGATCGAAACCGTTGCATATAATAAGTGAGGTAACATCCTCTTTGGTGTCCATAGCAATCGTTTCATAGATCGTCGTGTGGAAATACCCGTTGTTGGCGTGGTCACCTTTGTGGCGTTCTATCCTTTCACATGTTTCTTCGATTTACCGCTCAGCGTTGGACATGCGACCGTTAGAAAAAATTTATCCTCCACATTCTCTAAAGATGAGACGATGACAGACTACAAGAAGAAATGGCTGAAGGGTTGTGATAACAGTTTTCAGACTTTTGGAACCACTTAAGTATTGAAGAATTAACTTCTAATTTCATACATAT
This sequence comes from Heligmosomoides polygyrus polygyrus, assembly GCA_947396885.1. Classification (NCBI taxonomy): domain Eukaryota; kingdom Metazoa; phylum Nematoda; class Chromadorea; order Rhabditida; family Heligmosomidae; genus Heligmosomoides; species Heligmosomoides polygyrus. Next base: position 5,599,934 of record OX377202.1, on the reverse strand, counting down.
TTTTATTTTTATTTTGTTGGGCGCAAATAGGGTCGGAGGGGGCGTCACCCCATACTCGGATGTTGTCCGCACGTGTGAAATGTGAAATTACATCAGAAATGGCCTACCTCAGTTCATATAGGGTAGAACACACCGGTGCTGCGAAAAAAATCCCGTCCCAAAAAGCACTGTTGTGTAGGGGTGACCCCCCTCCCGACCTTATTTGCGCCTTTAGTTGTTTACTCCAAAGTTCAATACTGTCTCGCTGACGATGTCATCTTTTCCACTTAGAACGTGCTCTTAAAATGTCCACCGACTGGCAACGGGAATGGATAAGAAGTGGTACCGCGATATCCCGCAGAAATAGAGTGCGTGACGCATCAGACGAAAGAACTATTCATTCTCAGATCAATTATGTGATTTTTCCAATAAAGTTAGTGACAGAAGCCAAACCCTGACCTTATTAATTCATTTCATGGCGCGCCTCCTCCCTTCCCCCCCCCCCCCTGAAGATGGTCCAGGAAGACGTTGCGAGACATATGGTGAAGATAACCCTCTGTGAAGACGACTTTCGATGTCAAAACAGCCTTCAAAATCCCATTGTGCGCAACTGCTCACACTTCGTTGAAGGCTTCCCGGCCTTCCCGACCAGTTGAGTGCGGGTAGGCCGGGAGCCTACCGCCATCGACGCGGGAGCTTCCCGTTGCTTCCCGGCAGGTTCGTGAATACAAACTTTTGCTTCCCGCCCCGGTCGTTTCCCACGGGAAGCCGGGAACGTTCCCGGGAACGTTCATGAATTCGGCCACTGGTGAACAATATGTTGATGTTCCTAAAAAAAATTCAAACATAAAGAACAGAACATATAAATAATATTTATAAAATATAAAACATGAGAAAATGTAAAATTCGAAGAAATGAAGAAAGGTGTAAAATAATAGAATTTTTAAAATTATAATTAATTAAAAGAATTTTATGTCACGAAATATAAAACATATAAAAGGTTCGTTTCGTCACTGCCTTTAGACGAACCTTTGTGTTATACTCCTACCGTGGCTCTTCAGTGAAGAAGAGGAGTATATTTTAAGATTTCTTTAAAATCTGTCTATAAGAGAAAACGGAAGAGAAAACAGATGAAGAAAGATGAGAAAGAGTGAAGAAGGAAAGATAAGGAACTAGAGGCAGAGGTTAGAGAAGTAGAATTAAAAAGTGAAAATAAATAAGGAGTAAAAAGTAACCTAAATAAACCATGAGTTACAATTCAAAGAGGTAATAAAATATGATTTGTAAATTTAATGTGACTACTTAAAATGTAATACTATAGTATTTACTGTAATCATTTTTATAAAGATTTATCATTATTAAGGTAGTTTATTTATTGCTTATACTAAAGTATAAAGGTACTATAAAGGTAATATTATTACTATATTAGAGTGATTGTAGAAAATCTTTCCGTTTTTGCCTTTATTACTTAAAGGCAAAAACGGAAAGATTTTCTACAATCACTTTAACGACGATTGCCATAACAGGTCATTTCGCGTAACAGTTTTAGACAACTTGAAAGAAAACACTGACAAAAGTGTACTAATGGAAGAAGAAATTTTGGATCAAACTTCTTATGACTCATTATCTTCTGGGTTTAATGATAACATTACGGTAAACTTGCACATATACACATCTTCCGAGATGTGCAACGAGTGTGGTCCCAGAGGGGCCAGTGTTATCTCCAATACTCTTTAGCAACTATATCAGAGGTATCCCTGGAATGATTGCCGAATGCGGCATTGCCTGTAAAGTTTTGGCCGACGATCTCAAACTTTATAGCACGATCAGCTCTTTTCTATTATAGATGCCATGAAACTCCAGCTAGCAGTTTCAGATGTCGTCAATTGATCTCAGATATGGGAGCTTCCGTTGGCCAAAGACAGAATTAGGGTTTTGCACATTGGTAAAATCACACGAAAACCGATTATTTAATTGGCGACCATGAAATTTCGCATGCAAATGAAGTGTGGGACATAGGCTTTCTTGTAACCGAGAAACTTGATTTTGAAAAACGTTGCAAAGAGGTTTCGGCAAAAGCCATGCGCAAAGTGTGCAATATATTCAAATATCTCTACTAGTGATCTTCAAATTCTCCTTAAGGCTTACAAAGTTTATGTGCGCCCCATTCTGGAATATGGCATTCCTATAATTGCTCCAACCAAAATCAAATCAAAGAATCCTTTGTAAGGGTGCAAAACAGTTATACCAAGAAAGTGTTTCTGCGTTCAGGAGGGGATGATCAGGACCATTCCTAGTAGCGCTGAAAGAAACTCCCAAGTTGGGATTGAAACATTAGACTTCAGAAGGAGGAAGTTTGATTTGGTCTTGGTTTACGAAATTCTGCATGGACTAATACACGTTGATCGGCAGCAATACTTTCCAGTCAAGCCGTCTATTACCAGAGGGCCTAAAGTTAAAGTGCTTCTCCCAAAGGCTAGGGCCTCAGTTCGTTCGCGCTACTTCATCTACAGGGCGGGGAGGGAACATCAAGTTGTGTAGGCGTTTTCAGATACTTTCTAAACTTTCGGCTTTTAAAACAATAGTAAATAAGTTTTTTTAAGCATTCTTAGTTTCCCACATTCTGCTCTGAGGGTCACTTGACAGCATATTTTCCTTTCTTTTCTTTAACATTCCTGTTAGTTGTTCCTTGACTTCGCGACCCAGATAGACGTAGCTGGAGCATTCGGAGATGTTCGTTCCGTTGAGCGAGAATGGGGCATCAGAAACCGACCCGTTCCTCATGAACATCGTCTTCGTAAGATTCAGCTGCAGTCCAACGCTTCCACATACACGATCGAAGTCGGCCAGCATTCGCTCCGCCTGGCTGATGCTCGGTGTTATGAGCACGATGTAGTCAGCGAAGCGCAGATGGTGCAGCTGCTGGCCGTCTACCTTCACTCCCATGTCTTCCCATTCTAGTTTGCGCATGACGTTTTCGAGGGTGGCACTGAAGAGCTTCGAGGATATGGTATCCCCTGCCGAACCCCTCTCTTCGCGTCGATGACGACGTCGTTGTAGAATGGAGAGATCTTGATCGTGAATCCACTGTACAGCTCTCGAAGGACTCTGATGTACTGAGTAGGAACGCCCTGAGTGAGCAGGGCTTCGAGGACCGCTTCAGTCTCGGCGGAGTCGAATGCGTTCTTCAGGTCGATGAACGTAAGGCACAGCGGCAGCTTGTACCCTCGCGACACTTCGATGAGCTCCGTAATGGTGTGTATGTGGTCGATCGTGCTGAATCCTCTCCGAAATCCTGCTCGTTCGCATGGCTGTCCTTCGTCCAGCGTTCTGCTGATCCTATTCAGGATAACTCGAGTGAACAGCTTGTAGACTACGGACAGCAGGCAGATCGGGCGATAGTTGCCAATGTCGTGCTCGTCTCCTTTCTTGTACAGCAAGACGGTCTTGGGTCTTCCACTGACCAGGGAGTGCCGTCAGCTTCCCATGGAACTTCGGATTGAGACCTATATCACGTGAAAGAGCTCGAGACGCTGATCACAGATATGTAGACCAAATTTGCTAAATGGATCTCCTAAGCGAGTTATGGCCGGTGGAAGCCGCGATGTCTTCCATGTGTTAGGCGCGCTCAATCAGCGTTGGGCGCAGTATTATGTGGAAATAGGTTTTTCGGCTATCAGCGCCGTCAGCAGCGGCGGCGGCGCAGTGGTAGAGTGCTCTCTCCAAAGGTTGGGCTCATTGGTTCGGTTCCCGACGCTGACGGGTTTTTTGCATTTTGTGGTCTATCTTCGACGAGGACCTATAATCTCATCTTTAGCACATTTTTGAGCGAACGGCTAATGGCGACTTGCATTTACGTCTATTTGAAGACGGAAACGTGTTTCAAGTAAAATGTTTTATTCATGACGTGAAGCAAGTCAGAAATTCAAATCAAAACAAAATGAAAAGCAAAAATAAAATCAAAAATCAACAAAACTTAATAAACATAATAAATAAAAAGTAAAGGCACTAGTTAAAAGTTCCGACTCCACCGACACGACTTCAGTCGAGAAAATTTTTTTCGCTGAAACTTCGTCTAGGGGGGTTATTTGGGGTGCTGATCACGAATCTGACATCCGTTTTTCACGATTCGGTCGGAGACCACCCATACCTTTAACAAGGGTGGTCCAGACAGAGTCACCAATTTCGCTGAAACTTCGTCTAGGGGGGTGATTTGGGGTGCTGATCACGAAGCTGACATCCGTTTTTCACGATTCGGTCGGAGACCACCCATACCGTTGCTACAACTGTTGGACGAAATCGTGTCGGTGGAGTCGGAACTTTTAACTAGTGCCTTTAGTTTTTATTTATTATGTTTATTAAGTTTTGTTGATTTTGATTTTATTTTTGCTTTTCATTTTGTTTTGATTTGAATTTCTGACTTGCTTCACGTCATGAATAAAACATTTTACCTGAAACACGTTTCCGTCTTCAAATAGACGTAAATGCAAGTCGCCATTAGCCGTTCGCTCAAAAATGTGCTAAAAATGAGATTATAGGTCCTCGTCGAAGATAGACCACAAAATGCAAAAAACCCGTCAGCGGCGGGAACCGAACCAATGAGTCCAATCCTTTGGAGCGAGCACTCTACCACTGCGCCGCCCCCGCTGCTGACCGCGCTGATAGCCGAACCGCTGGTTTCCGCGTAATACTGCGCCCAACGCTGATTGAGCGCGCCTAACACATGGAAGACATCGCGGCTTCCGCCGGCCGTAACTCGCTTTGGAGATCCATTTAGCAAATTTGGTCTACATATCTGTGATCTGCGTCTCGAGCTCTTTCACGTGATATAGGTCTCAATCCGAAGTTCCATGGGAAGCTGACGGCATTCCCTGGTGAGATGGAATCTTGCACTCCGTCAGGTGGCGTGTGAAGAGCCGCGCCAAGGTGTTGATGAGCGCTGGCGGGAGGTTCTTCAGGTGTTCGGGTCTGATCCTGTCGGGACCGGATGCTGTACGCTTCTTCACCGACGAGATGGCGTGTCGGATCTCGGAAGGGAGAACAGAGGGGACGACGTATCCATCCTGCGGAAGATGGCGTGGGGGTAGGTGGACGTGGCTATCGAAGAGATCGGAGTAGAAGTCGTGGATGACCTTTTCCATGGTCCTTCTGCAAGAAGTGACGGTTCCGTCAGGACTTCGGAGAGCGGTCATCTTGGTCTTGAAGTTGGCGAAGTTCCGGCGGGCATTGCAGATGCTCAGTCCTGTTTCTGCAGCTTCAACCGACACTTGCGGTCTTCTCTCCTTAAGATTCTCCTTTATCGCCGCTCTTATTTACAACGATTTGCATGAGAAAACCCTGACACTTCCATTAGAAACATATTAAACTGAGCCTATAGAGGTAAAGGTATTGGCTCGATAAACCTAGATGGAGGAAAAATTATCGACCATGCTACCACCCACGACCTGGCTGCCTGCAGCACCTTCGCCGCGAAGAGGGGATTAGCCGGAAGGTGACGAATTCCTCAAAAGAAGTCGATCATATCCTGTCGAGAAGACCTACACCCATAGCGAAATCGCGTGAGATTCACGAGGTTTGTTCTTCAGAACACGTTCATGCGCGAATTTTTATCTGCGACTCCTTCATATCGGCTTAGATGGGTGATTACTTCATCAATCATCGTGGCGATGGGTGAGTTAGAATGATCTCTGTTACAATGTCATATCAGGTCACTACGATGAAACAAATCCTTTAAGAGAAAGGGAAATATTTTCAGGGTCAAAACCGCCGCCGCTTCCACCCCCTCCTGCCCCTCAGGCACCTGTTCCACAAGGAGTTGTTCCCCAGCCCCCGATGCCCATTCCACCTCCGCCTCCTGCTCCGCCACCTCACCTGCCACCACAACCGGCTCCACCAGCACTACCTCCGAGAGGGGATCCACCCTCTAAGCAGAAGAGCGTCGGTTCCGGAATGGGAGCAGCGGGTAGACCGCCGGCGGGCACTCCGAAGTCGCAGTCGAACCAAAGCGCTCCCCGGGCTCCAGTGCTGCCAGCGGCAGCACCTGCACCTGCTCCTCAACAAGCTCCACCTCCCCAACCTCCGCCACCTCCGCCTATGTTGCCGCCTCGGGCTACTCCTGAACCAGCGATCCCCGCCTCTGCACCTGATTCCCCTCAAGTCTTGGCCTCTCCCGCTGCCGTGGGTGGTATCGCTGTGGCACCAAGAGACGTCAAGAGCCCTATGATAGCGAGGAAGAGTGCGCCAAACACACCTGGAGGAACCCCAGCCGTTTCAGTGAAATCAGCGCGTCACGTGGAATTTGTGGTGAGTCCGACTTTAGAATTGCACGTTGTCTGTCGGTGAATGAAAGGCCATTGTTCAGCCGCCTACGGAATACGTGGACATGTCGAGAATCGCCATTCGCTCCATGCAGTTCGTGTTCGTCTGCGAGATGTTCTTCCACGTTTGCGGCGTGGCATACGCAATGCTCTACATCGAGATGTTCTACCGGTACAAGTAGGGAACATTTTACTACAGAGGGTTGGAAACAAGGGAAGGACCTGAAGGGTATGTCTGAGCGGGGAGAGCGAGACATACAGGAAAAATCCTCTCCCCTCAATCTTCTTCTTCTTCCTCAGCGTTTGTCCCGCTTAGTTGCGGGGTCCGCTTTCCTGGAATGTTGGCGCCATTTCTCCCGATCAAATGCCTGATCAGGGTGCAACCCAGCCATCTTCAAGTCCTGATGCAGCGTATCAAGCCACCGCTGTTTTGGTCGCCCTCGTGGCCGCCTACCGGGCACATCAAGGTTAAGACCAGTCTTTCGGACAGTGTCACCTTTTGCGCGAAGGACGTGGCCGTACCATCGCAGACGAGCTTCGCGCATCTTCTCAAATATCGGAGTGACACCGAACCTCTGCCATATGGAGTCGTTGCGTACTCGATCCAAACGCGTAACTCCGGCCGTCCACCGCAGCATCTTCGTTTCCATTACGCTGAGGCGCCTTTCAATTTCTTTGGTAACGGACCAGCACTCAGCTCCGTAAATAGCTACAGGCCGGATGACTGCTCTGTAGATCTTCGACTTGAGGCGCTCTGGTATCTTCTTGTCGCAGAGCACTCCCGTCAGAGAGCGCCATTTGGACCACGCTGCACTCACGCGTGAGTTGGCTTCAACGAGTAAACCGCCATCGGACGCGATTGCTGATCCCAAGTACTTGAATACCGAAGTACGTGGCAGCTCAATGCTATTTACCTTAATGGAGCTGGGCTCGTCTTCATCAGTCGTCATATACTCGGTCTTCTTGACATTCAGTTTGAGTCCAAATCTCTTTAAGCGATCGCACCAAGCTTGTACCTGCCGCTGGAGGTCAATCTTGTCTTCGCTAGCAAGCATTACATCATCAGCATAAAGCAACGTCCAAGGGACTGGCTGCTGAAGATCACGCGATATGGCATCCATAACGACGACGAAGAGTAGTGGGGAGAGCGCAGACCCTTGACGTACTCCGATAGAGATGGGAAACTCCATCGACGTGCCTGCTGCAGCTTGCACTCGACTCTTTGGACAAGAGTACAGTATTCGTACCCACTCTATGAGCTCTTCGGGGACTCCATGTTTCCGTAAGGCATACCATATCACTTCACGCGGAACGCGATCAAAGGCCTTCTCCAAATCCAGGAAGGCAAGATGCACCGGCTTCTGTTTCTCGCGGTGTTTTTCTATCAGAAGACGAACGGCGTGTATGGCATCGACTGTGCCACAACCAGCTACAAAACCGCACTGGTTGGTAGAGAGCTGGACGGTATCACGAATGCGCCCGTTGACAATCCGCTCGAAGATCTTCATGCTATGCGAAAGCAATCGGATTGGACGGTAGTTTGTGCAGTCTGCTGGACTGCCCTTCTTTTTCCAAATCGGAATCGTCGTGCTTCTCTGCCAGATATCGGGCACTTTCTTCTCCGCAATAACCTGGTTGAAGAACGTCGCCAGCCACTTCGTTGGGTACCAGGATTTCGACTTCCATAAGTCGGCCGCCAAATCATCGGGGCCCGTTGCCTTGCCCGGCTTCATTTTTTTCAAAGCCGCTTCTACCTCCTCTACGGTGATTTTCTGATCCTCTCCCCTCAATCAACATAAAAATGTGTTTCTTTTCTGCCAAGTCATTAAACCTAAGGAGTAGAAAGTCCTTAAAGTTACTGGGAGAATCTACTTCAAATTTGAAGGTTAGATGAGGGTTAGAAGACCCCTTCAAACAAACTTGAGGCTTCTGAAATCAAAATCAACGTCTGTAGCAGAAGTTGTAGGTGAAAATGCACTTTAATTTGCCCTGAAAATTAACGAAAATCAAAACGAACGAAATAACCCAACACAGATTCTTGTAGAACAAGAAATTTTCTTTCGAATGGCGCAAAAACCTCAGGCATAAGCAGGGAGAAGGAGCTGTGAGCAAAGGTCATTTTTTACCTTCTGTTTTATTTACCTAGAAACTGACAAAAATCGAAATGGGAGGAAATTCGAACATATTTTCTGAAAGAGCAAATCATTATCTTTTAAAGGGTTTAAAACGCTAATTATTCAAAAAAAACCTTCAGCGAAATTCGAAATGAAATGTTGAAAAACGGCGGGGACTTACAATGGAAAGGTCTAGGAGGAATCCTCACCCACTCATTTAGTATAAAAATGCGTTTCTTTTTGTCAAGTCGTTTATCCCTCGAGAATTTTTTAAAAGATGGTATCAAATTTAACGTGATAATGGTAAACACGTCGATTTTGACAGTTTTCAAATCAAATTGAACACTTTTCACGTCAAAATGGACACTCTTCTAAACTAGCCTAAGAATTTTGAAATCAATTCAAACGTTTTCCAAATTAAAATAGGCTTTTGCTACATTAACCTAAAAAATTTTCAAAATAGTTAGAATACTTTTTTCTTCAAGGAAAGTTGGTGTAACTTTTTTTGAAATTTTTTTAGTACAGCCGCCTGAGTGAGTGTAATAATTTTACTAAAAAAAATTATTTTTTAAGAAAATAACAAATTAAACTTTGTTTCTAAACGCAACAAAACAACAATCATTTAGTATGTTCAAAAACAAGATTGCACCATGCGTTCGGAAAGCTCTTCGTGACTTTCATTTGATTGAAAGTGTTAGTGCTGCCTACAAAAAACATCAAAGTGACAATATGTGTGTCCTTCAGAATTACTTCTGTTCGTTTACAGGTGAAAATCTCTACGCAAACAGCTATTTTGATATCAAATAAATAAAAAATGAACAAAAATATAGATAAATATAAATTTTAAAATAAAAATAAATAAAAATCCAATAAAAATCGCAACGTCTTGGACGAATGCATGGCGCAATCTTTTCCTATGAAACCGAAACATTACCGTCCTTCTCCTCTTTAGAACCAGCTATGTGCCATTATATTTTAAAAAAATGAGAACCTTATAAAATTTCCAACAATTTGTTCACTTATTGGGTAACTGAACTAAAACTGAAAGTTCTACTAAAATTTTCCTTGTACAAAAAAATATTCTAACCCTTTTAAGGAGTTGCTAGTTTAATGCAGAAGAAGCTCATTTCGATTCGGAAGAGTTCGCTTTGATTCCAGAAGTCTTGAGCTATCCTAGACGAGTGTCCAATTTGAGGTGAAAAGTGTGCAATTTCACGTCGAAAGTGTCTAATTCGACGTGAAAATGCTATAAATTGTAGGACATGATCCACATCTCGCTGCTCCCTTCCTTCTTCGATTGAACGTCATCGCTGACCTTCTACCATTGTTTCAGGAGGACATTCACTGAGCACACGTCGAAGGCGTCAATGGTTGCTCCAGCTGCACTCGGACTAGCGGCACTTCTTACATTTCGAACAATACATGGTGTATTTGCCATAAAGTAGGTTGGACTATTAAAAACGCTATTAAGAGGAATCCATTCTGAAGCGATCCCCACCCATACCTACCGTAACCTACCGTACTCCAGCGTAATAACAAAAACGGCAAAAGTTCCGAAACCTCGACCGCTACAAAGCAGTTGTCAATCTTAGTCGATAGTATAGTTGTGCTTTTGAGAAATTTTATCGAACCAGTGAATGAACAAATTGCCGTTCGATGTCAAAAATTGTTAAACGAATGAGTGAACGAATTTATTCGCTCATCAATTTTTTGGAATGGGCGAAAATCGAAGAAGCCCCATTCTTCGTTTATTCGACTATTCGAATAGTTGAGAAACTTGTTCGAATCAGTTTCTGTGCTTAAAGATTGAAAATTTATTCAACATCCGAAGGAAGTCATTTGATTTTCGAATAATATTCGAAATTCGATGTTCGAATTCGAATGAATGTTCGAAAATCTAGAAACAACAAATATTCGACTACTCGAATAACTCTTATCGTTCGAGCACAACTATAGTCGGTTGCTTACCCTACCATATATAAGCGAGAACGATCGTTTGTCTGTGGGTGAGTGTGTGTGTGTGTGTTTGTTCGCGCAGAAGTGCTGAAGGAGTGTGTTGGGAGGAAGTTTGGGGAGGGGGGGGGGGATTGTAGTTGTCACCAGTTGTCAACTGTTGAAGTTGTCGACGGACCTCCATAAGACGACGCTCAGACGACATGTCACCAATGTCGCGCAAGGGGTGATCGGATTCAGGCGACGTGTCACTGATGTCGTACAAAGCAGGACCGGCTTGAGAAGACGTCACCGACGTCGTTCATCAGGTGCCTGGGTTCAGAAGAGATGTCACCGATGTCGCGAAAGGCCTTCCAGATTCAGACGACTTGTCACAGATGTCGCGCAAAGCACGTTTGGGATGAGAACACATGTCACCGACGTTGTTCAATAGGCGTCCGGGTTCGAAAGGGGTGTCACCGATGTCGCGCGAGGATTCCGGATTCATACGAAATGTTGCTAGTGAAGGTAGGACCAATAATGGGGGAACGGTGAAGGATGGGGTTCCAGTAAGGGGGACCGGTAAAGGGTTGACCAATAAAGGAGGGACCAGCGAAGGTGGAACCACCAATGGGGACCGGTGAGGGGGGATCCAGTGAGGGGGAACCGGTGAAGGAGGGGAGAGGGGTCCAGTGAAGGGGGCCTGGTGAAGGAGGGGGATGGGTCCAGTGAAGGGGGACCGGAAAAGGGTTGATGAATAAAAGGGGGACCAGTGAGGGTGGGACCAGTAGTGGGGATCGGTGAAGGATAGGATGACCAGCGAAGAGGGGACCAGTAAAGGGAGATCCAGTGAAGGTGGGAGCAGTAGTAGGGACCGACGAAGGGGGAGGGGGGACCAGTGAAGGGTGAACCGGAAAAGAGCTGACAATAAAGAGGAATCAGTGATAAGGGACCAGTTAAGGGGGGTCCAGTGAAGGTGATGGACCTGTTTTGCCCTATTCCGCTATACCATTCTAGTCTGGTAAAGTTCATGTCACAATTAGACCTCATGCCCGGATTATGGAAAGTCGAACCTAGACAGAATTAAATGTTGTTTTAAAGAGGAGGAAAGGCAGAAATCCTATAGTGTATTAGAAGAAGAGATCGCACCACTCGACTAAATCGACCCGATTTTTATTTCGCTAATATTGTAAATGGTGCTTACGATTTGAGGATATGTCTTTTTTTATAACTCCCTGGGCGAATTTTGTACGCAATCGGTGGTTATGACCTCGATAGCCTTACTACACCGTGGCCTACCGTAATCGGCGAAACTTTCGAAAATGGGTGCCAGATTAGTGGTCAGCACCCAAAATATCCCCCCCCCGGCCAAGTTTGGGCGATTTTTTCGAGCCCTTTCGAAGTCATCGCAGAAACATTTAGGATGGCAGACTGGGTAAGTCCAACCTTGAATTTGGTTTTGGAAGACATCAGAAGAGAGTATCGATACCAGCATCACTTCCTTTTGTTCCACTAGGCATATCTGTTACGAATAATGCCGCACTTCGAGCGTAACGAGCACGAGCTTGAAAGCGATGACGGAATAAAGAGCAGAAGGCCGAAGTCTGGAGGGGAGTAAGTGTGAAGAAAAAAAACAACAAGAAAATATTCCGAGACGATCTTCTGAGCCGAGACGATCTTCTGTCGCACCACGTGCTTTCGCGCGTGTTGGCGATCGACTCGAGGTCAGCATCGACCATCCAATATTCGAATTCTCTACAGAACCAAAGACCGTCTGTGACAGGGCAGGAATTTTTTTCATTCCAAGCACTTCCGAAGACAGAAGGAGGGAGAGCATGCCGAAGGAGTTCAGGTGCAACCCTCTCTTTGAGGACCACGTTGCCCACACCGCTTACTGTCCGACCGCCAATAACACTCCTCTGAATCCCTCTCTCTACCCCTCCACCACCGAGTGAGAGTCAAACACGCACATGTGACACTAAGTACCGATTCACGTGTCACTACGTTGCCACGACGTCTATGACATCCCTTCTGCAATCTCACACACGTGCCACGACTTCTGTAAGCCGTCTTCAGAAATCCGTCACACACTGAACGATGTTGAAGGAAAATGCTGGTCCCCCCCCCCTTATTCACGCTCCCCCTCCAAAGGTCCCCCTTTCTTGATCCTCTCCTAATGGTTGCCCTTACTCGGAATCCCTACGCAAGTTGGACGACGTCTTCAGCGCGTCTTCTGAATCACTACGTACGCTGAACGACGTCTAGTGCAAGTCTTCTGAATCCCTACGCACGTTAGACGACGTCTTCAGCCCGCCTTCTGAATCCCTACGTATGTTGGACGACGTCTAGCGCAGGTCTTCTGAATCTTGTGACTCACGATGTCTAGCGAAGGTCTTCTGAATGCCTACGCACGTTAGACGACGTCTTCAGCCCGCCTTCTGAATCCCTACGTATGTTGGACGACGTCTAGCGCAGGTCTTCTGAATCTTGTGACTCACGATGTCTAGCGAAGGTCTTCTGAATGCCTACGCACGTTAGACGACGTCTTCAGCCCGCCTTCTAAATCCCTACGTATGTTGGACGACGTTGAACAACGTTGAACTACGTCTTCAGCACGTCTTTTGAATACCTACGCAAGTTGGACGGCGTAGAACGACGTCTTCAGCACGTCTTTTGAATCCCTACGCAAGTTGGACGACGTCTAGGGCACGTCTTCTGAATGCCTACGCACGTTAGACGACGTCTTCAGCCCGCCTTCTGAATCCCTACGTATGTTGGACGACGTTGAACAACGTTGAACTACGTCTTCAGCACGTCTTTTGAATACCTACGCAAGTTGGACGACGTAGTACGACGTCTTCAGCACGTCTTTTGAATCCCTACGCAAGTTGGACGACGTCTAGGGCACGTCTTCTGAATCCCTACGCACGTTAGACGACGTCTTCAGCCCGCCTTCTGAATCCCTACGTATGTTGGACGACGTTGAACAACGTTGAACTACGTCTTCAGCACGTCTTTTGAATACCTACGCAAGTTGGACGGCGTAGAACGACGTCTTCAGCACGTCTTTTGAATCCCTACGCAAGTTGGACGACGTCTAGGGCACGTCTTCTGAATGCCTACGCACGTTAGACGACGTCTTCAGCCCGCCTTCTGAATCCCTACGTATGTTGGACGACGTTGAACAACGTTGAACTACGTCTTCAGCACGTCTTTTGAATACCTACGCAAGTTGGACGGCGTAGAACGACGTCTTCAGCACGTCTTTTGAATCCCTACGCAAGTTGGACGACGTCTAGGGCACGTCTTCTGAATGCCTACGCACGTTAGACGACGTCTTCAGCCCGCCTTCTGAATCCCTACGTATGTTGGACGACGTTGAACAACGTTGAACTACGTCTTCAGCACGTCTTTTGAATACCTACGCAAGTTGGACGACGTAGTACGACGTCTTCAGCACGTCTTTTGAATCCCTACGCAAGTTGGACGACGTCTAGGGCACGTCTTCTGAATCCCTACGCACGTTAGACGACGTCTTCAGCCCGCCTTCTGAATCCCTACGTATGTTGGACGACGTTGAACAACGTTGAACTACGTCTTCAGCACGTCTTTTGAATACCTACGCAAGTTGGACGGCGTAGAACGACGTCTTCAGCACGTCTTTTGAATCCCTACGCAAGTTGGACGACGTCTAGGGCACGTCTTCTGAATGCCTACGCACGTTAGACGACGTCTTCAGCCCGCCTTCTGAATCCCTACGTATGTTGGACGACGTTGAACAACGTTGAACTACGTCTTCAGCACGTCTTTTGAATACCTACGCAAGTTGGACGACGTAGTACGACGTCTTCAGCACGTCTTTTGAATCCCTACGCAAGTTGGACGACGTCTAGGGCACGTCTTCTGAATCCCTACGCACGTTAGACGACGTCTTCAGCCCGCCTTCTGAATCCCTACGTATGTTGGACGACGTTGAACAACGTTGAACTACGTCTTCAGCACGTCTTTTGAATACCTACGCAAGTTGGACGACGTAGTACGACGTCTTCAGCACGTCTTTTGAATCCCTACGCAAGTTGGACGACGTCTAGGGCACGTCTTCTGAATCCCTACGCAAGTTGGACGACGTCTAGGGCACGTCTTCTAAATCCCTACGCACGTTAGACGACGTCTTCAGCCCGCCTTCTGAATCCCTACGTATGTTGGACGACGTTGAACAACGTTGAACTACGTCTTCAGCACGTCTTTTGAATACCTACGCAAGTTGGACGACGTAGTACGACGTCTTCAGCACGTCTTTTGAATCCCTACGCAAGTTGGACGACGTCTAGGGCACGTCTTCTGAATCCCTACGCACGTTAGACGACGTCTTCAGCCCGCCTTCTGAATCCCTACGTATGTTGGACGACGTCTAGCGCAGGTCTTCTGAATCTTGTGACTCACGATGTCTAGCGAAAGTCTTCTGAATGCCTACGCACGTTAGACGACGTCTTCAGCCCGCCTTCTGAATCCCTACGTATGTTGGACGACGTCTAGCGCAGGTCTTCTGAATCTTGTGACTCACGATGTCTAGCGAAGGTCTTCTGAATGCCTACGCACGTTAGACGACGTCTTCAGCCCGCCTTCTGAATCCCTACGTATGTTGGACGACGTTGAACAACGTTGAACTACGTCTTCAGCACGTCTTTTGAATACCTACGCAAGTTGGACGACGTAGTACGACGTCTTCAGCACGTCTTTTGAATCCCTACGCAAGTTGGACGACGTCTAGGGCACGTCTTCTGAATCCCTACGCACGTTAGACGACGTCTTCAGCCCGCCTTCTGAATCCCTACGTATGTTGGACGACGTTGAACAACGTTGAACTACGTCTTCAGCACGTCTTTTGAATACCTACGCAAGTTGGACGACGTAGTACGACGTCTTCAGCACGTCTTTTGAATCCCTACGCAAGTTGGACGACGTCTAGGGCACGTCTTCTGAATCCCTACGCACGTTAGACGACGTCTTCAGCCCGCCTTCTGAATCCCTACGTATGTTGGACGACGTTGAACAACGTTGAACTACGTCTTCAGCACGTCTTTTGAATACCTACGCAAGTTGGACGACGTAGTACGACGTCTTCAGCACGTCTTTTGAATCCCTACGCAAGTTGGACGACGTCTAGGGCACGTCTTCTGAATCCCTACGCACGTTAGACGACGTCTTCAGCCCGCCTTCTGAATCCCTACGTATGTTGGACGACGTCTAGCGCAGGTCTTCTGAATCTTGTGACTCACGATGTCTAGCGAAGGTCTTCTGAATGCCTACGCACGTTAGACGACGTCTTCAGCCCGCCTTCTGAATCCCTACGTATGTTGGACGACGTTGAACAACGTTGAACTACGTCTTCAGCACGTCTTTTGAATACCTACGCAAGTTGGACGGCGTAGAACGACGTCTTCAGCACGTCTTTTGAATCCCTACGCAAGTTGGACGACGTCTAGGGCACGTCTTCTAAATCCCTACGTATGTTGGACGACGTTGAACAACGTTGAGCTACGTCTTCAGCACGTCGTTTGAATACCTACGCAAGTTGGACGACGTAGAACGACGTCTTCAGCACGTCTTTTGAATCCCTACGCAAGTTGGACGACGTCTAGGGCACGTCTTCTGAATCCCTGCGCTCCGCACTTACTCCGCATTCACACCCTGACGTGTTGCGCTTTGAATATCTCGTAAATTGGACGATCAGCCGCCAAGGATATAGATCGCCAGCAACCGCCCATGGTTAAGCTCAAAGAAAGCCCGGCTGGCATACGCCGCCCTAGGGCAGGTCCTTTGGCTACAGCACACCTCCCCATGATTGACACGTGACATTAGTAGGATTATACATTAAATGTTATACATTAATGTGATACACAAAAGCTCCGACACCAGGGCTGGGCGGAATTTCTGTTTTCTGATTTTCTGGCGATTTTGGACGATTTTTTCTGTTTTCTGTTTTCTGGGAAAATGGGGCAAAATTGGGTCAGAAAACAGAAAATTTCAAATTTTTTGGAATCCAAACGCGCCGGGCGCCTCGTCCCGCGTTGCCTCCACAGTGCGTTGCGGAAGCGCGCTCCACCTCGAACACCTGACCGAGTCGATTGCGCGGGCGGTTTTTTTCAACGCGATCCAAGTTTTGTCCACCTCCTATTGTCACTATGTGTAAATCTCAGATCCTGAACTGAAGGTGGGTATATAGGTTCATTTGTTTCCTCACGTTATTTTTCGTTTTGTGAAGCGATTTCGTGAGCTTGAAGGCTTTTGTTGGTAGCAATTTGTAATAGCCTTCACTCAGGTAGTGCTAGACATTATCAGCTCTAAAACGTTGAGACAAAATTTGAATTAAAATGAAAACGGAACTGCCAAAAATGGGCGCTAGCTAAATGTCATTTTCCTTATGAAGTAATCTGAAACGTTGATGAGTCCTCTTCTTGAAAATTTTATGGCCTTAGAAAATTTTTACGATTTTTAGAGACCTTTATAATAATAAGCTTCCTGTTTAAGTAAGATTTAAGCAACTTATGCAACTTAAATAACTATTTTGAAATTTTCTGTTTTCTGTTTTCTGGGAAAATTTTTAAAATTTCCGCCCAGCCCTGTTCGACACGTCTGTACAAAAGACAATATTTGAAAACCTTAGTATGTTCCAATCTGCTCTGCCTTCCTCAAGTTCAGGTGAGTAGCTTTGCGATATGAAGCAATTCAGACCCGCCCTCCCCTCCCCCCACTACTCCTACGTTCAACATCGGCATCATCTCCAGACGGTAGATTCTTCGACAAACCTCCCGATGCTCCACAGCACGATCCACCACTTCACTCTAGCGCTAACTTGACTGCAGGCACCGTCACTCCTCTCCTCAAGCGGTCAACCTCAGGCGAAGATTTTTGATAGGCAGTGAACGTCTGATCGATATTGGCCCCACGACGAAGAGCCTTCTTGTCAGGAAGGAGGATCCCACCTTTTCTAATACCACGTGGAACAGAAAATATCTTCCACGCGGAACCGCTACAGCACTGACGAATATCCTAACTGTCATCGGCAGACAAACAAAGGCACGTGCACCAGCACCACCGACGGCCATAATACCCACGCGTCTCCCACTTCGACGGGGGAAAACCGATATTACCGGACAGGAAAGAGATAATACCGATACTGGCCTCCCGATCGAAACTGTTCACCTGCTGTGAAGCACTTTCGTCGGCAGGTGTTCCGATTGACCCTTGTGGCGCGTATTCCGAATTCCGAGATAGGCTGGACGACGTCTCCCCTTTTACTGGACCCTCCTTACTGGTATCTCTTTATTTGCCCCTCTTACAAGTTAAGGGTCTGAAGCTTGTCTGAACGGGGTGTAATAAATCTGTACCCTCAGGTTTATTTACGGTCAGCTCATACGGCCTCCCAAGCCCTTACATAACAAGACGTAGCGATAACAGATAACAGACAGAACAGATTTATTAACAATGGGAACACATGTGGACAACAATAAAAGTCATGGATATAAGGGCTCAGGGAGGGGGGGGGGGGGGAGAAGGGGAAAAGGGAGGATCGAGGCTCAGGAGCTCCTCAGGGGCGATGAGGCGCCGGAGCTGAAACCACACGGCCGGCGATCCAGACGTTATTCTGCATACGCCTTTTATACCCGGATCCCCGGGTAACATGTGGCTCAAAGTGCGGCTGGCTGCGGCTGTTGGAACTCCCAGCGGGTCCGGGAGGAAACAGCGGTGGCGGCCTTATGGGAGCTACATTACAGGGGAGAGCGAGTCATATAGGGAGAGGCCTCACCCCTCAATTAGTATAAAAATGTGTTTATTTTTTGCCAGGTCGTTAAACCCAAGGAGTAGGGGTCCTTGAAGTCAGAATGGAATACGGCGCATCACGAGTTTGGGGGTCTTGTACGCCCGCGATGCCTCTGCCGGCAAGCGGCTCGGAGCGCAGTGGGAGTGACGTTGCTTCATGCGAGGAAGGTCGGGGGTTTGGTTCTTATGCGTGGCTGCATTTTTGCATTTCAACTGTTTGGTTGAGATTTAAGCGATTCTGACGTTTATTCCATTTTCAGACGTTTTCTGAACACTTTCCAACTGTATGCTGCTCAGAGTAATTTTCTTGCGGCTTGTTTACTACTGACCGGTTTTCTAACCAAAAGGCAATGATACAGCTATACAACATAATGTTGTATAAACGTTCAACACCAGTAATACGGTGGCACAGAGTGCATGAAAGAGAAGCTCTGGTCACGGTACGGACAGCGTATAAAGGCTACAGGCTCCTCATAGTTTGCTTCCATACGTGGAATAATGACATCTGCTCCATAGACGCGAAATGCAATTGAAGACGTATCCTTTCCTCCGAGACAAGAGTTCCACCCGAAAACGTGATTATCTGTATGTCCACTGCTTGCTAGCCTTTCTATCAGTTTATCTTGCGGATCCCAATCTTCTTCTTGGTTTTTCACCACTTCCAGCTGCTTGTCTGCGTCAGCTTCAGGTTGATGTGCTTCGAAGTCCTATAGTATGCTGGCCGCCCGTTCGGCCAGCTTGATTTCTTCCCTCGAAGGTTCCTTGTCTAAAGGTAGGCCACACTTCAGCGGGAGCTGGTGGATCATCACTAAGCATCTTCAGACATTGTTGGGGTTGGGTTTTAGAAACCTTCAGCAGACCTCTGATTTGCAGGTGACAGGTAAAGATGAGGGAAAGAGTGTAACGATGCCGTTTCGGTTAATTTTTGGGATCCACAAACCGCGTTTTTCATTTCAACCATTTCCGACGTCACATCCCGGAATCTTTTGAAAATCCGAGTGAGATGGTTTTTCCCGATATCATCATTGGTCCATTTATTGGAAACAAACTGTGAGAGCCCTGTTCAGATGCTGCCCATATTGTGACCAGTGCTGCTTCATGCACTTTGTGCCTGTGTTTCACTGCTGTTGAACATTTATACATCACCATGTTGAATACCACAACGTACCGCTGGAGAAATGCGCAGAAAACGTCTGAAAATGGCATAGACGTCAGAATCAGGGATGAGCGGATAATTAAATTTTGAAAACCGGATAACAGATAACTGATAATTTTGCCTGAAAATGGCCGGATAACGGAAAAACGGATAACGAACAAACAACAAAAATTAAAACTCGTTTTAAATTCCACTAATTTCAACAACAGATCAGAACTTGAAGCACTGTTAATTTATAAGCCATTTCTAGACATTTTAGTTATGGTAGTTATTTATTTTAGTAAACATTTAAACGTTTTGAAGTCCACATTAACGACGCTCAATGGTGTTTTCTGCCCATCCGTAGGAAGACAAACGCACAGCAACATACCCGCCTTTCACCTGTTTCCAAGGGGTCGGTTGGATTGTCTTATTTATCAGCATTGCTCTGCGCTTAACTCTTTTTTCAATAAGAGCAGTTGAAAAATTGAATAGTCCTTGGAAGAGCAATTCTTCGGATGTCTCTGGAAAGAAGAAGAAGGCAGGAGACATCCAGCGAAACAAACTTCACATAACGATCTTGTCCTACACATGCTATGAACCGTTATTGTTGTTGCTGCTCGAAAGCATCCGAAGATCCAAGGTACTTCAACATGGAATTATCTTGGATGGATGAAATACTAACTTTTGGGTACTAACTGCAAGCAATTGTTCACGGCATACGCCCACCCAAAGAGTTATGACATCCAGACCTTCTGGATCTGAGGAAGAATATCCGACCCATCCCTTCTGGAGCAGAGGAAGAATATCCGACCCAGTCCCAAAATGGAGGTGTTCCCTATGTTGCAGATAAGTTTCACAAAAAAAAACACACACACAAACTAAAACAAATCTACATGTCTTCAGCACCCACGATGATAAGTTTGTTCAGTAGTTTATTGCTCCCCGGAGAAGCTGCTTACTCTATGTATTTGAATCAATCCTATTTCGTTTGCTAGTATTCATTGCTACACTGCAGTATTTTTGAGAATTCACGACAGCATTATGGCTAAAAAGGTACCGTTACCGCTTGCAATCAAATCGAACGGCAATCGTGCAACCACAAATGATACGATGGAAAAATCGGCGGTAAAAAATTCTTCCCAGGATGCAGCTCTCCACTTTTGACGATTGCTAGTCGCAGTTTGTATGCCTTCTTGGTCAGCACATTACTTGAGATGAATGAACAACGCTGTGCTAAGTAGGCCTCACATAAGTATGGTACAGGCTTAGCGAGCCTTCTAGAAGGCTGGAAGTTAGATATCTTTAAAACTTCGTAGCCAGTTCCCAAGTGAGGAAACTTCAATTAACTCTTCTAGATTTGGATAGCTGTGTTGTTTCTGACGACCACTCTTACGATCGTGAAGGGTCCTGTACATAGTCCACCCATCACCACGTCCAAAGCTAAGATGCAGCTAATTTCTTGTTCGTTATCCGGCCGAAAATCGCCGGATAACGAACAACAAAATGAATAGGCCAAAACCCCCAGAAACCGGATAACGGATAACAGTTAATCCGCTCATCCCTGATCAGAATCCTACAAATCTCAACCAATTAGATGAAATGCAAAAATATAGCAGAGCGGAAGAACCCAACCACCGACGTCTCTCGCGTGAAGCAACGTCTCTATCCACTGCGCTCCGACGCGCTTGCCAACAGTGGCATCGCGCTACTCTTTGATTCATCGACTTGGCAAAAACGAAACACATTTTTATACTAATTGAGGGGTGAGGATTCTATTTGACTCGCTCTCCCCGTTCAGACATACGCTTCAGACCCTTCCCTTGTTAATGGTCTTCGCTTTACTTAGCCCCACCTCCCTTAATATTCCCTTCTTTAGTGGTCCCCTTTACTGGAACGCTTTACTGGTCTCCTTACTGCCCCTCCTGTTAATGGTCCCCTTTACTCTACATCTTCTGAATACCAAGGCGGGTTGGACGACGTCTGCAGCACATCTTCCGAATCGGGATGCGAATCTTCATCTTCTGCCACAGCGTGCCATGTTGAACGTAAAATCTTGCCCGCGCGAGATACGCTGCCCAAGTATCAACGATAGACAAACTCTCTTACATATAGAGAATGAGTAATGAAATACTATTATCATATAATTCTCCTTACCTGAAATGAACAGTTCGATATTTATCTTCAGTTTCACGACGCCATCAAACACGGCTCGAGCATCTGGGCGCCTCTTAACTCTACTAGCGGCTCACATTCTTTACGGAGCTGTCATGATGTTAGCAGGTGGGGAAACAATCTGTGCCCAATTTTTTCTATGCTATGGGAAGACACCCTCAAGTATTTACTGGTTATACTGTCCGATTTGGCTGTCTGATTCGGCCAGTTTCGTGAGCGGTATGCATTACTACGACTATGAAAAAGGATAAGATATCTGGTCGACAGCACTACAAATGCCGAATTTTATGCGAACACATTGTATGGCATTATACTACAGTATGCTATAGTGATAGGAGAACGTGCCTAGATTTTTTCAGCGGTTTACGGCCCTAAATACGCTATGATGTTATTTCGGAGAAGAATACTTGCAAACAAAAAAACTAAATCGGAGATCTACACTATCCTGCATGTACTTTGGTTACCGCCTGACCAACTTTTCCTAGCTTGCTCTGATTCAACTATATATTTGCTACCAGCCGTCAGAGCGGCGTCTCGGCCGCACTGATCGATTCTTAACCCCTATTACCCCCAGAGCTGAAGTTTCAGACCGCTTGAACGACATCCACAAAAAATCGATAATTTGATCAATATCGATTGATGGCGTTTGATACTTCAAAAACGAACTTCAGATTCGTGTTCAGTGACCTCGATTACACTCTGGGCTAGAGTTTCGGACCGCCTAAACAAAATTCACAAAAATCGATAATTTGATCAATATCGATTGACGGCGATCGATACTTCAAAAACGAACTTCAGATTCGTGTTCAGTGACCTCGATTATCCTCAGCGCTGAAGTTTCAGACCGCTTGAACTGCATCCACAAAAATCGATAATTTGACCAATATTGATTGATGGCGATTGACACTTCAAAAACGAACTTCAAATTCGTGTTCAGTGACCTCGATTCCCCCCAGAGCTGAAGTTTCAGACCGTTTGAGCGACATCCACAAAAAATCGATAACTTGATCAATATCGATTGATGGCAATCGATACTTCAAAAGCAAACTCCAGATTCGTGTTCAGCAACCTCTATTACACCCAGGGCTAGAGTTTCGGACCGCCTAAACAAAATTCACAAAAATCGATAATTTGATCAATATCGATTGACTGCGATCGATACTTCAAAAACGAACTTCAGATTCGTGTTCAGTGACCTCGATTATTCTCAGCGCTAAAGTTTCGAGCCGCTCGACCGCCGCCAATCGTTGAGTATTGCCAATACGCCGTGCTCCCACTCCAGTTGTGACGGACGGACGGAAGGATTTAATAAGATCAACTGTAGATTTTTAGGCACGGAAGAGAGACTACCAAATCCCTAAAGAAAAAAGATTGAAGGGTACCGTAATCAAAAAGATGCCGGTATTTCATTTAGCTACTTTCAGCGTCCACGTTTAAAAGTGCGATCAGTTCCGATGAACTACAAGATCTCATCAGAAGAAATATTGCTCACTTAATACGCTATGCCACGAGCGATCGCGGTTATATGGAGGTTGTTCATTTTTCCGGTTGCTTCATATATTATTCGAGGACTGAAAAGTAGAAACGAATTTGACACCGTAAAACAACAAAAGGAAGGAAGGATCGCCGTTTTTTATGATGCGCATGTTTATTGCACAGTGCAAATAATCTAACGCTACGGTAGGTGAAACCTTGGTGCGTGCGTCCTGGTGCTCATTTGACATCTCGTTTGTTCCAGTTGGTTACGGCTGCCGTCCGCTGTCTACGAGACACAATAGTGAGCGGCCCACCTAACTTGCGATGACTTGTCCCACGCGACGACGTGTCCTCTACGCACCATCATTTATTACATCAGGTCGATAATGAAATCAACGGATCAACAGATCCTTTCAAAAATGTAGATGTAGAACAGCAAAAAGAATTAAGATGGTCAGAATAGGTGAAGAAGATTGAAGGGTCGAGGACGACGTTCTGAGAAGAGTGCGCCTGGGACGTTCTCGTGGCGATTGACTCTAGACGGTTCGAGGGCACCATTTTATGCCTATGTTATACTTCGGCGACGCGTCGGCGACGCTATGTTGCGTAGCACTGTCACCAACGTCGCCGACAACTGCGTCGCCGAAGTATAACATAGGCCTTAGGGTCCATTTATACTTCGACGTCGAGCGACGCGACGCCACTTATTGTGGCTACATTGATCGGGCGAGGCGTTCGATGAATATGACCATTACACATGCCGTCACGTCGCTCGGCGTCTGAAGTATAAACGGGGCCTTAGGCGGCTTTTATACTCCCGCCGCAGCGCGGCGCTGCTGGCGCTCCGAATTTGACCCGCCGCGATCATCGTTGGAAAGAGGAGCGTCGTTGACACACGGCCACGAGCTTCTGCGTACTACGGACTAGAGGACGAGACTGTCCATGAGTCATTTGCTTTCATTTATTTTTGTGTCCGAATTGATCAATCGCGCCGCTCGATCAATTTGGCCACTACCCATGCATCGCGTCGCGCGCACGCTAAACGACCCCAACCCAAAATTCCATCTAATGTGGTGTTTTGAAGCGGCGGAGTATAAAAGTCCCGCGGAGCCTAAAAATCGATAACACTGTCAACCATCACGCCGCGCCGAGCGGCGGCGCAAGTATAAAGGCCGCCCCAGACTTCTGCGGCGCCGCCGAGCGGCGACGGCGAACGGCGAAACCGCTGAGCGGCGCCGCTGGAGGCGAGCTCTGCGTCTCTGCCCTATGGTTAAGCATAGGGCAGAAGTCTGTGGCGGCCTTAACAGGCGTCCTATGTGGCCCTTGGTTAGAAGGCCCACCCGGCAGTGGGCTCGCTTTTTCGTCATGGTCGCAATATATCTAACTTCTAATATTTGAGGAGATAAATCGTATACAACAACATTTCCAATGCTGCGGTATGAAATCAGACGCTCTTCTACAAAACGGTGAGGCTGACTGTAGCTCCGGAAACTGCCATTTTTACAGGTTGTTCGCTCATTATCAGTGGTTCAAGCCGATTTTCAGGAAGCTACACAGAAGCGGATCACCCATGGAACATCTGGTTCGACTCCTATTCCTTAGATGAGACTTATCCAAGTGTGATTAGGTGAGTTGGATTAGGAGCAATGCCCTCGTTTCGAGCAAAGAAGATCTCTTCAGGGAGCTGTATTCCTTGCCGTGGTCATGTTGCAACCTGACATTCGGAATCAAATGCGAACACATCGGTGTCTCCCGATATTTGCGCAAATTCGCCACTCCCACCGACTTCAACGATGTCGAGACGGTGCTGCTTGTGCACGAACTCGACTGGGTAAGCTATTGAAATGAACATCCTACGTAGCTCAGCTTTCTCACGTACTTTTTTAGGGCGTAACATAAGCCCTTATTGATTTCAATTTTCTGAAATACTTCTATTCCTTTTTAAACAACCAGCAATTAATGAATAGGCTAGTCATCCCCGGCGTCACTGCAACGTACGCTAGCGAAACATGGAAGATGTCGGCTAACATCATCAGACGGACCAACGGGTTTCACTGCAAATGTCTAAAGGCTTCGCACACTTCTGCGGCGTTGCCGCTGCCCTATCCTTAACCATAGGGCAAGGACGCAGAGCTCACCGCCGGCGGCGTCCCTGCCCTATCCTTAATCATAGCGGCGAGCGGAGTTGCCGCAGAAGTGTGTGAGGGCCTCAAGACAACCGCTTGACGAACGAAGAAGTGTTAAGGCCCCCGCACAGTTCTGCGGCAACGCCGCGGCCTTGTCCTTAACCATAGGGCAGGGGCGCAGAGTTCGCCGCCGGCGGCGTCTTCGCTCTAATCTTAACCATAACGGCGAGCGACGTTACCGTAGAAGTGTGAGGGGGCCTTTACGCTGCTGCCGTTCGAGCAACGTCTACGAAACCGTACGCAACGCCTACTTCATCTACCCGGTCACATTCTACGTATGCCGGTGCGCTGCCAGCCATATAGAGGCCAGGAAAACGAACCAGAGGCCGTCCAAAGAAACATGTGGCATCGCACGTTCATGAATAACATGAAAGTTATTACGATTTCTAGGCAGGAGTGCGAAGAAATAGCTCACGATAGACAGCAGTGGAAAGAGTTCGTCGTCCTATGTGTTCAACAGCACGGCGGGAACTGAGTACTAAGCACTAGCCATCAATATTTGCCAGTTTTTCTCTCAGACTCCTAAAGTTAAAGTTAACAGAAGCACCTAAAACACTGGGTTAAACCTGTCATTGTCTCGTTCAGAATCCGACCTCATTTGAACACTATCTGGAACGGAATGAGCTGGCAATTTCTACTTTATACAATGCCGATTGCGCAGAAGAAGTAAAGCGAGGGGTGGATGAGAAGGCCAATCTCATCAGTTCCCTCATTTTCAAAGCAGGTGAGAACTGTTCGAGTGGGACCCGAACATATGTACTTATTGTTAACACCAGGATGTGCACTAAACTCTGGGCGTTATTTCTTACGTTTTTTAGCAAAAACGTTAAATTTCGTTAAAGATGCTATTAATAAAGTCTATCAATTAGCAACATAAGTCTTTAGGGTCTTCATTTCGAAACTAAATCCTATAGATGCGTAAAGCGTCTGCTTATATTATAGATTTTTGAATGCAGAAAATAGTGCGCGAACTGTTCAATGTACCAAGAATTGAAGAATGAAATGAATACCGTAATGATAACACATATCATAATACATATCCATACAGATACCGTATAACAGACCACGGTATGGTTACTTTATATAGGAAAACCTCCATAGCCGGTTGGCACAAAGATGAATACGTAAGTTAAGTAATTTTAGTAATTTCTAATATTGACAACAAATAAAGGATAAAGGACGGCGTTACTCAATCCCTTCTGGGATGCGCCAGCGCATTCTACTTCTACGGGATGTCGTGAAGGCAAAATGAATGCGTATTTGGCCATACAATGACTTGCGGTGGCTAGCCGATGAACAAGTCAGCGCTTTATCCTTCCCAGACAAGTCTGGTACCAATTCACCTACCTCGGAAGGATGGAAGGCTTGGTTGGCCTGGGCGGGAAATCCGAACCAGGAACCTGGCATCGGGTGCACGCGACACTCGCGCCTCCTCCGACTGCGCTACACGCGCCCTTGCGCTACACGCGCCCTTCTGTTGGATAACGGCGGGTAAAATTATTGAAAAAGTTAACTATTTTACATTTTTTATTTTATATGCCTTGGCACAAAATTTTTAAAAAATGCGTATTTAAAAATAAAATAAAAACAAAAAACAAAAACAAAAACAAAAAATAAATAATAACAAAACAATATAAAATAAAGTAAAATAAAATAAAACATAATAAAAATAAAAAATAATGAATAATAATTAAAATTAAAAAATAAAATCTAAAAACATAAAATATAATAATAAAATTATAACACCTCCTTCTTCACTGATGAGCCACCGAGGAGGTGTTATAATAAAAACGGTTTGTCTGAAGGGAGGTGGCGAAACAAACCATTTAGGTTTGATATTATTTCTCCATAAATTTAAAGTATATGTAATATAGGAGTCTAATAATTCTGACGTTGAAATAATCAGTTTGACGAAGAAGAAGAAGATTGTGTCGCTCAGTGAATGTCATTCTTTCAACTCCACTATTCCTCCGCGGTCGGTGAATCGTTGCGAGAAATTTCTGGGAAAGTTCGAGCACTGACTTTGTGATAGCGTCCCTACGGACTTTTCTGTTACACATCGAGTCAACAGTGTTGGAATATTCAGGAATAGTCATGCTAAGCTGCTCGATTCCTCTTATGGCTGCAGTAGCTCATTTGCAGTGTATCATGAAGTCTCGTGGACAAGCAGCTCAAGCTCAAGGTATTGCCTTAGAAACGTTGGGTGGCTTTTATACTCCCGTGATGGTCGGAATAGCTATCGCTTTTATAGGCTCCTTTTAGGGGTCGTTTAGTGTGCACGCGACTCGCGACGCGATGCCATGTGTAGTGGCCGAATTGATCAATCGCATCGCCCGATCAATTTGGCCACTATACCTGCATCGCGTCGCGCGTCGCGGGCACACTAAACGACCCCTTAGGCCTATGTCATACCATCGCTCTTCGCTAGCGAAGGCGATGGACAACTAACATAATTGGGGAAGGGATGGTATCAGACGTTGTGGAGGGGCAGACGCCTGTAGCAGTTGTCCGATCCACCGCTAGCGAAGCCTCGCTAGCGGGGCGTCATACTTTCGAGCGATACGGCATCGCTACCGATGCGACCGTGTCGCTGAGCTGAGCAGAGCGTCGGGCAGCATCGGTAGCGATGCTACGACGCTGCCCGACGCTATGCTCAGCTCAGCGACGCGGTCGCATCGGTAGCGATGCCGTATCGCTCGAAAGTATGACACCCCGCTTAATCAATGTGGCCACCATTCGTGGCGTCGCATCGCTCAGCGTCAAAGTATAAACGAAGCCATACTCCGCCGCACAAAAACACCACATTTAACGGAATACTGGGTTACGGTATTCGGCGAATCGTGCCGCAGAAGGAGAGGGCGTGGCGCGACGCGATCTGTCGTGGCAAAGTCGGTGCAGAGTCAGAGATTTCAGCACCAGGATGAATAATTTTGCTATGCCCTTTTGTTTTGGTTCCCCAAGGGTGCATCTCTAGGTCGTGGGCGGAGGGTCTAGTCAGCTCCGTTCAATGAGTGGACTAATCTGAGGACCAGGGTATTTCTTAAAGTCTACAAAATATGAAAACCGTGTTGTTCTTCGTAGCTGTACGTGAAGAAGTCTACTTAAGGACGATTTCTGTGTCTGATTGTAAATCAACTGACGATAAGGCGTTCATGTCGTCTTGACACGAACTTTGCTATTCGACCTGTGGTTTCGGATAGCTCGTTCAGTAGCCTTGAATCTGAGTGATCGTGCATGACTACTCAAAGTGAGTGACCTCTTGTATTTACAATTCCCATCAGCCGCTTGAGAATCGCTACTTCATATTCTTTCTTCCCTGGTAAAAAGGTGGTTGGGGTAATACGGGTTGAGGCAGGAAGTTAACTGCTATGACTTCTCCTTAGACTCTTGTGGAAGTTTGGGGATAACTCAAGTAGATACCTCATAGACCCTCTCTGCCGTCATCCTCGGTGCACAGTCCGTGGAAGCAGAAGCTCGTGGCCATGCGTCGCGTGAAATTCGGAGCGCGGTGCGGCCAGTCGCGCCGCGCCGCAGCCGGAGTATAAAAGTCCCTCTAGGCGAAAAGCTTCAGCAAAAGTGGTCGAACATTTTTCAGTCGCTTCATCGAGCAGACGAGAAGTAGGAGCCGGAGATCTGAACCGCGTACGAGTCAGAGGAATAAGCAGCCGATCCGAGGGAGAGTGAAGCATAGTAGAATATTGTATTACAGTACACCAAACACGAATCGTTTCAATAAATTTTTAATGTTCCTTGTAAGCGCACTGACTGGCAGGAGCTATAAGAAAAAGGCGAAATTTATGCACAAATGTGGTACTTCGGCAAACATCTAGAGACTTCGGGCTGCAGTAATTCTGAGGATAGTCTTGTCTATATGGGAGAAAACGACTGATTTCGTCGTCAGATTCTGCAGGTTGGGCTGCCTTTGGGCTTCGTTCGATGAAGACATTATTGAAGGAAGTGCTGGATAACCGGACTCTACCCTAGTCAGAAGAAGCACCGCTAGAAAAGTGGAAAAACGCAAACATGGCTACCTGTCCCCGTTCGAAAATTCCTAAGAAAGATATGCCAGCTAGGTGAATCGCCTTTGAAAAAATCGTTCATTTCCAATATTGACCCTGTTGTCAAAAAGACTGAGTGAGGTGCCGATGCAAAATGCACAGCCGACAGTCAGATAGATGTAGCCGCGCGGATTTTCCGGATATTACCTCAAACTTGGGTAATTAAACTATGTTGGGGTAAAAACGAAATCAGTCGCACTGACGTGGTTGCACGAAGAAATTGAGTTGAACTGTGATGAAAAACAGACGTTAAAGGCTTAAGGCCCCCGCAGACTTCTGCGGCGAGCGGCGGGCGAAATCGCTGAGCGGCGCTGCTCGGCGGCGCCGCTGAGCGGCGACGGCGAACGGCGAAACTGCTGAGCGACGCCGCCGAGCGGCGCCGCTCAGCGGCTTGACTCATCATCAGTGGGAGCGGTGACGGCAAGGTACTGTACTGTTTCTAGTCGAGACCGATTGGTGCTTAACAATAACGCGCCCCGATGACGATCGCGCGCCCGCATCGACCGTCTCCGCTGTGGATCCCGCCGCGAAAGGGCGGAGCGCAGAGCGTAGACAGACAGACGCTGGAGCGGCGCCGCCGGGTGGAATGATTCAAGTCATTTCCGCCAGCGACGCCGCCGGTGCCGCTGGGCGGCGCCGCTGGCGGCGAGCTCTGCGTCTCTGCCCTATGGTTAAGCATAGGGCAGCGGCGACGCCGCAAAAGTCTGCGGGGGCCTTTAGACACCTTAATGCACTATGATAATACATTCACCATCCTACTCCGAAACTCCTAAATTCTATAGAAAAGGAAGAAGTATGTCAATAGCTCAAGCCTATGCGAACTAAATAAATACCTTTATGAGAAAATGTATTCTAGAACATAAGATATCCATCATTAAAAGAAAGAGGCCTAGAAACTACTTGTCTAATTGTCTTTTTCCTCTTCCCCACCACTATGATAGATCGCAAATCTAATGAGATTTAGGTTTTGACGATTCTTGACGGTCTAATTGATGCTGTACCTGACCGTAGAAGTCATCTACTGATCTTGAATAGAAGAAACGGTGAACCAAATCGCTTGCGGGATACGCCACACATTCCACTTCTACGGTTTATCGTGTAGCCGCATGGTAGCGCAGTCGGAGGAGACGTCGGCTGCCGCGCGCACCTGGACTAGGGCTCTTGGCTCGGATCCCATAAAGGTTATCCAAATTTTCCATGGCCCTCTGAAATGGTACCAGATTTGTCTTTGTCTGAAGGATGAAACACTGTCTTTTCCATCGGCTGGCTATCGCAAGTCGTTGCACGAGCCGAGTACGCCTTCAAATTGCCTCAGCGATATCTCCTTGAAGTAGAATGCTTGGCGTATTCCGAGTGACTAACACGGTCGTTTTGCCGCTTTTATTCTATAGTATGAAGCGAAATGATGCAACCGCCTTCGTGTAAGTTAAGGTTATGATGTTACGGGATGTTTAGCTGCGATCAAAACGTTTGCGCCCGTCAAGACTCGAACTCACACCCTCTACTTTACGGGCAGCGATGCTACGCGCGTTAGCCTCCTCCCGACTAGGATCTTGAATCTCAGCCTTATTGAGGATGTTCGCATTGGGCTGATCTGACGGCGAGACGTTGGCGATACGAGATCTGAGTCCGTGGATCTGTATCGTGGTGCTGCCGCGTACAAGGTCGTCGTGATCAGAGATCCGCTGCCGCTTTACACCTATCCTCGAGATCCGATTAGATACCCATGTGTACAACTCCGAACGCCACTCTGCCTGTGTTTTCCCCACTTATCCTTCCACACTTCCTCTGCTTTTTTCTCTTGAACATTTTCATTTCATCGAAGGCAGTCTGGAGAATGCTTGTCACTTCTGATTCTCCATTATAGTTGTACTCTCGAAATTTTCACGAATACTCGAATCATTTCGAATGCTCGAAATTTGCGAACATTCGAATTCGAATATGCTCGAAAAATGAGATTGTTGTGAATATTCAAATTCGAATACATTCGAAAAACGCAATTTTTTGAATATTGGATATCGAATACATACGAAAAACACGATTTTTTAAATATTCAAATTCGATTACATTCGGAAAACGCGATATTTTGAAAATTCAAATTCGGTTTCCGATAAATGTGCAATATTTTTGCGAATACTGCAAATCAAATGCATTCCTCGAAAATCGTTATTTTTTGAAAATTCGAATACATTTGAAAAACGCATCTTGTTTTGAATATTTTGAGCATTCGAAATTGAATGCATCTGAAAAACATGGTTCTTCAAATATTCGAATCCAAATAGATAGGCAAAAAGTGTTGCGTATACAAATTCAGTTACATTTGAAAAATGTAATGTTTGGGAATATTCGAAATCGAATATATTCGGCAAATGCGATTTTTTGAATATTCGAATTCAAACTTTCGAAAACGCATTTTTTGAATATTTTAAGCACTCGAAATTGAATACATTTGAAAAACGTGGTTTTTTAATATTTGAATTCGAATACAAAGGAAGAACGTTTTGAGCATGCAAATTCGGTTACATTTGAAAAGCGTAATTTTTTAGGAATATTCGAAATCGGATAAAGGATAAAGGATAAGGGGCGGCGTTATTCAACCCCTTTGGTATGCGCCACGTATTCCATCTATACAGGATATCGGGCTCGTGGAAGCGATTTGAATGCGTGTTTGGCCATACAATGACTTGCGGTGGCCAGTCGATAAACAAGTCAGCGCTCTTTCCTTCCCAGACAAGTCTGGTACCCATTCACCGACCCCGGAGGGATGGAAGACTTGGTTGGCCTGGGCGGAAAAT
Source organism: Heligmosomoides polygyrus polygyrus (assembly GCA_947396885.1). Lineage (NCBI taxonomy): Eukaryota > Metazoa > Nematoda > Chromadorea > Rhabditida > Heligmosomidae > Heligmosomoides > Heligmosomoides polygyrus. Next base: position 5,567,943 of record OX377202.1, on the reverse strand, counting down.
CCGAACCAGGAACCTGGTATCGGGTGCACGCGACAGTCGGCGCTTCCTCCGACTGCGCTACACGCGCCCGAAATCGGATACATTCGGCAAATGCGATTTTTCGAAGACTTTAATTCGAACACATTCGAAAATCGTGACTTTTTTTTTGAAAATTTGAATCCGAATCCATCCTATAAATGCGATTTTTTAAATATTCGAATACGATTGCATTCGACAACCGTAATTTTGTGAATACTCAATTTGAATACATTCGGAAAACGCGATTTTTTGAAATTTTGAATCCGAACACATTCGAAAAACGTAATTTTTTGTAAATTCGAATTTGGTACATTCGAAATTCAAATATTCAAATTCAAATAAAGATCAATCGAATGACCACTCGAATACCTAGGTCATCCGAGCACAACTACATTGCATACAGAGTGATTTAAAAAATGTGGCACTTTTTGAATGGTGATAAAATTGCTGCCAGTAAGGGTATTAAAAAAGTTAGAAAGGCTCATATGAAAGCGCAAGAAAATAGAAATTTTTATGACATATGATCCGGAGGGATTGCGCCACGCATTCTGAATTCCTGCATTTTACACTCGATTGATTTTTTCGCTCTCGGTAAATACCTGTCACAATCTCTCTAAAAGTCACCGTATCAATTGATTAATGCTTCTTTTGAAGTTAAAACTTAGAAACACACTACATATGTACAATACCGGCTGCCTTTAAGCCTTTGGGCGGGCAAAAAAAGCGCAGACACGAAAAACGCATTTTTCGCCGTTTTTTGATAGCTCTCTTCTAATTGCGTGCTTTGAAAAATAAATCTGATATTCGGGATCAGCGCCGAATGATTTATGCGAGAGTTAAAACTTCAGAGGAAGTTATGCTAAGATTCTCCTTGAACAATTGTTGTCAGAAAGAGTGAGTGAGGTGCCGATGCGAAATGCACAGCCGGCAGTCAGATAGATGTAGTCGCCCGGAAAGAATATTTGTCAGAGAATACCCCAAACTTGGGTAATTAAACCAGGTTGAAGAAAAAGCGAATTCAAACGTATTGACGCAATTGCACTAAGAAAATGAGTCGAACTGTGATAAAAACAATTGTTAAAGGCTTAGATATCTTAATGCACTATGATGATACATTCACCATCCTTCTCTAAAACTCCTAAATTTTATCGAAAAAGGAGAAATATGTTCAAGATCAGCATCGTATGATTTATGGGGGAATAAAACTTCAAAGAAAGTCATGCTAAGATTCTCCTTGAAAAAAATTATTTCGATCTTTTTCAATTTGCAACAGTTGATTTGATTTGAAGAGTCTTGGGCTGACTTGAAAGAGTGTCCAAATCGACGTGAAAATATCCGATTTGGTTTGAAAGCTGTGCAGTTTGACCTGAAATCGGTGCACAATAGCTCGTGCCTCAGGTGTCAGCAATGGTTTCGGCACGGACGTCGACGGTGATGCTCTCGGCCTTCTCAACCGTCTGCTTCTTCGCCATTTCGACAATTCTGCCGGCGTTCTTCATCAGAATGCAGCGAGCGAACACACTCATGTTCACGCAGCTCCACAAATGCCATGTACGTTGTTTGATTCCTTTCAGCTTTTATTGGGACTTTCAAAACCTAGAAGGCTAGGCCTAGACCTAACCCCTTCACCTCGGCTAGACCTCTGTACCCTTTCCTCAGTAGCTCCTCGATGTAATGTTCTAAACGGAAGAGTAAAATACATTTGTTTCCTAATAATCCTTTGATAATTGTTTATTTTCGAGAACTCCGAAAGGAAAATAATGCTGGAAATGTGAAATAAAAATGTAAAAGGAATTTGAAAAATAATGCTGGAAAAGGAAATGTGATAATGGTTTAATTACCCAAGTTTGAGGATATGAAGAAGGCGAGAGCGCCGAAAAGTTAGCATGAGTGCTATCTGTTTTAGCAATCTTAGAGTGGCTTGATATAAAGATTATCTCTAAAAAATGATGCTGTAAGACATGTAGAATTTTTTTACGCAAAGCGCAGACACAATATTTATTTATTTATTACAGAAACTGTGCGCCATTAATAAAAAACAAAACAAATACTGTGGATTAAGCCAGATTACATGAAATATGTTCGGTTTGAGTAAAGGAAACAGCTCCTGCCTTTTAGCAGACAGCCGAAATGAACACAATCTGGGATGGACGTTAAATTCTGATCGAATGAATTTTTTAGCAATTTTTTCGCCAAATTTCCGTTAAGCCGTTAAAATTTCGTTAAAAATGCAATTATTTGCGGAGTATGTATTGTTTCGAACAAAAAAATCAATCATCGAAATCGAAAACTTTTGCAAACAATTTCCTCGTCGAACTAAAAGCATTTCAGAGCACATTGGAAATTTTAAAATTAACTGAATCCCTTTCAAATCTAAATGAGGCGTTTTTTCGATTTAAAAATTAACTAGTTATGACATTCTTTGAAAATCTATAGTTCGCTGTATAAAATCCAATGGTTTAATTACCCAAGTTTGAGGCTCTTAAGCAGAAAAGAGCGCCAAACCTCTAGCATGAGTGCTCTCCGTTCTACCAATTTTGAAGTGGCTTGATATAAAGACCCTCTCTAAAATAATGCTGTAAGACATGTAAAATTTTTTACGCAAAGCATAGACACGATATTTATTTATTTAATACACAAACTGTGCGTCATAAATAAAAATGAACAATTACTGTGGATTAAGCGAGATTACATGAAATATGTTCGGTTTGAGTGAAGGGAACAGCTCCTGCCTTTCAGCAGACAGCTGAGATAAACGCATTCTGAGATGGACGTTAAATTCTGATTGAATGCATTTTTTAGCGATTTTTTCGACGATAATTTTCCGTCAAATTTTTGCTAAACCGTTAAAATTCGTTAAAATGCAATTATTTGCGGACTATATATTGTTTCGAATAAAAAAAATCAATCACCAAAATCAAAAACCTATTTATAAACAATTTTATCCTGAAACTGAAAGCTTTTCAAACCACATTGGAAACTTTGAAATCAAACTGAATCCCTTCCAAATCTAAACCGGCATTGGTTTTTCAATTTTAAAATTAAGTATGACATTGCTTGAAAATATATAGTTCGTCCGCTCGAAAGCGTCTGAATTCCAATGAAATTTTCTCTAACCTCAAAACTGTTTTGCACTGAAAGTACAGAAAACAACAACGGTTTTTCTTGAGAATAGATTGCGCCATGCATTCGTCCAGCACGCTGCGGTCTGCGCTTGATTGATAGCAAAAAGCTATAGTTTCGCAAATTACGCGGTAATCAACGGTGAAATAAAAACACCAAAACTTGAGCAAAGCTTGCATATCTCCAATTCGCAGCTTCAACTATGTAAGCAGTAGTTATACTATCCTTCAGTTCACGTGGCGACATGCTGGGCAAATCCATGGCGCTCTTATTTCACATTGAAAATGTTTGCCTTTTTGTAAAAATGAAGAAAAAACAGCAAGTTTAAGGAGTTTAAGGTTTTTTCACATTTTTGCTCAAGCCTGTAGCGGCCGTTATAGAAAACAGGAGCTGTTCGATGGATGTTTGGCTGCGATCAAAGCTCTTGTGGCAGATGGGATTCGAACCCGCATCCTCTGCTTTCCGGGCAGCAATGCTACGCCTTACACCATCAACGCTGTTTGATCACGCAGAACATTCACGATATCTGCCCGGTGTTAGCAACGACAAAGCAGCACTCACCCTTGATATCGAAACCAAACATCCATCTCAACGCTTCTAAACCCTGTTATCCTAGTTTTTTTTCGATAAAAAAATTTAAAACTTTAACAGCTATGTTCATATTTTTGTGGCAAATGGATTGCAGATCTTCAAGGAGGTCATGGTGGGTTTTTCAAACCGAAACTTTATTTTTATTTTTGAATTCTCAGACTGTTCCTGTGCTTACATAGTTTAATCTAAAAGGCGTCCTCTTCGAGTTTTAAAAAACTCAATTTGGTTTTAAATGAAAACATTTTTTTACAAATGTCGAGTTTGATGCAAAGCTGTAATTCCTGCCTACAGTTACGGCCATAATAACCTCGATTATTCTACAGGATACTTGCTGAATTTTGCTACTCTGCCCGAAACAAAAAAACAAACATTTTATCGATTTTTACCTTTTCACCTTTATCGTTTTACCCTTTTCGGGTCCTTTTACGGTCTTTACCCTTGTGCTCATCAGTAAGGTAGGGAACGGATGAGAGATCTATTCAACATACCCTTATTCTTCCTTGTTGTATGTCGTGATCCTGAACCGTGTCTCGAAGGTGTTGAGGACTGATCTCAAACTTGGGTAATTAAACCTACTTTGTTTTATCGAGTGAACGGCATTGAGAAAGGGGCAACTGCCTATGAAGACCAGCGAACAATGGTAACTAGTAAGAAACATCCGTAAAAAAACATTAAGCTATTGAGCCAGGTTTAAATGTTTTTTGGTTTTAATGATATAAAAATTAAATATTAAAAAAACAAAAAATAATAAAAAATAAAACTTATAACATCTCCTTTCTTCACTGATGAGCCACCGAGGAGGTGTTATAATGAAAACAGTTTGTCTGAAGTGAGGTGGCGAAACGAACCATTTTAGTTTATTTTTACTGTTATTTCTCCAAAATATTAAAGTAAATTTAAGTAAAAAAACGCCGTTAAGTTGCTAGTGCCGTTAAATTGCTAAGCATTACATGTGCATCCCTCGGACTCGTTCAGTATACCTTAAAGATAAAGGGAGGTGTTAATCGATCTTCTTGGGAATGCGCCACGCATTCTACTTCTACCAGAGGTCGTGGAGGCGGTTTGAATGCGTATTTGGTGCGTACAATGGCTTGGGGTGCCCAGCCGATGACCAAGTCAGCGCATTGTCCTTCCCAGACCAGTCTGGTACCAATTCACCGACCCGAAGGAATGAAAGGCTTGGTTGTCCTGGGCGAGAAATCCGAACCAGGAACCTGCAATCTGGTGTACGCGAGAGCTAGCGGCGCCTCCTCCGACTGCGCTAGCACGCGGTTCATTCAATAGCATACGTAAATCAAGATTTTAGCTCGTTAACCCTGCTCCATCTTACAGCAAGACTCGAACGACATCTGGCGTCAGTTGACGCAGTCGAAACAGCTGATTCGTACTAGTCGACAGTACAATGCTGGACCTCCAGCGATGCCTCCAGGAAAATGTGAGTTCAAGAAAATCGCATCCGTTTGCTTGACGCGAAGAAGAACAACCTCAATCTTCAGGCTGTAGCTGTCAACAGGGTCGTCCTGGACTGCCGGGACCTGTAGGGAACGACATGCCTCCAGGTGAGTGAATCCATTCGCTTCGCCGTGGAACGAATAAAATTGAATATTTCAAATTCAGGAAGACCCGGCCTCATAGGCATCAACGGTCGAAACGGTCACGATGGACGCTACGTGGTCGCGGTGGCAAAGACCGAACCACCATGTCAGAAGTGCCCGTCGGCACCTCCTGGACCTCCGGGTCATCCGGGCCGTAAAGGACCTCGTGGAAACGCTGGGTAATACGGCCGTAGTAGCAGTGAGAATAGTTGGACAGCTTGTAATGCGAAGCGTCTTCTAGGAAAGCCGGCAAGAATGGCTCTCCTGCCATTCCTGGCCGAGATGGGCCGCCTGGACCTCAAGGTGTTCGCGGTCCGCCTGGTGAGCTTGGAACTCAAGGACCACCGGGTGACTATGGAAAAGTGCTCAACGGAGCGCCACCTGGGCCTCAAGGAAAGAACGGTGAGTGGTATTCTCACGAGGAAGATGAGATTCTTCTAAAGAATAGCACAGGATTATGAAAAAAGGCATGCATGGCGCAGCAGGAGAAGGCGCCGGATGTCGTCTGCACGCCGAAACGAGATTTTTGGTTCGGGTTTCTTATGGACAAGCCTAGCTTTCCATCTCTATAAAGTAGGTGAATTGGTACCAAGGTTTTCTGGAAAGAATCAATCTGTGACTTGGCGATCAACTGGCCACCACATGTCGTTGTAGGCGAAATGCGCATTCAAATTACTCCGCGATCTCCCGTTGAAGTAGACTGTGGGGCGCATCCCGCAAAGGAAATGACTAACGCCGACCTCTACCCTTTTCTAATTCTTTCTAATTGACCAAAATCAAACAAATTTATTAAAATCGCTCCTATGATGCGTTTTTTTTTCTGCTTGCAGGTGCATCTCTTCTCAATACGTCAGTTTCATTCATTCATTCATTCATTCATTCATTCATTCATCGCTGTACCCGGACCGCGCCTTTGAAGAAAAACACGAAAAGAAAAAAGAACTTGAAAATAAACTCGAAAATTTAAACAAAATCTTTAAAAAAACTTTGTTTACAATACATAGTTATAAATCAGAACCGTCTCCGTTCCAAAAATTCATTTGATTACGTAATTTTTTCATGCAGTCGACAATTTCGAGCGCAAAAAATGAATGACAAACTGTGGCCAAACATTTTTAACTATGCCTTCTCTCACACCACATTGGCTAAATACCTTCTGGATTAAGCTGGTGTTCACACTGTCTTTAGCAGCACTTGAATGGCTCCACGATTTTGAGTGTATTACAACCCTTAGCCTGCACGCATGGTGGTGCAGTCGAAAAACGCGTCAGCTTAGGTCGAACTGAAGTCCTTGGTTCGAATTCCGCCCTGGCCGACTACGCCTTCCATCCCTCCGGCGTCGAGAATTGTCACCACACTTGTCTCATCACTTGAAAGAAGAAGACACTGACCTGTTCATCAGCTGGCCATCACAAGTCATTGTGTAGTCCCAATACGCACTCAAATGGCCTCCACGATATCTCCAAGAAATAGAACGAGTGGCGCATCCCTAACACCGGTTAGTTGTTAACGCTGTTCTTCCACGTTTTTTTATTTTTTTACCCAATAAGGTGTAAAAGTTTAGGAAATAGAGGTAAAATGTGAAGATAATTAATTAATCACTCCTTTTCTGGGATGCGCCATGGATTCTACTTCTAGGAGATATCGGGGAGAGTTTAAATGCGTAGTGACGATATTGGAAGTCGGTTAATCTCTGTTTTCTCTTTCATGAAATCCCAAATAGGCTTAAAGTTCAGGCCCAATCAAGCCATCAAAGCTTATCTCAGAGTGCCGCGTACGCCGACCTGTATTTTTCCCTTTCTTGTCTATGCTGGTGATACACATATTTGATCCATACATATAGGGGCTAGATGGGCAAGTGAATGTTTTGGACAACTCGGGCACTAACTGGCCAGCTAGTTATGCTTAATTTGTTCGCGTAGAAACAAAATAAAATGAAAACGGAGCTTTAAATCATAAAAACGTCGTTTTTGAAGAAAACTTACGTTTTTGAAAAGAGCCCGACTTTTCAACAGAAGGCGAGCGCGTGGTTTATGAAAACCTCTATCCAGTTTGATAAAAGAGAAGGGCTTAAGATAAAAGGATAAAGAACGCTGTTTGTCAAGGATTTTTCGGGATGCGCCACACATTCTACTTTTACGGGATGTCGCGGAGGCGACTTTATGGCGTATTTGGCCATACAATGACTTGTGGTGGCCGGTCGAAGGCCAAATCAGTGATTTATCCTTTCCAGAAAGTTATTGAACCAATGCCTCGAGTTCAAAGGGATAAAAGGATTGATTAGCCAGGGCGTGAAATCAGAACCAAGAACCTTGGGTCAGAGCGCTAGCGACAGAGGGGGCGCTTCCTCCTTCTGCGCTGAAGTCTTGTTATGTTGAAGATATGTCGCCACCCTTTTCCTCAAATGATGCGCCAAAACCTGAAGCTGGTGAACACAGCTTTGAAGCAGAGGTGCGTATATTCTTTCCTGCCGCTGAAACTGGCTCGAAATCGTACTCACTTCAAGGGAGTCTGTTGCACGAATGTTTGCATGTACATAGTTTTCACCAGAAAGACAAAGGAATTTTGCTTTCTTTTCAACGATAGAACCGTAATAACTAGCTAGGACTCCAAACAAACAAGCGCTCTAGTAGTCTGAGAGAATGGTCGGCTTATCTAATCAGGACACTGCCCTTTGTTCCCAACTTCTCTCTTCTTGAAACCTCGGCATGGTGAGTTCTTATGTGTCAGTATTTTGTGCCACACGAGGTTTGTAGGTGGATCTTTATTTGCGACCTGACGTTTCGACTTTCCGTCGTCTTTAGAGGCCTAAAAGTGGAGCACAGGTTTACGTTTGCGCTCTAACCCACCAAGCGCCTCAACTACCCTAGACACTTTCGACCCACCCCTAGAATCACCACGGGTAGCCCAAACGAATAAGACGAACTCACGCATAGGATCCACCGCAGGGCTGACGATCGCCCTCGTTAGGTAACCAGTAGAGGCGAATGAGACACACTGAGTGGGAACTGTCGCCGACCGGTCACTTACAGTTCGCAATGAGGTACAAACGGCAAGAGGTCACTCGTAACAGAGGGGCACTCATTTCGGTTGTTCATTACTGGATTTCTTGAGGAAATCCAGTAATGAACAACCGAAATGAGTGCCCCTCTGTTACGAGTGAGCTCTTGCCGTTTGTACCTCATTGTGAACTGTAAGTGACCGGTCGGCGGAAGTTCCCACTCAGTGTGTCTCATTCGCCTCTACTGGTTACTTAACGAGGGCGATCGTCAGCCCTGCGGTGGATCCTATGCGTGAGTTCGTCCTATTCGTTTGGGCTATCCGTGGTGATTCTAGGGGTGGGTCAAAAGTGTCTAGGGTAGTTGAGGCGCTTGATGGGTTAGAGCGCAAACATAAACCTGTGCTCCACTTTTAGGCCTCTCAAGACGACGGAAAGTCGAAACGTCAGGCCGCAAATAAAGATCCACCTAGAAACCTCGTGTGGCACAAAATACTGACACATAAGAACTGCCCTTTGTCTCCTTGCTTCCACTTATCTGCACCTGAGGAAGCCCTGACTAATGTCGAGGAGAAGGTAAATTTGGAATCAAATAATTTCATTTGAGCCTCAAATCACTGCCACTGAGGTTTTTGGCGTTTTGTTGCTATCAAAACTCTATTGCCAGGCGGGACTGGAACCCACACCTCCGGTCTACCGGGCAGGAAGCTACGCCATTACACCACCGGTGCTGCTTGATCGTATCCAACATTCAGGAAGGAGATGGCGGTTCGAGACCTGCCTGGCGCTAGAGTTTCCATCACAAAAAACGTTGTTATAACAAATCTTGGATCACCAGACAAAAAATGCTTTGTATAATATAATATGTAATTGTTAAAATCGTTTGAGCGAGTTGGCTTGCCCACTTACAAGGGTCTGACGCGTATGTCTGAACGGGAGGGGCGACTCATACATATAGGGGGAATCCTCACTCCACAATTGGTTTGAAAATGTGTTTATTTTTTGCCAAGTCGTTAAACCCAAGGAGTAGGGGTCAAAATGGGATACGAGCACGCGTTTGGGGTCTTGTACACCCGCGATGCTTCTGCCGTCAGTGGCTCGGGGCGCAGGTGGGTAGAGGGTTGACTCGTGCGAGCGAGGTCAGAGGTTTGGTTCCCCTGCGCTGCTCCATTCCTGCATTTAAATTGATTGGTTGAGATTTTGGGGATTCTGACGTCTATACCATTTTCAGACGTTTTCTGTGCATTTTTCGGTATATGTCGCGTAGGTGAGCAGCATTGGTAGGTGGGAACGCCTGAACCAATCAGACCGCATTGAATAGGCACGCCATTCAGGGAGGGCATGTACAGTTGGTACCCTGATGGGCTGGCATGTGTTCGGTCTGTGCTCTGTTTGAATACTATTGGCTGGCGCGCTCCACCTACCAATGCTGCTCACCTACGCGACATGTACCCATTTTTCCAGCTGTACGCTGTGGTGTTCAACATGGTGATAAATGTTCAGCACCAGTGATACACAGGTACAAAGTGCCTGTGTAGTGAATCGCCGTGTCTTCCTCCATGGTTATGAGCACGCAACCGAAATCCAATTGAAGACGTACCCTTTCCTCCGAAACAAGAGTTCCACCCGAAAACGTTATCATATGCCCACTGCTTGCTTGCCTCTCCACGTCCATCAGTTCATGCGGATCCCAGTCTTCCTCCTCTTCCACCACTTCGAGCTGTTCGTCTTCGTCAACTTCAAGTTGACGTGCTTCGAAGTCCTTGAGTATGCTGGCCATCCGTTCGGCCAGCTTGATTTCTTCCCTCCAAGATTCCTTGTCTAAAGGTGGGCCACACTTCAGCGTGAGCAGGTGGATCACCACTCGACCGTCGGCGGACATTGTTGGTGTCAGGTTCTAGAAAACCTTCAGCAGACCTCTGATTTCCAGATGACAGGCAGACATGAGGGAAAGAGTGTATCGATGCCGTTTAGCTTAACTTGCGGGATCCGCACACCTTGTTTCTCATTTGAACCACCTTAGACGTTACAACGTGGTCTCCTTTGAAAATCCGAGCAGGACGGTTTTTCCCGAGGCCTTTGGTCCATGTATGGAAACTATGAGGGGCGTGTAGCCTTTATACGCTACCCGTAAAGTGCCCAGTGGTGCTTCATGCACTTTGTACCTGCACACTGGTGTTGAATATTTATACATCACCATGTTGAATACTACAACGCACCGCTGGAGAAATGCGCAGAAAACGTCTGAAAATGGTATAGACGTCAGAATCCGCCAAATCTCTGCCAATCAGCTGAAATGCAAAAGTGCAGCAACGCAGAGGAGCCAAACCCCTGACCTCTCTCGCATTGAGTCAACCCTCTACCCAGCTGCGCCCCGTGCCACTAGCTGCAGACGCATCGCGGGCGTACAAGACCCCCAAACGCGTGCTGCGCCGTCTCCCATTGTGACCCCTTGGGTTTAAAGGTTTGACAAAAAATAAACACATTTTCATACTAATTGAGACGTGGGATTCTCCCTATATGACTCGCTCCCCCCGTTCAGGTCATACGCTTCCGAACCTTCCCTTGTTAGTAGAATGCAGTATCCAATGATGATTGCTACTTTTTTTAAAACCTTTTATCTCATTTTACTTATTATAAGGTAGTATGTCGTTGTCGAGGGCAGTACCGAGTTTTCTTTTGTTGTTTTTTACTTAAGCTGTTGGTTCTTTTGAAATAACTTGCACCTTCAAATAAATAAATAGGATGCTTAACCCTGTCCTGCTTTCTGAAGCAGAAGAAGGTCACCGAAATCTAGCAGCGGCACGATGATAACTCCTCATTGAACTTAAACCCCGAATCGTTGTGTTTCCAGGTCAAGTCGGAACGCGAGGAAAACCTGGAACTGGTGGCGTGTAAGTCTGTTGTTTTTCTTCTATTTGCGTATTTGCCTGACCATTAGCTCACACTTAGAATCAAGCATCGCGTCTTCAGGTTGCTCAAGTTTGGACATTGTATTACAGTATCAGATCACTTTTTTGTGTGTTTTCTGTTGCTGAACTTCACACCAAGTTACAGCGTGTCATTTTCTGCCTAGCGGTTCTATTGCATGCAGGTTCTTCACCCATACTCCATTCTATGAAGACTTCAGTTCCAACCACTAGTTCGGCCTAGGAAAGAATAGTGTGGCGATGCTTCCACACAAATATTTTAAAAAATAAGGTACATACAAGCCGCAAACGCGCGCTCTCCGCAGGGGTGCGGGAACGTATCGTTGCTCCTAACGTAACCGCGACAACCAATCAGGCATCCTCAGCAGCGTTGGCAGGGCATATGATTGGCTACCGCGATTACGGTAGGAGCAACGGCGCGTCCCCGCTCCTCGCCTGTACGTTCCTGCACCCGCTGCACTGCGTCTTTGCGAAATGTGTCAAAAATAATATAATATAGTAGTGATATAGCAAAGTAAATATAATCATATAATAAATAATATTAGAAAGATTAACAGAATTGGTCGGATTTAATGTTTCCCGACACGCAAGTTCAAATCATTGTATCACTGCTTACACTTAATATTTTCAGCTATTTAGCCGCTTTTTGGCTATTTTTAGCCAGCTAACCAATCATATGCTTTCTGTAGTCCATGAAAACGGATCAGCTGAGAATATCGCAAAAAATGCAAAAAATGGGATAGTCTAGCACATTAGCCGAACTCTAAGTTCGTCTAAAGGGAGGTGGCGAAACGAACCATTGAAGTTTACTGTTATTTCTCCATAATACTAAGTATATTGAAAGGGACCTGCGTAATTATATTTCTTCACTGAAAGCTTTTATAAAAATCCGAGAAAAAAAACATAAATTACGCAAATCAATCAGAACGTTAAAGTCCGAATCCTACAAATTTTCGCTTTCTTCGAGACCAGAAGCGATAAGAGGAACTGTTCAAACAAGAAGGAACTGTGTAGGTCGGGTTCATTGGTGAAGGCCTCAATCCTCATAGGAAGGTCTCCACGCAAATGGTTGGCATGGCGGTCATTTCGCACTTCTGCGGACGTCTAATGAAGGTCTTCCTCACCTTCAGAGATTCCGTTCATGCCACTGATGGGACTAGTTTGCGAACAAAGGCCACGTCCCAGTATTGGCGGGTCACACTCAGACACCCACACACAGTTCAGGCTGGCATGAAAACAGTCTGTCTGCTCAAGGAGACGCCTCATGCTCGACAACCAAACACTTCCGCCCTCCCACCACTTCCTCTGGAGCGACTTCTTTGCTGGCTGAACCCGTTATGAGGGTAGAGGATCGGTTTCGCTTCAAAGGAAACCGCTTCTTCCTTCGAGCAAAAAGCTTCAGCTCGTTTGTTCAGCTCTCTCCATCTTTTTCCATCACTTCTTCTGTAGAATCGGCATCTTTAATGCTTTCGCGAGAGCAGTTCGCTCCATAGATTTGCCGTACAAAATTTTACGAAGGAATTAGGTGGAAATCTGATCGAAATATTGAATACCTGGTGTAGAATTTCTAGAATTCGTGCCAATGGTGCCAAGGTCTGAAACTAACCTAAGTCCTGCTGTTTCTTGAACGTTTCATTTCAAATTTCTTTGTGACCTTTTTGCAAAGCGTTATACATCGTTCAAAAGAGAATAAATTGCTCTATCAGAACGTATGTTTTGCTTTTTTCGCGCTTCGATTACTACAAATTTTTCGGCCAATAAAGTGGAAGATTAAGAAAGGAATAGTGACCTTCGCCGACAGCCTCTTCTCACTGAAATAGTGTTGGTTGTTTTCGTTCATTTTTATTTCGCTAATTTTCACGGCGAAAAGTGGAGTTTCAAGAAGACATAAATAATTTTTACAAACAGCTCTCACTCACTGGCTACTTTTTCGAACAGTTCATATGTCCTTCGAAAAAGAATGTTTTGCACTATCAAAATTTATGTTTTGTTTTGTTTTTCACTTTGTTTTTTATCAAATTTTTGGTATAATATCATACTCTGTAATAACGCGTTAAGCGATGAGTCATACCATCGATCGGCGCCGCCGCAGAAATTATAAAATAAGGGGGGGGGGAAAAATTCGGGGGAAAAAGTAGGTGGTGCGACACGAAAATAGCGAAAAATACCCAGACGTCTACTTCCTGCCAGCGAACTTCGGCCCTGGGCAATCGAGGTCGCTGAACACGAATCTGAAGATCGTTTTTAAAGTATCGGTCGCCATCAATCGGCATTGATCAAACTATCGATTTTTTGTTGATGTCGACCAGGCGGTCCGAAATTTTACCCCCTGGGGGTAGTCGAGGTCGCTCAACACGAATCTGAAGTCCGTTTTTGAATCATCGATGGCCATTAATCGATATTGGTCAAATTATCATCCCACTACATAATAGCGCGCTAAGTGATGAGTCATACTATCGATCGGCACCGCCGCAGAAATTATAAGGTAGGGGGAAAATCGGGGTGGGGAAAATGGAGGAAAATTACGACACGAAAATAGCGAAAAATACCCAAACGTCTCCTCCCTGCCTGAAAACTTCAGAAAAATTAGAAAAATTAGAAAAACGGAATTAGTTTCTCTGGTCGAAGTATTGAATTCCTGGTGGAGAATTATTTAGAAAAATCATGCCAACTATTAGATTGCAAACTTGGAAAAACTCCCAGTCGTTTTTTACAATTTAATCTGAATTTTACTGAAAGTGTTCTACATAACTTTAAACAGCATTCGAAAGAGCTCTATCAGAAAATATGTTTGCCCTTTTCCATTTCGATTTTTGCCCATTTTGAGGTCAACAAAATGGAAGGTATAAAAGAAAACGAAAAACAACCTTCGCCGACAGATCTTCCTCTCTGCTTACGTGCTGTATTTCTTGTACAGCGTTATACACCATTTGAAAGAAGGCGATTTGCTTTATAAGAGCATTGGTGGACTGTTTTCGTTTATGTGCTGTTACAGGATGTTTTGTTGCGATCAAAACTCTTGCGCCAGGCGGACTCGAACCCGCATCTTCTGCTTTCCGGGCAGCGATGTTCGCCTTACACCACCAGCGCTGTTTGACCGCACGTAACATCCGCGATATCCTCCAGGTCTGTCAGCACCCATCCGTGATACGGGGATGGGCCGGCCGCTTACGCAAAGCAGAAGATGCGGGTTCGAGTCCCGCCTGGCGCAAGAGTTTTGATCGCAACAAAACATCCTGTAACAGCACATAGCCTCTCTACCAGCCTCTCCAGGCTCAAGCACATGTGTTAAAACATTGTTTTCGTTTATTTTAATTTCGGTAATTTTCAGGACACTGAAGTGGAAGGGCGTTCAAAAGTGATAAATTACTATCACTAACAGCTCCCATTCTTTGGCTGTTTTTTGGACAATATTATATGTTGTTCGAAAGAGAATGCTTTGCACTGCCAAAACATTGTCTTGCTTTCCCTCCTCTCCCCCCCCCCCGCTTTTTGTCAATTTTTAGTGGAATATTTTAATTACATATATTTACTGAACAGTCATTTTAAAAGCCTAATCATCATTTTCACTAGGTTTTCAACAAAACCCTTAGAAACTGTACAACAAAAAACATTTAAAAACTGTGCTAATTACTCTCAACGTTTCTGCAAATATGATTGAATTTTTAGCCTTCATTAATATATTCAAATCACCTCCAAGACATCCCGTAGAAGTGTTAGGCTGTCGCAAAATTAACAAAATTAATCGCCGAAACGGACCGCTTACTTCAAACTGCTTTAGCGCAGCTTAAACCCAACTTTATTAATCGAAGTAAAAGCCACCAGAATCTACAGATTTTTCCAACGAACAAGAAATGAATCTAATCCTTTACAGTAATAACTGAGATCACAGGAATTCACGAAATCGAGGAGGGCACACTCAACATCGGGCAAATTAGTGAACTGTCTCTGACGCAGATGAGAGTCAAGAGCACGGAAAAAGTGATAGGCAGTGGAGGAAGGAGCATTGAGTAACGCCGTCATTTATCCTTTATTCATTATAGATATATCTTCAACATGAAATATGAAACTTATGTTTTATTATAAAAGGATAAAGGATAAAGGACGGCGATAATCGTTCCCTTTTGGGATGCGCCACGCATTCTACTTCTACGGGATGTCGTGAAGGCGAGTTGAATGCGTATTTTGGTCATACAATGACCTGCGGTGGCCAGCCGATGAACACGTCAGCGCTCTATCCTTCCCAGACAAGTCCGGTACCAATTCACCGACCCCGAAGGGATGGAAGGCTTGGTTGGCCTGGGCGGGAAATCCGAACCAGGAACCTGGTATCGGGTGCACACGACAGCCGGCGCCTCCTCCGACTGAGCTCCACGCGCCCATGTTTTGTTATGTCGCTATTATATTATTTTATGTTTTACTATATCGCTTCGTTATTAACTTATAGTCAGCAATTCTAATATTAAGATCGAGATAATTACAATCGAAATCTGTCCTAAGGGTTATCTCAAGTTTAAGAGATTTTTCCCTTTTCTTCACTAACTTAAGCAATTCTTGTGTGTATTCATAATTTTTATTATGAATTATAAGAATATCATCTATGTGTTTGAACGGGTGTATATGGTGGCCGAAAAACAGCATTTTTTGCGATGCTACTTTTGGCATTGAGATCGGAGATTTTTGCTGTTTTTGTCGTTAAGTAAAGCGAGTAAAGTTGATGTCAATTGTGTTTGCGAATTCGTTTCGTTTAAGTAGTTTTTTGTTAATTATGAAATACTTTGAAAAATTACCCGCACCTTTCGGCCATGTTATGATTTTGGGTTATTAATTTTTCGAAGTTTTCGAAAAAAAATTCAATTACTGATAGCGTTTGTTCGCGAAGAAGTATTCAGTAGTAAGTCGTTACCCAACCAAGGTACCCCTCAAGTGGCATTCGACTTCTGGTCGGCCGTCTCCTCGACAAGTTGGTCTGATGTGCTGGCGATAAGCGCCGCCATGGACTGGCGGTCGGTCGGTCCGTGCAGCAGCCGAGGCTTTTGTTGTTCGGTGTTTGTTCGGTTCGCTCTCGGCGGTGAACGAGTCCAAAGAGCGGCAAATATCGCGCTCGTGAGAAGGATGGCGGCCGGTCCGACTCCCTTTATCAGTTGATCTTCACCTTCTTCAGATGCAACAATCGCATGAAGCTGTTCAGCATGTCTTTCGCTACACGTTTATGATCGTGTCTTAGATAGTGAATTTATGTCCAGACCGCAACAGTTATGATTTCTGTGATCTACCAAAACCTAATTTCCTAAAGGGCTTTTGCCCGATTGCACCCGGTTTGGTTTTCCCGCTCAGAGCAATCAAGCCTTCCTTTCACCTGGGTCAGTGAATTGGTATCAGACTTCTCGGCTGATCGGCTGGCCACTGCAAGTCATTTTATGGCCAAGTGCGCATTCAAAACGCCTCCCAATATCCAGTAGAAGTAGAATGCGTGGCTCATCCCAAAACGGATTGAGTAACGGCGCACTTTAGGGCCTTTCCATACTTTGCAACAAGAGCGACTCGCCGCCTGTGCAAAACATGCATATCGATTAAAACCGAGCGCGTGCCCCTCAGAGGGCCCGTTTATACTTCGACGCAGAGCGACGCCACGCCATGTATTGTGGCCACAACGATGGAGCGACGCGATCGATCAATATCGCCACTATACACGCAATCGTGTCGCGCGGCGATGGAAGTATAAACGGGGCCTAGAAGAGTTCATACTCGAGCGCCGGCGCTGTCGCTCCAATCGCCATTGTCGCTCTAGTCGCTCTAGTCGCTGCTGTCTCGAAGTATGAACAGGTCTTCAGCCTTTATCCTTTAGTGCGTACTGACTATTTACTATTGTGTCTGTCTGTTTTGTCAGGAAAGGGCAAAACACTGTCTTGTCCATCGGTTGAAAACCGCAGATTCAAACCCCCTCCGCAATGTCACGTACAAGTGGAATGCATGGCGTATCCTAAGCATGGATTGATTAACGTCACCATTTCTTCTTATTGATCCTATCCGCTTTACACGCGTTTGAGAGCTGCGTTGTTGTCTGAAAAGATTGGATAGAGAGGCAAGTGCTGGTAAATAGCTTTGGAATGCGCCACGCATTCTACTTCTACGGGATGTCGTGGAGGCAATTTGAATGCGTATTTAGACATACAATGACTTGCGGTGACCGGCCGAACAAATCAGCATTTATCCTTCTCGGACAAGTCTGCTAGCAATTCACCAACCACGAGGGGTGGAAGGCTTGATTAGCTGGGCTGAAAATCCGAACCAGGAACCTGGTATTGGGTGCACGCAACAGCCAGCACCACTTCCGACTGCGCTATTCTCGCACACATTTTTACATATGAATTCTCCAATTTTTATTCATTTCGAAACGCTAAGAATTCATTTACAATAGTTATGTTTCAGCGCTTTCTCCTTCACATTTCCATTTTGATTGTAGAATTTTTTCACGCAAAGCACATAGCGTACAAAAAGTGACTGACAAGTTGTGGCCGGAAATCTTACCGCCAGCAAGATCTGAACCAGTATTCCCCGCCTTAGCAGCCCAAATATGATCTACATGCCATTTCACATCAAACCATGCACCACTGAAACCAATCGAATCACCTTTACAATCAAAAATTCGTACTTGTTCTACGCAATCTCATCTTGTAATACACTCCAGACGCGCTTAAAAATATGTATGTATAAAATCGTTCTTGTAACTAAAAAACAAATTTTACTTGACTTCCAACTGACTGTAAATTTTTGAAATGTATCCACTCTTTTAGGTCAGAGTAACAATAGATTTTCGAAGAAGGTTATAGCAAATTTTCCAAGCCGAGATGTAGTCTTGACCTATTCAGAAAGTACTAGCTTAATTCAGAAGACTACAATTTGATTTGGAGGATCTTTGGGACTTCGATCGACAGGCGCTTCTTGTTGGGCTTGAAGAATACAAGGTAGATCGAAAAGTCATACTAGGGTTTCCATTCCTCTTCTTTGCTTCTTTATTCCGCTTTATTCCCCATAAAATGCAAATTAATCAACGATATAATCACCGGGGCGCGTGTAGCGTAGTTGGAGGAGGCGCCGACTGTCGCGTGCACCCAATACCAGGTTCCTGGTTCGGATTTCCAGCCCAGCCAATCAAGCGTTCCACCCCTCCGGGTCGGTGAATTGGTACCAGAGGTTTCTGAGAAGGATGAAGAGCTGACTTCTTCATCGGCTGGCACCGCAAGTCATTGTGTGGCCAAATACCCATTCATACAGCCCCCACGACATCCCGTAGAAGTAGAATGCGTGGCGCATCCCAAAGGGGATTGAATTACGCCGTCCATTATCCTTTAATAATCACCGGATGGCAGACATAACTCCAACGCCGCGCAAACGCCCCAGGATGTGGCGCTCGGTGCGCGACGAAATTGGACGAGTTGTCGTGTCCGAATGCTGCCGACAAGGACGGCTAGTGACGTCAAGACGCGCGTGGTAGCCGCGTCTTGCTGCTGGACGCGCCAGAGCGCGAAAGTATGTTCCGGCGACCATGTAGAAGAAGGAAGAAGACATGAGATGGCTGCAGGTAGGGAAGTGGGAGCGGTTGTTAACAAAGTGCGGGTGGAATGGGAATCAATCCCTTTCAAATGAGTGAAGGGAAACAGTCAAGGATCTGGTGAGGAAAATTCGAAACAAGAACTGGGATGGGATAACTAAGTAACCAGAAGTCTTGGAAGCAAGTGTTTGCAAGTTTTTATTGTGAGGGGGGGGGGATGAGCAAAAACTTGATTACTCCACCCACATTCTCTGGATTTATAATTGATTATCTTTACAAGAAAAAAAAACGGGGGCACATGTTAGCCGTATGTTTCTAAATTGTATACAACTCGAACTACAACATGAACTGAGAAAAAGTCGGGAGAATCGGGGGAAAAAAGTGCGGTCCAGATAAGATTTTGACCCAGTAGATGGAGAATAATCATAAAAAGGAGAAAACAGTATGAAATAGCGACCCAAGAGAGCCTCATATGTTTAGGGCGTCTTTTCCACGGGTTCTCTATCGTGTCACATCCCTTCGGCGGTTCCTTGTAGTTGAGAAGCTTGAACACTGACAAAATTTCGTGCTCCTCGGCGAACCATGCGTCACCGAGCGCGCGTCCGTGTTTCAGTGCCGCGACGTCGCGTACGGCTAGCCCGCGACGTCGCGTTGGAGTTGCGTCCTGGAGCCATAATCACCACTGTTAGTCAACGCAGTGGTCCACCTACTGGGCAGGTTAGCGATCCGCTCATCCCAGAACGAGGAGACCGGGAGTCGAGGAAGTCGACTACCGCTCGACATAAGTCTTCAAACTTTGTGAAACCTTTCTTAGCCAAGAAAGCTTTTAGGAAGCGGAACAATTGGCAATCTGAGTGGCTGTGTGAGGGGAATATGGAGAATATGTGGTACGGTATCCCAGTCCAGCACCTCGATTTTTGGTGGGCCTTTTGCGGAGAAGCTTCCAGAATATTCTAAGACTACCGCATGGTAGATCATGGATATCGATCGAACGCCGGAAGTTTTAGACTTTTGAAAGAAAATCTGTCAAGACTTTCCGATCAACGTAGTAATACCAGAGTTACCTGGTCCTATTCCCCGCCTGAAGAAGTGCCTGCTGGTTTCTGTTGCTCGGCCAGATCAGCTGTTTTCTAACCAGAATCGCTCCATTTGCACCAGTTTTTGGTTTTGGTGTTCCTCCCATAGGGATGAGCGAATTCATCGTCAAACTCAGGCTATTTTAACCTCTGTGTCTCAGGCACTGAGCACACTTCTTGAGGGATTGTTGAGAATGAAGATTTCTCTTGTAAGTGCGCAGTCCATTTTCAGGTAAAATTGGAGACTTTTCAAATCAAATTGAACACTCTTCTAAACTAGCTTGACGCCTTTGAAATCAAGCTGAACAACCTCCAAATAAATCGAATTTCCTGTTCTGTCTGACTAACCCGTTGACTCGGCGCGGCCTGATTGGCTGGCGCTTTCCCAGCACCCATTGCTGCCCACATTCACGACCAGTACCATTCACTCTCTAGTCGCCTTTTATTCGGTTCGCTGCTCCACGTTCGTTTCAGCAGCTTTTCATGCATTGCTCTTCTGCTGTTCCATACCGTCCATTGTCCCCGTTCATCATCACTCTGTTTGGCAGCGAGCGCGGTTTCCAATGCAGACACACTCCATGCACCACGGGCGACTGTATCAAATATTCGGCCACCATCCCGCCATTGTTCGGCGGCTCTTCGGCGTTCGTTGCAGATCCTTGCTGCCCAAGTCATGTTCGTGTTGAAGTGCCTAGTTGTCCTACCTGAAGGCGTATGTAGCTGTTCTTCTGATGCCTGTGGCATACACTGCAGATTGAATTCAGTTTTCCACCGTTTCAAGGCGAAAACGCAGAGCGCTAGGAGAAGAACGCTAGGTTCTATAAGTCTTTAGATCACAACAGTCAGAAGATAAGTTGATTGGGATTACTTGAAAAGGGTGTCAAAAAGGACAGCTATTATTTTCATTTTATTTCTTTATTTATTGAAATACTCTGTATAAGACAGGAATGAGATGAACCTGCAATAGATGAAACACCAAAACTAACAAACAAAAGTAGCCCCTAAATATCTACACACAGATAATTTGTTTTGTTGCGATTGATTATCAGATTATTTTTATGTTTTTTGAATTTTTAAAATTATTGAGGTGATTTAAATTGTGAATATTCCATTTCTACCTCGAACTAGACACTCTTCCAAGCAAGCTTGTCGCTTTTTAAATCAAATTAAACATCTTCCATATCAAAACTAGCGCGTTTCAGATCAAACCAAACTCCCAGCACTGGTAGAGCAATTTTTGGGATCCCTCCTAGTTGGAGGGGGGGGGGCACTGCTAGGAAAACGAAATAGAAATAAGACTCTCCTCTCCGAGTAAGAGATTCCAGAAAAATGTGCTTTCGTAGGTTGGTTTAGGGTATTGTTCTTGTAAAGTAGTTCACTTTTTCAATAATTTTACCGCCGTTATCCAAAAGACTTGTTGAAGTTTCCCCTCTCCCCCACTAGGATAGGATCCCAATTTTTGTTTGAGTAAAATTCGTAAAATTCAG
This sequence comes from Heligmosomoides polygyrus polygyrus, assembly GCA_947396885.1. Classification (NCBI taxonomy): domain Eukaryota; kingdom Metazoa; phylum Nematoda; class Chromadorea; order Rhabditida; family Heligmosomidae; genus Heligmosomoides; species Heligmosomoides polygyrus. The sequence continues at coordinate 5,546,570 of OX377202.1, read as the reverse complement.
TATAATCTTTTTTAAATTCTTTAAAAGTCACCTGCGCTAGTAAGTGAACATAAAGGATAAGGATAAAGGACGGCGTTACTCAATCCCTTCTGGGATGCGCCAGCGCATTCTACTTCTACGGGATGTCGTGGAGGCGACATGAATGCGTATTTGGCCATACAATGACTTGCGGTGGCCAGCCGATGAACAAGTCAGCGCTTTATCCTTCCCAGACAAGTCTGGTACCAATTCACCGACCCCGGAGGGATGGAAGGCTTGGTTGGCCTGGGCGGGAAATCCGAACCAGGAACCTGGTATCGGGTGCACGCGACCGTCGCGCCTCCTCCGACTGCGCTACACGCGCCCTAAGTGAACATATTGTTTAAAATTCTATTTTAAAAAAATTGAAAATTGAAGAGAATAATGAATTAACCTCTTTTTCAAGCGCAAAAAACAGCACTGCATTAAAAGCCAAGATCGCGCCGTGCGTTCGACTAAATCACTGCTACGTTTATTCGATTAAATGTCAAATGCTGCTTACTTGAAACAGCGACGTGAAAATAGCTGCGCTTTTTATAACGGTTCTTGTTCTACCGTTTTGACCTGTGTCACTTTACGAAAACAGAATTTCCGCTATCAATCCAGTACAAATCGTGACGATCTAGTCGAGTGCATGGCGCACTCTCTCCTTTCAATATACAAAATAAATGATTGTTGCTTTATTGCGCTTCATGAAAAACTAGTTTATTGTTGTTCTTACAAAAATAAAAATTTATATTCAATCTCAAGCATTGTGCTCAGGGGACAGATGAATTAAAAATTTTCAGAGAAAGTTGCACTAAATTTTGCTTCAACAAAGAAAAATTACTCTGATCTAAGCCTCCATTTTTAGTGGAAGAAGTTCATTTTGTTATGGAAGACGTTCAGCTTGATTTCAAACTTGCCTAAAAGTGTGTCAAGTTTGAGGTGAAATTGAATATTTATTGTGTATTTATTATTTTATTTATTTATTTATTGTTTATAGTAATAAGAATAAGCACACACGTGCACCTGGACTTCCCGCATCACCAGTATTCCATGCAGAAGCTAGTCGTACGAACTCCCTTCAAGGCAAGCGCTCTCCATGAACAGCGCCAAGGTCAAGGCCGGCCGACACAAAAGACCAACGATAACCAGCTGCTCTGCCAGTTTAGAAAACGACGATTTTCTTCTTTCGCTTTCTCGTTTCTTCGTTTCTTTGAGGCCTCATCAACTTCGCAGTGGGTGGAGAGTTTTTCATCGACAGCTGCGATAACCATATCTGCTCCGCGTACTGTTTTGGCGGTGATAAGATATCGGAGACCAATTTTGAATTGTGTCGACTGCGGATTTTTTTTTACGAAATCGAAACTCGACTACATCTCGTTAGCTGGTTGGAAGAAGCAGTTGCTAGAACCCCTCCAGAAGCGCTAGCTCTAAACCTCCGTTTATACCTCCAACACCAGCCGACGCGTTCTGAACGGAGCGAACCCTCCCATCGCGTCACACTGTTTCTCGACCGGCGGAACTTCGGACGGTGTGCCACGTCTATAGGACCTGTTCATGTACCGCAATAGGAGCTGCGTGAGCGATTAGTCTCCCGAGTGAAAGCATAGGTATCGATTTCTGACAGGCGACCACTCGGTATTGTTCGACTCGTATGCCTTGGGCCGGCGATGGTCAGTCGCTTTTGCCCCAGACCATGAACGGCATGAACAGAAGGCTGGCTCTCAATGGCCCCACACACTTTTGTGGCAATGCCGTGAACCTTCTTTAACAACAGTGCAGGGAAGCAGAGCTTGCCGCCGGCAGAGAGCGGTACCGCGCCTCAGCCACACACTTTCGCGGCAATATGTTGGACGACGGCGGCGATGGAGCCGCAAGTGCTGCAGCGGCAATAATGATTTTGCCGCCGCAGCGTTCTGTCTGCCTGAGCTCGGAGGTGGGAAAGCGAATAGCAGCAGTAGGTCCTGACTAGATAGTGCCTCTGACGCTTAGGCCTATGTCATACCATCGCTCTTCGCTAGCGAAGGCGATGGACAACTAACATAATTGGGAAAGGAGCGGTATCAGACGTTGTGGAAGGGCAGACGCCTGTAGCAGTTGTCCGATCCACCGCTAGCTAAGCCTCGCTAGCGGGGTGTCATACTTTCGAGCGATACGGCATCGCTACCGATGCGACCGCGTCGCTGAGCTGAGCAGAGCGTCGGGCAGCATCGGTAGCGATGCTACGACGCAGCTGCACACAACGCTATTAACTGCGCGCCTATTCGCTAGCTTCACGCTAGTGAAGAGACTTCGCTCATCGCTCTGTTCGTCGCCTTCGCTCGGGGTGAGCGAAGGTATGACATAGGTCTTAGGGCTTGTTCAAACTTGGCGACGGCAGCGACAAGAGCGCAGCGCGCGTGGCGTGCGCGGCGTGCACAGCTCGCAGAAGTATGAACAGGCGACAGCTGCGACTAGAGCGACCAGAGTGACAACGCTGGCGTTCGAGTATGGACGCTTTTCGGCGGCGCGCGCTCTGTTTTAATCGATTCGACTGTTTTCCACGGGCGACGAGAGCGACAAGAGCGACTGGAGCGACAGATGAACACTTTTCTCGGTTTTAATCGGTATGCATATTTTACACGGGCGACAAGCCGCTCTTGTCGCGAAGTATGAACAGGCCTGCGACAACAGGTCCCGGCTGGAAAGCGTACGATGCTTCGCCGTTCCTGCCCTCTCCCGTTTCCCGTCGCCAGGGATCGAGTGTGCATGGACGGCGCGGCAATGAGCGTCGGACACTTCAACGCTGCGCACCAGTTTTGCCACGCCGCAAAAGTTTGCACAGAACTTTAGGCTCCGTTTATACTTCGACGCCGAGCGACGCCACGCTACGTATTGTGACCACATTGATCGAGCGACGCGATCGATGGCCATTATATATGGCATCGCGTCGCTCTGCTTCGGAAGTATAAAAGGGGCCTTAGAAGTCGTTTAGTGTGCGCGCGACGCGCGACACGGTGCCATGTGTAGTGGCGGAATTGATCGATCGCGTCGCTCGATCAATTTGGCCACTACACATGCATCGCGTCGCGCGTCGCGCGCACTCTAAACAAGGCCTTAGGCTTTGTGCATGCCTCCCGTAGCCGTGAAAGAACCTAGCGATGAATTTTGCAGAGCGACGCGAAAATAGCCGTCGCTCATCGTTCGCCAATCTGTTCGGAACCGATGCTAAACAGCACGCTTGGTGCGAAACTGTATGCTACGCCAGGTCCGCGAATCCATGCCGATCACCGTTGTAGCGACGGTTGCGGCACAGTCGACGTTGACCGCGCGCGTTAGAATGTGATCATTTGAGCTCATACAAATCAATCGATTGCTCATCAATCGATTTTGCCGTCGCGTCGCTCAGCGTCCGAAGTAGTATGATCACGGCCTAAAATAAGCCACAACCCACATTCCAGCGAACACTTTCATACTTCACTCTTGGAGACATTACTCCAGCACAATTCCGGCTGGACGTGTTTGTGTTCATTTCGTTGGAATTGCTGCGCAATACAAATATCGGCATAGATGTCCAAAGCAAACACATATCTTGCTTTCCTGAAGAGTGATTCAACGCGGATCATTCGCTAAGATTATGAGCCTACAGTAGGCGTAGAGGGCGCGAAGGCTGACCAACTAACAACGTTTGTCTGAATAAATCCTACAACATGCACCCAGCTTTCGTCGTATGTGAGGAGGCTTCAGCGACGTGTATATACGGCCTCTTGACTGTGACTTCCAGGAGTCAGCCAACAGGGAAGTCAGCCTTTGATCCGGAAAATATATCCGGCAAATTCGCCATTTTTCGAATCAAATTGGACACCTTCCAACCAAATTGGCCACTTTTCGCGTCAAATTGGACGCTCTTCTAAACAAACTTGATGCTTTTGAAATCAAAGTGAACCACTTCCGAATCGGAAAACCCTCTTGCAGATTAAACTACAAAATCTCCAATATGTTCAGAATAATTTTAATTTTTTTTGAGGATTTTAAGAATAGGAAAAATTTGGTATAAGTTTCTTTGAAATATTTTAGTTTACTACACGATAGAGTGCAATAATTTTATAAACTTTTCATTTTTTAAGAAAAAATAATAAATTCAGTTTCGCATGACGCACAACAAGGCAGCAATCACTCAGAAACATTAAAAGACGAGATCGCGCCATGCATTCGAAACTCGAAATCAAGGTGAGCGTCTTCCGAATCGAAACGGTATTCTTGCAGATCAAACTATAAAATCTCCAATATGTTCAGAATAATTTTAGGAAAAATTTTAAGAATTTTAAGAATAGTAAAAATTTGGTATAACTTTTTTTAATATTTTAGATTAGCTTCCCAAATAGGTGCAATATTAGGGGGGGGGGGCAAAAGTAATGAGACAAATTGAAAAAATCTTTATCTTTTTATAACTCAATTACAACTCAACGATGCTGAGGAGTGTATTTGCCATTAAGGGCAATGACCTTGCTGTCATCGCTCAGTCAACTTCCTGATCCCATCCTTCCAGAACTGCTTGGGCCTGGTGTTGATCAACTGCTCGACATGGTTGTCAAGGACTGTTTGGGTTCTTGTGTCCCTTCCGACCAGGAAGTCCTGTAGGCCCAAGTAGTAGTGGTAGTCGCATGGAGAGATGTCCAGCGAATACGGTGGGTGAGGCATGTGAACGTAGCCCAGCTGGCCAAGCTTATCCGTGCTTACTTGTTCCCGATGGGGTGCGGCGTTGTCGAAGGGGAGAACCTTCTTGAAACGCTGCGAATGAATAAGAGCGAGTCGCCGGCCCATCTCCTCTATTTCGTTCACCATGGCCTTGGAGTTCATCGCGGTGCTCTTGGGAAACAGCCTCGCCGAACGAAGGTCGGTAACAATTCACTAGGCCTCACCCAGACTGGCTGCTTGGCAGGGTTAAGGTAGAAGACGTACTTCTCACCTTGCGTGAATATTGAGTCCAGGCTGCCCAGGGTTGGGAATTGGGGGAGATTTGCGCGACACAGGTCGACTCGTCAGACCGGGATTTTGGCATGCTTCTGGAAAGGGCGGAAGTGGTAACTTCTCAGGTGGCCTTCAGTAAGTAGCACACAAACATACAAATACAACAAGTACGAATCCAGACTCCAGCCACGAGATATATGGACACGGCATGGGGTGTCTCATTACTTTGGCCCCTCCCCTAATAATTTCTTTTTTTGTTGAGAAAAATAGTATATAAAATTTTGTTTGAGGAATAACAAGGCAGAAATTATTCAGAGGCATTAAAAGAAAAGATTGCGCCATGCACTGGAAAAAGTCGTCGCAACTTTTGCTTCACTGTTAGTGTAAATGCTGCCTACATGAAGCATTAAAGTGAGAATATGTGTGATGTTTAAAGATGTGAGACTCCTTGCAAACAGAAATTTTGCTATCAATCGAATAAAAATTGCGTCTTCTTGGACGAAAGCACCGCACAATCTCTCCTTCTAATACACTAAAGAATGGCCGCCTTCCTGCTCTTTAAAACAAGCTTTAAGCCCCGTTTATACTTCCGACGCCGAGCGACGCGACTGCATGTAAAGTGGCCAAATTGATCGATCGCGTCGCTCAATCAATATAGCCACTATAAGTGGCGTCGCGTCGCTCGGCGTCGAAGTATACACGGGGCCCTAAGCCATTGATTTTCTCCCAAAAAAAAAGAGAATTTCATGACATTTCAAACAATGTGTTCGCTTATTGGATATTAGATAAATAAACTAAAACTTCAAAGGAAGTCATACCAATTTTTCAAACAAAAAATTCTTGCAGCCTTTTTTGGAGAGCTTCCAAGTTCAATCTACTCGTTTTAATTTGGAACATTTGATTCCAAAGTGTCAAACTGACTTAGATGAGTGGCCAATGTGACATGAAAGCGTGGTATAGAAGACTGTGTTGGATGCTTCAGATGCCACCTAAATCCTACACGACTTCCTCAGGAAGGAAGCTTGAGATACAAAAACCTCCTAGAGGAACTGAAACTTCGTACAGTGAGCGCAGTGCGTGTTTTTCGTCGTTTGATGACCTGTCTTCGCTCGGATCTTATCGCCCACAGATTACTACGAATGCCGCGGCGGCGACTGTTTTCAGCAGTCAGCGTGGCGCGAAAGCGTCGGCACAGCGTTCGTTCGAAACTTGTCGTCGTCGTCGTCGTCGCTGAAGTCGTCGTTCCTCTGCCCTTCTTCCGTTTATGACGCGAAAGAAGTCGCGCGATAACCTGGCCGACGACGCTTCGCCGTCATTCGTCACTCAGCATGGTCGCGAAAAAGTGGACTGAATCAGACGGCGTTTTCCCGAGCGGTGAAGATAAGAGGCACTTACACTCTCTGACGAGGGCGTCTTCTGGTCTAGAAGTCCGACTTCCGACGAGTTCCAGTCTGTGTGTGTGTCCGGGCGGCTTACTCTCCATTTTATGCGGCCCGCGCTGCCAGTCGGCGGCGGATCGCATGCGGAAACCCGTTCTTCTGCCAGACATTATGCCTTCTGGAGTTCCGTTTCCTGGAGCCTGCGAGCCATGACTCCCCCATCGACGATATCGGATCCTGACTCATTACTTTATGATTTCCCCACAGCTTCTGATGACCATGGCGTTGAAGTCGGACCTGTCGCGTAGAATCAAGGGTACTTGATTCGGGTTCCGCCCTGGCCAACCAGGCCGTTGAATCTTTTGATATTTCATGAATTCTTAACAAAATAATGGATAAATAATGGCGTTAATCAATCCCACCTGGAGATGCGCCAAACATTCTACATCTGTGGGATGCGTGCGGGCAATTTTAAACGTGTTGACGCCAATATAAACCCTTGCGATGGCCAGTCTATGGACAAGTCAGCGCTTTATCCTTCCCAGACAAGTCCGGTATTAACTCATCGACTCCAGAGGGTTTGAAGACTTGGTTGGCCGGGCGAGAAACCCGAACCAGGAACCTGATTCGGGGTGCGGACAACATCCGGCGCCGCCTCTAACTGCGCTACATGACGCCCCAATAGTATTTCTAAAACATAACAAAGTAAAAACATAGCGTTACAACTTCTGTCATATCCTAAAGTCGTTCTTTTCGCTCACTTCTCCGAATTTGCATTTGTACCCTTCTCGGGTGGCTTATCAGTGAAGAGTGAGGTGTTAAATTTTTTGATGCGCAAAAATTATCAAGGTTAGTTGACTAAACTTTTTCAAGAATATTTTTTCTAAAAACTTGATTTCATATTCTTTCTACTACGTACCATTTTAAAATTAAACTCGACACTTTTCAAATCAATTTAGATCTCTTCTAAGCCAGTTTAAAGGCCCGTTTATACTTTGCCGCCAAGCGGCGCGACGCCACGTATAGTGGCCATATTGATTGAGCGACGCGATCGATCAATGACGCCACGTATGATGACCACATTGATTGACACATTGATTGAACAACGCGACGATCAATCTGGTCATTTCACATGCCGTCGCGTCGCTCGGCGTCGGAAGTATAAACGGGGCCAAACTCTTTTGAAAAGAAACTTAACATCTTACAAACTAAAATGTACACAGATTTTCAAAAAATCTTAAAATATGCCCATCTGCTTCACTAAAGAGCCAAGGGAGAAGCATAGCGCAAAAGTTCGTCTAAAGACAGTGGGGAAATTAACCTTTTTATATTTTTTGTTTTACGCTACATCTAACCTCTTTTAATTATTTATATTTTAAAAAATCTAACATTTTACACGTTTCTCTTCTTTTTTTTGAATCTCTACTCTTCTTGTGTCTTGTGTTTTATAGAAAAAACACCTGTTTGCTTAAAGAGGACCCTCTCAAAAATAATCGAATAATTCTTTTATCAAAAAAATTTTGTATGAGTTCTGTTGGATTTTTTAAAAATCACCTGCTCCGTTTTGTTTTAAAAGACAAGTAAAGATTTGAAGCCTGATAAGCTAGAAAAAGGCGGAAATTTTTTCGCGCTAAAATAAGATATTGCGCCATGCACTCGTCCAGGACGTTGCGATTTTCCTTTGATTGATAGCAAAAATTCTGTTTGTGTAGAGTAACACAAATGAGAACACTAAAACCAAACAGTTATAAAAACATACGTACCTTCCTCATACCGCTGTTTCAAGTAGGCAGCATTTACACTATATCGATCAAATAAAAATCACGACGTTCGAGTGAAGTGTATGGCGCGATCTCCTCTTTCAGTGCACTAAATGCCGCCTTTGTGCGCTTTGAAACAAAATTTAGTTTATTACTTTCTTAAAAATAAAGTGGTTGTAAATCATTCTTTATTTAAAAAAAGCTTAAATTATAAAAATTCTATTAAATTATAAATTTTTAAACAACTTTTTTATTAAATTATAGATTTTTAACAATATGTTTACTTATTATTGTGGCGGGTGAAGCAAAAGCTACAAAAACGGTTGTACTGAAGTTTTTTTTAAACAAAATTGTATCATTATTGAATTAAATTAATAGAATTATTTAATTATTAGAATCTCCAGCTCAACCTGGAAGATTCGCGTTTTGATTTGGGGATGTCCAATTCAATTTAAAAAACGTCAACCTTCCTTAGAAGAGTGTCCAATTTGATTCGAAAAGTCCCCAATTTGACGAGAAAATGGTTCATATTTATTATATTTATTCATTTATGTAAAAAAAATCATAAATCTTTCAAAATTATCAGTTGATGTGTCTACTTCTTGAGTGAAGTAATTTTTAAAAATCCAAATAACAAAACGCCGTACCCCTTTTTTCTTAAACAGAAATTATTCTGGCCTTCTTGGAGAGTCTTTAGCTTTGGCTAGAAGATGTTAAATTTAATTTTAAAAGCGAGAAGCTCGTGTAGAAGAGTGTCCAATTTGGCGTGAAACTGACATATCGTGCAGTTAAGGTTTAATTTAAAATTATTAAAGATTTTGAATCAAATTTTACAAAAACAAATCCACTGCAATAGGCCAAAACCTGTTCAAATCACCGAATCATATTTTAGAAAGAAGTAGAGTACGTGGCGCATCCCAACGGAAACAGATTGACGACGTTCTTGGTCCGTTACCGTTACTGTTTACCTGATGACTAATCCAAGATGAAATAGACTCAGGATCGCCTCCGAACTAATAGAATATGTACCCTAAAAAGGACTAGGTAACTAAACCCAACCCGAGCCTACCCAAGACCTCTACCACGGTCAGTCGCAAGTGAATCCCACCCAAAAACCGCAAAATCGGCCGCTAATTCACTCGCATTTCTGCATCGATTGCGGCCCAAATCAGTTGATTTCGTTCGCCCCGACGATCAGTCGGTCGGTCGGTCGGTCGGCTGGCCCAGCCAGGCAGGCGACCGGGCTCCTTTCACCCAGCACTCGTCCTTTTCGGCAACGGATTCATTGCACTTCTTCACACACGCCGCTCCCTATAACGAATGACCCGGCCCGGATCGGTCGGCCGACCGGTTAGAGGGGCAGAATTGATACTGCAGCGGTACTCTATGGTCGTGTACTGGGAGCTGCCATCGCCTGGTTTGTCCTCGACGGCCAGTGAATTCTGACGTTTTTTGAATTTTTTTCGGCTTGTTTCCTTGTAGAAACTAGGAAGGTCACATTCTGGAGCAGGACCGGATTAAAGTTAAATATTTTTGCTAGGAAAAACTACTAACTCGCCAAATATTTTGCCTAAACCGTATTTAATATTATAATGATAGGATCAGTTGCAAATCTACATATATCTAAAATAATTTAAAATCTCATAATTCCTTAAGGCTTCAAAACTCAATGCCACAACAATCGAGTAGAATTAGATAGAATCAAATGCGTATGTATACCTAAAATCACTCAAATTTTCATAATTACCATGTTTATGTCAAATTCGACATTTTTTAAAATAAAATATGGGTCTGTCATGTTTTTCCTTTGTTTTTATGAGTCGCATGTGAGTTGTGCTCATGTCAAAATAGATCAGGCACTTTTCAAACCAAATCGGACACTTTTCTGAGCAAGAGTGACGACATTGAGATCAACATATTTATTTATTTATTTATTTTTACCATTTTCACGTGAAATTGGACACTCTTCTAAACAAACCTAACGCTTGAAATCAAATTGAATATCCTCCAAATTAAAGGAAACTCGTTTCACATTAGACTCAGTTCCTTAAAAGAGGTTTGAAAAAATTTTATTGAAGGAAAATCTTAGTATCACTTTCTTTGGAAGTTTTAATTCAATTACGCAATAATGGAGCAGCAGATTTTTTGAAATTTTTAAAACCCCTTTTTGAGGATGGGTTTATGAGGATAATTGTTCGTTTTAAAGGACAAGAAGGCGTCCGTCCTTTTTTAGTGCCAAAAAGAGATTGCGCCATGCCCTCGTCCAAGATGTCGCAACTTTTATTCAATTGATAGTTCAAAGTTTAAAAAAAGAACAGATATACCTTCACACCGCTTTTTTCAAACAGCATTGACACTAATAATCAAATGAAAATCGCGACAATCTAGTCGAGTGTATGGCCTCTTCTCGTATCGCGCCAAAAATTTCTGCCTTTTTACGCTCTAAAACGAACTCTAATTCATTAGAGCAAGCGTGACAATTTTGAAATCAAGGTTGTAAGCTGTCACAACGATGTTTTGTTGCGATCAAAACTTCTAGCGTCAGGCGGGACTCGAACTCGCACCTTCCTCTGACCGGGCGGGAATGCTCTACGCCATTACACCATCGGCGCCGTTTGATCGAACGCAACATCCATTTGAGATGGTTCTATCAAGACCATCAGCTTAACTGGTCCCATGCTGATATCAGCGGCCAGCTCATCCCGGATACGGGTGGGTGCTGATCGGTCCCACGAGGTGTGGATGATGCGTTCGATCAAACGGCGCCGGTGGTGTAAAGGCGTAGAGCATTCCCGCCCGGTCAGAGGAAGGTGCGGGTTCGAGTCCCGCCTGACGCTAGAAGTTTTGATCGCAACAGAACATCGTTATGACAGCTTACAACCTCGATACCAGCCAATTGAGGCTTAAAGAAACTGATTTGAATTTTGAAATCACACATATTTATTTATTTATTTATTTATTTATTTATTTATTTATTTATACCGCTTTTACGTCAAACTGGACACTCCCGCCCTTATGAAATCCGATAGAATAGCTTCTAAATCAAACAAATCAAAAAAAGCTCCTTCCACATTAAATTAGAGACTCTAAAAAAATTAGGGTCATTTTTTTGTGCAAGGAAAATTTTAGAACAACTTTCTTAGAAGTTTTGGTTCGATTTTTCCACCCAATAAGTTAAAAAGTTGTTTAAAATTGCATAAAATTTGCATCTTTCGAGGAAAAATAATGGTTCTATTTTTTTGGCATCAAAAGAAGACTGCGCCATGCCCTCGTCCAAGACGTCGCGATTTTTATTCGATTGGTAGTAAAATTTCTGTTTGAATGGAGTTTCACAGCTGTAAGCGATATAACAACGACTCATAAATAAAACACATATTTTCACATATCTGTTTCAAGTCGGCAGCATTTACACTAATAATCAAATAAAAATCGCGGCAATCTAGTCGAGTGTATGGCCTCTTCTTTTATTGCGCTAAAAAAATTCTGCCTTTTTGCGCTCTAAGACGAACACTAATTCGTTATTTTTTTCCTAAAAAATATAAGTTCTATAAAACTTCGAGCGTATGAATATACTCACTTATTCGGACAAGTAAATTTTTAAAAAATTCAAAAAAGTCATGCTAATTTTTTCTCGAGTAGAGAGGCTCTATTGAGGAAGAAGCCTGTTTCAATTTGGAAAAGCTAAACTTCTCTAAGATTTCAAAAGCATCAAGGTTGTTTAGAACACGGCCAATTTGACTTGAAAAGTATCCAGTTTGACGTGAAAATTGTATAAATCATTTAATTAATTAAATTTAAATTAAATAATTCAAATTATTACATCATTGCGTGGACCTATCGGGTGAGATTCTGATCAAACGGATGAGTACAGGATACAGGCCTGAGTGCCGACGCTGTCACGTGTAGCACGAATCGATTCAAGGTTCGTGCCCCGCCCAAGCCAATTGTTTCATTCCCTCATAGTCAGTGGTTCTAAACTGGGCTGGTTCATGTCGTGATTGTGGACATCACTGGGAGGTACATAAGCCAACGATGACCAATCAGAGCACCGACGAACACACCGCAGCCAATTAGAGTGCCGACCGCACACACGCCCTCTCTGAATAGCACGCCCATCCGACGCGGTCTGGGGCCGGATTCATCAACGACTTACAGAGATTTAACGAAGAAATTACAGCCGAAATTCCTTTAAAGAAAAACGCGAATTGACGCGGCTTATCAGAGCGTTATCAGGAGCTTCTGCTATAATTTCTCCGTTAAATCTCTGTAAGTCGTTGGTGAATCGGGTCCCTGATTGGCTGAAGCATTCCTGCCTCCAAATGCTGCCCAGACTCGCGACTAGCACGAAAATTTCTTGAAAAAATTCGCGCAATTCGCATTCAATCCAATACTCTTATATTTAATTTCGTATAAATTAAACTCGATAATAAAAAATAAGAACGTAAAATTAATGCTGACGTTTTATGCTTGTTGAGTAGCTTTTACGCGTTTTCTTAACATTATTCCATTCGGGCACTTTTTTATTTTTTATTATCGAATTATTTAGAGCGAGATGGCTTCCCAAAGTCAATACTGAAGTCGCTAGCGAAGATTTGTGGCAGCTTAGCCCTTAATCTAAGCTCACCAGCGATCTTCATACTCCGCTGCGAAACTAGACGGCTTAACAAGGAGAGCGGTTTAGCTATCAGTCCAAATCCAGCCACAGCACAGCACGTCGTGTGTCACTGTTAGCCTTGTGTTTCATCCGGTTTCCAGAGGAGGCTGTCAGATCTGATGGTCATTCTTCGCTTTTATGTATGTGCTCCTATCTGAAGAAACTCGAAACTTGACTGCTGGAGTTCCTTCCCATATAGTATTAGGCTGTTCCATAAGTCTTCGCCGTTTTTTCAACGATTCACTGCAGATTTCGCCGGTGGTCTCTTGCATAGCGCTGCATAGCTTTCGAAAGAGAAGGATTTGCTCTATCAGATCGTTTAATGCATTTCTTTCTTCATCATGAATTTTGTCAATTTTTTAGGTCGTTGAAATGAAAAGTGAAAAAGTAAAAAAGCAGCCATTTGCGCACTTGTTCTCTCCGCTTAGGTTTGTAATTTTTTGCGCAGTTTTTTATAGCACTTGGAAGACAATGTTCTGTACTACAAGAATTGTGTTAGTGCTATTTGCTCATTTGTCCTTTATTGATTTTTAGGTCATCAAATTGGGAATTCCGACTTTCCCGTCCGAACTTTTACCAAAACTCCGGTTCTGTGGTTGGACTTTTTTGCTTGGTGTTATATGTCGTTTGGAAGAGGATGTCTTGCTCAGTAAGAATTTGTGTCGCGTTTATTGGGTCATGCTGATTTCTGTCGAATATCAACAACTGAAGAAGGAGAAGGAGTTGTTGGTGAAGACGATTTTTCTCTTTTTGGCATTTTGTTGATATTCAATAGAAATCAACAAACGCGACTCATGTTCTTATAGAGCAAGACATTCTCTTTCGAATGACATATAACACCAACCCAAAGAGTCCAACCATAGAGCAGGAGCTGTCGGCAAAAATAACCAACTTCCTTCGGACGTCCCAATTTGATTACCTAAAAATCAATAAAGGACAAATGAGCAGCAAATAGCACTAACACATATTCTTGTAGCACAGAACATTGTCTTCCAAATGCTATAAAAAACTGCGCAAAAATTCCAAACCTAAGCGGAGAGAACAAGTGCGCAAATGACTACTTTTTCACTTTTTGGCTTTCCACTTCAACGACCTAAAAATTGACAAAATTTATGATGAAGAAGGAAATGCAATACATATTCTGGTAGAGCAAGTCATTCTCCCTCGAAAGCTCTGCAGCGCTATGCAAGAGACCGCCGGCGAAATCTGCAGTGATTCGTTGAAAAAGAAACGGCAAGGACTTATGGGGCAACCTAATACTTATGGCATAATTCCTGAGGTGATTTTTGATATGTTTAAGTATTAGAGAAAGATCAATAGCAAGAGGTTTAGGTTTTTTGTTTTATTTACTGGTTTCAGCACTATTTTTTTTAATAAACTAAGCACGTGGAAAGTGCTCCAGTGGATCTTTCCCGCTCCAGAATAGTAGAGAGTTGTGAAGCCAGTATAGACGGGGGAACATGCGGATGAGGTCGTAAACGGCGAAGATTCCCCGACAGTCGTCCGGTTTGGCTTCTACGAGTCCGTCTAGGCTCGAACTTCATTCTATCAGTTGCTTAGCGAACACTGGAGCATGAATTCTTGCTCACACTTCGAACTTCCACCTTTCTTTTGAAGAAGGCTGCAGCTAGTCCCCAAGACCTTCAGCCATCCGCTCCACTTCTTCTCAAACTTCGCCTTCAATTAATCCACCTCGTCCACTGACCATGAATGTGTGCCACTTGCGTCGTCGACCTGACTGGCGGGCTATCGCTCATACGAAACTGGACTCGAATTCAAATTCAGTGATCCGCAACTCCGGTTTCTTATCAGTGCTGGGTCCGAGAGGAGCCGGCGAACATCTCGAAAACGTCTAGGTCTTCTCGGGGGCGGCGCAGCCTGGTCGCGTTCGTTCGCAGTGGCGTAATTGGAGTCGTTTTCAGTGACGGACGACCCGGACTAACCGGTCCCACTGGTACTCGCGGTGCTCAGGGTGAGCGTGGTGACAAGGGAGCACTTGGCGCGCCTGGACCACACGGAGCTCCCGGTCTCATCGGACAACCCGGTGAGTCTTTTTTACGATCATTTAATTATTTTTTTATTCTTAAAATTTTCACTACCATATTATACACAAATACCATTTCAAGGGCGCGTGTAGCGCAGTCGGAGGAGGCGCCGACTGTCGCGTGCACCCGATACCAGGTTCCTGGTTCGGATTTCCCGCCCAGGCCAACCAAGCCTTCCATCCCTCCGGGGTCGGTCACTTGGTACCAGACTTGTCTATGAAGGATAAAGCGCTGACTTGTTCATCGGCTGGCCACCGCAAGTCATTGTATGGCCAGATACGCATTCAAGACGCCCCCTAGAAGCAGAATGCGTGGCGCATCCCAAAAAGGATTGAGTATCGCCGTACTTTATCCTTTATACCATTCTCACATCGAACTGGAGACTTTTAAATTCAAATTGTACACTTTTCACGTCAAAATAGACACTCTTCTAAGCTGGCCTATGAATTTGAAATCAAACTGAACGTTTTGCAACTCGAAACGAGCTTCTTATAGGTTAGACTGCAGGCTCTACAAAATGGTAAAATAATTGTTTATCGAGGAAAATTTAGAATAACTTTTTTTGAATTTTTTTACTTCAGCTGCCCGAATGAGTGTAAAAATTTTATACGACTTCTATTTTTTGAGAAAAAATAATAAATTAAATTTTGTTTGAAAGCGCAGCAAAACAGCAATTATGTAATGCACTAAAAGACTGGATCGCGCCATGCACTCGTAAAGCAAGCCGCAATGTTTATATGATGGATAGTATAAGTACGGCGCTTACATGCAGCAAGAAAATCAGGATATGTGCGCCTCTTTACAATTGTTTATGTTGCACCGCTTGAAAAAGTGAAACTGCATGCAAACAGAAATTTTGCTATCAATCGAATAAAAATCGCAAAGTTCTGGACGGGGACATGGCGCAATCTCTGTTTTGTCAATATAAAACGGCCGCCTTCCTGGTCTTTAGAAAAAGCTTTAAATAATTGTTTTTCCTCAAAAAATAAAGTTTTTATAAGAATTCGAACTAAGTGATCTCTTATTGGAAAGTAAATTAAAACTCCAAAGAAAGTTATACCAAAATTTTACTTGAACAAAAAGTTATTCTAACCTTTTGAGTCTCTAGTTTAATGTAAAATAAGCTCGTTTCGATTTGAAAGAGTTCACTTTGATTTGAAAAGCTCTAGCATAGCTTAGAAGAGTGTCCAATTTGACGTGAAAAGTGTCCAATTCAATTTGAAAAATATCCATTTTTACTTTCAAATGGCATGTATACCATTTTCACGTCGAACTCGACATTTTTCAAACCAAATTGGACACTTTTCACATCAAACCGGACACTTTTAACGTCAAATTGGACACTCTTCTAAGCCAACCTAAGACTTCTCAAATCAAAGAGAACTCTTCCAAATCAAAATGAGCTTCTTCTACATAAAACTAGAGACTCTCCAAAAATGTTAGAACAATTTTTTGTTCGATGAAAATTGTAGTATAGTTTTCTTTAGAGTTTTAGTTTACTTCTCAATAAGAAACCACTTGGTTTGAATTTTTATAAAAATTTTGTTTCGGGGAAAAAAGTGAATTAAAGCGTGTTTTGAAGAGCTGGAAGGCGGCCATTTTATGTTGCCAAAACAGAGATTGCACCACGCCCCCATCCGAAGGTTCGCGGTTTTTATTCGATTGATAGCAAAATTTCTGTTTGCACGCAGTTTCACACGGTACGACAAAACAATTGTAAAAAGCACGCATATCCTAACTTTCATTTGCTGCATGTAAGCCCTACCAATCAAATAAACATTGCCTTGAACTTTTTGGGTCCATGGCTCGACCTATTCTTTTGATGCAGAACATGGTTGCGGACTTGCTGCTCCTTAACACAAAATTTAGCTTATATTTTCTCTCGAAAAATTTTTTTACAAAATTATTTTACTCATTCGGCAAGGTAAAAAAAAATCAAAAAAAAGTTATTCTGGGTATTCCTTAAGCGAAAAATATTCTAACCATCTCAGTGAGTTTGTAGTTTAACCTACCTGAAGGTTATTTTGATTTGGAAGAGTCCGCTTTGATTCAACCGTCTTAGGTTAGCTTAGAAGAGTGTCCAATTTGACGTGAAAAGTGTCCAATTCGACGTGAAAATGGTATATACCATTTTTTATACTGTAGGGCATTTTTACATTAATCATAGTGGAGTATATGTATTATATGCCATTTTAAAGTAAAAATGGATACTTTTCAAATCTAACTGGAGACACTTTCAAACAAGCTTCACGCTTTAGCTATCAAACTAAACATCTTCCCTATTGAAGCATGTTTCTTTCACAATAAAATAGAGACCGTTTTAGACACTTAAAATAACTTGTTGTTTAAAAAGTATTAAGTATGACGTTTTTCTAAAAATTTTACAATTCTCCTGGCTCAGTAAGTGAAAAGAGCACTGCTAAGAATTTTATATTTTTTGTTTTTCAAAGAAAAAAATAAAATTGGTTTTAAAGTGCAAAAAAGGCAGCAACTCCGTATTGGTCCATGCCGACAGTATTTTCGCTATCAATCACTTAACAATCGCGACTATCTGGTCGAGTGCATGGCGCGACCTCTTCGTTTAATAAAACTAAAATGATCTCCATTTTCCTGCACTTTAGGGTGACATTTAATACATTGACGAGAATACTAACCACCAGTGGCTCATACGTGTTTGTCCGTGTGGGACAATATGAGCCACCGGTGACTCATAACTTTTCGCGATATTTCTTGTACTCCTGCCGTCGGTTTTTTTATAGATGTGCTCTCTGTTCCCTAATTACTTGTGATAGGAGAATATCCAACAGGAATAAGCAAGAAAATTGTCCTTGCTTTCATTAGTTATATCGAATTAAAAAATTTTACTAGGAAGGAGACCAATTTTACAATCAAATCAATTCAAGTCAGTATTTTTTCACCCAAACTTTGCCCAAGGAGGTTATTTGGGGTGCTGATCATGAATCTGACATCCTCCTTCAAAATTTGGCCGATTACGGTAGGTTACGGTAGGTACATGTGAGTAAGGCTGCCGGAGTCATGGTCACTGATCTCGCCCAAACTTCGCATATGGGGGTTATTTAGGGTGCTGATCACGAATGCGACATCCTTTTTGGTATTGCAGTGGTCTAAGGTAGGCTACGGTGGGTAAGGGTGACTGAGGCTGCCGGCGATTACCCGTACCTACCGTAACCTACCGTACTCCACCGTAATACCAAAAACGGATGTCAGATTCGTGATCATCACCATACATAATCCCTCTGGTCGAAGCTTGCTAGAAAAAAAACACAGCTTGATAGACAAAAAAGTGGTCCGCGAGGGACATTATGAGCCACCGATGGCTCATAGCGCGCGCGTGTCCCAGGCGGCTTTCTGCCGCAAAACGCTATTGTCGTCAATGTGTTAATTCATTATTTGTTCCCTAAAAATCAAAATTTTATAAAATTTCAAGCAGCGTCTTTTCACATATTGGAGCAGGTGGGTTTAAAATCTTTTTAAGAAAGCCACACTAAATCTTTTTTTCTTTTTTTTCTTGAATGAAAATTTACTCTAGACGTCTCGGAGAATCTCTTTTTCAATGTGTAAGCTCGTTTTGATTTGTAAGGTGTTGTGTATGTTTGATTTAAAAAGCGTCAAGCTTGCTTGGAAGAGCGCCAAATTTGATTAAAAATGGCTTCAATTTGATTTGGAAAAGTGTCCACACCAAAAATCCCAACAAATTTCACAAAATCCTGCCCCGGGTGACTGTTGTACGTATATCAGTGGAAGTAGAATGCATGGCGCACTCACCAGTGCTTACCCACGTCTTCCCATCACCTACGACATCAATATACAGTTCTCCAACGCATGGCCAAGCAGTTAGAGCCAATAAAAGGGTAAATTGTGGCTTTAATCGATACCTCTTGGAATACGCCGCGTACTCTACTTGCACGGGATATTGTGGAGAGAATTATGATGCGTGTTTGTTCTGTACAGTCACTTGAAGTGGTCAACCGATGGACAAAGCAGTGTTTTGCCCTCCCTCCCTGACAAAACTGACAAAAAAGTATAAAATAATAGAAAATCGAAAAAAATGATGCAAAAAGGGAAAACGAGTGTGTGTAATCATCGTTTAGAGTTTGTTTTTGTACAGCAACACATAAATTTTAAAGCATGATTTTTTTTCATTTCATGCTATTAAAAGTTCTTCGTTTCAGGATCGTGCTCCCACTGTCAGGTGAACTCGCACAAACCGGCTAAACCATCGAGATCTCCCAGTCACGTTCCACCGAGTGCCATTCAGCACGAAACACCTGATTCCGGCTACGGCGAGCAGGTTCAGACTCCGGCGCCGCGTCGACTTCAGCCTCCAGCACCAGTCAGACCTGCCTACGGTGAAGAGGCTCAGACTCCATCTCCCTATCAGTCTCAGCCAGCTGAACCAGCCAGGTCTGCCTACGGTGAAGAGGCTCAGACAGAGTCGTCCTATCAGCCATCAGCATCAGTTAGCTCCCCGTACGGTGAGGAAACGCAGACACAGTCGCCCTACCAGCCTGAGCCAGTAGCTCCAATCGCTTACGGTGAGGAGCCTCAGACTCAAGCACCATACCAACCTCAGCCGCCTGCGCCAGTCAGATCTGCCTACGGCGAGGAAGTTCAGACTCAGGCGCCTTACCAAACACAGCCAGCAGCACTAGTCAGATCCGCCGGATACGGTGAGGAGGTTCAGACGCAAGCGCCTTACCAACCTCAGCCGCCTGCACCAGTCAGATCTGCCTACGGTGAGGAAGCTCAGACTCAACCGCCTTACCATCCTCAACCCGTAAGATCCCCTTCCCCAGCAGGAAGGGTTCCTACAGCCCCTGCTAGAGCTCCCCCTCCCGCTACAGCTCGATTCTCACCAGCTCCGGCTCCTGCACCGGCCCCGCACAAGTCTCCTCCAAACCACTTCCTCTCTGCGACTCCCAGCAGCCAGCAGACTGAGGTCCTCCCAGCCCCGGTGTCCAGCTATGACCACGACGAACCCACTGAGCCTTTCACTCCGGAACCGGACCAACCTCGGAAGCCCGTCGGCTACTCTCGAGACCAGTTACGCGTCCTGTCGCCGGCCGCCGCCTTTCCCGAGTCGATCGCCGAGTTCCAGCAGCCCAGCAGAGCCGCACCCATACTCGAGCAGCCCACCATGGTCAGGACCAATCAGGTGGGTGTTCTTTCCGTCTTCTTGAAGTCGTCCGTCTGTTCCTTGTGTTCATCGGCAGCGCTTTCAGGGCTATAATGTTCAGCTCGTCGGCAGCTCCTACGGCGCGAACCCCGTCGGTCGGTCGTGGGACGCCGCCACGCCGGCGCAGTACAACCCGGCCCATTATAAGCAGCTGGCCCCACCTGCACCGCGCTACTCGTAAGGGTGTCCTCCTCGACGACGACGGCGACGCCGCCAGCACCAGCGCCGTCATACTGTGGTACTCGGTGATGGTGAACTTCGTCTACATGCTCTACTTCATCTCCGGCCGACTTGGCGACGAGGATTGAGCCTGAATCCCTTTGAAAAAAGATAGTTGTAATTAAGGTTTCGTTGTTTTCGCCTTCGATGACTTCTCCCCTGCCATACTTGTGTCACGGTTCCTCAGTTATTTTGTGATTCATTGCAGTGTATCTAATAAATATCCTATGTAACCTAGTAGTAGATATTCCACGAGAATATCTGGATTTTTACGATTGGAACTATTGAAATACGGCTGTAGTTTTTCAAAGGAACGTAGCTGATTCAGCCCTATTGTGCTTTTACAATAGTCAATGTTTGAATAGACGATCCAGCTGCCTATCCAGTCGTCAACGGCAACCCAGGGTTGCGAAATATTTATGTTTGCGCTTCTATATTGTAGAGACCTGCAGATTGGCCAGGTGGGAAGGACAAATTGATAGTACACCTTGGCTTCGAAATTATTATGGTGTCCAGAAAGTTTTG
Organism: Heligmosomoides polygyrus polygyrus; assembly: GCA_947396885.1. Lineage (NCBI taxonomy): Eukaryota > Metazoa > Nematoda > Chromadorea > Rhabditida > Heligmosomidae > Heligmosomoides > Heligmosomoides polygyrus. The sequence goes on along the minus strand of OX377202.1, from coordinate 5,525,838 downwards.
CAAGAATTTGAGCATCTTCCTTTCAACGAAGGTAGCGCTGGAACGCGCCCACTTGATGTCACGGTTTAAACACTATATTAAGCGGGGTAGTCAGTATCACCACCTATATATAAAAGAGTTTGTCCGTGGAGTGATCTAACCTAAGTGAGGTACGCTGCATCATCCACAGCATAAGCGGTCGAGTGATCTAACCGAAGTGAGATACGCCGCATCATCTACAGCGGGGACAAAGTTTGCTATTGACCGTGTGATGTTTCTGCAGCAGGGGAAGCGCAGCCCTTTACTGCTTAACACAACAGCACCTACGCGCGTTTCTGAGTATCCAGATTCAGAAGCCGACTTCGTGTCATTAGTAGGAAAAGAGTAATAGTAGAAGGAGGACTTCAAGGGTGGAGAACCGACAGCGATCAGGAGGGAGCGACCTGGAGGAGGCATCGGAATGGGGAGGGGGGAGGGGGCTCGATAGGGAGAACAATGAAACAGGCCAAGAGGTGGCACCAAGAAGGGTTTAGGCAATAAAGAGGGACCAGTTGGGAGTTACCAATAAGGGGGAGGGACAGTAAGGAGGATCAGCAAGGGGATCCATTATCATTAAAAGAGACCGGATTTAGAGAATGTGACACCGATGTCACACAATGGGCGTTCGCTCGCCGTCGTCGTGTTGTGAGCGTGGAAGGCCTATTTTAATTGGGGTAGAATAGTAGGAAGGATTCCGGAGGGGGAGGGGGGGGAGGGAAGGAGGAATATACCTTGAAGAAGGGACCTGGAGACGGGACCAGGACGGGGAACCAACAAAAAGGGAGCCGTAAGAGAATTCATAAGGAGAACTGGAATCCGCCATATGCATTGCCTCTTCATACTCGACACAGCGCGCCTATGAGCTTCTTGATCCAGAAAACAGGCCCCCTACGTCGCGCAGCAAGCATTTCCTGATTCTGAATACGTGTCACCAACCGTGCCGTGAGCATGGGAAGACCACTAAAGGGGTGGTGGAGAAGGACGGTAAGGGGGACCTCTATGGTGGACCAGGAGAGTGACCAGGAAGGAAAGGAAGAACCTGGAGAAGGGGCTAGGACGGGAAAACCAGCAAGAAGAGACCAGTAGGTGTCAATAGTGGAAACAAAGAAGTGGGCCAGTAGTTGGGACCAGGAAGGTGAGGGACTAAAGTTGGGGAGGGGAGACCTGTAAAGGCGGGCCAGTAATTAGATCCAGTAAGAATAAACGAGTGAGGGGAACCTGGTTTCGGGAGACATGTCAACGATATCTGGAAACGCTAGCTGTTGAGCATGAAAACGGTTGCGGAGGAGCAACCTGAGGGACAGAAGGACTGCGCACCGCAAACCAATGACATTAATGGCCGGTCCGGAGAGAATGTCTATGATGAATACACGGAAGTGGTGAACGGCTTGATGCCGATAAAGCACTACCAGGTTCTAGATGCTAGCGAATTTTATGTTTTACAAAAACTACTTTCCATAGGTCAGTGATGCTACAAAGTCGCGTGAAGCGCGCAAGTGCGAAACACGCCGATAGGCGTGTCGGAGCACGTGTATGTAAGAAGCAGCCAATCATTTTTGAATCTGTCGCTATCGCTGAATAAGGTTGCACAAAGCATGTCGGACCGTCACGACTACCGCCGTCTATTGCTTCATTTTTGTCGTTCTGGCCACTCCGCAGCACAAGCTCGACGTGAGTTGGTGTCGTCCTTGGGCAGCTATGCCTTCTCCTACACTATCTGCTACAGGTGGTACAAGCGATTCGACGAGAGGAACTTTTCCTTGGAGGAATTCTCTCGCTGTGGGCGTCCGCACTCAATTTTTAGCTTGAACTAGTAGAGCTTACACAACATCGCTGAATTGGTCTACGGTACGCACACTGATGACGAATACTACTCCAGATCAGCCAGACTAGGATGTGTTGCCACTTCGAAGAGATTGCCTTTTTTCCGACGACAATGTTACCGCAATACCTGTTACTTATACGATGCATTTGTGTTTTTGTCTGCTTATTCTTGTTCGTTAGTTGTTCTTTGGTTATATTTCGGCCGTCGTCATACCCCTTGACTTCACAATGTGGACGTCGGGAATGTTGGCGGACCTACTTAAATGGTGACCGGAATCCATTCCATGCCTTCTCCCACCACAAAGCTATGACTTCCAGTGATGGCGGGTCACAGCTCTTTTGAACTGAGCTGAGCTTCTGTCCTTCCCTTCATCAACTGGAGTGGTCGTCGATTAATACCGTTTTATATATAGCCTCGTAAACTATGCCTACACTGCTTTTCTCGTAGCGATAAGAAAGAGAACTGAATAAATTGAATAAATAGAAACCGGTGCTTTCTGGCCTGCGTGCAGAATAATCCAGCAAAGAGTTTAAGGAAGGTGAGCAAGGCTACAAGTTCTTATTTTTCGACTGTTCGAGCGATCCTCGCTAAAGGCGGATACCAAACTAAGCGTCCTGGAACCTCTAAGCTCGTTAACCCATCTCTCGTCCAGCCAGGCTGACGGTGGACGCATTTTGTCCACATCTAAGCTTAGCCATGTTTTCGACTTCTTACGGCATCGTTTTTAGTTATCGTTTTTAGTCTCTTAGCCTTTTGGATGAATTCTACAGAATGAGATAACATTGGGGGGGGGGTAGTTTCTCAGATGGCTTCGACTTTTCCAGGCTCTGAAGAAGGCACGACGCCGAAACGCAAGCCGCAATAAAGAGTTGGACCAATCTTGGCTACGCTGAACAAACTGCTCGTCCTGGAACCATTCCTAGGGCCTTCACCATGAAAAATTCTACATGATCATGGACAACACGAGACCCCACCATGCGGAGGCAAGACAGGACGAGCTGCCAGGCTGGGTACCACATGGCTACCCACCCGCCGTAGGCCTTTTTCATACCATCGCTCACCCCGAGCGACGCCTAACGATATGCTCCCATATCGACCGGGCGGCGCGATGGAATCGATATGGGTGCATATCATTTGGCGTCGCTCGGGGTGACCGATGGTATGACAAAGGCCGTACTCTCCAGACAACCGCTGTGATTATCATGACTTCAGGAGCCTTCAAGCTTTCTGTGCAGACAGAAGCTTTATTGCAATCGTAACGACGTCAAGGGAGAGGTGGAGGATTTGATCGCTTCACTTTCCTCTTCGTTCTGGAGAGACGGGATCGTCGTTCTACCTGAACATTGGGGGAATGTCGTGGCTACAGATAGCGACTTCTGCGAATAGTGATCCATCGTTTCTGTTGTTGTCATTACGTGTTGAATAAAATCTTTCAAATCTTGCAAAACTCTCTGCAAACCCTAATATTATTAGGTTGTAGGGAAACTATTCCGCCACTTGTGCAATTTTTTTCGAATTTATTTCTCTCGTTCTATATACACAACAAATAACGAACATATGCACCATTATTATCTACAAAATATTACCATTTATCAGGCAATTTGTAAATCCCGCTTCTGTAGAATACCTGGAGTTTTGACAAAAAAAACTCAACGAGGTACTTTTCAAGTTGCTCCCTGTCGTCAAATTGTTTCTCCTGCAAATGGTTCAACAACGAAAAAGCAGATGGTGGTCCGTTTGACCGAGGTCCGGTGAATACGGAGGGTTGGCCAGAACATGCCGTCCGAAACAATGGAGTTTTTCTGCGTCTCCTTTGCAACATGTGGACGCGGCTCTATCGTGAAGGAAGAAGATCTTGGGATTTATCCTAGTCCGGGGGGCACATAACTAAAAAGTAGGCATCAAAATGAATTCAGACTTACCGAGCGACTCCTAGAGGACGAGTTGGAACTTAAACGAAACCAAAAACGACCGAACAAACAAAAAAAAAATCGCCGCGGTTTACAACCGCCTCGGCGGGCAAAGAGCGACGTAATAGAGGCATGCCGCGTGCTGACTGCCGGCTGGCGTGTTATAACCAGGATCTAACATGGTGAGGAGGACACACAACTTTGCCTGCTTACAACCACAACAAGTGCAATTTTTTGTTTTTTTCCGCGTTCCGCGAGGAATGCTGCTGTATGTGAACCCACGAATGAACAGCTTCCTGGTGAAACTATTTTGGACTTATTTTGGACTTTCTCTAGCCTGTCGATTTCGGACTTCTTTCACGAACAGAATGCACACGCGCCGTATTCGAGAATTGGACGCACATAAATTTTGTATGCCTTAATGAGAAGAAAAGGATCTCTAGAACTGAGAGACTTGAATAAGAGGAACAGCTTTTGTCCGTCTTTGCTAGAAATGTACTTACAGTGAGAAAAAAGAGTGAAAAAGAAAACCAAGGTCGCTAACACTATCAACATTTACCAGAACAGTTCCGTTGATCTAATACGTGTGCCTGGGATTGGAGGGTCCCAGGTGGAGCACTTACTTTTTATCAACAGATAAGGGTAATTTTAACCATTGAGCAACCTCGTCAATGGCAGCTTGAACACTAATCGAGTCGTCCTCATTCTGCAAGCAACTAAAGATCTTAACATCGTTCGCAAACATCTTACAAGTAACTCCGATGCGTTCACTTTTCTGTGGTAAATCATTCGCGTAGATAATAAACAACAAGAATGTTAATTATGCTGATTCCTTGTCTTTTTGACCAAACTCAGCGATTTTCTCGCCTAGCCTAAGGAGGCTCTCAAGTTGAAGCCTATTTTTCCATGAAATTATAAACATTTAAAATCATGAACAACAACATATAAACCATTCCTATCACGAGACCATGGGCGCGTGTAGCGCACTCGGAGGAGGCGCGACTGTCGCGTGCACCCGATACCAGGTTCCTCGTTCGGATTTCCCGCCCAGGCCAACCAAGCCTTCCATCCCTTCGGGGTAGGTGAATTGGTAAAAGACTTGTCTGGGAAGGATAAAGCGCTGACTTGTCCATCGGCTGGCCACCGCAAGTCATTGCATGGCTGAATACGCATTCATCTCACCTCCACAACATCCCGTAGAAGTAGAATGCGCTGGCGCATCCCAGAAGGGATTGAGTAACGCCGTCCTTTATCCTTTTATCCTTATCTCGAGACCAACGACTCTAATGCAAATATAATAGTATCGGTGATGAAGCATTATGTAATGAGCGTTATTCGAGAATTCGGAGACGAAACTAATCAAGCAGACAACCGCTCATTGACGAACGAAGACCTTTTCAAAGCGATATGTGACGTTGTTCTTCTTTTAAAGTCGAGCAAATCAGTCAAGAAGAGCGAGTTGAAAATTTCAAAGTGAAATGTGGAAGATGAACCTGATCGAGAACAGGCAGAGTCGGACAGCTCTCGGCTCTATCAGTAGTAAATAGAAGACATGAAAAAACAATAAAGATGCGGTATGGAGAAAAAGACCGAACACCTCGAAGCGAGCCGGGTGATGGTTAGATAAATCGATGACGTTCAGAGACGACGGTTCGAACATCTTGCGGTGATCTCGACGGCACCATACGTTAGGTCACCGGGCCGAGTGCATCACGCCCAGCAACTCCGTCCAGCCCTTGCCGATCGATATTGATCAATTGATTTATTAAGCTGTGGCAAAAGTAATTGCCGAGAAGAACATCGTAGGTCGCTCATCACCTGTCGATCACCTATTGTCCCGCTGATCGTCGACTTGCTCGAGCGGGCGCCAGCAGCGTCTCCATTCGTCCCTGTCGCGTGCCAGAGTGCTCCAATGGATCTTCCTCGCTCGAAGGACACGAAGAGCGTCATATCGGTCGTTCAGGGCTTTAACGAAGAAGTCCGACCAACGCGTTGGTGGGCGTCCTGGTGTTCTCTTGACATCCCGCGGAATCCAGTCGGTAACGGCTCTCGTCCAGCGGGTGTCTGCGAAGAGTATTGCTAAGCCGGCCCACCTAATTCTTGGCAACTTGTCCCATGTGACGTATCTGATCTGGTGTAAATATCCTATACCACTACAAAACGAGGCCGAGTCTAAGGTCTAGCTCATTGACTTGTAGCGCAGTCTCTATAATCATGCCATTGAGAAATGATGTAGGATTAATTCCTTCCTGTTCCTCTTCTTTCCTACGAAACGTCAAGTATCGACTTCTATGTCATAATTTTTCTGGTGTTAGGAGGTTGTGTATCTTTTTCTGATGCCTTCCTTATGCAGCCTATTAAACAAATGCATAAATAAATAAATAATTTTCTCCTTAAGAGTGTAACTTGAATAAGCAAAATATATAATAAATTTATTGACTACAGATCGGCAAATCATTCGCTATTCCGAGCTAGACATTTAAGAAGTCCGACCAACATGTTGGTGGATGCACAGATGTTCCCTTGACATCTCGCGGAATCCAGTCGGTGACGGCTCTCGTCCAGCGGATGTCTGCGAAACGCATTACGTGGCCGGCCCATCTAATTTTCGACGTTTTCGACGAAAAAAACTCGGCTCATGTACAACTTTGCTTACAAAATAAAAACCATTCCATTCAGCACAGCTTCTTCAACCTTATCCCTCTACAGTAAACATCTATAATGGCTCACAGGAATCGAATATCTTTCGGAGGGCTGAAGGCGAAGGTAAGCTGATCTGTTGCGGTCGTCGGTTTGCATCGAGAGCTCGGAAAAAATGCTAGGGAAAGGTTTGGGTAATAAGGAGGATGAAAACCTCAACATTAGTCTCTGCTAGGTGACTTTCGAAAAATGAGGCCGAGTGTTGTTGTGGAGTAGGATGGGCCCCTGGGACGGCCCGACTTATATACCCTTATAGGTCAGATCGAATCAACCGAAAGGAAGACGTCTAGCAATAACGCAAGAACTGGCACCCTTCATTGAATTCTGCAGTGATTCACCACCCGATCTCTCTTACAGGGGTATATAAGTCGGGTGGTCTCGGAGACTGATGTTCACTCACCCACGTTACCTCCAGATAGGTGAACGGTGGTCCTTTACGGCAACCACCTGTCAGGTTAGTCGTCCTTTGCAACTCTCGTGTCTGATCTCGTCTCATTTTTCCTTAAGAAAAGTATTCTGCACGATGAAACGATGTTTGGGCAAGTAGTGTTGTGAATGTTTCCGACTCTTCCAGGCTCCGAATGAGGCGAAAATCGCCACCACGTCAGCCTAGAAAAAGGCGTTTGTAATGTTGATGGACAGTTCAATAATACTTTATCGATGTGCAGCCACGGAAATAGGCTGTCCTCGTTTGGTTTCAACAAACAATGGGCCGTAATACATGTCGCGGAATTGATTTGCCTTATCTTGCGGGTGAGCGATGAAAACCGATAAGTTCCAGACTGCGAGCACGAGCTGGCTCTGTTCTTTCTATTGCGTAATTTTGCTTTCGACAACTCTTTTGAGCAACGTTATTAGCAACATATTCTGATGCTAGACCCCTATTTCTACTAGCATTAGGTCCTTCTGGGGCCAGATTCATCAACAATACCGCCGGCATCATCTCACGGCGGGTTCATCATACCGGCATACTTAGTAACCGACACAGAGAGTTTGATCCCAAATTCACTCACCACATGTTGATGAATCCCGGTATCAGTAGGCTTGGCGGTACTTTTCACCGTTGCCGGCCGGTAAGCGGTTGATGAATCTGGCTCCTGGTGTGAGTCACAGCATCCGATCCGCAGATCGCTATACTTAGTAGAGTTCATCGCTTATTTCTCTTCATGCTCAAACTGATAAATGTTTTGGCGTCTTGAATCAATGAGAATCTTCTGAATTCCTCCATTCTGACAGCTTTTCATGGTTTGTGCCCAGCATATAATAATGCCCTGCTTCGAGTCTCGCTGCTGACTCGTAGCTTTGTTCAGATAGCAGACCGAGGAAAGCACGTCGACTTAGGGCGGATTGCTAAGTTCCACCGCTAGGAGACTATGCATCCTTACCAGGGAAGGGTCTCAGGCGTAGGTCTGAATGGGGGAAATGGATAGTACTGTGAGAATCTCCACCCTTCATATAGTAGAAAAACGTGTTTCGTTTTTGTTGAATCCTTGAACCCAAAGAGCTACGGATCCTCGAAATTGGGGGTACAGTATTGCACCGTCACCTTTACCCACTATAACCTACCGTAATCGACCGATATTTGCAAAACGGATGTCAGATTCGTGATTAGCACCCTAAATAACCGCCCCCCCCCCTGGGCGAGGCTTGGGAAAAATTTTTTCAAGCTCTCCTCGACCTCTGGAGTCGTGAAAGTCGTGCCTTACGGCAGTCTAAATCAGCTTACTTCCTACACATCGCCTACACATTTATTTCACTCTAAATTGCCAAATAAAGGTTTCTGTGAGCTGTGCTTCACTCACTTTTCACAGTTTCTGAATTAAAAAATGTTTTGTGTTTTTCAGCGGATGTTAAACAATGACCTTACAACAGGCACGGGTTACAGCAGGTACGGGTGAATGGAGATGTCGAGGTCATAATCACCGACTTCGCCCAAACCTTACCCAGGAGGTTATTTGAAGTGCTGATCACGAATCTGACATCCGTTTTTCAATTTTCGGCCGATCACGTAGGTTACGTACGGTAGGTACGGGTGACTAGGGCCGTCGAAGTCATAATCACCGACTTCCCCAAAGTTTTCCCAGGGGGTTATTTGGGATGGTGATCACGAATCTGGCATTCGTTTTCCGTATTACCCGGAGTATGTTAAATTACAGTAGGTAGATGTGGTTAATGGTAAGGTCATGGTCACCGTTTTTTGCCCAAACCTCGCGTTGAGTACGAATCTGATCCTTATTCGACAATTTAGAGTGAAATAAATATGTAGGAGATGTATAGGAAGCAAACTGGTAAAGAAGGCGGCAATCATGAAAAAATGCAAAAATACTGGCTAGCACGGGAGTCGAACATCTGGCCCAGTACCTGCAGGTAGCCCCAACCCCGCTGAGCCACCGACTCGCTTGCCGCTGTGCCCTTCGCCGCGTCCTATACAACAGCGCGCGCACGCATGCACGTGGGCACGTGCTGACGGTGTGCTACTGTACCCCCAATTTCGAGGACTCGTAGCTCTTTGGGTTCAACGACTCAGCAAAAACGAAACATGTCTTTCTACTACATGAAGGGTGGAGATTCTCGCAGTACTATCCATTTCCCCCTTCAGACCTACGCCTGAGACCCTTTCCTGGTTAATTTCATCCTTGTAGCCCTGTACTACGTAGCATAGTTAAGCATTTGAGAAATTTAAATTCGACGTCGAGAGTTTTCGAGCGATGAACCAACAAATTTATTCGCTCATTAGTTTTTTTTCGAATGATTGAAAATCTAATAAGCCCATTCTTCGTTTATTCGAATAATTCGAATAGACCAGTAATTTGTTCGAATCAAGGTCTGGGCTTGTAGATATGAAGGTTATTCAATATTCGAATAAAATTATTCGATTTTCGAATAGAGTAGGAGTAATCAATTTCGGGGGAAGGACGTATTGGGGATACTCGACGATTGATGGCGATCAATAGCGGCCCGAAACTTTAGCCCTGCGGGAATAGAGGTCGCTGAACACGAATCTATGTTAGTTTTGAAGTATCGATCGCCATCAATCGATATTGATCAAATTATCGATTTTGTGTGGATGTCGTTCATTTTTTCGATTTTTTTTCTAACTTGCCCCAATCGACGTAGTTAAGATGTTCTTCCTGAGGAAACCATGGCACAGGTGGCAATGATGAGAAGTTATTACCTCAGCGAAGCCGTTGAAAAGCCGTCAGTGCGGCCGAGATAACGAATATTCGACTAGTAGAATATAATCTAGCACAATTATGCTACGCAGTGTATTTGTTTAGAATGCACTATTCTATATTTCAAGAAACGAGAGCGAAAGCCACATGACTGCTGCCTTTTCTATGGTGATTTTTCATTCATGTTATTTTCTTTAAGCCTCAAATGGCTACTGATTGTAAAGTTGTTACGACGATGTTCCATTTTAATCAAAACTATGTTTTTGAAACGTATGTTTCAAAAACAAAGTTTTGATTACATTTTGTTTCAATGTTTTGTTTTATTGTTTGTTCTAAAAAGCGATGTTTCAACGCGCCAGACAGGAATCCAACCTTACTGAGTAGGATCTACGCCAATAGACAATCGATTTTTTGCCGATTTTTTCTTATAAAATGTATTCCCTGTGCAAGGCGTTTGAAGACGCCGTAGAAATTTCATGTCGTAAAAAACTCGCAACCGGTGCTGGCCCTTTTTACACCTTTTTATGCTAAAATTTGAAAAACGCTTTGGCTATATATCGATGAAATAATCATAGACAGCTCGTAGACTTAGAACAACGTTAGAAAACAATGATATCTTATCTTCAGATATAATACATGCTCACAATAAGCATCAGTAAAAAATTTCGTCGAAAATACATATTTTGACTTCGAACCGACGCAAACGAACTCCACCCGCCTCTCAACGTTTTACGATCATCCTAGTCGCTCTTTCCTTTCTGCTTCTGCATTTACTGCCTTGATAATCTTCTCCTTGTCTTTGAGAATTGTTCTGACCGTTGATTCGGGACATTTCCCGTTGAACTTCGCGACCACTTAAGCAACTGACATTTTGTCCGCACCTCTTCAATGATAGCCTCCTTCACGCATAATGAAATCTTGTGTCACCTATGAAGAGGATCACTTGGAGCAGGTGTTTTAGGCGAGTGGAATTAGATGGTAGTTGTGGTACAAAATTTTTGTTTATTTATTTATCCAATACGCTAAATAAGGTAAACTTCTTCTTCTTCTTCTTCTTCAGCGTTTGTCCCGCTTCGTCGCGGGGTCCGCTCTTCTGGTGTCATGACGCCACCTTTCCCGGTCATGCGCTTGATCAGGGTGGACGCCAGTTACTTTCATGTCCATGTGTAACGTATCCGACCAACGCTGCTTTGGGCGTCCTCTAGGCCGCTTTCCTGACACTTCCAACCCAAGGCCTATCTTGCGGACGCTGTCTTCCTTTCCACGCAGAACGTGGCCGTACCATCGTAAGCGAGCTTCGCGCATCTTGGCCGCTATCGGCGCGACACCGAACTTCTGCCGAATAGCATCATTTCTGATGCGGTCCATGCGGGAGACTCCAGCCGTCCAGCGCAGCATCTTCGTCTCCATGACGCTGAGGCGCGTTTCAACCTCCTTGGTCGCAGGCCAACACTCAGCACCGTACATCGCTACTGGCCGGATGACTGTTCTGTAGATCTTTGACTTCAGGTGCTCTGGTATCTTCCTATCGCAGAGCACACCAGTCAGCGAACGCCACTTGGACCAAGCTGCACTCACGCGTGAGTTCACTTCAACCGTCAGACCGCCGTCAGACGCTATTGCTGATCCGAGGTACTTAAACACCGAAGTGCGTGCAAGCTCAGTACCGTTAATCTTAATGGAGCCGGACTCGTTTACGTCAGTCGTTAGGTACTCGGTCTTCTTGACGTTCAATTTGAGTCCGAACATTGCCAGGCGGTCGCACCAAGCTTGCACCTGCCGCTCGAGATCATCTTTATCTTCGCAAGCGAGCATCACGTCATCAGCATAGAGCAATGTCCATGGGACAGGCTTCTGAAGATCTCGCGTAATGGCATCCATGACGACAACAAAGAGGAGTGGAGAAAGCACAGAACCTTGGTGCACCCCAACAGAGATGGGAAACTCCATTGAGGTTCCAGCTGCAGCTTGCACTCTACTCTTTGGGCAAGAGTAGAGTATCCGCACCCACTCTATAAGTTCCTCAAATACGTTGTGTTGTCGCAAGGCGTACCATATAACCTCACGCGGTACGCGGTCGAAGGCCTTCTCCAGGTCGAGAAAGGCGATATGCACCGGCTTCTGTTTCTCACGATGCTTCTCTACCAGGAGGCGGGCGGCGTGTATAGCATCAATGGTCCCACAACCAGACACAAAACCGCACTGGTTGTCGGAGAGCTTGACGATTTCACGAATTCGTCTGTCGAGGATTCGCTCGAAGATCTTCATGCTGTGCGAAAGCAAGCGAATCGGACGATAATTGGAGCAGTCTGCAGGACTGCCCTTCTTCTTCCAAATCGGAATCGTCGTACTGTTGTGCCAACACTCCGGTACTTTCTTCTCCTTTACTACCTGGTTGAAGAACTCAGCCAACCACTCAGCAGGATACCAGAGCTTCGACTTCCAAACATCGGCTGCCAGATCATCCGGTCCTGTCGCCTTGCATGGCTTCATCTTCTTTAGAGCCGCTTCCGTTTCCTCCACGGTGATCTTGTGTACGGGACCGTGAACAGAAGCCACAGAAGGGATGGCCGGGTGAGGAAATTCCATGGTGGAAACTTCCTCGAAGTAATCACGCCATCGCTTCAGCGCCTTTTTGCGGTCTGTCAGAAGATGGCCGCTCTCATCATTGATGCCAACAAACTTTTCAATGTCCTCGGTTTGGCGATGGCGGGTCTTAGCAAGTCGGTACAAATACCGCTCACCATCGCGTGACTCGAGCCTTTCGTTGACATCACTATAATGAGTGGCTTTCGCAACAGCCACGGCTTTCTTTGCAGCCTTCTTCGCCTTCTGATACTTCTGCCAGTTGTCGGCCGTCTTATCGCTGAGAAACACGTGATAGAGCGACTTCTTCTCTCTAACCTTTGCCTTCACATCGTCCGTCCACAGCCATGTCTGCTTATCGACCTTGCGTCGCCCAGGCTTCGTTATGCCGAGTTCCAACCTTGCAGCTTGGCGTATCGCGTCGGTTGCTTTCTTCCAAGTTTCGTCGACAGTCGTGACTGTCGGTAACCGTACGCGGGAAATCACAGCTGCTTCCTTCTCTTTCATTCGCCACCACTTGATTCTCGCAGCACCGCATCGCTCAACTTGCTGCATCCTCGGAGGGGTGATCTTAAAGGTGCAGACTAGCGGTCGATGCTGTGGGGCGACCGTCTCATACGGCACGATCTTCGCGTCTGTGACAATGCTTCGGTCGCGATCCTTGACAAGGACAAAGTCTATCTGAGACTTGGAGCTCCCACTATAGTATGAGATGAGGTGGGAGTCGCGTTTTCGGAAAACGGTGTTCACAATGGTGAGATTATGCGATTCCGCATACTCAAGAATGCGCTCACCATCGGCGTTACGAGACCCGTATCCGAAACCACCATGACAGCTGTACCCGTCCTTCGCAGCACCTACGTGCCCATTAAGGTCACCAGCGACTATGATGACATCTTTCGGCGGTACCTCTGCTGTCTTCTCATCAAGCAGGCTCCAAAACTCTTCCTTGGCTTGATCGGAGCAGCCACTCTGCGGAGCATACGCAGAGAAGAAGTGATAGAGTCGCTCCTTCGCGGCGACAACGATCTTCATCAACCGATCGTCATAGCGTTCGACGCTTACAATCGAGTCACGAAATCGTTCGGAGACGATTATTCCGACACCACTGGTGGTCCTGGGACTTCCACATAGAACGGCCTTGAAGCCACGTCCTATGTCCCTTGACTTGCTGCAGGACCACCTCGTCTCCTGCACCGCACAGAAATCAACTCTTCTTCGCTCCAGTGCTTCAACCAACTCGCACGAGCGGCCCGTTAACGTACCCACATTCAGCGTTGCTACGCGGGTCCTGCCTACGTTACGGGACTTTCGGACTAGCTCAGTTGCCCCCCGATGCCGTCCTCGCACCAGGGACCCTCGCATACTTTCCACTCTCGCCGGGCTCTGCGAGTGCGCGTCGGTTCCCGCGGACGCCGTAGCACAATCTCGAAAAACATGACTATTCATACACCATGTGATGTGACATGGGTCTTCGTAGGCCGGCCTGTCACAAGGGCCTGTCGCCTGCATTCGAGTGTCCGTGCTTAGCTTAGCTCACAAAGCGAGCAGTTTCCAGTGGCACCACGTGGAGGAACGGACATGGCACCACGTGGAACGCTAAATAAGGTAAACATCAGAGAAAAACACAGTCGCTCAACACAGCCCACTAATAGCATAGAAGTCGACACGTTGCTTTACGTCGAAAAGTAGAAGAACAAGGTGGGATGAAATCTACTGCACCTTTCAAAGATACAAGAGTATGCTCTACACGTAAATGAGTTAGACCTCACAAGGAGAGCCTCCAAACTGGCGGTGAGCTTCTGCGATGCAATTTTTACAGAATGAAGGGTCCCGTGTGGGAAGTCCAGATCATAGTTACTTTTTTCGGAATGCTCTTCTGTGGTCGAAGAAAAGCATGTGGACGCGTGAGCGCGAAGTTCTTGGCGCCCTGCTGCCTCCTGGACAAATGCGGTCGGTTGGCGTGGTGGTAGTGTTGCAGCCTCACAGGAGCATGGTCGTAGGTTCGAGTCCATCCTGTACTGGTGTTTTTGCATTTTGCGACTTATCGTCAATGGAACCCTTTATCCAACACATTTTTGAACAAAAACACGGCAACAAATGTTGTCTACGTTCAACGAGCTTTGAAAGTGGAAAGGTGAGAATTTTTGACTTCCAGGTTAAGCAAGACTAAAGCTGATGCTAGATTCGTGATCCACCCCAGATAACCCCCATGCACAAAGTTTGGGCGATATTGGTGCTTCTGACCTCATCACCTTCACGCGAACCTGGGCCTAGAGCAGGCTTTGCACCTCGGTCTTCATGATCAAACAAAGGCCGTCATTGAAGTGTGAAGCCTAGCTAGATCACAAGCACCAATATCGCCCAAGCTTTGCATGTGGGGGTTATTCGGGGGAGCTGATCATGAATCTGGCGTCAGTTTTCTTTTTACCTGTTCAACGTGGAAGTCAAAAATTCTCACCTTTTCACTTTCGTAGAGCTCGATGAATGTAAACGACATTTGTTACCGTGTTTTTGTTCAAAAATGTGTTGGAAGTGGGAGTAAAAAGTCCCACTGACGATAAATCGCAAAATGCAAAAACACCAGTACAAGGGGAATCGAACCCACGACCTCGCTCCTGTGAGGCTACAACACTACCACTACGCCAAATGTCCACAATGCGCTGGGTGGCAGCAGGGCGTCATGAACTTCACGCTCACGCATCCACACACGCTTTTCTTGACCACAGAAGAGCATTCCAAAAAAGGCAACTATGGTTTTGGACTCCCCACACGGGACCCTACACCCTGTAAAAATTGTATTGCAAAAGCTCAACGGCCAGTTTGGGCTTTCCTTGTCAGACTCGCTTTTGGAGTGGCGTAGGTGATTTCTACGAAGCTACCTCTAGTTCTTGAGAACTCAATTCGATGAAATTTCGAGCGGTCCGTATTTAAGTTTCCATACAGAACTTTAAAAACAACATAGACTTTCTGTGAGATTCCGGAGAGTGCAATCCAAGGTCTTGGTTTCTGTGAAGTGAGGCAAGCTCAAGGACACACCTAGTTTCAAGAAAAGCTTTCTTGTGAACTTTTGTGCACTTTCTTCAGCATAAAGATATATCTATTTTTATAAGAGAGGCTTTACATAAGAGAAGAATGCCAATGGGCCCAGCAAAACGCCGGTGGACGATGCATATGCGCGATCAAATAAGTCGCGTCGGCACGAGCCGACGCGACTTATTTGATCGCGCGGCGCGCGCACGTCTCTCGTGACTATAAACAGAAATCGAAGAGTTCAGAAGCGCCGCTACCGAAGCCAGTAACGCTATCCATAATTATATGCGCCTATCTGGTTTCAAGTTCATCGAGGGATCTTAACAGTCCTTCATCTCATTCAGGTAAACTGGTATGGGCCGAATCCGTCACGAGTCGGTCGGTGAGCAGTCGCCTAAGACCAGCGACAGGGAGAACAGATTTCCATCTCCGAAAGTGGGCTCGGATCAGTTCCTACGGATCGTTTCTTGGCAAGAACCAGCTGAATCTGAGCAGCGCCCTAGTCCCACTCCTTCATCGGACATCGCAGGTTAATGGAAGGTTTTTTTGAAGAAGAAAAGATGGAGAGAGAGGCTGGTCTGCTGGGGAAGGGAGCTAGGAATGGAGAAAAAGAGAGACGAGTGAGGATTAAGGAAGAAAGGGAGAGAAGACGAGAAAGTAGAAGAGGAGGAAATGGCCCTAAAGAGATGAACTAACCACAGGAGCGAAAGATTTTGAGTTGTACAGGTAGACAATGGGCTGGTGAAGAGACAAAGGGTGTTAGAGAGAAGCGGGCAATGAGGAAGAGAGGCAGACAGTCAGATAGACAAGCAGACAGAGAGAATGAGTGTTAGGTAGAAGCCACGAGACAGACATGCAGACAGACAGACAGGTGGGTAGGGGACAGAAGTGGGACCTGTCGATAAGTGTACAGACAGACAGACAGACATACATACATACACAGAGGCAGACAGTCGGACAGACAGATAGACAGGTAGGCAGACAGGCAGACAGAAAAACAGACTGAAGACAGACAGACACACAGACAGACAGCCGGACAGACATATAGATAGACAAAAAGTCCGACAGACAGACATATAGACAGACAGACAGATAGATAGATAGGCAGACAGACAGACAGACAGACAGATAGACAGACAGATAGTCGGACGACAGACAGACATACAGAAAGACAGACATACGGATATACAGACAGACAGACAGTTAAACAGACAGACGAACATACAGACAGACATACGAATATACAGACACACGGCAGACATACGAATATACAGACAGACAGCAGACATACGGACACGCAGACAGACAGAGAGACAGACGGACAGACAGACAAACAGACAGACTGACTGACTGACTGAATGACGGACGGACGGAGAGTCGGACAGACAGACTGACAGACAGACAGACACAGAGGCAGACAGTCGGACAGACAGATAGTCAGGTAGGCAAGCAGACAGACAGACAAACAGACTGAATACAGACAGGCAGACAGACAAACAGGCACACAGGCAGACAGTCGGACAGACATATAGATAGACAAACAGTCCGACAGACAGATATATAGATAGACAGACAGACATACGGATATACAGACAGACAGACAGTTAAACAGACAGACGGACAGACAGACAGACATACGAATATACAGACAGCAGACATACGAATATACAGACAGACATCAGACATACGGAGATGCAGACAGACAGTCAGAGAGACAGACGAACAGACCTACAGACAAACAGTCGGACAGACAGACATGCAGAGAGACAGACAGATAAACAGATAGGCAGACAGACAGACAGATAGACAGACAGATAGATAAACAGACAGACGGACAGTAGGACAAACAGACAGAAGGACAGTCGGACAGAGAGAGAGAGAAATAGACAGACAGTGTTAGAACGAGGTGGACAACGGGAAAGGGAGACTAGCACAGTGTGAGACTAGCCAAGAATCGGTGACACGCGGTGGAACATTTCTGCCGATTGACATGGTACTTAGGAAGAGAGAGGAGGGAAAGGGAGAGTGCTGGAAGACAGTGGAAGACAGTCCTTTTCATTTCAGGAACGGTCCGCTCGTGGTGCCGCAACCTGTCCCGCAGGACGCTCTTCATTGCGCTGATCGTGCTTCTGGCTGTGCTGTTCATCGCCGCCATAGTCATCACCCTGGTGGTGGTGTTCGCGATCCAGGGCAAACACGACGATCACAGCTTCACTGCGATCGTCTTCACCATGTCCACCTCCTCGCCGCCGACTCCGACACCGTTCCCCTATCCTGTCGGCTTCGTCGTCGGCACCTTGTCGCACTATGTTCCCCTTGGAGTTGTCGCCAGCCTGGTGCCAGACACACGGGCTTTCACATTCCAGCAGGAGCTGCTCGCCTATGGCAACAGCACCCTCTCTCTGCTCAGGAACAGCACTGTGGACCAGAGCGTGCTAATCCTGGACAGCTCCAATTGCACCGCTTGCACAGTACTCGGCGCAGACGACAGCTGCTTCACCGGAAGGTATCCCCGATGCGACCAAGCGCAGACGATCTACTGCTGCTCGGGTTGCCCGCGGGTCGGCAACTTCTGTCGCATGAAGGGAGTCTTCTACGGGGTGAGTGGCAAATGGTGTACCGTTCAAGTTCAAGATTTCCCCACAAAACCTTCCATAATTTAGTTCCTCGATCAACTGGTCGAAGCCAGAGTATTCTCCAACAACAGCGGCCTACTTCTCACCACTTCCTCGCAGAGCAGCACCAATCCCTGCTCTGTGCAGACGCACCGGGTCTCGGTGGATGGCACCACGTTCTCTGGCTCGATTCAGAGCTGTCCGTCGTCAGGTTCCGGCCAAACAAGCAGTGGTGGGTGCAGTTTTTCGTTTGCTTGAAGGTAAAAAATTGGATTCTGAGGGCCGAACGAAACAGCAGTTCTTCAGTCCTCTTTACTTCTAAACCAAACAATGGAAAGATTGATATTGAGCCTATTTCGCCGACAAACTCTAGAAAGGCAGTGTATTCAGCCGCATTCAGAACACAGAAGACGTACCAGCGACGTCGACCAACAGACATCAATAACGGTTTAGTCATTGTAACTAGTAATTAGTGACGAGAAACCTGTCCATCTGAGGCGATACTCACCCCATTAGAGCAGCTGTCTACGACATGTTTTCTGATTCTCAGCGCTCTGAGCACGACGTCCGCCACACGTCTTCTGAATCCGGATGCATGTGGCACCACGTCCTCTGAATCCCCATGTACGTGGCACCACGTCACTGACACGCTTTCTCGGTTCAAGCGCTCTTAGCACGACGTCTGCCACACGTCTCCTGAATCCGGACGTAATCGGCACCACGCTCTCTGAATGCTGAAGTACGTGGCACGACGTCGATGACACATCTTCTCGATTCAAACGCTCTTAAGAAGGAGTCTGCCGCACGTCTTCTGAATCCGGACGCATGTGGCACCACGTCGTCTCTCACAAGTCTTCTCAATTCCTACGCACGCTGCACGACGCCGTTCACATGTCTTCTGAGGGCCTGTTAATACTTCGCGACAGCAGCAACAAGAGCGACTAGAGCGACTGGAGCGACTGGAGCGACAGCGCCGGCGCTCGAGTATGAACACTTCTCGACGGCGCGCGCTCGGTTTTAATCGATATGCATGTTTTGCACGGGCGACGAATCGCTCTTACCGCGAAGTATGAACAGACCCTGAGTTCAAACGATCGTAGCACCTCGTCGTTGACACTTCTTCTGATCCCATGCGCTCTTGGCATGACGTCTTGAAAATGCCACGGACAAGCGGACAAACTCTCGGATATATTAGGTTGGTGCATAAGTTCTCGGACATTTGGGGCATGAAATATTTATTATCACAACATACGAACAACAATATCAAATCATATGAAGTAACCACCCTTTACATCAATTGTCTTTCGCCAACGTACTGGTAAGTCATGGATGCCTTTTCTCCAAAACGTGGCCGGTTGTGATTCGAAAAATGTGAGCAGTGCCTCCTTGACAACCTCTTGGTTCCTAGATTGCTGGCCGTCCAATCCAGGCGTTGAAGGCTTGAAAACAGATGATAATCAGAAGGAGCGAGATCTGGTGAGTAAGGTGGATGTAGAAGAACGATCCATCCGTAGTCCGTCGACCCGCCGTCGCTCTAGCAATATGCGGTCTGACGTTGTCGTGTTGAAAATACACTTTCACTTGCTCTCCTCGTGTGGTTTGAAGGAGGGCCCTCAACTTCCTCAGTTGGTTGACGTAAAACTCTGCCGTCACTGCCATCCCTTCGTCCAGCAGCTCCCAGTATTCTACGCCAAAAACGCTCCACCAAATGCATAGCATCACCTTTTTCACGTGAAGGTCGGGTTTCGGAACGTCCTCTGCCTCTCCAGTTGCGTCAACCCACTCTGGACGCCGGTGATAATTAGAGTAGAGTATCCACTTCTCATCCCCGGTGACAAGGTTGTCCAGCCAACCGTGAGTACGTCTGAGGGTAAGGAAAGACAGAGCGACATCGGCTCTGCGATCCATGTCATGTTGTGTCAAGTCGTGAGGTACCCAGCGACCCAATTGTTGCACCTTGTCAATCGACTTCAATCTTCGAACAACTGTTGAGTGACTAACACCAAGAGTGCTTGATAGTTCGCGAGTGGTTTGGTATGGGTCCGCCTCCACTCTACTTCGGAGGCCATCCAAATCCAGTGTCATCGGGAGCCCTTCTCGTTCATTGTCTTCAACGGAGAATTCACCAACTGCAAACTTCGAGAACCACTGGTACACAGTACTTCGAGCAGGAGCACTCTCGTTGTAAACATCCTTCAGGCGACGATACGACTCGTTGGCATTGAGGCCAGATTGATGCAGGAATAGCATGACGTGCCGAATATGCGTCTCAGTTGGGATGAATTGCTTAGCCATAATAGTTGACGTTAACAACGCAGAAGTAAATGTTAGGAACAGTTTTGTAGCCCTTTCCTTTCGCTATCGATCGATCATTTACGCGTTGATACATGTGAGAAATTTGGCGGGAAAATGCGCTTTCAATTCAGGAGGGATCAAATGTCCGAGAACTTATGCACCAACCTAATAGCAGGACATATGTTGCAACGTAATTTTGCGTAGCCACATAGCTTTGTGAGTTTTTTTTGTTCCAGGTGTTCTTCGTTTTTAGCGTTCTGATCGTTTTAGTTGCCTTTCTGGATTTCGGGTGCGGTGCCAGGGCAGACAGAATTAGAGCCTTCGTCTTCGCAATCTCATTCCTTGTAAACATCACCATACCAGAAACTCGAATATCCGTAACTACTGTGCCCATAACTTGACCACTTCCAGTTAAATACAAGTCGCTCTCTACTACCACACTGAACCCGGACAATGCGATATCTGCCGACATTCTTGCCATCGTGGACATCAACGGAGCAGTTCAGCTGACGAATTTGACTTCCGACTTCGAGCTAGCGTATGTCGCTATGGATATCAAGGTGAGATACCATTTCAACAAGGCTCCCTCACGCTCCACACGCAGCATTTTCAGGATGGCGTGTTGTCCATGGCATCAACTGTACAAGACGGTCGTCTTCTTGTCGTCGTGCTTCAGCCTTCTCGCTTCTACACGCTTCGATACAACCTTAGGACTGGTTGCACTGCAGTGTTGGATAGCTACTATCAGACGTTCCTCTTCTCAGGTGGTGTTTCCGATTCCTGTATATTCATATTTCCAACATTTTAGGATAACGTGTGCCACTAAATAAAGCTTCGGGATGGGCCACACATTTGGCGTTAACCATCCAAGGGTGGGGCTTGTTCATAGTCAGTGGCGGAAGCGACAAGAGGGGCTGAGTCGCTCGTGCAACGCATGCGGATCGATTAATACCGAGCAATCGCCCGGCAGAAATCGATATGTGTTCTTTGTCCTGCGGTCGGTCGCTTTCGTCAATGCCGTCGCGGACTATGAAAATGACCCAATGTGCCTTCCTTTGCTACCTCATCCAATACGGGGTCCCAACGCGATTTCCGCCCATCCGCCGAAGCTCCCGCAGGAGTATAACATATGGCTAAATGTTCCCTAAGGCCGGAGTTATACCCGCGGGAGCATTCGCGGATGGATGGGAATCGCGTCGAGACCCCTCACCCGGGCATTCGCCGCGCCCCGCCACGCCCGCCGTCCGCGGTGCACCCTTCGTCCGCGGACGTTCCGCGGATGCTCCCGCGGGAGTGTAACACAGGCCTAATGGTAAGGCCTCGTTTATACTTCGACGCAGAGGCGATGGCCTTGCATTGAGGTCGAATTGATTGATCGCGTCGCTCGACGCCCGCCGGCCGGAATGAATCACGTGAATCCGCGAACAGTCGCGCCGCTCAGCGTCGAATCGCGGTGGATTGGGCGCGGTATTGCTGCCTGCTCAGCTGATCGTCGCAGTGTGCACTCGCACTTGTCCGTAGTACGCAATTATGCGTAAAGTACGCGATAGTGCGTAATAGCGTGACTGCGTCGCCCGCTGTTCGAAGTGCCCATCGTCGTCCAAAACAGCGCCACACGATGGGACTCATCGCTTCGATCGAATCGCGTCGCCCGACGATGGACGTATAAACGGGGTCCAAGGCTCCGCTTAAGGCCACCGCACACTTCTGCGGCAGCGCCGCTCACCGCTATGGTTAAGGATAGGGCAGCGACGCCGCCGGCGGCGAGCACTGCGTCCCTGCCCTATGGTTAGGCCTTGTTTAGTGTGCGCGCGACGCGATGCATGTGTTGTGGCCGAATTGACCAATCACGTCGCTCGATCAATTTGGCCACAACGCATGCATCGCGTCGCGCGTCGCGTACACACTAAGCAAGGCCTTAAGGATAGGGCCTCGGCGTTGCCGCAGAAGTGTGCGGGATCCTTATACTTCTGTCGCCAGGCGACAAGAATCTAACTGAACGGTGCCTCCCATCGCGCCGCGCTGTTTAGGATAACGATGAGCACTCTGAACAGCCAGCGACGCGGTCATGCGATTACGCACAGTTGCCTAGTTGCACACATGTAATTGTGCACAGATTTCCGGTCCATTGCAAAGCACAACTAGAGCAGCAATACCGCACCCTAATCCACCTCGATCAATCGCATTGCGCCGATTTCGAAAGTGACGCGATCCGACGCCGAGCGGCACGATTGGTCACGGCTTCACGCAATTCACACCGGCCGGCTGGCGTCGACACCGAGCGACGCGATCAATCGATTTGGCCTCTATGCATGGCATCGCGTCGCGCGGCGATGGAAGTATAACATTAACGGAACCTAGTGCACGAACCTGACTCATACAGGGGTCACTTGTCCCGTTTTCCTCATACTATTAGTATTCTCAATCAGTACCCGACAATTTAGGCGTACTTCGAGACTGCGCTTGGGCCGGAGACTCGCTGATTCTCTGGTATGTAGATCGAGATGGTGTCAACGTCGTTCAGTTCCAATTCAAATGGGATGCCAGCTGTTGACCGCATCTACCAGCTGGAGACAGGACTGACACAAGAACGTCCTGAAACGGTTCAGAAGCCTATTTTGCGATGAGAACGGCATCGGAACCAATGATGCGATCCGTGGTTCGGCATCAGAACAAGTGTCTGAGACGACCAACGGAACTCCACGACTGTGTGATGTAATGTCGAGGAGCGCTGCAACGCGGATGTGATCCGACTGTATCCAATTGGTTCTTTACGTTCGTTGTGTTACTGTTATAGGCATACTGTTGTTGTTCCTGTTCTGTTTATGTTAGGGCCTGCTCATAGTTCGCGACAGGAGCGACAAGAGCGACTGGAGCGACGGATGTAGTGTGGTGTACGTAAGTAATTGCGTACTCCACACTACATCCGTCGCCGGAGTCGCTCCAGTCGCTCTTGTCGCTTTTGTCGCTCTTGCCGCTCTTGTCGCGAAGTATGAACACGCCCTTAGGCAAGCGCGGCGGAGAATCGATCCTGTTCGCCATGCCCGTGCTCGGAGCTGGCCAATCAGGAGCGCGCGGGCGACGCGATATACAGTCATTGGCCCGCTCTTCCGTGCACCCCCTATACAGGACGTCTCAAATAATGTATACAGTGTTTGAAAAGTGATAACTTTGCTCACATTGATGAAGTTAAGGACTCATGTGAAAGCATAGTAGAATAAAAATTCTCTGACATATGAATCGTATGGATTGCGCCATGTACTCGCCTGAAACCTTGCATTTTACACTTGATTGATTGTGCTTCACTTGAATAATTGTCATAATTTCTCCACGAAATGGTCGTATCGGTTGAATTTTAAATAAAATCTTCAAAACGCACTACGGTTTGCGTAAAATGCAGGGTGTACTTTCACAACTCCACGGGTCGAGGGGAGGTCCAAAAAAAAAATAATAATAATCGTTCAAACTTCGTCTAGGGGGGGGGGTTATTTGTGGTGCTGATCACGAACCTGACACCCGGTTTCGAAATTTCGGCCGATTACGGTAGGTTACGGTAGGTACGGGTGACTAAGGCTGCCAAGGTCATAATCACCGATTTCGCCCAAACTTCGCCTAGGGGGTTTATTTGGGGTGGCGATCACGAACCTGACACCCGGTTTCGAAATTTCGGCCGATTACGGTAGGTACGGTAGGTACGTGACTAAGGCTGCCAAGGTCATAAACACCGATTTCGCCCAAACTTCGCCTAGGGGGTTTATTTGGGGTGCTGATCACAATCTGACATCCGTTTTTCGTTTTACGCTGGAGTACGGTAGGTGCGAGTAGTTGACGTCATTGTCACCGATTTCGCACAAACATCGGCTCTATGTGCTATCTGTGGTGCTACGGTAGTGGCACAGCATGCAAGCGGTCGCGCAGCGATCTCCAGAAAGTGCGCAAATTAGCGGGAAACCATTTTTCGATAAAAACTCTTTGATAGGCGAAGGCTTAATCGAGAGATAGCATCTTAGCATCATGGCCCTACAAGCACTGTTCCACAACCCCCAGGAGGAACTGCGCGACTTCAAGCTTACCCGTAGCAACCGTACTCCAGCGTAAAACGGAAAACGGATGTCAGATTCGTGATCAGCACCCAAATAACCCAACCGTCTAGGCGAAGTTTGGGCTAAATCTGACCATGAGATAATGACCTCGACAGGCTTAGTCACCCGTACCTACCGTAACCTACCGTAATCGTCCGGAATTTCGAAAACGTATGTCAGATTCGTGATCAGCACCCCTAGACGAAGTTTGGGCAAAAAAATTCGACCACTCCTCGACCTCTGGAGCTGTGAAAGTACAACAGTGCCGAGTATCCTCAACAATGCAGGTACTGTTTGAAAGGTTCTAACATTGTTGCTAGTGAAGCTTTTGAAGATGTTCGAGACTCATATGAAGGCACAAGGTAACTAGATTTCTGTGGCGTGTAAATGGTCAAGATTGCGCCATGCACCCGCCTGAAACCTTGCATGTCATACTCGATTGATTGTGCATGGTCGGAATGCTTGTTACAATCTTGTCACTACATGGCCACATTAACTTGTGCGGTGCTTCTTTTAACGTTTTCCGTCTACTAGTAGCTGCTGTTGCGCCGATTAAGCTCTCCATTCGAGCTTGAATGTTGCTTCACCACTCAACAGAACCCGTCTTGGAAAACGGGGCTCCTGTTCACATTTAAATTGTGTAACCAATAAACTCACATGTCGCGTGTTTTTCACATGACTGTCAAGTTCTAAATCTTAAAGGAAGCACAGCACAGGTTAATTTGGCCAAGTAGTAACAAGACTGTAATAAGCATGCACAATGAATCGAGCCAGAAGTGCAAGGTTTTGGATCTTTTATAGCAAGTATTCTAGCAAAGAACAATCCATCGAGTGTAAAATGACAGAGTACGGACGAGTGTATGGCGCAATCCATACCGCTCATATGTCAGAAAATTTCTATTTTATTAAGCGAACCCTTAACTTCTTCACTTTCTTGAAAGTTATCGCCTCGCAAACAGCGTATACATCTTTTGAGGCACCCTGTATAGGACCAGTCCGGGTTGTTCAATAGTTCAGTTCATCAGCGTGTTTCGAGCGAAGTCGACACCAGGGGCCGGATTCATCAACGAGTTACAGAGATTTAACGGAGAAATTACAGCCGAAATTCCTGATAAAAACCCTAGTATATACTTGCGCCGCCACGCGGCGCGGCACCACGATCGCCATAGATATCGATTTTTCGCGCCTCCCGGTCGATATCTATCCCGATCATCGTGCCGCGCCGCGCAGCGGCGCAAGTTTAAACTAGGGCTAACGCGTCTTAGGCCTATGGTATAGTCCCGCGGGAGTGCCCGCGGGACGTCCGCGGACGAGAAATGCACCGCGGAAGGTGGTCGCCGACGCAGCGCGGTCAACGGCTGACACTGAATGATAATCGCGTTGGAGCGCTTTATCACTCCGTGAACTAGGAACGTTCCAAGTTCACGAAATCGGTCGCTTTCGAATAGGAGCACGTTTATTTTTGATAACGCCGACCGACAGCCTCCCGCGGTGCATTCGGGGTCATCCCGCAGACGGGAGGTATAATAGCCCATCCACCAACCGCCGCCGACGATCCGCGGAAAATGGGTGTTGTGGACTGCGGCTATTGGGCGCACGTTGGATCCCGACTAGATTATTCTCGTTCCGCGGATGCTTCCGCGGGACTATACCATAGGCCTTATCAACAGGCGATATGGTGAAATGTTGGCGTTATCCGGAATTTCGGCTGTAATTTCTCCGTTAAATCTCTGTAAGTCGTTGATGAATCTGGCCCCCGGAGCGCCGTGGCACAGCATGTGGCGGAACCGGTGTAGCAACTGCCACTAGCGTTAATATTGATCAGTATAATAAACCGTTTCGTTTTTCACAATAGAAAAGATCTTCTCCGTAAAACGTTTCATACTCTTCGAAGGCATAACAAAAACAATATTGTAGTCCTAGCTATATCGCCTAACAACATATTATCAACAATCAAATGAAAACTGATAGCGGTCATATTCCTCGAAACTTGTTGTCATACTCAGTCTTTAGCTGCCTGATCTTCTCAGCATCCTCTTCGCCAGCCAAGCCGGCCTTCTTGTCAATGTAGTCGGTCTTCGCCAATCCGTACAGCTCCTCCAACGACATCAGCCGAGACCAGTGAGGGTACAGCTTTCTTCCGGTTGGCGCGAGTTCGTCAGACCATTCCTTCTTTGCACTATAAGAAAGCAGCTGTTGTAAAATCAGTTAGCAAACCTCTAAGGCCGCTCCTTCCTAGCAGTATGGCCCTCACACCTTAGACAGCAGTGAGTCCAAGAAAATGAAAGAAAAACGATGGTATCCAGGAATATGTGGGTCACCCTATATCTTTAGTGTGGTGCTTTTTGTTCAATATAGCCTTTAAATGATAGATGTGGTGTGTGATAAAGACGATATCACCAGGAAGAAATGATAAGTCTGAAAAAGTGGGCCAGCTTAGCTAAACGAAAGGGCGGAGAAGAACACTTTTTTGTCAGCAATCCTTAAGTCGTGCAAAGTGTGCAGAGCTCTGAACAGTACACATACTCACACATTACTACAGCCAGTCTGATTCCTAGCTATGTTATTTCAACACAAGAAGAGTGTTCCGTCACGCCCCTTCCTCTGAAAGCCTGTTCACGCTTTGCGACGGTAGTGACAGGAGTCGGCTGAGTAAATCATACATATCGATTTTTCCTGAGCGATCGCCCAGCAAAAATCAATATGTATGATTTTCCGCCCAGACCAATCGCTCCCGTTGCTCCCGTCGGGAAATATCAACAGGCCTCAACATCTCTGGAGAGATCTTACCGTCTCTTTAGATAAAATCAAGAAAGAAATAGTCAAGAAGGTGCTAAAAAATGCTCATTTCGCCACTGTTCACATCTTTACAAAGTCACAAATCTCCTAATTATCAAAGCGTTTCCTGGAGTCAACAAGAAAATCGCTATCGCAGTTGAATAGTTGGCTACGGTAGTGTGTTAGCGTTAACTAAAGGCAAACCCACTTAATTCTCCTTTATGTAATATAAGGAAGGTGGTCATTCTCCCTTGGGCTTTTGCCATACCATCGCTCACCCCGAGCGACGCCCAATGATATGCACCCATATCGATTCCATCGCGCCGCCCGATCGATATGGGAGCATATCATTAGGCGTCGCTCGGGGTGAGCGATGGTATGACAAAGGCCTTGGGGCCAGATTCATCAACCGCTTACCGGCGGGTAACGGTGAAAAGTACCGCCAACCTCTTATGACATTAATCAGCATCAGGTTAGACGACACTTTTCACCGTTACAGCACAGCTTTTCACCGTTCTGGTTAAGCAACAAAAGAGGTCCTTCCAGTACCAGAGGAATAGCATTATTGTTGGATCCGAAGAAGCGCCAACCATTTCAGGATATGTCAACGATTAGACATCAGCTCATCAACGGGGCGCTTTGCAACGTCATCGTGTGGTTTGATAAATGAGTAAACAGATGCACCACGGTGAAAAAAATACAACAAAAGTTTTATTTTTTGGAGCGACTGTTAAGAGCAGAAGAACGTTGTGGGTACTCAGTTCCAATCAAAACTCTTGCGCCAGGCAGGATTCGAACTCGCACTTTGGTGGTTGGTTCTGTAGAGAAAAAAGGTACTAAGTGGGCTGGTGCCCGCTGTACACTGGCAAGGTATCACAAAACGGGCAAGTTGGACCAGTCACACCCCGGAATTCCTTCCCTTGAGTAGTTCTGTGCTCGAGAACATAGAAACCGTGTTTGTTTCAGTGTTCCACGACCATCCCACCATATATATGATCTCATAATGGAGCGGGCACCAGCCCACTTAACACCGAAGAAAAAAAAACAGGAGGGAAAGGAAACAAGACGGTGGATAAACCTCACAAAAACGATACTGAAATCACTTTTTCTAAAAATACGAACAATCAATATCTAATGTTTACATTTTCCCGGTAGTAAGTCGAACGAAAGAAGATCTTCGTTAAGAAAGTTCAAGATGTGGAAAGTGATCGACACACTATCCATAAGGCTAAGCCCCTACAGAGAACACACGGATAATGTAGGGAATTGCTACTGAACTCCTATAAACCATGAGCTTAAGAGAGAGACCTTCACTTCTGTGTATGTCTACCGCTGTCAGGTTGAAAATTACGAATAATCTTTAACGAATAACATGAGTAGAACGCACAATATGAATACTTCCCGGATCTATCCTAGTCTGGGGACACATGACTAAAAAGTACTATATGTGACAAATTCACTCAAAACTTACAGAACGGCCCCTACAGAACAGCACAGGACCTAAGTGGTATTTTGTACTATTGAGAAATCCACACACCTCGGTGTGATGTCGATCACGCTGAGATGTCGCAACAGCGTGATCGCCAGTCAAGCACGGGTACAGTAACCCGTGTAACTCTAGGCTATGTCGCAAGAGTGCGACCTCGTCGCTCTCAGCTCCTCCCATCCTAGGGTGGAGGATGGAGAGCCATCCAGGTTACTTGCGCTAACCGTGAGCGGTGTGCTGTATTCTACGCTCGTCCTACCGATCAGTTATGCCTACGTTTAACGGTACTTCTGGAGACGATCCGTCAGACAGTTCTGCTCCTAGCCGTCTTACTCAGTCTATGGAGCATGAAGAGATTGTTGAGACCAATGTGATTCGTCTCGATCCTCGCGATTTGAATTCTATTATTCAAGCGGTGAAAGCCGACGCTCCTTCTTCCTCGCAGCAAACCTCGGCTGCTTATTCGTTCAAGAGGGAAGGATTCGGACGTCAGTATGAGTTCAATTCATCGTTGGTTCGTAAGCTATCGAACGTGCACTGTACTGAAGACATCGAGGCCGTTATACCCGAAGTGATTCAAGAGCTCAATGTCAGAAACGAGACGCTGAAAATTGCCGATTCACATCCGCAAGTTTTCCAGTTTTTGGACATTAAGACCAAATCCGAATCTCTCAAGTCAATGGACCCCAGGCTTAGCGAATTCATGGAATCAATCAAAAAGAGCGAGGACGACGGCAAGAAAAGGAAACCATCCACGCTCCCAACGCCCTTTCGGAGGCAGGAAACAGCATGGCGACCTGTTTCCTTCAGCCGTCGTTCGCCAACCGACTTTTCCAGTTGGAGTAGACCATATGAAGCTAGGCGCCCCTCCGATTACGAAAAAAGGGATTTGCCCACATTCCGAGGATCGAGAGAGCCTCGCTATTCCTACAAAGAGATCCAGAATAGACGCAAATCATCGTGCAACCTATGCGGGAGAGAGGGCCACTGGGTCAAAGATTGCCCACGGAATCAATAGTGAGTTTTCAGCTGGTTCTATCCATGATTTTCCTCAGAAATGGTTGGCTCTCGAGCCGTCTGTATTGGTCTCGACCACATTGTTGCATGGGTACTCTTTACCCTTTCAAGCGGTTCCTACTAAGCCGAGGAATGTCAGGAATAGAAAGTCTGCTCTCGAGCACATAGATTTTGTTAACAATGAAATTGCAGAACTTCTCAACACGGGAGCTATTCGCGAGGTAACGGGCAGCGCCCGCAAGTTCCTGCACATACATCCACTATCAGTTGCTAAAGGTAAAAAACTCAGATTGGTGTTGGATCTTTCACATCTGAATCAGTTTCTCGAAACTCCGAAATTCAAACTGGACGATTTGAATAACGTTATGCATGCTCTTCCCGAAGGGGGTTTCCTAGGAACTTTTGATCTCAAGTCAGGTTATCATCATGTGCGCATTGCAGAGCATCATACCATGTATCTTGGCTTCCTATGGGATAACGTTTATTACCAGTTCATATGCCTACCATTTGGACTTTCTTCTGCGCCATATATCTTCACCAAACTACTTCGTTGTTTTGTAAAGGTGTGGAGAGCCCAGGGACTAGGAGTAGCCATCTATATCGATGACGGAATAATATTCGAGATATCACAGGAAAGGTGTTCTAGATCAATCTCCATTATCAAGAACGACCTCGAACAAGCAGGCTGGCACTTCGCAGATGAAAAGTGCAGTTGGTCTCCATCCCAGCAATGCTGCTGGTTAGGATTCATAGTTAATTTGTCAGCAATGACTATTTCTGTCTCGACAGATAGAGTAGAAAGAGCTCGCGTCAGATTAGACAAAATCTGTGCCTCTTTGAAACCGTCGTTACACGAGAGATTACGTTGGTCAGGAACTATTTCGTCGCTACATATTGTGCTGAACTCGATCGACAAGAGAAATACGAGAGCAGTGGCAAGACAAGTGGCGGAGGCACAACGACAAGAGTTGCCATTATCACGATCATGGCTCAAGACAAGTGAAGAGCAACGTGAGTTACAATACTGGAGGAAAAGGCTGGGAAATGTGATTCAACTTAGTCTAATACCAGTACGATCACCTAGAAATTTCCGTCAGGTTATCGAGGTAGACGCCTCACAACATTCCGTGGGGGCGATTTTGAGGAATTACCAAGGCGACATCCTCTCGCGAACGTTCAGAGAACTTCCAGGACACTTACAGGGGGATTCTAGCACTGCTAGAGAGATCTTTGCAATGTGGTTCGCGTTGGATTCATATAAGTCCCTATTATCAGGAGACGTTCTAATCAATACGGATAGCCAAGCAGCAGTCACAATTTGCAGCAAAGGCAGCCTAATTTTGCATTTGCACCAAATGGCGGAGAAGATCTGGGCATTAGAAAATAGTCACATGGTTTCGCTGTCAGTAAGGTGGATTCCTAGGGAAGAAAATCAAGAGGCAGATATAGCTAGTCGCCTAGTGGACTATGAATATTGGAGGATATCCGACAATATATACGATGCTGTCGTCAACAGATGGGGAGCTCCTAATATTGATATGTTTGCAAATGACCGAAACGCTCGGTGCAGCATTTTCTTTTCTAGATATCAATGTCCAGGCACATCAGGAGTCGATGCATTCGCCCAGCACGAACCCTGGACAAGTGGACCTCTATGGTTAGTGCCACCAATCAATTTAATTACAAAGACACTCAAGTGGGCTCGCTTTCACCAATCATTTGGAATTCTTGGATGTCCATTATGGGATTCACAGCAATTTTACCCCATTGTTAAACCAACGAGTGTAAACTGGGCAGATTTCATATTAGACGGAGTATCATTTCCAACGGGTACCAAAATGTTCAAAAATCCTTCAGTGGCGGGTGCCTTCGGATCAGAATTTTCAAGATCGGATTTCGCATTTTTCCTCATCGACTTCAGACCTGGTCCGAAGATAAGGAAACCACTTAGGTTCTAGTCCCCCGGCTTTGCTATTTCCAAACCTCGGTGTTATGTAACAATAGTACAAAATAGATTTTATACCAGAGTGTAACGGAGGTATAAGTGGTATTTTGTACTATTGAGAAATCCACACACCTCGGTGTGATGTCGATCACGCTGAGATGTCGCAACAGCGTGATCGCCAGTCAAGCACGGGTACAGTAACCCGTGTAACTCTAGGCTATGTCGCAAGAGTGCGACCTCGTCGCTCTCAGCTCCTCCCATCCTAGGGTGGAGGATGGAGAGCCATCCAGGTTACTTGCGCTAACCGTGAGCGGTGTGCCCACCCACCCACCCAGGGAGGAAATTCGGGAAGGACAATGTAATAATTATGTTTTCAGCAGAAAGGTTTCAAGAAGCAGCCAATCTCGGACTGAAAGCCGAGCATATGGGTCTAAATAGCGTCACGCGAGCTATTATCGACGCGGTTAACTGTGACAGGGCACCAGCAACGATCAAGTCATATACAGCGGAAATGAAGAAGTTTCAAATATGGAGGAATGGTCAATACATGCGTACTATTCCACTTCCTCAAGCTCGAAATCTGTATCTCGCTAAACTTTCCGCCGACGGAAGGCAGAAATTAATGCCAACCGTCGTAGCCGCACTGAATTACTTTTATGGGAACCTCCAAGGAGCGCCTAGAGAACTTCAATCCTCCCTACTAGAAACGGGGAGACGAGTTCGCCTTCCTACTGTGACGAGGGCCAAAATCAAGCCCTGCGAAATGAACAAGCTGGTGATTTTGGGGATCGGGAACTGCGATTTCAAGGTGTTGCAGGCAGCAGCGCTAGCGCTTATCCAATTTAAAGCGTTGTTAAGAATAAGCGAGGCTGCCAATCTACTTAAGACCGATGTCATCCAGATTGACAGCAATTCCTGGCACCTAACCGTAAGAAGATCTAAGACAGATCAACACGCTAAGGGAGCTATAGTAGCATTTTGTTTTGATCCCTTGGAGCATCAGCTATGGAGCAAATACCTAGATGCCATAAGTACCAATAGTTTTCTGTTCCAGTCTAAGTCAACGGGGTTGCCATTATCTTTGTCAACCCTTCGGGACAGGCTACAAGGGCTGCTCACTAGGGCTAATCTTCAAAACCTCAACATCACCTCTCATTCGTTTAGAGGCGGTGCAGCAACTCAAGCTCTCAGTATGGGGATCCATCACCTCGATGTTATGCAAGCTGGGAGGTGGAAAACTCTAGAGGGATTCCGTAACTACATCGAACCGAAAGTGCTCAACATTTCCTCATCATCCCTCGATGTATAAGTTACAATGATGTTCTCAACATTATCAGATCTCCTGCCAACTGTATATAGCCTATACTATTCGTGTTGATCCTCATACATTATTTGTGATACGAGCGTATTGAATGTAATCACATATTGAAATGATACTCATCTATTGAATGACATTAAGTGCGTCCAAGCACAAACCACTATGTAATGCTTATATAACATGTATTCACTTATACATATCAAAGAACATGTCTCAACATAGGAGACAGCACGTACCAACAGCGCAATAAACCTCTTCTTTTCAAACCTCGGTGTTATGTAACAATAGTACAAAATAGATTTTATACCAGAGTGTAACGGAGGTATAAACAAGAAAAAGACACAAAGAAAAAACGAAAAAATTGCATTTGTTACGGTTGTAAGAAAGCAAAATTGTGTACCCTCCCCACCATGTTAGATCCTGGTTATAACATGTCAAGCGATGGTCAGCACGCGGCATGCGGCTTCATGCGCCCTCCCCACCATGTTAGATCCTGGTTATAACATGTCAAGCGGCGGTCAGCACGCGGCATGACTCTATTCCGTCGCTCTTTGCCCGCCGAGACGGTTGTAAACCGCGGCGATTTTTTTATTTTTTTTTGTTTTTCATCCGTTTCTGGTTTCGTTTTGGTTTGGTTTCGTTCTCTAGGAGCCGCTCGGTAAGTATTAATTCATTTTGTTGCCTAGTTTTTAGTTATGTGCCCCCCACGGACTAGGATAGATCCTACTTCCCTTACCTAAGTGCCGACAAATGCCCAACAAACATGTATGTTCACAAATCACAATGCACAATAGTAAGGACAATTCCCTTCGTTTAAACTTCAGTCAAAAATAGAGTCATGATCTTCAAAGCGCTTCTAATAGACACTAAAGGACTTACGCTGCTATAGTCTCTTCAACGTATTCCTCAGGCTTGAACGACTCCAGCTCCGCAAGATGGGCCTTCATTCGTTTAACAAACTCTCGCTCTGCCTGAAAAGGACTTTTTTGAAAACAGTGAGAGACATCAAATGAAACTAAAGCTTCAATATGCAGTTTCCCAAGTTGAGGTTGAAGTCAGGTTTTCAATTAAAAATTGGAGGTATTGGAAGGACCAGTATCGAAGAAAGCGGAACAGTGATAGGCCCTTGTTATACCATGGGGTGAGCGGTGGTATAACAAAAGCCATAAGAATGACTTGCGATACGGTTTACTGTCAACTAAACGCCCCGAGACCCCTTTTTTAAACCAGGGAGGGGTCTCGGGCGTAGGCCTGAACGGGAAAAAACGGATACCACTGTGGGATCTTTCTCAAATGATAGATATAATTCCTTTTCGCAAAGTCCTTAAACCTACCGATTTAGAGGTCCTGAAACTTCACTCCGGAATCTCGGACTCACAATAAGTTCCAAACATAGAATACGCATAAAATGCGTCAAATTTCCACTTCTATGGGCTAGGAGTCAGGTGTTCAACTGCTCCGGCTACAGTACGGCTGCACTTTATTCATACATTCGGGGTTTTCATGGTTCGTCGTTTCTTGGAAGGTATTGCCTTGGGCGACTATGCATTTCCATAGTGAGGTTTTAGAGTCCCCAACTCGGTAGGTTCAAAGACTTTACAATGAGAACATAAGCTTTTCAACTACCTGAACTTCAAATTACCTGAATTTCAATTTCAATTTTTCAACTTCAAATATACGCCTGAGATCCTTCCACGCTGAATGCGGAATCGACCCGACTAGAAACTGGGCTACTAATCCACCGCAGATGAAGCAGTTGTCTATTTCTAAAGTTTGTCAAGAACTAAACCATTTAAAGAGGCTCTTCTGTACGATAAACGCTTGCCAGAGTTTACCACCTATCCCTCCGCTCCGATATTTTCGACAAAAAAAAGAGTGGAAGCTCGTTCGAGTAGAAGGGGAGGAGATTTTAGTTCCATCCCAGTTTCAGGATGCTTTACCCCAAGACTACCTTCTCAGGATTTGCTCTAACGCAAGTAGCCGCTCCATCGCGACAAAGTTTTCGAGCAACTTTAATGGAGGGGTTCTGCCGCCATTCACCTGGGGTAGCTGCACCGAACATTCTTCAACCTCCGATATAACAGCACACAGGCATGATCGTGTAATGCACAATAAAAGAGCCAAATTGGTCACTAACCCTTAGCTTCTTCTCTTTGTGGTACTTCTGGTACTTGAAGAAATCCCTATCATAGCGCTTTCTTCGCTTGTGCTTCTTCATCTTCTTTCGCCTTATAGTGAGCAGCCGTGGAGCCAGATGAATAGCAACAGGAGACGTTCGAGGAGGAGCTTCGACAGGAGCCTTCAAACAAGAAATATACAAGTGTCCAGTGAAAGCTTGATTCCATAGCTACTGTAAAGAAGGTCACTACACTGAAAATAGAACAAAAAATTTTCTATAGAACAATAGAACAAAAACAGAACAAAAAATAGAACAAAACAAAAAATCAAAATTTCTGCCTCATGCCTTTGCAATAAAACAGCTTCATTTCATCGGCACACTGACTGAAATAAGTATAAGGAAGTTTGGTGCCAGCTTAGAGAGAAGGGTCCTTCCCTGCACTGCGTCTGTGGTGAATAGATATACTAACAGAATTCATAGCACAATATCAATTTATGACAACCCAAAAGATTTTCGCTTTTTCGCGCTAAAAAAAATAAACTTCCGAACGGTACTGAAGATGCACCGAATTCCATGGTCGCTTCGAGTGAGAACATCTTTTGAGACGCCAGCAATCTAACTGAAGTCTTGACATATACGTATCTATCTCATCTGTTTCTAACCGCCGTCGCTCATTCCTGACGTCGAGAATGGTAGAAAGGGGCACGCAACCTCATAAAATTTCTGTCTCAAAAGTAAGTGAGGGAGAAAGATTGGCGCTAGTCAATCCCTTTGTGGATCGCGCCATGCATTCCACGTCTATCGATATCGTCAAGGCAATTCAAATGTGCATTTAGCCTACAAATCTATTTGCAGTGATTAGCCGACGTGCCGATGTGCACATAAAGATTTACAAGTGTACCAAAGGAAAAGTTCTGTCGTTTTTTTACCTCTAACTTCAAATGTACGTATCTCGGCTCAAACATAACTTTAATAGACGAAATAAGAATAGTTACAATCTACACATCCTTGCCAACGAGATATTAGTTTATTTATTTCAGTAGCATAGAACTACGGAGATCTGGAAGGCATAAATTCTTCGAGAGCAGATTCGCCCTTCGAGCTCGCCGTTTGTAAGTATCATCAGCGCTCCTTCTACGCAATAAAAACGACCCGTTTCTTGAGCGATTTGTGACTTGTGACAAAAAATGAATTGTCTACGAAAATCGGCGACGAAGTGCTCCATGGTTGGATATTGACGAAGCACCTAAGCACTGTCCAAAGCCGAGTATGCACCAGGAAAAGGTGATGGTGACCGTTTGGTGGTGTGCCACCGGTTTAATCCACTATAGCGTTCTCGAACCTGGTGAAACAATCACGGCGGAAAAGTACTGTCAGAAGCTGGACGAACTGCACAAGAAGCTCCAGCAAATCTACCCAGCGCTGATCTACAGAAGGGGACCGATACTTTTGCGCGACAACGCTAGGCTGCACGTATCGATGATCACTAGGCAGAAGCTCCCTTCTTTTGGATACGAAACACTCGACCATCCTCCGTATTCGCCCGACCTATCGTCTACAGACTACCATTTTTTTCTAACATCCCGACGGCTTCCTTCGCGGAAAATACTTCAGGAACCGACATGATGCAGAATATGCTCTCGAAGAATTCATCGCTTCTACATCTCCGGAGTTCTACGCTACTAAAATAAATCAACTAGTATCTCGTTGGCAAGGATGTGTATATTGTATTTCAACTAAATAACGTTATGTTTGGGCTAAGATATTTACATTTGAAGTTAGAGGTCAAAAAACGACAGAACTTAGGTAACGATCTAATAAATGTTTTATCAGCCCAAATAATTTCGATATCAATTCATCGACCCCGGAGGGATGGAAGGTTTGATTGTCCTGGGGTAATCCGAACCAAGATCTCGCAATCGGGTCACACGACAGCATGCGTCTCTTACTAAACTACCACGCTGAATACAAGTACAAGCGATACACACCAACTTGCAAGCGAAGAAAGAAACCAGGGTAATTAAGAACAAAATTCCGTTTTATTGAAATGTCCTTGCTGATGATATACACTCCTTGTTCGATCAACAAGTTGTACTTGGAATAGTTATAAGATGACCACCAGCTGCTTAGAGTCAAAATGTGTAAGTGAAATTAAGGGTGAATGGTGTGTGTTGAACATGGGCAAGACTATACAATTATCACTTGACCTGATAGATTCTATAGTTGTGCTTTTGTGAAATTTTGTTGGACGATTTCGAAGGAATGAATGAACGAATTTATTCGACGACGAAATTTTTCGAGCGAATGAACGAACGAGTTTATTCGCGTACCAATTTCTTCGAATGATCGAAATCAATAATCCCCACTTTCCATAGATTCGAATAATCGAATAGTAGAGCAAATTCGATTTTCGAAAAAGTTGAAATATTCGATTTTCGAATATGTTCCCTTTCAACGTTCGAATTCGAACGAATATTCGAAATTCTAGAAATATCGAATATTTGTACTATTCGAATCAGGGGTGCACACAAAGTTCTGGGCGTAAAATTTTTTAACGGAAAATTTTCGTTAAATTTCCGGTAAATCGTTAAGCTTCGTTAACATGCAACCAGCTGCGAACTATTATTTCAAGCGAACAAAAAGGATGAAGAAAAGATTTTTGATCAGTATGAATACCCAAGTGATGCAACTGGCGAACAAAGATTGGTGTAGATCCTTTATTCCGGTTAACGTTTCGGCGTAACCGCCTTCTTCAGAGCCTGGAAGAATAAAATAACGTTTGAAGAAGGTTTTTGTTCCTACTTCGACAGGTGGACAACTAAAGTTCGACGAACGCAATGCAGCATACTACAATATACCATAAACAATTCACTACCAACAATGAGAGCAAGGCAAAATAAACCTGCTTTCAGCAATGAATTAGAGCTAAAATTTGATCAGGCAGTCACTGGAGTACCCCTCCTTTCCAGGTTCTTCTCGAAACCGTTTTGTGTGTACAAACTCCATGAGGATAGAATCCCGCTATTTGCGCCGAAGCAACGGCGCAAATAGGCTCAAGACCCGAGGAAGTGGGTCACCTTATAGTCGTTTAGTGGATGTTCGCCTTGACAAGAAGACACAGTTACACCACAGTTATGTCCAGTTACATCCGAAATTACCTAGATCAGTTCACTATTGGCTGAAAAGAGTTCACTGACCGTTTACCTACGAAAGCTCAGGCAAAAACCTGAAGATAATGGTGCTACATTTCTATAAGACGCCAATTACCTTGAGCTCTGGTTTGTCGATTTGCGAGCCCAGGATTGTTTGGGATTTCTGTGCTCATCGCTTCGCCATTGGGTTCTCTACGTCCGTCCGAATTGTTTGGAATACTGGAAGTTTGTGTGCCTTCCAGATCAACTCTGTCTGTTCTTTGCGATATTGGGGTTGCGTAGCCTAATTTGGCTTCCATTCTATCGCGTGTAGCGTACAGCTTCGTCAAGTCGAGCTATCGACTATCGTGCGATCAAGCCTCCTCAAGCCACACTGCCCAAATTTCACGGCAACGCTGAGGAGTTCCCAGAATTCTGAGCCGTCCTCATCGACCTCCATACAATGACTCCTCTCACAACATTTACCGAATAAACATGTTTTTGCTCACTGCTCTTGACTCTCGGTACGGTACAGTACACTATCCGCATCTAAAAATGTTTCAGGAATCCATGTGCGCTCGCGTTATTAAAGCTTGGAATGAACTTCCAGCATCAAGCATCATTCTCAGTTCTTCACCAACAACAGTAACTGCAGGAACCTTAGTTAGCTCAACAGCTTGCTTGGTGAATCCGAAAATGCCACACAGATGCCGCTATTGCTAGTAAATTTGCTAATTAGTGTTGTAATTTCTTTGGCGGCCATTCATTTCTTATGCTGGATGCATCCAGGGGCCAGATTCATCAACGACTTACAGCAATTTAACGGAGAAAATACATCCGAAATCCCTGATAGCGCGGCTGAAATGCTTCACCATATCGCTTGATAAGCCGCGCTATCAGGGATTTCGGCTGTGTTTTCTCCGTTAAATCACTGTAAGTCGTTGGTGAATCTGCCCCCAGATGTCATTTCATTTCCTTCTTCTTTTTATCCACCTGTGCTGCATGACACGTTATGAATAAATAAATAAATAAACTACAAGCAAGTTTTAAGCAAAATAAACGACGTTTGTTTGAACTTATAAAGGCTTTTCAATGCTACGATAAAACTAAGAGATCGCTTTGAAATTTTTTTTTCACTTTTTGTAAATCATGGAGGAAATCGCTTTCGCTACTTTTTCAAAAACCAACTTTACTATATCTTTTGTGGCAATTTTTTTGTGGTTTTGTATCACTTTTGACTAGAAAAAAAGGTCTCTGTTGTATATTCTATAGAATGGATTGCGATTGCCAGCCAGAAATCCAATTCACCGACCCCAAAGGGATGGAAGGCTTGGTTGGCCTGGGCGGGAAATCCGAACCAATACCCTGGAATCGGATGCGGGCGACAACTGCCGTCATGTCAGGCTGCGCTACCGTGCGACCAACACATCAAAATATGTGGATAAATTCCCAAGAAATGTAGAAAACCTCGAAATCGGAAAGGACTACCTTCACTGATTCGGGATCCATCTTCTCAATGAGTTGTTGTAGGAAAGGAGGTGGAGCCTCTATTCGTAATTTATCGGGAGTAGGAAACGTATAAACCTGAAGGAAGCAGAACTACTCCAAAGAACGAGAAGAGAGAAGCGCTTCAATCTCTTCAGACGAACCCGTCGACAGTTCTCCAGTGCTGGTAAGCTGATCGGTCCCTTAGGTAAGTTTCCTCCTCCAACATTGGAATTTCCAGATGATTCTAAACGCGAAGAGGCCTCTTTGTATAAATTTACTCGGAAAAAGTGCCAAAACAGACCAGGAATCGGAATTAATCTTTCGTTTCTGAGCGGAGGAACGTACACACCCGACGAAGTGGGCCCGTGGAAGTCTGAAATTACTCACTTTTTTCAAGGGCAGATAATAATACATAAAATAGATGGAGAGAAGAACTTACTATGTACATTTCGGCTGATTCCACACTGAGCAAACTTTCGTGTCAACAACGTCACCGATCTGTTCATCTTCAAACTCTTGAGAAATCACTCCTCCATCTATTCAGCACAGTTTACCCTGAAAGTACTAATATATGGACCAACTTGCGCTCATTTCAAAGCCATGTGAGACATAAGACACGAAACAATGCAGGAATAGTTGAAATTTTGAAAAATACAGTCTGACACGACTAAAATGTGCGAGCGCCGCGATTACGGACATTTGCTCTGGCTACAGTACCTGGATCAGTAGAGGGAAAACCAACAAGCTTCTTGAAGAATCCCATACCAGAAATTGGATCGGATGGGCGAGCTAACCAACTGTTCATAAAGGCCGAGCAGAATTTGTGGTGCAATCCCAATACGGGAAGGAAGGGGAGGGGTGTCCTCCTTATTCACACATTTAAATAATAGTTTAAATGGAAACACATGCAGCATAATGTACAACGTGAGGCAGCCAGCTAGACTCGAAGAATATCCCGGGGGAGGGGGAGGGGGAGGTGGACACGCCAGAAGGACGAGGGAAGAACGCACGGTACTATTGTACTTATGGTACCCCACTTAATCGTGTTCAAAATAGGTCGATTAGGGGTAATCTGCCATGGGAAGAACGAATATCATAGTCGTTTTTTGCGGAAATGCTCTACAAGCCCGCCATATTAAGTTGGAATTGCTTAAGGCCTTGCGAAATAGCGCGCGCTGGTGAGAGACGCAGAGACTCCGCCTCCTCCCAGCACCCATTCGCACAGTCTCCCCGGCAGCGCGACAGGAGGTACACCCGCTCCCCGCTGGGGAGCGTGGCTTCAGGTGGTACGCCGCTGTTCCGCGGACCGGGAACTTTTGTTCTGCGTGTCAAAGGTTTCTTAAGGCAACCGTTTGACTCTTGGTGAAGCCTAAGGGTTGGGGTGGGTGAGTAAGGGGGATGAGAGGAAAATCGCACGCCCCCAGCGGGGGGCGGGTGTACCTCCTGACCATCCCCCAGTCTCCCCGATGGGCGGGGGAGAGGGGGTCACCAAGGGCTGTATGCTATTCTCGCCCCACTCGGGGACGGGGACGGCGCGAAAAATCGCTGGCGCATGATGTGCATACCGGGGTGTGGGCGGAGACTGCCTCATACCCGGCCGGGACGGTTGGGGAGAGAATAGCATACGGCCCCAAAGCATGCCGTGGCGTGCAGGCGCTATGAACAGACGACAGCAGCGACTAGAGCGACAAAAGCGACTGGAGCGACAGCGCCGGCGCTGAAGTATGAACACTTTCCGGTGGCGCACGCTCGCTTTTAATCGATTTGCATGTTTTGCACGGGTGACGAGTCGCTCTTGTCACGAAGTATGAACAGCCCCTTAAACGCCATCTCTGATTGCGGCCCAGTCACACTGTTCGTAGCGGGTATATAGGTAGATACGTACTTGCGGTGGCCGCCTGATGGACAAGTCAGTGTTTTGCGTTTTCCAGGTGAGTCTGCCACCAATTAACTGACCCGGAGCGGATGAAAGGTTTGGTCGACCTGGGGCCGGATTCATCAACAATTAAACCCGTGGGTATGCGAGGAATAGGGGGTAGAGATAAGATAAGAGTCAGATAGATATAAGGTAAGAGTCGGAGACGCAGGCTTCATCGTGGGTATCTCTACCCCCTATATCCACGGGTAAGTCGTTGATGAATCCGGTCCCTGGGCGGAAACCCGAATCAATGGCCATAACCCATTACGGTAAAGCGGCCGTATCTCTAATACGCCTTCAGATATTCACCACATTCAATGGTATTCTTGCTTGGGTACATGTCCCATAAATATGGTTGCTGTGGCGTAGATGCACGGTAATGTGAGAGCCCCTGGCTGTCACGTGCACCCGACACTAGGTTCTTGATTCGGGTTTCCCGCCCAGGTCAACCAAACCTTCCATCCGCTCGGGTCAGTTAATTGGTGGCAGACTCATCTGGAAAACGCAAAACACTGACTTCTATATCAGATGGCCACCGCAAGTACCGTATCTACATACCATTTTGACGTCGAATTAGATACTTTTCAGCCTGCCGAGAAGTGAACCGGAGAACATGGACTTTAGTACTTTCGAAACCTTACTGAAGCGGGGATCTTTAAGACAGATTATCTCCAACTCAATGAACACTTTTTTCAAGTCTTTTGGCTGAGGTGGATGGAAGTAAAAGGACATATACAATTTTCACGCCGAATCAGATACTTTTCAAATCAAATTGGACACTCTTCTAAGCATAAACCCGGCACTATTGTACTTTACGGACTCCAGAGGACGAGGAGAGGTTGGAAAAAATTATCGCCCAAACTTCGCCCATCGGGGTTATTTGGGGTGCTGATCACGAATCCTACATCCGTTTTTTGTTTTACACTGGAGTTTCGGCGAAATCGGTGACGATTACCTTAAGGCCCCCGCAGACTTTTGCGGCGTCGCCGCTGCCCTATGCTTAACCATAGGGCAGAGACGCAGAGCTCGCCGCCAGCGGCGCCGCCAACGGCGCCGCTCCAGCGTCTGTCTGTCTGCGCTCTGCGCTCTGCCCTTTCGCGGCGGGATCCAGAGCGGAGACGGTCGATGCGGGCGCGCGATCGTCATCGGGGCGCGTTATTGTTAAGCACCAGTCGGTCCCGACTAGAAACAGTACAGTACCTCGCCGTCACCGCTCCCATTGATGATGAGTCAAGCCGCTGGGCGGCGTCGCTCGGCGGCGCCGCTCAGCGGTTTCGCCGTTCGCCGTCGCCGCTCAGCGGCGCCGCTCAGCGATTTCGCCCGCCGCTCGCCGCAGAAGTCTGCGGGGGCCTTTAGTCACCGGTACCTAGCGTAACCTACCATAATCAGCCAAAATTTCAAAAACGGATGTCAGATTCGTGATCAGCACTCCAAATAACCCCCCTGGGCGAAGTTTGGGCGAAATCGGTGATTATGACCTCGACAGCCTTAGTCACCAGTATCTACCGTAACCTACCGTAATCGGCCCAAATTTCAAAAACTGATGTCAAATTCGTCATCAGCACCCCAAATAATCCGCGTAGGTGAAGTTTTGGCCAAATTTTTTCCTCGACCTCTCATCGTCCTCTGGAATCCGTAAAGTACAATAGTGGTCATAAACCTAAGACTTTTGAAATCAAAGCGAACTTTTCCAAGTAGAAATGAGATTCTTCAACATTAAACTAGAGACTCTCCAAAAACGTTCGAATAATTTTTGGTGGAAGGAAAATTTTAGTATAACTTCCTTTGAATAAATTAGAGTAATATGAAAAAACAGAAGCAGGAAATTAAACTCTATGGTTCG
Organism: Heligmosomoides polygyrus polygyrus; assembly: GCA_947396885.1. Lineage (NCBI taxonomy): Eukaryota > Metazoa > Nematoda > Chromadorea > Rhabditida > Heligmosomidae > Heligmosomoides > Heligmosomoides polygyrus. Next base: position 5,482,558 of record OX377202.1, on the reverse strand, counting down.
TTCCGCCACCTTCTTTAAGACGAACCTTGTTATTATAATTATAACACCTCCCCGGTGGCTCATGAGGTTTTAATTTAGTTCCCAATAAGATAACGTTTTGAAATTTTATAAAAATTTTATTTTTTGAGAAAAATAAAACAACGATATAGAGGTTTTTTTTGGAGAGCAGGAAGGCGGCCTTTTTTGTTGCCAAAACAGAGATTGTGCCATGCCCTCGTCCGAAACTTCACGATTTTTATTCTGTTGGCAAAATTTCTGCTTGCATGTAGTTTCAGCAGGTTCTGTAAACGGTACAGCAAAAACAGCTGTAAAGAACGTATATATCCTTACATTGATGGCTCGTGTAAGTGCCATTTACACTATCAATCAAATGAAAGCTGCGGCAAACTTTTTGACTGTATTGCGCAATATGATCTTTTAATGTTCTGTATGTTTGCACCTTTGTTGCGTTTAAAGACAAATTTTAATTTTTCTCTTAAAAGAAAAAATCTGTAGAAGTATTGTATTTATTGGGCAGGTAAGCTAAACAACTTCAAAGAAAGTTATATCAAATGTTCTTTGAACAAAATTTTTAAAGCCATCTTATTGAGTCTGCATTTTACCTGTCTGAAAGTCATTTCGACCTGGAAGAGTTTCACTTTGATTACAAAAGTCTTGGGCGAGCTTAGCAGAATGTCCAAGTTGATTTGGAAAGTGTCCAGTTCGACCTTCGACGTGAAAATCTCAGTGAATTCGGCATAACGATTTTCTTTGAAAAAATTTTGTAGCTCAAAAGGAAGACATCATTATTCCTCCTTGGACGACAAATGGGCAGTGATCATGCCGTTAGGATGAGGGGGGGGGGGTAGATTCGGATCTAACCATAAGTGGATGGGGAGGAGGACACTGAATCTGGCTTTTGAGTGGGCGAAATACGTTCAGTAGTCCATCCTGCATATAAAAATTGTAAACCATCATTTCGTTATAGACTAGATGGTTCAATCATAAATGGGGAGGGCACTCCATAATCACTTGTAAATCACACCTATTTTAGGCTGAACACATTCAACATAACATAGAAACGACCTTACTTGACGCCTTCCCCAAGACATAGCAAGTCCTGTCGCTAGGATAGTGAGAAAAATTAGTTGTAAAAGCATGAAGAAGCTCCAGCAGCTCCGGACGTTATCCCTATTTTTAAATTCCCGCGCACCGAATGCATGCGCGTCGACTCATTCAACGTGGGGAGACAGAGACGTAGAGGCAATCCAGGGACGCCTGGGGCGTTTTGAGGCGTAGGACGTTTTTATGTTTTTGTTTCTCTTATTGTTCGTTTTATTGATTGTTTTACTGATTGGCCTTCCCAGAGGACTCTGGGGGCCACGTTATAACTGGACTTGCGCCCGGGAACGAGCAGTAGGACGTCCAAGTCGTTATAAGGTCACACCTTTGAGATTGAACCAACTAGGTTACTGGGTTGTCCCTTTACAAATATTTAATTTTATTCCTGCAGATACTGTCGAACATATATCCTTCCTTCCCTATGATAGTCCTCGTGATTCCTTCGCAGAATGCTGCACCACCAGCGAGGAAAGGAGGAAGTCGTGATATGAATGAGATGTGCGAAAGCACTCCCTCAGTGACATATCGCTATCTCGAGGTGATAGGCTGGCGCTCGTATCGCACACGGTATGGATTATTTGCCAATCCGCATAGCAGGTCGGAGGACTGGTATGTTCACGTGGCGTCTGCTTAGTCTGCAACAGTTCATAACCTTCACACTTCAGGCGCTCAATCGGATTCAAGATGTCGTCGGATCAAGGCGATGAACACGGATCGCCTTCGCCAAGATCCAGACCGTCTGCAAGTTCTCGAGAAAACGTCGCAAGAGCGTCCTCGAGTGAAGGTGCAGATCACCATGCGGATGTGCCTACAGAAAGGCCGGGCATTGGATCCACTGAGGGAGCAAGACCGAGCATTGGTTCCACTGAGGGAGCAAGACCGGGCATAGGTTCTACTGAAGGAGTAACGACAGGTCCGCTGGGATCTCAAGAACCATCCAAGGGGTCACATGAAGGAGAACAGGACGAGCATGCCGAAGGAACTGCGCAGGTGTGTTCATGCAGTCCGATACAGGGCTGTAGAAAGATATATAGGTACTGTAGGTTCAAGAGAAATTGAAAAAAAGACGCAAAGCCTCCAACGACCTCCAGCTACTTCGGCCGCAACACACGCGTGCGCGTCGAAGGGTTCACCGTGGTGATATGTACAGGAACGCCTGCGGGCGTATCGACCCACGGTCACTGTACAGCTATCCCTGTACGTATCGCCACGGTGAATATGTCGACGCGCGTGTTGCGGACGGAGGGTGCCGTGCCCCCACCCCCCCCCCCCTCCTTTGGGATTGAACCGCCACTAGAACCAGATCGGAATAGATGCATAGCATGCATGGCAATTCCAGTGCGCTCAGGGGCGCAATGATAGGAGGGCAGCCCATGGGCTTCGACCGCCCTGAGCGTAGCGGCCGGATACGGTGACATGGAGTTTCCCATATTGTACGCAAACTGGAGCGTACGTACGTGCAATACAACTTGCAGCGAGAAGGCCCAGGCCAAACAGTATGTCACGGGCTATCGCCGCCGACGACGATGGCAGAGGCGGCCCCTATTCCCATCCTACGCTAAGGCCTATGTTATACTTCCACGGGAGCATCTGCAGGACGTCCGCGGACGGAAGGTGCACCGTGGATGGTCGTCGTCGCCCCGAGGTGGCTAGCGTCGCACTGGAGCACGCTTTTGGCGCCGAACTCTGCACTGCACCGCGGACGGGTGCAGTCCCGCGGGCGGGAAGTATAACAGCTCTCTCGTCGTCTGTCGGCCGCGATCCGCGGACGGCGGGCGTGGCGGGGCGCGGCGATTGGCCAGCTCAGGGATCCCGGCGCGGTTGCTGTCCATCCGAGGACGCTCCCGTGGAGTATAACATAGGCCTAAGGCACCCTTTTTATCTGGATACCGAGGAATAAAGACGTTCCTCTTCTCTCTGCTTCTGTACATATTCCCTATAAACCCACTGAACTGCACACGGGCGAACCAAACGGGTAAAAACTCGTTCACACGTGAGAATGCCGCGTCACCTCGCACTTGTGTTTGAATACTGAAGGGCTGCTCCCCTCTTCCTTGCATTGCGCCCGCTCAGAGTAATCAAGTGAAGACGCGTGCCTCAGTGTTAACAGCTCGCGCGAGAGGAACCATGCTCCAATCCAAGTTTCGCGCTCAAAATCTATTCCGATCTGGTTTTACTGGCCATAGATCCACTCAGGTTTAAGAGTCGTTCACAGCAGCATCGTAGCGTGACGCGAGGAAATGATGGGTATCTGCCTATCTATCGATCTGGCAGCGCGAATAATCGATATGGGAGATTATCGTTACGTCGAGTCGCAGCGCGATGAAGCTCTGAACGTCCCCTTAGGCCTATGTTATACTTCGGCGACACTACGACCCGTCGCCGTCGTCTGTTGTCGGCGACGTTGTCGGTATCGTCGGGGACGTCTTTGAAAGGAATCTGGGACAGCGGCGACGGCAGGGTTGCATCGTATGCCTTGTAGCATCGGAGCAAGCAGTTGCTTGAGGTCTCCGCATGATTGTCGCTAGAATGAAGAAGACCGCTGATGGCACAGGCGAATAGGAGCACGTTGTTGTAGCGCAACATTGGATGTTGAATTCTTTCAGCTGTTTTTCGTTTTTGGTAAAACGCCACACTGGGAAAGTAGGTGGTCAAAAATTAGGGCAGGCATCAACCCATAGGCCTGAGTTATACTCCCGCGGGAGCATCCGCGGAAGGGCGGGAATCGCGCCGAGACTCCTCACCTGGCCAATCGCCGCGCCTCGCCACGCCCGCCTCCGCCGTGCACCATTGGTCCGCGGACGTTCCGCGGATGCTCCCGCGGGAGTATAACAGATGCCATATGGAGGTGAGCAGCGCATTTGTCCATCAAATTGTCTTAAAATAGTACGCGTCAATACTGCTGGAACGTGAATCTAGCTACTCAGTCTTCGATGGATCCGGTCTCCAAGCGGGGGTAGCAATCTTGACCAATTTCGGAAATATCGATTTTTTGACAATTTCGCATCGAGGACGAGGCCGTTCTAAGCCACTGCAGAAGGGCGATGACGTCATCTACAATCAGCATTTTCGAATTTTGCCAAGTTTGATAGCATTCAATAGAGCTCTTCATACTTATTTGAATGGTCTTACTGGGTCTCGCGAGAACTGTAATCTGGACGAGTAAGAACGCGGAGAACATCGACCGTCCGTTGATGTGCCAAAGTGCACGCAAGGCTGTGTTCGGAGCACAATAACTTTGTTAGGTGTGAATTTTTCCGGCTGCAGCTTGGGGATTTTATAGGCAGTAAAGAGATCTAGTAATCCGCTGAAAAGCAGCAATGTAGTGTGTGACTGTACAAACTTACAGCGGTGCGAATAGGGTTACGCTTGCGTGAAACGATTTTTTCCGAAGGGGGAAGGCCAGGAAAGCTAAAGGCCTACAAATGCGAAGGCGAGCAAAACATTTAAAGCACTTGACGTCGAATTGCTCGCAGCTCTCCAGCTATCCCAATCGCCTTAGCTTTGCCTTACTCCAGCTGCCATCTCGTGGCGGCGGACTTAGTGCTTGAAATTTCCTGCGCTCTTACTCTCCCATTTATAAGTTTCAACTTTCGGAATAACACCGTTCTGTTGGGCACGAAATCTCTGTCGAATCGTGTCAATCTCGAGCAATTTTGAAAAAATCAATTTTTTTAAATTTCACATTGAGGATGAGGGCGCTCTGGGCCGAGCCTGCGCGGACGACCACGTCATTGAAAATCCGCATTTTTGAAATTGTCCAGACTTTTTTTGTCCAAACTTCGTCCATAATCATGTAAGGGATTATTTGTGGCCCTGACTACGAGTCCGACGTTATCGATATGGATGGCCTCCTGCCGTCATCGGCACAATAGACTTTGGCATCATTTCCGGCTTCCCGAATAGCCCCCTGCCATCTAGACGAAGTTTGAGGAAAACGATCCTGACCCGACGATCCTCAGATATCCAAACGGGAGGTAACCCACCGAAATCGGCAGAATTTTCAAAAACGGACATTGAACTCGTAACCGGCGCCACAAATAATCCCATAGATGATTTTGGACGAAGTTTGGACGAAATAGTCTAGCCAATTTTGAAAATACTGCTTGTAGATGACGTCATCGCCCCTCTGCTGCGGCTTAAAGCGGCCTCGTCCTCGATGCGAAATTGTAAAAAATCGATATTTCCAAAATTGGTCGAGATTGATACCGTTCGATAGAGCTTTCTGAGCTGGACAGAATGGTTCCATTGCAAGTGTTGTCGAAAACTTCAATATGGGCGAGTAAGGACGGAAGAAACTTCACTACATCCGTCCGCCGCTCTAAAGCGGCAGCTGTGCTTAAGGCAATTTACGCAGCTGAGGAGTTGAGAGCAGTCCACCGTAAAGCGCCGTCAGTGTTCTGCTCGCTCACGGATTTGCATGCCGTTAACTCGTACCACAGTGGTCGACTAAAGTCAGAAAAAATTGCGGGATCGAGTGTTCTACCCCCTCGTCCCCCTGGCCCGCCCATCCCCCAACCCCTTAAGCTTGCTCGAGAGTCCAGTGGCTGCCTTACGAGATAGTGATAATACCCCATTCTTCAAAACAACCCTATTCATTGAAAGTGCATCATAAATCATTAAGTAAAGTGTCAAGCTCTGCTAGGTCCTGCACCCATGAAAATTGCTCGAAGGAAGGGCTGAGAAAAGGCAAACAAAAGACGAAAAGACTAAGACAAAAGATAAAACGCGATATGGCAATGACTTGCAGACAAGAGTTCCTATGGCCGTAAGCACATAGCCACCTTCCAGATTATGCGAGTCGCTGCGCCATTCGTTGAAAAATTAAGACAAAAGAATCGACCAACGATAGCCAGTACAGGGTGAAGCAATCAAAGCGAAGTGGAAGACCTCAAAGCTGTTGTGGAGCCCTATTCTTGCATATCCGGTAATTTCGTCCACGACGAACGCTTGGCGCTCTCCTTGCTCCGCCCCTTTCTGAGGACGGTGTAAAGAACGCCTGTCCGTCAAAATTTTCTCTCCTTGTGCTTTGATTTATGGTCAAGCACTTTTCCTTGCTGTAAATAAATATTCAATCCTGTAACGTTTTAGTTCCTGTAAACATCTACAGGATTTTTGAGAACTTTTGCCATATTGTTTTAATTACAATACTTGACCAGATAAATTAGGAACCATTGCTCCCATGAACATTGGTTTGTTCGCATGAACTGTCGGAGGAGGTTCTCTATAGCTGACATGGATCACAATTTCAGAAAAGGGCGAGCAGTGTTGGCAGATTTCGAACTGCTCAGTCGACCACGGCGAAACATGGAAGAAGGTCAGTTCAATCGGCAACACTGCGACGTGGACTCAGGACCGCTCAATCGATTACTCCACAAGGAAAAACTCTGGCAATGACTCCTGGGCATAAAACACAAGCTGCGACTCCTAGTATGAGCTCAGCGGAAGGAGGACCAGATGAACTGGTAAGAGTTGGTAGAATGATAGAAAGAATCACGGGATCTATCCTAGCCCGGGGGGCCACATAACTAAAGAGTGTGTAAAAAATCGACTTGGGACTTACCTCCTACAGAACAAAATAGACCCTAAAGCAGAAAAATTCACAAGCAAAAAAGGAAAAAATAAATGTTTTCGCCGCGGTTGTAAGCGGGTGAAGTTATCTGCCTTCCTCACCATGTTAGATCCTGGTTATAACATGTCAGGCGGCGGTCAGCACGCGCTAGTTGGCTTTATGCGCCCTCCTTACCATGTTATATCCTCGTTCTAACATGTCAAGCGGTGGTCAGCACGCGGCACGACTCCATTGCGTCGCTCTTTGCCCGCCGATACGGTTGTCAAATCGCGGTGATTTTATTTTTTTATTTATCTGTTCGTTTTTTCTTGTTTTAGGTTCTATCGTGCTCTGTAGGAGTCGCTCGATAAGTCCTAAGTCGATTTTTTACATACTTTTTTGTTATGTGGCCCCCCGGACTAGGATAGATCCGAATCACGATCTAAACTGACATTGCTGACACAATTGTGAGACTAGTTCTGAAACAAAAGCTCTTCGTCTTAAGCCGTTATTTCCCTGGGATTATTTGAGGCCCCTTTGGCCTGGTCGTCGGCTCTTGAGCTGGCGTCAACGATGCCTCTATCCGCCAATGTTGTACAAAAATGCCTCACAAGTTCTCTATCGGGTTGAAATCTGCAGAACAACCAGGCCACTCCAAAAGTTGATTTTTGTTGGAGTTAAGCCAACTTGTAGTTGACAATGCTACGCATATGGGTGCATAATCTTGTTGGAAAATAAGACTGTACCAACGAAGTCTACTGAAATATGGCAGAAGATGATCTCCGAACAATTTCTTTTGGTTCATCTTGGAGTTTATCCTAAATGAGATGAACTCCAAGACAACAAGTCTGTATCCAAAAAACGCAGCCCAAGCCACGAGACTTCTACCACCAGAGCTGCGTCTGGAGAATACTCGCTTCTTTTTCCTCAGATCTCTCCAGTGTGTCTGTACTCGTCAGGACCATCAAAATTTCACTTATTTTCATCGGAAAATACCTGCATGTCAAACTAGATGCAGTTTCACCTCACCTTCTTCCAATTCGTGCTCATGTATGCACGAGCGAAATTGAGCCTGACGGCCTTGTGGCAGTCCTCAAACAAGGGGCACGCTTCATAACTTGATGAGCAATATTGTGTAGTGCAATTCAAGCTTCGTAGTACCGTTCATTTCAATACAGGGAGATCCAGATGACGTTGGAGGTCTTCCGCGGACTGGGTTCTGTTGAAAGCCGTCCGGAGCAGACGGCTCTCATCTCTTGCTTGGATGGCCAGCTTTCGATTTTTGCTTGTAGGCTTCCGTGTCCTTCTGATGGCAACTGACGCAGCTCAACGACCTCCCTAGTGGAGTTGCGACCTTCCTGTTTGAAAGGCTTGCCGCATGAAGCATTCACTTGAGCTTGCTCACATGTAGAAAGCTTAGGCTCTCTTGCCATTGCATCGATTGATGGTAGTCATGCTTTCCTTTGCAATATTGGCCTATTTATAACGAGTTTTGCGCAAGGAAATGGTGAGCGTGGGAAAATTCCTCAAGTGTACCCATAACCTGCTCCCGTTCGTTAAATTTTCAATCATTTTGTGGTATCTTGCACTAACAAGATAACCAGCGTAGAATTCTTCTATAGAGGTTTTCGATATTGAGGAATACGATTGTAACATCATTGAGCCTCGACAGAGGGTTCTTCGGGTACTAATGGACAAATCGGGGGTTGGGGTGGACCTATAATTTAGCATGAGGATGTAGTAATTACTAGGTTGTCGGAAAATAAATATCGTTTTTGTTCAAGAAGAAACTTTATTATAAGAACAGGATGACAAATCTTCACACCCTAAGTTATCACAATTATCATTATTAGTGACATGTCGCCAATGCAACGTCAAAGAGGGTGTCTTTCTTGAAGAACACAGTTGGGTGCGACTCGAAGAAGTTAGACACCCAAATTTTAACTTCCTCACGGTTCTGAATTTTTAGGGAATGCTGCATTGACCGGAAAGGTCAGTAGACTGATGGTGCAAGGTCTGGGCTATACGACGGGTAGGGTAAAAATTTCCAGCTCAAAATCTCAATCTTTTTTGTGTGGCTTTTGCAGCGTGCCTTAGAGAGTTGTCACACAGGAATTCCACATGTGTTTCGCTGATGACTCCTTGTTGATGCAGTGCTTGGTTCACGCGGCTCAGTTGAGCTCTTAGAGGTCTGTCGTAATTGCTTGGCCTGGATCCACTACCTTAAAGTACACCAGGGGTCGGATTTATCAACGACTTACATAACCTTAACAGAGAATTCGCGGCGAAAAACTCAGATAACGCGGGTTATCGCTCACCATACCGCTTGATAAGCCGCGTTATCTAAGCTTTCCGCTCTGAATTGTCTGTTAAAGTTATGAAAGTCGTTGACGAATCCGACCCCAGGACTCTACTGTTCCACCACACACACAGAGCACAACGTCTTTCAGTCCGTGTCTCGCTGTTCTTTTTGGGATCTCACCAGGGATCTTAACCACTGCCGCTTTCATATGGTTTTCGTAATGGATCAAATTCTCGTAGGACATAAGGATGGAGTCGTAGAAGTTGATGTTACTGGTTTTGCGGATCAGTATTCTAGCGATTGCGACTAGTGCTGCTTTGTTTACACCACTGAGTTGACGTGACACCCATTTTCCACACCGATCTGACTTCCAAGACTTCCAAGAGAGAATGATGACAGCCAAAACACTTCTGTGAGTCCACGTGTATGTAGCTGCATCTCGAAAACGTTTAAACCATCGCTAGCAATGACGCAACATGTTACAAACGACAAGACGCCTTGAGAAACGGCAACATTTCTCCCTTCCTTAAACTCGTACTGCAAACAAACACACACTCGGTATATTTGCTCGACAATCAATCGTCTAAACATTTTATTTAAAAAATGAAACGGAAAGAAACAATTTCAAAAGATGCCTTTGAAGACACTTCTTAAACAAGTACAATTACAGAAGAAAGAAAGAAAGGGCTAAGAAATAATAAAGAATAGTAGCAGAGAAATAACAAAAAAAGCAGCCGACATTTCTTTTCTGACAACCTAATAATTGCATAAGATCTAACCCAACATTTAAACTAAGATATATACATCAAAAGGCTTAACCTTGGAAACAAACTCCTTTTTCATTGGGAGACGAAGGTTGTTGGTCAGATCGACAAGGAAAGCTCTTCTAATTACAGGAACTCCAGGCTCTAAAAACGCAGTCTGTCAGCCTGCGAGCGCCAGACGTACAGGTGAGCCGATTGGAGCTCAATGCTTCAAGCGCGTTTATTCCCGCTGTATAAAGTTAAGTTTTTTGAGGAAATATTCCAAAAATACGAAGAACAACCCACAATGCGAGGTGATATAGTAATGGTAAAGCCAACGAGCAAGAAGGCTCCAGCAAAACGCAGAGGTCTGCAGGTAGGTTTGGAGCTCACAAGGGGCTGTCTCAACGGTACACCGGAACGGCAAGAACAATACTATAACAAGAATCTCAGTCCTCCAAATAGCAACAGAATATGTTTTGTTTTTGCCGAATCCTTGAGGCCAACGAGTGGAGGTTAACAGGGTGCGCATTAATTATGGGTCTCGGCGCAAATTTGCGGAATTGAACTGCGAGCGACATTTTTTAAAGATTCAAGTGCTATAATTTTGTTTTGTTTGTCATTCCGGATACGGGTAAGTGCTGATCGGTCCCACGAGGTCGGATGTTGCTTTCGATCAAACGGCGCCGGTGGTGTAAGGCGTAGAGCATTCCCGCCCGGTCAGAGGGAGGTGCGGGTTCGAGTCCTGCCTGGCGTTAAAAGTTTTGATCGCAACAAAACATCGATGTGACAACTTACTAGCTCGATACCAGCCACTTGAGGCTTAAAGAAACTGATTTGAGTTGTTTTGTTTGCATTACGCTGTCTCGAAAAGTTTTATGTACGTTCTTTGCATTCTAGGATATGGTTAAAACTCATACGAAGCACGCCGCCGCCATCGGTCTGCAGCAGGATAGTCACGATTCGAAGAAAATTGCTTATCTTCTATCTGTTTCTCAGCCGTTGGTTCAAAAGATTGTATCAAACAGATCGAGGAGCTTGGAAGTATATAGGACATAAAAGGACGAGGTAGAAAGGTTTTTGTTGCCACTTCTGGTACCATAAAAAGGATTCGTGAGAAAATTCTACAGAATCCTCAATGAGGAAGATGGCGAAAGAGAAAGGCATCAGCGCTACCTCTTTGAGAAACATTGTGAGAAGGAAGATAGGACTTCGCCCTTACCGACAACAGATAGCACACTTTCTCTCGACCCAAGTGAAGAACGTGCGCTGAAGACTTCTGGAGCGCTTTGCAGATGACACGCACCGGAGCATCGTTTTCAGTGACGAGAAAAATTTCACAACAGAACCTATTGTGAATCCACGAAATGATCGGATCCTGCAGCAGATAGAAAGCAAGCCATTTCCAGAGGAAAAGCCATCGGGAAAACTGCGCATCCGGACTCTGTTGTGATTTGGGGTGCGATAACAGATGGTAAGACGTCACTCGTGTTAGTCGATACTGGAGTGAAGATCAGTAAGGAAATATACTTGAATTCGGCCATGGAGAAAGCTTTGAAGCCACGGTCCATTTCTCACTTCGGAGAGAAGTCATGGTGCTTCCAGCAAGACTCAGCTCTTGCACACAAGTCGAGTGTTGCCCAGCAGTGGTGTCAACGCGAGCTTCCAGATTTCATCGCCCAAAAAGAATGGCCATCAAGTTCAGTAGATATGAACCCAGCTTTCTTTTAGGTCTGGTCAGTTTTAGAGCAGAAGATCTCAGCTACAATATACAACAACTTGGATTCGGCTGCACTTACGGAAGCATGGAGTGATCTCGATGAGGACTATCTGCGTGCCTGCGATGCCTTCATGACTAGTCTGAGAAGCTGCATACGTGCAAGAGGAGGGCACTCCGAATGAAGATTGTAATTTTCGATTGCTACCTTAGCAAGATATGAGCAATGATAAAGAGTGCGAAGTGTTTTTATCCGTCTTCAATTGTTTGTGTTACACCTTGATTCTTTGAGGCCCATAATTAATGCGCACCCTGTAATAGTTAAGGGCCCGCTAGGTCGAGCTTATCAAGGCACCACAAGGAGCTGGTGTCGTGGACTGGGTGACGCAGTGGCCGAGGTACTGCTTCGTGATCGTGACGTCAAGAGTTCGGTTCCCAAGCTATGTCGCGTTTTTGCACTTTTACCATAGTGTCGGATTTCCATAGAGATTTCCATATCTGAACCTTTTTGAGATCGCTGTGGTATGTTTTCACTACTTATTCCTTGTCGACATCTCGTGATGCACCAGCAATGTCCTAAATATGCAAATTATGATGATACATGATAGCCAGCACAGTACTCAGAAGGGAGGGAACCTCATGATCTTCAACCTACCACCTCGATCAATATTGTCACCTTCGCTATGCTTACGAAGTTGCGCGGTCGTAACGAGCTGCTGCTAACACCACCTCTACAATGTCTGCTAACCCTCGAGTGGTTATTCACCTACTGAACTGAACTGAGGATTTCCACTGGATGCTGCTCGTTCAAGGAACGTGGTAAACTAGTGGAAAGGATAGCAAGTACCCTACAGGATTTTAACTGCAACAACTGGAAATCGATGAAGTGGAGAAGTTGGGGTAGTGGAAGAAGAGAGCACGAGCTTTAACCAGAAGAAGACTGTGCCAGTAAAGGCACAATCACGTTTTCAGGTGGACATACCGTTTCGGGGGCAAATGTTTTTCTATGCTAGAACTGTTACCTTACACAAGGTTGACGACCGGAGAAGATAGTACTGTATCGTGATTCCAGGCTTGGGCTACAGCGGAGTACCACTGGGCAAGAACTGTGAAACAACCCCGTAGCAGGTGTGCCACTGCATGATCGAGGTTCGCTCTAATGATTAATAGCAGGGTCGCGTCCATGTGATAAGTCATCATCCGTTTATGTGAAGAAACCGTAGCCTTCATATGTTGTCCATGCTGTGTCGGTCTTACTGTTTTATGCACTTTGTGCCTGTGTATCTATTGCGTTGAAGGTGTTTCATAAATATTTCGTATATCATCGTATTTTTCATACTTGAGACATTGTTGTTGCATCACCATCACGAGATGTCGGAAAGGAATAAGCAGCAGCAAACTCAAAAAATTCAGATATAGAAATCATTATGGAACTCCGATGTCATGGTAGAAGAGCAAAAACGCGACATAGCTCGGGAACAGATTTTTCGACGTCCCAATCATGAAGCAGTACCTCTACCACTGTTCCACCCAGTCCATGACACAAGTCTCTTGCGCCGCTGTGGTAAGCTCGATCCAGCGGAGCCTTAACTATTACACCCTCCTATTCCTTGGCCTCAAGGATTCGGCAAAAACAAAGCATGTTTTGTTACTATTACTAATACTTGGAGGACGGAAATTCTTTCTGTAGTAATCGCTCATGCCGTTTCGGCATACCGTAGAGACAGTTCTTTGTCAGTAAGTAGATCCTCTCAATGAATTTCTTTAAATTTCAGCTCAAGAAGAGGGTCAGTGATGTTTCTGTGAGAGTGAAACGCGACGTTTTCGCTGGGATTGAATTTTCTGCGAGGCGAGAACGGAATATGATGGATCTCTTGCCGCTCATGTGTTCAATATGTTTAGCAATAAGGAGCATATCATTAGAGCTTGATTGACAAATCGGGGCACAGTTCATTCCTCTCTCCCTTGTATCAAGATTTTTTACCATATTTCAGTAAGCTTCGTTTGCGATCGAAGATAGGACTACTTACTGTTTCTAGAGGCAACATGATTCCAAATTCATCAACCGTCCTACCGGCCGGTAACGGTAAAAAGTACAGCCAAACCTGATGTTGATGATTACCTTATCGAGGGGTTGGACGGCACTTTTCCGTTACTGGTCGGTAAGCGATTGATGAATCTGGTCGCTGGAGGGCATTGGCTCAAAATTTCCAATGCATAAATCGTCTCAAAAATTAAATTTCAGCAAAGATCATGTTTTACCAGATATCTTTATCTTACTGCGAAACCGCATGGTGGCATTACCCATCAGAGGCCAGATTCATCAACCGCTTACCGGTCTCTAACGGTGAAAATTGCTCGGCGGAGATATGTTCCCTACACCGCCCCAGAAAGGGGCAGAGCAAGGGGCGTGCCGAGCGTTCATCGTGCACGAGATAGCCGGGTACGCACGAATATGGCTCTACGACACCTTAGGAGCTTTCAACTTCGCTTCGACTATTTATCCTGCACGTACTGCTGCTCGTCGATTCTTTCACCTTATTTTAGCAAATATGACAGAGTGGCTCGCATAATCTGGAAGGCATCGACAACAAAACACAAGGAAGGATTAATTGGTGCCACTCGGCGGCAACTGCTTATTAACCCTTTGGTCCTTCCTTTGGTCTCTTCAGAATTTCGTTTCAATTTTGTACTATAACAGCTTATGAGTGCGAATACGCAGTGGAACAATAAGCATTTCAGTGTGAGATAACGCGCCCCAATCGCCTCCTATCGGCTGTTAAGTTTTTGGACGACGTCACTCCAATTAATGAATTCGCAAACTGCGCGCCACAATTTGTCCAAAATGGGCGACACGCTCAGGGTGGGAGGTGGGTGACAGGTAGCATCGTAGGGAATGTGTTTTGGCAGCGCGACAGGAGGTACACTCGCCCCATGCTGGGGGGCGTGGCGTCAGGAGGTACACCACTGTTCTGCAGACCGGAAACTTTTGATTTGCGTGTCAAAGGTTTCTAAAGAGCCGTTAGACTCTTGGTGAAGCCTAGGGGGTCGGGGTGGTTGAGCAAGGGGGATGAGAGGAAGATTGCACGCCCCCCCCCCCCCCTCCCCCCAGCGGGCGTGGGCAGACATAACCCCAACGCCGCGGGAACCCCCTGGTGCCGCGCGCGGTGCGCGACGAAATTGGACGAGTTGTCGCGCTAGCTATCTATTGACTAGCGATAGAGTGCGAAAGTGTGTGCCGGCGACGTTGACCGCGCAGAAGAAGCAATGAGACATAAGATGAAGGTGAGACAAGTCTGATGTCTCCTGGTAGGGAAGCGGGAGTGGTTATTAACAGAGTGCGGGCGGAGTGAGACTCAATATATTGCAAATGAGTGAAGGAAAACGGCCAAGGATCTGGTAGGGAAAATTCGAAACAACATCTGGGAAGGGATTACTAAATAACTAGAAGTTTCGGAAGCAAATTTTTGTAAATTTCTATTGGAGGGGGAGGGATGAGCGCACTATTCCGCAGCTTTTCCCTTAATTCTAACTTTGCGCTACATTTGACCGTCACCCACTTATTCTCATAGTTCACGTGTAATACCATTGACAAGCACCTCTTTGGCAAACACTAAAGGCCTACGTATTTTTCCACTCTACAAGCAGAAGCAGAGGCATCTTACTGCTTCCTTTTTCTTCCAAGCCCTCCCACGGAGAGCGTTCCTCTTTCATTTAATTTGGGGCTCCCTGTGGTGGTACTAGGAGGGGTTGAACATGCTAAGGTAATTAAGGTGTTTTATGGAGCAATAAATGTCAAAAAACTAGTGGAAACGCTTAAACACTGGTAAGATTTCGTGCTCCGCGGCTAACCATGCGTCATCAAGCGCACGTACGAGTTTCAGCGCAGCTACATCGCATGCGGCTATCGCGCGACGTCGCCTTGGAGTTACCTCCTGGAGCCCCCAGCAGGGGCGGGTGTACCTCTTGACCGTCCCCCATGTGGTTTCATAGAGGTGCATAGAGGGCGGTCTGGTGAATTCGCGGTCAGAGGATACCGGCGGTATCGCTGATGATTTTCCCCCAGGTTTCGTCAGGTTTTCTTTGTACTTTTCACCGTTACTAGCCGGTAAGCGGTTGATGAATCTGGCTCCAGATTATTGATGTTATATGCGCAATCACTGTTTCGATCTTACTTGGTGCTTCAGTCAAAGTATCCATTACAAATATGTGTATCCATAAGAGCGGTAAGTTCTACGAACAAGGCTATCCAGCGATCAGTACAACACCGCCGGGCCCAAAAACGGTAAGAAAAAAAGAGGTCCGGTAGAGCGCGCTGGAGAGGTGCTTTGAATGAGTTGCAAGGTAGGGCGGTTCAATCTCAAAGGGCGGGGGGCACTTCATGTCAATAGAATCTAGTGACTTCCTTTAAAAAACAAAGCCGTCGCTAGGCTCTCTCCTACTCCTCCCCTCCCAGATATAGAAATCACCAGAAATACCGATACAATAGAAAATACAAAAACAATGCAGAAAAATAAACGATCGACGCGGACAACATTCAACAATAGAAGTAGGCCGTGGGGCGATATGTAGAGCCCGCAGGCGTACCCACAGTGACTGAGACGACACGCACGCCGATAGGGTACCGCGGGAATTCAAACGGGTATTACGAGCAGCGCCGCTGCAGCCTCTACATAGTTAGATAACGATTATTTGAAAAATACTTCAGCGTCAGGATCGGAGACTTCTAAGGGAGGGAATCAGGTAAGGTAAGGTCATTCATGTGTTATGTTGTATGTCGTATGTATTTATGCGTAACTAGGATTTACAAGTCATTATGGAGTGCCCCCTTTTGGGATTGAACCGATAGGGCAATCCTTACTGTCTACTCTGGAACTTATCGGTTTCGATAACTTCCCGCTAGCTTCTCAGGGAGCTCATTTTTAGAGCATTCCCAGGGAGAAATGTTCAAATAGTTATGGTCTTTCTGAAAGTCATTGAATACTACAATGCTTGTAAACTTTCAGGACATTAGCCTGGATACAGTTTTCGAAAATGCAGTAAGTACAGCGCTTGCATGTGTTACAACATTGCCTTTTTACTTCTCACTTTTTTCAGGAAGAAAGTAAGAGGACATTAGACTCTGAGGTAGGTGGATAAATCCGTAGTAGTTCAGCATTGTTGTCATTGTTCCAATTCAGAAGAGGAAGCAGAAAGGAGCGAAACGAGCAACAGGAAAGGTGAGACAGCAAAGAGGCACTTATTAGCCGCTATTAGCGGATTCCGTTCAGACACCAATTTTACTCCTCTCCATTTTCACGTTTCCGGAGATAACATCCATGTTTTCAGACTGAAGAGACGATGGCGAAAGAAGACGGAGAGGTTTGAGTATAGTAGCCACAGTTTTCAATGTCTCACTGAAAGTGTTTCAGAAGAAAAAAGTTGGAAAGGAAATAGGCTATAAGGATCTGAGCATTGAAAGGGTTAGTTGATCAGCTCATGAGTAGGAGGTAGTACATTTGCGTAACGTGAAACTTTCAGGACGATGACGGTGCCTACGAAAACTTGGTAAGCAGGATGTTTAGAGTGTATCTAATTGGCAGTTTGTTGCCACTTAGTGTAACGTTGCATGGAAATTAATAAAATCAAAGCCCCGTTTATACTCGACCCGCCGCTGGACGAGCCATAAAGAAAATTGCCAGCACTGGTTCAATCGATACTGTTAATTCTCACTATGATGCACCATGCAGCGAATGGAGGATAAACGAGGCATAAGACATCTACGCAGTGCGTAGCAGCCCGCGCAACATGTCGCCGACGTCGCCAACAAAAGCGTCGCCGAAGTATAACAGGCCTAATATAAAGGTGCGAGCCTACCAGGATGTACAACAAACGCCTATTTTGTACCTTAAGTTTCAATTCATTATGGCCAGCTCTGTATACTTCGTCATTCTAAAAAATTTCGTTTTTTTCAAATCGTTGTCCTAGGTGTCGTTTTACATCGATGGAGTGCCACCCTATTTCTGTTCTTGTCAAATAATTCTCGAAAATGAGCAGTGGCGGGCAATATATTACGTTGTCCGAAAGTGCTCAGCGTTTTGAGTACTTCGCTTTGAACTACCATAACTTTCTCAAATCCTATCGGTTTAGTCGAAATAGGCACCGTTCGAATTTGCACACTTTTGCCAACGGGCCGCCAGTCCGCTTATTCCATCAGCGAAAAAATTAGATGGTCGAGATTCGACAAAATCCACGAAAGCTGTTTTGGCGTGGTCCTGAATGGCGAAGGTTTTACCGGAGAGAAAGTGTTGGAAAAGGTGTAAGTCGGTTGGTGAGAGGTCTGGAGAATATGGCGGGTGAGGCGGAACTTCAACCCTTGATTCGTTCAGTTTTTGAATAGTGATTAGTGATTTGTGAAACGTGTAGGTGGGCGTTATCGTGCAAAAGAAGTGGGCCTCTTCTGGTGACCAATGCTAGCTGAAGTTCACGCAATTTTCGGTGCATTTCGTCGATTTCCTTACAGTAGGATCTGCTGTGATCGTTTGGCCTGGGCGGTGCCAAAAAGTTGTGATGGATCACAGCAGCCGCCGACCACCACACAGTGACCATTACCTTCTTTTTGGTGGAGGTTCACCTCTAGAAAATGCCTAGGAGGTTCGTCGGCACCCAACCACTGTCCGGAACGTTCCTGTCATCAAAAGAATTCATCACAAGTGATGATTCGATCCAAAAACGGGCCGGTTTTGTTGCATAAAAGTAGAGAAGAACAAATCTCAAAACCTGACAATTTTTGCCGCTCACTCAACTCGGGGGACACCCAACTTTTGAGCCTTGAGCCTTTTCACCTTCCCAAGGCATTTCGAAGCATCCGCAACAGCAGTTTTACTGACGTCTAACTCCTCCGCGATCCCACGAACTGTTCGGGATGGTTCATCTTCCACCAATTCCTTCAACTCCTCGTCCAGGATTGCTCTAGGTCAACTGCTATGGGGGTCACCTTCGAGGCTGGAATCTCCGGTTCGAAATTCACTGAATCTCTGGCGCACAGTGCTTTCTCCAACACTATCAGCCCCCCTCCCCCCCACTTGGCTGATTTGTCGAGCTGTCTCGGCTACGAATTGTCCTAAATTGAAGTCAAAATTAAATACCGTTCGGAATTGCTCCTTCGACATATTTTAACAAACCCTTCAATAACTGAAATATAAAACAAAACATAAACTGAAACAGTTGTAAGTTGAAACATAAATTATTTGTGTTAAATGGAGCGAAAATTCTGTACATAAAGTAGCATTAATGCGGAATGCAAGTTGAATTTTACTTAATAATAGACGAATGAAAATGGTAACACAAAACGCTGAGAATCTTCCAGACAACATAATCCATATAGAGGGAAAGCTAGTTTTGAGGAAAGCTTAAAGATATTTTCTGATTGGTTTGAAAAATAAGAGTGGTTACTTCATAGCACTGTAGATTTTTGGTGATACTTACCAGGGAAGGGTCTCAGGCGTAGGTATGATCGGGGGAAATGGATAACACTGCGAGAATCTCCACCCTTCATATAGTAGAAAAACGTGTTTCGTTTTTGCTGAATCCTTTAACGAAAAGAGCAACGGGCCTCGAAGTTGGGTAGTACAGTACTGCACCGTCAGCGCGAGCTCATGTGCATACGTACACGCGATATATGGGACGAGGCGAAAGGGCCTCCGGTAAGCGAATCGGTGGCTCAGCGGGGTGCGACGCTGCTTCACAGGTGCTAGCCCAGATGTTCGAGTCCCGTGCTGTGCATTATTTCTGCGTTTTTCATGACCGCTGTCTTCTTTGCCAATAAACTCTCACCACAATCGTTGGCAGACAACTATCCGCCTAATTTAGTCTACATTGGACTCCACATTATTTGCCTATGTGGAACTCTAAACAACATTATTTTCAGCCAACACCGCCGCTTGAACAGACGGGATCATCCACCAGTGTAGGTTTCCGTTCCGTGGAAGTTGAATGATTAGTTTTAGTCATTACGAGGCTTCTTGCAAAGTAGAAGCTCATTCAAAATTTCAAACATATCGCACTCTTGGGTAAAGGATGATGGATATATATCACGGCACTATCTATATTAGAATTTTAAAACACAGACACTGCGTGTTTTTTAGTTCCACCATCCACACCAACGTTTCTCATTCTCTAGTAGTTTTATTATTAAGGTGTTCCACAATTTTATGGGCTGTTATACCATTTTTATTAAAATTTATTACAACAAGATAATGACAAAGTTTAGTAATCGATACACTCCCCATCTGCGGCCACAACTTTTCTCTAACGATTGGACGGAGAGTTGATAGCATTCTCTCAGAAAGAAGCTGGCCTGTTGCCGATCCATTTGTCGACTGTGCACTGAACTTCTCGGCGCTAAGAGCATCGTTTGTTCATGAAAAGTGCGCAAGACCTCTAAGACCTCTAAATGTTACATAGTCACAAGGGCTGATATCTGGTGAATACGCAAGATGTGCCACAATTTTGACAGGCACCTTTCTCATCGTCTCCTGCGTTCGCTCGATGCGGTCGTGCATTATCCATTAACACACGAATTGTACAAAATCTCGGGTACTTCTCAAGCGGCTTACGCTTACTTTCCAGCATAGGCCTATGGCATATCGCCGGCCACGGGTCCGGCGACGAGAAGAGCGGGGCGACAGGAGGGCGCTAGTGTTCAGCGGCGGATGGAGCGGCAGTGTTCGGCGAGGGGCGAGAATTGGTACTGGAGCGCGGTTAATCGACACTAGCGTGAGTGGGTGCGGGGTGCGAAGGGTCCTGCGACAGCTGGTCACCGTTAACAGCGCAGCGACGACTGGTTGCTGGCAGTATCCCTCTCTCCAACGACACGTCGTGCCGGCGTGACAACGACAACCTTTCCCCATTGTGTCTGATAAGGTCCCGACACGAATATTCGAATACTTGTCTGTTGGCAGTGGCGGACTCAGCGCCAGGTGTATGCCATAGGCCATATCTTCAATGAACAAGTCCGCTGTGATCGTCTGTCCATCCGGTAAAAGCGAGTAGTGCACGACTCCGGTCCGATGGGTCCCCCATCATGCTTCCTGTCCGTAAAGCTGTGTATTCCCTTCCGGAAACGACAGAACGAAGTTTCACACGTTGACCTGCTGCAGGCGTCTGGACCTAACGAGGCAACGATAGCTTTGTGAGCAGCTTTCACAGACAGTCCAGAACGAAAGTAATGAAGAAGCAAGCCGCTGTTTCGACAGTCGGCAATTTCATTTTTAAGAAATTGCCAAGTGCGGGCAGTAGGCCGATAGAGGTAATTGATATGCTATTGCGAAATATACTCGTAACCAGACGTTCAGCAGCCTAACGGCCGCCAAACATCTGGTTGGGTGCTGCGCCCCAAACCCCGAGAATGGAACAACCCCAATCTTTCTCCAACCTCCTTTAGGGCTCCTTACTTTTATTACGTAAAAAACGGTTTTACTGTATAGATTAGTGCAATGGGATATGGTAGTGCAGAATCTTCACTGTTCCTATAAAGCCCATCCACCCTCTATCACATGTACGCGACCTATTTTCCGTAGAGCCCGTTCTCTACGTGGGGAAAAATCATGAGAGTCCCAGTCCAAAATGATTAATCTGCAAAAACATAATTAAAATTAACCGGTGTTGGAAATCAGGTCGACACCGTTTACTGTCCGACGGCAATAATACTTATCCGAATCCCATAGTCACTCCCCTACCTCTTCCACCTCCCCCCCCCCCCCCTCCGCCCGCTAATACTTCCCTACCAATATGCTAGGGCAAAGAAACGGAGTGAGAGTCAAGCACGCACATGTGACACTGAGTCCGGCGCACGTGTTGCCACGTTGCCGCCACGTCTATGAGACTTCAACACCCCAACGAATGTGCCACTACTTCTGGGACCCGTCTTTAGAAACCCGACGCAAATTGGACGATATTGAGGGAAAATACTGGTTTCCCATATCCCCCCCCCCCCGAATGGTCCTCCCTTTGCTAATCCCCTCTTGACTGTTTCCCCTTCTACTGGTCCCACTTACTCGGAATCCTTACGCAACTGGGACGTCTTTGACCCGTTTTTCTTTTTTCCTACGCACGTTGGGCGATATTTGGCGCACGTCTTCTGAATCCTCACGCACGTTGGACGACGTCTCCAGTACGTCTTCTGATTCTTAACTCACGTTGGACAATGTCTGCGGCACGTCATCTGAATCCCTACGCACGTTGAAAGACGTCTAGGGTATGTCTTCCGAATCACTACGCTCCGCACTTGGTCCCCATTCATATCCTGTCCGCTAAAAATATCGTAAATCTAGACGATCCACCGCCAAGGATTAGTTCGCCAGCAATCCCACATGGTTAAGCTCAAAGAAAACCCGGCTGGCATAGCGGCCGTGCCGAAGGCATCGCTTGGCATCAGTCCCCCTCCCCGTGACTGACAACGTGACCGCGAATTTTATATAGTAAGATCGCGTTGCTGTACTAAGAGAAGATCCCGTTTGGATCTTGTGTAAAGAAGCTGCAACCTGCCAAATGCTCATGATTCAAGTATCCCAGAAAATTATGGGACACCCTAATAACAATAATCATTTCCAAAACAACTATTGTGAAGCATGAAGGTGATTATTCTTTCAAGTGAACCAAAAATCTTTTTAGCTTGGAGCAGATAGAAAGCAGGCACCGCAATCGCCGAGTGTGAGTTATTTACACTTCCCACCATGCAGCGAAGAAGGCATAGCGTCGAAATAAGAAACCATAAAACAGTGGCTACTGTATGGTTAAATAAACAGGGAACACAAACATTGAGGCAAAGAGTCCGAACGTAAAATAATACATTAAAATGTAAGCTGAAAGTGTTGTGGGCATTTCTTCACACTTGCACAATGTTTAATAGTGGCAGCACGCCAGCGTGAATTAAACCTATTTATTTAGGAGACGGAGATGCTGACAGGACATTCTCATGTACGTAAGGAATGCACATCGGGCGTCTCTTTGAGAAGAATTTGATTGAATTGCCAACTGGTTTTCAGGGGAGGCTCTCCGTCTCAGCAGATAGAAGGCGCAGAGTGAGTGATAGTCCTACTTTTGCGCGTTTAAGCTTAAGTGTACTCTCTCTCTCTAATTTCTTCCGTTGAGTACGAAACACATTCTTCCGGCATAAAAATTTGTCGGCATTCCTCTTTCTTTAGATAACGATATTTTAAATTGATTACTTTGGAAAACGATCTTGGAAGGACATAGCTGACCTTCACTATTATAGTCGTCATAGACAGAACCAGTTCCTATAACTATTTAGATCACAAAAAAATATCTGGTCGTAAGTTATTAACCAAGTTGCCTTCAGAGAGATGCTGATGAAGGGGTCGACGATGAATTTGCTTACGAGCTGGGCACACAAGTAGCAACAGAAAAGGTTTGTAAACCAAATATTGCAGCTTACTCTAGCTGCGAACAAATATTAATCTACAATGTTTTGATAATTAATCTATCTCATTTTTTGTGGGATGGTCACACCTCCTATTGCTGTTTATATTAGGCCTTTGTTATACCATCGCTCACCCCAGCGACGTCTAATGATATGCACCCAAATCGATCCCATCGCGCAGCGCGATGGATATGAGAACACATCATTGGGCGTCGCTCGGGATGAGCGGTGGTATAACAAAGGTCTTAAAGTTCGTGCTTAAAATTGTGACAATGGCCTTTAGGGATTGCTTAGTGTGCACGCGACGCGGCATACGGTGGAATGATAAGGTCCTATATCGACAGCGCGACGCGATAAATCGATATGGGTGCCTATCACTACCTCGCGCCGCTCCTCGCGTGCGCACTAAATGTTCCCTTACAGCCATCAAAAAGCGTAAGAGCCTGGTGAGCCAGATTGCCCGAGTCAAGGTTCGGTCTTAACTTTCCAAAGGTGCGATTTTTGAGCCATAAATTAGTGACCTAAAGGCTAAGCAAATATTTAGGGCGGCCGCTGTCCCTTAGGCCGGCAGCAGAGTTTTGTGGATCAGCCACGGCGGGTGATGCCGCGCCGCGAAGGCTAATGTACGCAATACTGCGTACTTTTGCCCGCAGGAACGAAAAAGCCGAAACACAAAGAAAACTGAGTATGCAATGAGAACGAGGACGGAAACACGAACAGAACCAAAACAACAATGAAAACGAACAAGCAAACACCAACAAACCCGAAGTAACAATGAAAACCAGCAAGTTAACACGAATAAAAACGAGGGAGCAACGGAAACCAGCATGGAAACATGAATAATAACATTGAACCAGTGGGAACGATAAAGCAAACATGAGTACGATAAGCCAGTTCACAACAAAAGCAAACAAGAAAATTTATACCATTTTCACGTCAAATTGGACACTTCTCAAACCAAGTTGGTCACTTTTCTTAGCAGTTTGGCTTGAACTGTGTCCAATTTAATTTGAAAAATGTCCAATTTGACGTGAAAATTGTACAAATCCCATAAAACGGGAAGTCGGTTGAGAAGCAGCTCAAAACGGAGGATTCCAGACCTTAATTTTAAGGCTACGGCCATCTAAATATGAAGATTGAACGCCTCCCAAGCTCTTAGTTGAGGGCCTTTTTCCCTGAGAGGGTTTTGGAGTAGAAAAATGGGCTATCCTACCCGTGCCATCCAAGCATCGAATCCGACTACTCCCCCCGGTGGGTCTCAACCGCAGCGCCTGGTACTGCGTGCGAGAGCTGCCGTGGGCTACGCAGCTACGGCGACCTTTGCGCCCAGCGGCTCTGCGAGGACTCGTCCGCGCCGCGGCTTCCACCACAGTGGCAGCGTGGGTTCCCACTGCGGCGAGATCGATATTGATGAATTCTCCGGGCGGTGCCGCAAGACTCTGTAGAAGCCCTTAGGGATCGTTTAGTGGGCACGCGATGCGTGACGCGATGTGATGATAAGCTAATATATCGATTCATCGCGTCACGAGATCGATATGGGAGGCTATCATAACATCGTCGCTCATCGCGTGTACACCAAACGATGCCTTACTGAAGAAGGCATGATGAGGAGCAACCCATTCACTGACTTTTCGGTCCCTTCTAATTTGCACGCTCTAGGTAATGATTCTACCAGCCCGAGGGATCTAGAACGTAAAATGGACTGTGGAGCCATGCCGAGCTGGCTTTTATAGACGCGTGCCTCAAGCCTGACCATAGCCTGCAACATTCATTGCCCGGCGATTCCACACTGCACCAACGCCGCTCGTGATCGATTGGGCCTGATATCAATCCGATCAGTGTATAGGCCTCCGCACACTTTTGCGGCAAGCGGCAGGTGGCGAGCGGCAAAACTCGTGAGATACGCCGTCTACGCACACTTGAGTTTTGCGGGCGGCAAACGCCAGAGACACTGCACTTTTTCTAGTCGAGACCTACTGCTGCTATTCGCTTTCCCGCCTTCTGTCTGCGCTGTAGCCGATCCCTGCAGCAGTCGGCTGGAGCGCAAACAGAACGGTGCGCCAGCAGTAAAGGTGTGAATCATGAGTCAAACATCTCGCCGCAAAAGGTGCTGCGGAACGGCATCGCTCGCTGCTGGCGGCAAGCTCTGCGTCTCTGCCCTATGGTTAAGATAGGGCCGTTGATTTGCCTCAGAAGTGCGTGTATGCTTTAGGGCCTTTGGCATACACCAGCGTCGCACCGGCGACCGCTCGTTGGTGCGACGCGAGAGTATACCAGAGGCTAGCCTACTACTACGACGGCCTCGGCGATGCAATGCAACCAACTATCACTGATGGAGGCGGAAGTTTCATGCTTTCTATACGGGACTTCACTGTCGCTGTAGTGGCGGACCGCACAGCCGATTTCGCGGAAAGCGTTGTCGCAATCGAGCAGCCCGCGCCACACAGCGTCGCCGAAGTATAACACAGGCCTTATACTTCGCGGACGCTGTTGTCGGCGACGTCGGCGACAGTGTTGCACGGGCTGCTACGCACTGCGTATAACATAGACCTTTTCGACTCCCGCAGCCCCTTCATGCCTTCTTTGTCGAAATTTCGCGCAGGTATACGTCTGCAGGGTCTCCGAAAGGATGAAGTGAGGACCAGAATCGCCCAAGCACTGAATTGTTTTTGAGGAGGCCTAACACAACCTTGGAATTGTCTCCAGCCTGTGCTTTAGGTTGGTTTGAAGCCGTAGAGCCGGATGAAGGAGTTGGAATCACTGCGAGGCCACACTGGCAGTTGAATTCGACTTACTGAGGTCTTTCGAATCTGCTTAGAAAGGCTGGACTCAGGCCCAGCGACTGTGATGCCACGCGACGCACGTCGCCGTCGCCGTGCAATCCAGCTTCAATAGAGCGGATGGAAGTACACCACAGCCTATACGATGGCGACAGCGCCATCGGTCACGCATGATATTTCAGAGCGTAGCACGACATTACTTAATGATCTATCCTAGTCGGGGAGCACATAAATAAACATAATGCAACAAATTCACCTGGGATTCACGAAGCAACTCAAAGAGAACAAAGTGGGACCTAAAAACAAACAAACAAATGATTCATACACCTCTGACCGCCGGCTGACATGTTATAATGGGATCTATCATGTGAGGGGACACGTAAAGTCGCTTGCGGCGTAGTGACCGCCGCCTGACATGTTATAACCCGGATCCACCGTAGTGGGGGCGCACATTGTTTTTGAATTTCCTTTTGTTTTGCTGTATTTTTTTTTCTGTGAATTTTGTCAGCTTGCACCCTACGTTGCCCTCTAGAACCCGCTCCTTGAATCCGTAGTCATTTTGTTACATTATGTTTAGTTATGTGCAACTAGGATAGATTCCTACTTAATACCTACCATTCAACAAATGTTTTTGCAAACCTTTGAGTGATATCACTGGACGGTATTTATTGTGCTATTAAATGGTGGTTTTTTCGGGTAATTACTGAGCTATTCGCTGTTATACGCTATCATTAGTTGGAAAAATTTCAATGAATGCGCTTTTAGGAGGCTTTTGAGTCGTCTGTTAAAGAAGACCTCGTTACAGGCATTGGAGTAAGTTAATTGTGAGATTATTGATGCGCAACTCTTTCTCTAAACTCACTCTCTAGCTAGGCCATATAGTTTGGCCTGCAGAAGAAATAAAAATAAGCTTGTGTTTTCTTAAATGTCAACTTTATTTAGGACATCGAAGGACTGGAGCCTTCTCGTGTATCTTCGGTAACATTCATGTTTTTACGAGAAGTCCACTCTTTCTACCCTCTTTCCTAATAATTCCAACGTATGGCATACTGTGTTGTTTAGGACGCAGCAAGACGAGACAAAAGGGGAGCGAGATCTAAGTCACGTAAGCACTTTGAAATTGTGACCCAAATAAGTGAAAGCTAAATTGACGAGAAACTTTAAAGAAAATAGCCACTTATGAACTCGGTGTCTTCGCTACACGTGATTTTATCAATCGCTTTGCTTGGAAGTATAGGAAAGTGCGTGGAATCGTTAATTTTATAATACGGTTTCACAGGGCCATCGGAGTCCTGACGACGGTGTTTTTACCGCTTTCCAGACAATCGCCTTTGATACTTTCAGTATTGACTTATCTCTAATTTCTCGTGCCGGAAGAACTTCAACCGTTACCCTAAAATATGACGAAAACCATAAACAACCAACGTTTTTTGGAAAGACTAGTGTTTTCTATGTCTTAGGAATCCTCATTTAGTTATCTGTGGCAATCTGGAGCGACGAAGGGTTTCCTTTGGCATCTTATGCATGGCATCTTATCACATTTCACTTTGCTCCTAGACTGGTATCTTCACACCATGTCTGAGTGGGACAATAAGGATAAAGGACAAAGATCGACTTTAGTCAACCCCTGTTTAAAATGCTGTAATCGTTCTACTTCTGTTGCGGAAATTGTTTGAATGCGTAATTAGCTTGCTTGCAGGGGCTAGTCGATGGCTAGTATTTTATCCTTCTCACACAAGTCTGCTACCACATTTATTATTTTTATTTATTTATTATTTAATGGACTCACGCTTACGCATGCGTGGGCATACAACAACGCAAACACAAACAACAGCAATAGCTAGAAACAAAGAATAGAAAATTTAGGAACAAAGGAAGGAATGAAATAAACGTAGAAAACTAATTGGCTGGAGAGCCTAAGACTAAGAACCTAAAAGTAGTAAAAGTAAAACAGAGAGCTAAGCACCTGAGACATACGAAATCAGCAACATAAAAAATAACAACTAATGAGAATGCCCAACGTCAGGTTATCCAGTTTTTGGAATGAATTCAAGTGTAACGACAATCCGCCTTTAGCAATTAGTTGGTTAAGCCGGGAAATAGCCCTTTGGCAAAATAATCTAGACCTGATGCCAGATCTTACAGGTGAAGCTTTGAGTTTAAAGGAACCACCTCTGGTGCGTGAAGGCAAGAATTAAAAAAACATCCCGCACTCGGAAGGAAAGAATTCGTTGGCTTTGTCAGCCCCAAATTCTTGAGAACACTTTGGTTTCTTGCGAGAGACAGCATTAACTACTTCTGAGCCCTGGTAATGATATGCTATGTAGTGATATTAGCTTTTTGTGTAAGGGGAGCGTGCGGAAATAACGGCATTGTCTTTGGTATGCGGCGCTGATCGACAGCTCACCATCAGACCGATCCTCTTAAACAAAACAGTCATGGGTGGAAAACTCTGTGATATACCCGACAGTGCTTCGTCACGCCTATTCTATCGGCTATGCCTAACGGCGTGTCCCCATATTGGCTTCGCTACTGAAACTTTCCACCTGATGTGAGGCCATTCAGGGTTCGTAAAAAGTATTGACGCACTAAACATAAACGTTAGAAATAACATTTAATAACCTTATACACAAAATGTCAATAATGATTTAGCAAACAGAATAGCATCACATTATTTTATATGAGCTTCTCTGCTGCGAATGCAGGGGAGAAGACGACGAGGAAAGGCATCGACGGTGCGCCGCAAGTAGTCCACGTCGATTTCGCTTTATGCTTTGATCTTCAGTGACTTGATACTTTTGTGCATTCAACTTGTAAAAGTGTTACATACTCTTCAAGGACCTCCAAAGTGCTAATTCTGGCGGAAGGCTCGCTGCAAGGGAGGCGTATACGGCCAGTATCATGGTTTGTACATTCACCACAAGCGTCTCTCGTTTTCGTGGACACAGGAGTGCAGATAAATCAGTAGTACTACGTCTTCGCCCCTGCATTCGCAGCAAAGAAGCTCATATAGAATGCAAGTGATGTTATTCTGTTCGCTAGATCATTGTTGACGTTTTGTATATAAACTTGTTAAATTTTATAATGTTTTGTTATTTTTCGTTTAGTACTTCAATACTTTTTACGCACCTTGTATATCCGCGCCTCTCTCACCCCGATATCACCACCTATATATAGAAGAGTTTGTCAGTGGAGTGATCTAACCGAAGTGAGGTACGCCGCATCATTCACAGCGAGAGCGGTCGAGTGATCTAACCGAAGTGAGATACGCCGCATTACCCACAGCAAGCTCGGTAGATGATCTAACGCCTCATCATCTACAGCGCGGGCAAAATTTGCTATTGAACGTGGGATGTTGCTGCAGCAGGGGCAACGCAGCCTTTTACTACTTAACACAACAGCACCTACGCGCGTTTCTGAGCGTCCAGATTCAGAAGCCGGCTTCGTGCCATTAGCATGAGAAGAATACTAAAGGGGTAAGGGTAGAAGGGGGACTTTGAGGGTGGAGAACCGGCGATCAGGAGACAGCGACCAGGAGGAGCATCGGGAGGGTCGATAGGGGGAACAATAAAGCAGGCCTGGAGGTGGCACCAAGAAGGGTTCAGGCAATAAAGAGGGAACAGCACGGAGTTACCAATCGGGGGTGGGGGGGGGGAAGTAAGGAGGATCAGCAAGGGGATCCATTTCCAGTAAGGGAGGCCGGATTTAGAAGATGTGACACCGATGTCGCGCGATGGGCGTTCGCTCGCCGTTGTCGTGTAGTGAGCGTGGGAGGGCTACTTAGTGGGGTAGAGTAGTAAGGAGGATTCCGAGGGAGAGAGGGATCTACCTGGAAGAAGGGACCTGGAGGCGGGACCAGGACGGGGAACCAACAAGAAGGGAGCCGTAAGGGAATTCATACGGAGAACAAGGAATCTGCTATTTGCATAGCCTCTTCATGCTCGACACAGCGACGACTGCGCGCGCTTATGAGCTTCTTGATTCAGAAAACGGGCCCCCTTCGTCGTGCAGCAAGCACCCTGATTCTGAACACGTGTCACTGACCGCGCCGTGAGCATGTGAGCACCACTAAGGAGGTGGTGGAGAAGAGCGGTAAGGGTAATCTCTATGGTGGACCAGGAGAGCGACCAGGAAGGAAAGGAAGAACTTGGAGGAGGGACCAGGATGGCGAAGCCAGCAAGAAGAGACCAGTAGGGGGTCAATAGTGGAAACAAGGAAGTGTGACAGGAGTTGGGACCAGGAAGGTGGGGAACTAAAGAGGGGGAGAGGACAGGGGACAGTAAAGGCGGACCAGCAATTAGATCCAGTAAGAAAAAACGAGAGAGGGGAACCTGGCTTCGGAAGACATGTCAACGAGAACTTGAAACGCTAGCTGTTAAGTATGAGAACGATCGCGGAGGAAAGGTCAGAAGTACTGCGCAGCACAAACCAATGACATTACTGGCCGGTCCGGAGAGAATGCCTATGATGAAGGTACCGAAGTGGTGAAGGGCTTGATTCCGATAAAGTACGCACAAAGTCCTAGATGCTAGCGAATTTTATGTTCTACAAAAACTACTTTCCATAGATCACAGTGATGCTACAAAGTCGCGCGAAGCGCGCAAGTGCGAGACACGCCGTCAGGCGTGTCGGAGCACTTGTGTTAAATATGGGAGAAAACCGAAATAACCGGTCTAGAAACCGATAAAATCGATTGATATTTGCCTCCCATTGGAACCTCCCAACTGACGTGAAGCAGTCGGTCGGACACAACACTTGCGTGTCTCTCACCCTGATCGGTTAAATCTGAGAGAAAATCGATAATATGGATCGATATTGATTGCCTTCTCTCCTGCTGCGAAGCACTTCCGTCAACGATCATCTAAATCCAGGCACGCTGAGGGCGACATGTTCGGCAAGTCTTCTGAACCCTCACGCACATTAGATGACGTGCTCGGCATGTCTTCTGAATCCCCAGCCACGTAGAAGATGTATTTCCCGCTATCTTGTGACTAACTTCTGCACGTCGCAGATCGATAGCTCTTAGCGCTTTATTATATAGTATGATGGTTAGTGACAGGCTGATATTTTGCTGCAAAACACTCCGTAACTATAACTATAAAAAACGTAACTTTTGTACCTTCTTTCTTACAATTGACTTTTGTGTTTTCTTGTTTAGTATATGTGCCTTAAAATAAGTTAAGTAAGAAAGTAATATTCCACCATGCTAACGAAGGCCAAGGTTTATCAAAAACGCTGATTTAAAGCTTCCAATTTTAATTGAAATAGCAAGCAGTATACATTTCGTTTGACGACTAAACAAAACATTGCAGAAGATACGCGCATGAAAACAGTCTTGGACATTCTTTCCATAATGTGTGTGCTTCCATTAATGAATGACTACTGGGTATTCCCAGCGCAAGTTGTTTCGAATGGAGGAAGTGAGTGACTTCGCATGCATCGTCTGCGCTACACCAAATTCCGCTATTTCCAGTGGCATTTGTCATTATATATTTGTTAACACTTCTATTACTTGTCCACCCAACGTTATGTGTCGTTCTTTTCGTTTCGCAGTACACTAGAAATGGACTTGTCTATGTCTTCGCACAATACGGAAACGTGTTCCGAGGTTCGCTCTCTCATCATATAAATCATGCACAAGACCTTATCACTTAGCCTAAGCGCCTAGTCTTATTGTTAGTCCTAGAATATGACATGGGATTTGAGGAAAATGCAAACTGGTGAAGCAGTAACAGCAGCGTGTATATCAGGGATGAGCGGATAATAAAATTTTGAAACCCGGATAAAGGATAACGGATAATTTTTCCCAAAAATGGCCGGATAACGGAAAAACGGATAACGAACAAACAACAAAAATTAAAACTAATTTTAAACCATTCTTTCTCTAATAGTAGGTCGGGATTTGTAACATCGTCCTCGTCACATGTCAAGTGAGCCACTTTTAACCTTGTTATCGGTTTTTCTTCGAGGTGCGAAGTAGCGCACTCTGAGAAGGCGCCGACGTTCGCATGCACTCCGACTCAATGTTCTTGGTTCGGACTACCAGCTAGGTATCAGGATTGGACGGGAATGTTAATGCACTGACTGTCCATCGGCTGGTCACCTCAAGTCATTGCCCAAGTACGTAACCAGTATTGAACCTGCAGCTTGTCAACAGCTGCTTCTACTGCTCAGCAACTACCCGTAAACCTATCGGCCTCAAAACGTCTGGTTGGGACTTCGGCCCAAACTTCGAAAACAAAACGCCGTGGACACGACGGTTTATTGACCCTTCGGCCCCATTAGAGAAGAAAAAACTAATCTTGCTTATTACACAGAATAGAGTAAGGGAAGATCCTCAAAACGATTGACGTAAGCATTGTCCGCTGCCCACCTCATTAGTGCTATTCCCACTCCGAAGGATCAAATCTGCAGAAAAATTGATAGTCGATCGGTTATTCGGTCAATCGATACTGTTATCTTGTTCTTGAAACTGTATGAATCTCTTTATATTGGAGTGTTTCCTGCATGCGGGAGTAATTCACTCGAAGAAACTGTCGTGTGACTCCCACACCAATTGATAAATTTGGGCGAAAACCGATAACTACGGTCGAAAAATCGATACCATCGAATTAATATTGGTCTCCTCATCCGGCATAATCATAATCGCATCCCGATTGGTCAAATCGTGGTGTTGAACAACAACTCCGGTCGAAATTGACACTATCGATCAATAGTGGTTGTCCGCTCGAATATTTCCACTTATTTGTCCAAGCTGGTCATTTCCTGCTAATTTTGGTTCGTTTCCGTCCACTGCACATGAGGATAGCCTTGACAGGTCACCTTTACACGCTTGACATGTTTTACTGGTTCACACAGGTTTGTGACACACATACACACACACTCGGACAGACGGACTAATGCTTTTTTATATATAGTAGGATAGGATAGAATATTAAAGTACTGGCTTTCCTCCCACCATTCGAAACTTATGCACATGCCAAACATAGTTTCAATGAGCTAAAAGATCGTGTACAAGAAGATGAATAAGAAGATGAATATCTGACACATCCTTGAAACGAAGTGATTCGTATGAAGGTTTATTCCTTTCTCCTCTAACCGACAGGTTTTTTTTCAGACCATTATGCAAGAAGGAATTTTGGTGAAAACCCCACAAATAGAAATGAGCAAGGCAGTGTTTTGTCGGGCCGCGCTACGAGCAGGTTGATAGTTTGGCCTAATGATGCCATTGAGAACTGAGAGAAGGCACCGACCTAGCATTGCTAACATATATTGACTATCAGTGGATAAAACACAAAACGATTTTTAAAAATTGTCCTTATATTCAACTAAGTAATCATAAGGGTGCCAGATTTTGTTGTTCGTTATCCGGCCAAAAACCACCGGATAACGGACAACAAAACGGATAGGCCAAAACCCGCCGGAAACCGGATAACGGATAACGGATAACGGTTAATCCGCTCATCCCTGGTGTATATGCGTAAAACAATGTGATTATTAAGAGATAATTAGAAAAAAATAGATGATAGCGGTATTCAAAATTCTTTTAGGCATGGCATACGGCTACATGATTTTGATTTTCTTCTCGCAAATGTCGATAATACACCACGGATCAATTCTCCTTAAGCACATCGCTGTTGTCTACGACGACAGTTTATCAATCGGTGTCTGTAGCGAGCTTTATGTGAAGCACTGTAGGTTTCCAGCGCCTCATAAAAGATTGATAGATTTTGCTGTCTTCTGTTATGCTGTACCGCTACGAATATGTCAGCAGGAAATACTCACAGGAAGTTGATGTAGCGATCTAACTCCAGATCACGAATGCTCCTCAGTTTTTCTCGACGCACACTGTCTGACTGCAAACTCAAGCTTTGAATTCTATGGTAATGGTTGGTGCTGGAAACAACCTCAGAATTCTGAAAGAACTACCACAGCGCTCAATTCATACATAAGGTCTGCACATCTCAAAAAATTTGAAGACGTTGTTATGAGCGTCTAAAAATAATGTTCAGATATCTTGTGGAGCCCTCGTACAAGAATGGTATTGATTGGGAGGCAAGTTTCATGTTTACGTACGGATGTATTGAGAATTAGGGAATGCAGTTTAGTTCAATCTGTGCTGTCGCTGTTTTTTAATGCTTCTACTTACTAGGGAAGGGTTTCGACCTCCCATGGAACTTCAAGTTGAGACCTGGATCATTAGAAAGAGCTCGGAATGCTGATTACGAATATGGGTGTCAAAATTGCAAAATGAAACTCCTGAGCGAGTTATGGCCTACCGAAATCGGGGGCCTCACCACAGGCTGGCTATACGACGCACCGGGCGCGACAGTGATGAGTCATCGGGGCTCCGTAAGGACGGACCGCCAGCTGCGGCGGTGGCGCAGGGGTGGTGCTCACTGGTCGTGTGCGACGTCGTCGGTTCGGTTCCCGTTGCTGCCCGTCTTTTTGCAAATCATAATTTATCTTCGAATTGACCTTTTGTTCTGAATTATAACACGTGCCAGATTAAATAGCCGGGAAAACTACCACACACGTTTGTCAAAATGCTTGAAGGAAAATTGTTATGGCGACATTTTAATTCACTATTTTGCACAAATAGAGTCCAAATCATATATTGAATAACTAGAGGTATTTCTAACAACCTTGGCATTCATGGAACAAAGCAAAAAAATGTGTGAAGTAAAAAAGTGAGTAGATTGTATGATGAGGAAGAAGAAAATGCCGTTGATCTACTACTTTTCTTCACTCACTATGTCCTTTTCACCAGCAAAGGTGGTGTCCATTCTTCTCGTTGAATTTGGGGTGCCAAAGTAAATAAAAATGTCACCATATCAGTTTTTGCCTCCAACCATTTTTACAAACGTGTATGGTAGTTTTCCCGGCTATTTAGTCAGACACGTGTCATAATTCACAACAAAAGAAGATAATTCACATCAAAGTCAAATGATTTGCAAAAAAAAGGCTGCAGTAACGGGAACCGAACCAAGGACGTCGCGCCCGATGAGCGGGAGAACCACTCCTGCGCCCCCGCCGCAACTGGCGAGCCCTTCCTACAGAGCCCCAATGACTCACCACTCTCGCGCCCGGTGCGCCGCACAGCCAACCTGTGTTGAGGCCATCGATTTCGGCAGGCCATAACTCGCTCAGGAGTTTCATTTTGTAATTTTGACACCCACATTCGTAATCAGCATTCAGAGCTCTTTCTAATGATCCTGGTCCCAACTTGAAATTCCATGGGAGATCGAAACCCTTCCCTAGTTAGTGGATGACAACTAGTATTTATGTTCAAGATGACTTCATGCATTTTAAATACCTTTCAATTGCCCCAAATGTTTCCGATTTTTGTGGAGTAACTAGCGAGATAACTCCGTGATCTGAAATTTTTGAAAAATGCATTAATTTGCTGCAAAATAATGGAGAGTTTCACTACTATGTGTAAACCAGCTATGGCTAAGTAGAGTTTTCTTCGAGAGTTCAATGATAACACTTTGGAGCCGTGCCTAAACTTCTTAATATAAAGAATGTGGGCTCGCGACAGTTCTCTCTAGGGGATGAAAATAATTTAGGAAAGTAGCTCCCAGAACCACACAGTGCATATACCCTCACCTTTGAGTAAAATAGCGAAGAAGCTTACCAAGAAGGGAAATCTCTACCTAAAAGAACATCATTTATCTATTTATTTATTAATTTATAACTTAACCTTGAGTGTGCGCAGAAAGAAAAGGATAAAAAACAAAGCAATCCTATACCATCGACAGTGGGGTCGACACACGCTGATCAACAAAGTAAAAACAAAATCATTATGCACTGCAAATTCGTATTTTTCAGTAATGTGCTGCAATTACAAGCCCAAACAGAAGGAGCCTAAACAATGGGTGATCATAAACAATGAGAA
The DNA here is from genome assembly GCA_947396885.1 of Heligmosomoides polygyrus polygyrus. Lineage (NCBI taxonomy): Eukaryota > Metazoa > Nematoda > Chromadorea > Rhabditida > Heligmosomidae > Heligmosomoides > Heligmosomoides polygyrus. The sequence goes on along the minus strand of OX377202.1, from coordinate 5,447,044 downwards.
TACGAGCAATAATTCCACTTCATTTAATATAATTAAATCAAATATTTCAATTATGGCATACCGGCGGCGAGCAACGATACTCACTCGCAGCCGCGCGCGCGGTCGCGGTGCGGCGCTGCAGGCGGGGTCACCACTAGCCATCGCAGGAGCTAGTACCAGTTGCCCTATGCGCCCTGGGTGCTAGAGCACGAATGCAAGCCCTAGCCTTTGCATGATTCATTTCGGCTTACGAAAGAGGAGGAAAACAGTGGAACTCGACTCAATCTTAGGAGTATACGATGTTTTCTGTAGCTCATCCTACATATTGAAGAAATAAGAGTTTGGAGCACTGAGAAGTGACGTGGAAGCTAAACTATGTGAAATGTGTGAAGGAAAGAGAGGGGGCTGGTGAAGTGCAATTATTGCTTTAGAGTGAACATAGCCAAGAAACGGTTTTAATGTATTAAATGTATTGTGGAAGTTCCAATTCGAGATAAAAGAGGATTGAGTCTTGTTTCAAGAGAATATATTGGGCTCACAGTGCTTTGTCCAAAAGCAGCCCGACATTCGTGCAAAAGTTTTTGTAATAGACTGCGTGTCTACTGCTCTGCATTGTCTCCTGATACTAGGGAGCTTCGACCATTAGCAGATTCATTTTCATATTATACGAAAGTCCTTTCATGGGCTTTTAATGAGGATGCAAATTTCCCAACCGTTTCTTAATTGATATTTACCAGATTATCATCATTAATTGCTAAATCGCGCAACTTTTGCCAGTTCCGAGGTATTTGTTAAAGACGTTTGATGAATATTTCATGCACTTTAGGACTTTGAACCAACGACAAGAAAAGGGGGCTGCAATCATGATAATGAGTTCACTGAAATCTTGAAATTTCCACATGCAGACAGTGCTTGAAACATACTGATCAATTTTACAAATGAACATTCTATTTTAAGAATAATTGAACGTTTTTCCATTTTAACTCTAAGCTTGAAAACAAAGGTTTCTCCACTAAAACCTCCTATCACTGGCCCACTACTAATTTTTATTACTGGATCTTCCTCATAATTATCTTTCACCAATTTCCCTTCCGTCATTAATTCTAGGTAGCTTAATACCACTCGACTGATGAAGACTAACATACCCCACGCTACTCCACTATAAAATACGAAGTTCAGATATTCTGCCGATTTTCCACCCGTTTACGCCAACCAATACGTCCTCCCACGCACACACAGCTCGCTCCCGACGCGTTCTTGTAAAACTCGTCCTCTCCGCCAGTGAGACAGCGAGGGCTCCACCCAGACGGCGCACGCGTTGATCTGAGTATCGCTGCCGCCCCCATGGCATACCAGTGAAAATCTCGGTTAGTCAATAAGTATAGCTATGGCGTGATCCCGAATAAATGAGGAAATCCTTTTCAAGCAGCTAAGAAAAAGGAAGCACCGAGGGGTCCGGTCTTAATTCCGGTCCTATCTTGGCCATCACTACACTTCCATTTGATGCTGCTTCATAGGAACTGAGATGGCCTAACCGAACTTGTAATAAAACATTGTTGGGAAGAAGAGGCGTATGCGATAATGTGTATCTGAAAAACAATACAAATATGTGATATTAATGAACAAAAATATCAGGGGTTACTTGGGCTTAAATGGAGAATGTGTTTCAAAATATCCAAATATCCCAGTTCACTTGTGAAGCCTGCGATGAGAGCGGTGGATACTCCTTATACTTCGGAAAGGCAGATGCGGGTTGCAACGACGGCAGGGTAGCTTGGTAGCTCGAGCAAATAAGAGACGGGTTAAAAAGACCAGAAATTCCTTCTACAGCTCTCCTGCAACTCCTAACCGAGGGCAGATCAACGAACACCACAGACACATTCCAGAAACTCCAAAATATGATACAAAAAGGGAATTTGCACTCAAAAATATATGATCAGTGAAAAAATTCCGGAGACACCACTGTGCTTTAGAATGGAACCGCACAAAATATGCCATATCTGTAGCTTACAAGTTTGCTTCCTAAATTGTAAACGTACAAGTGCGCACTTACGCTCGACTACACATTGGAAAATCTTTGTGACCCATTGCACTTTGCGGAATTTTCCACAACTGAAGCCAAATGAATAGTTACGGAAGTAGTACTCGTGTTTTTCGCAACACTGTCGTTGTTCATTCTTAGCTACAGATATTCACTCGATATACCAGTCAACTTGTTGTGATCGGCGTGCTGGCAGCTATCAGCCCTGCCCTCCTCGTTACCGGTTTAGCTACGCTTAGTGAGTATAGTACTAAAAAGTTTTGAATTCAAATAAAAAATTTGTAAAATTTTACAAATTTTCAGTGGTGATATTTTTCATTGTAATCGTGATGGACAATATTGTTGCTTTTGACGAATATGCCTTCGATGTCTTGAATAAAGTAACAAATTATCAAGCGCTTGCAAATATTCAGGTATCGTTACTTGTTGCTTGATTGTTCGTGCCAAAGTATTACTGATGCTAGTATTTACTGATATGATGAAGTCTTTCCTTTCAGCTGTGGATGACCGCTTTTCGGTTGGCATTCTCGTCCTCTGGTCTGGGTGAAGTGGCAATATTTTGTATGTCGTCTTTTCGGCATCCTCGAGGGAACTATTTTACGGTGAGCAGCTCTACGTTGACAAGCTTTTTTCAATACTTGCACAGAGAGCGCTCAAATCTTACGACCAGACCAGGCTACGCACCACAAGCAATACACGCATGCTCTTACTTAGAGCTAACAACTTTCTGCCGATGCACTCCATGGAGTTTGCACATCAACCTGCGAAACTGTTGCGTGTGGCTGCTGCCGTTGTGTCGCGGATCGCGTCGGCGTCCATGTGGGCATTCGATCGATGTCTTGTCGTGGAACAGTGGATAGCGCTCGAAGAGCGCAGAACCCAGCTGCGGACACTCCTGAGCGATGAAAACGAGCTCCAATGATAACGACTCGGATGACGTGAGCAGACGCTTGCACATTGCTACGGCAGCATGTGGTTAGGTTTAATGCCTATCTACACGCATAAGGCCGGAGAGACAGAGTCTTCCGGCACCGCACCGCGATTTCGTCAGTTTCGCTTCTATAGTGGTGAAACCCAGGCCTCAACTGTGGTGGGAGTTCCACCGCGGACATGTCGTCGCGATGCCGCATGCCACAACGTGCCGCAAGCGCAGCCGCAATTCTTGGCGGCATTCTGCCGCAGTGCCAGTGCTAGGCTCCGCGGCAACGCTCCGCTGAGGGGCGCGGTCCACTTCAAACCGTCACAGCTTCAAGGAAGGGCTAGAAAATTCCATTTTTCGATCTGATAAAATTTTTCGGGCACCCTCTTCGTCGCTCACGAAAAAGCGGGCGATGGTGATTGACATTACACCTTATGCCCAACGCCACTGTGCGTAGTATTGCGCACAGTAATCCCCTTGTGGCATCTCGAAGCGTCAGAAGCCGGCAGGTTCATCGCCGGTAGCATGCCGCAAAACTGCTTTCGGTCTAAGGACTTTGATATATTCTCTCCTGTCTCAGCGTTGTTCTGCACATGTCGCTTTCACTATCATTGGAGCTGACATGTAACTCTGCAGACGGAGACTACTGCAGGACTACTTACAGCTTAACCAGTTTCCTCACTATTCTTTATATTGTTCGTTCGTTGTTATTCTGGTAATTCGAAACTTCACAAGATGACAAGTACTCGCAGCTCACAAGAAAATAGCACCGACTCAAGAGCATTGAAATACAGTGCATGTAGCAAGAAATTGAAAAGAATATACGAACATGAACGACGAACTGAAGCAGAATGTTAAACGTAAATGAAAAAGGGGACAATCACAACAAAATCAGCTCCAATAAAGACCAAGTGTTCAGACTGCAGATTTCTGGAATAGGCGCCCCATAAAAACTCAAAAGGGAGCTGTCTAGCACATAACTATCTCTAGAAAACAGCAACTACTATAAAGCGTCAATGTTCATGAGGAAACCAACAAAAATTAACCCTGTTTACGAGCAGTCCTGGGAAATGGCGAGGATTCAACAGTTACTACCACAAAAAAATACGTGAATTACCTCTACAAATAGACTTAGAAAATGGAAGACAGCGTAAAGAGTCCATGTTTATGCTCCTCCTCCGCAACTATGATAATTGCTACATGCCTACATGCTGCATGCTATTGCAACGGGCCTAGCGGGGAATTATGCCTCGAGCATTCGAAGGAATAACAGTCCCTAACGACCTTGAAGCCACAATGGGAGGCAGTTGATTACTCTGTCATTGATGGTTATCGGAAGTATACGGAAGGCCTAAACTCCGTGGAAGAGCTGTTCCTCGGAACATACGGCATCAGAGAAGTAGGCGGCGTTGGTGTCCTCGTCAACACACACTCGCCCACTGCTGTCTTATTCACAATCCGATTTGGACTTGGGATTGTGGAGTGAAGTCGTTCTAGTTTTACTCCATACACCCGACTAAATTAATACGAAAGGTTGGGAGCCATCTAAGTGGACATGGAAATTTTTACAACGAAGATCGCGTTTAGAAGACTGTTGGAGACTTTGTTGATAATGAGAGGCCGAGGAAATTGCCGGCAGAAATTTGCGTCGTCACCCGCCATTCACCTACTTTATTCCTATGAATGATTGAGCCTATCACCTGCTTAAATGCAAGGGCGTGCTTTCGGTTGTCAACTCATCCTATGCATACCTCCTCATCCCTTAACATTTCAATCCTCAATACATTTTTTTGCTCGTTTTCCTTGCTCGAGTTTAGTTAATGTGCCCGTTCAAAAGTCTTGATAACGTTTTTTCTTCAGACCGCGACATTTGTTATTATCGGCAGGATCGTTACATCCCTTCTAGGATTGCTATTATTTCTTGATCGTTTTGCTGTAATAGAGACCATTAGGCCAGGACACGCGACCAGCTTCTCGCCGAAAAACAGCAAAGGTTTCTCTAATCCTGTTTCGATAAATTTACTTTAAAAAGAGGAATTTTTGAGACAGCTGATGCGAACCAGCTCAAGACAGTTTGTACCAGTTATAGGAGTTTAAAAAAATAGCCGTTTTAGATATCGTCTATTATCCTGCGATGATGGTGGATGTCTACACCACAGTTAGTGATTTCTCCAATCAGCTATATGATCACGCCGAATTTGTATTTTTGTATTACACTGTCTCTTCGTTAGGTGTGTCATACCGCTTTTCTAAATCGGATTTATTAGTTGCCTATCTACATAGATCTTCCGTTATAATCCATAACATTGTGTGAAACCAACGCTTGTCTTAATGCCTGCGTAAAGGAGCCAGCCCGGTCAAATCGGCAATCCTAGGGTTGAAGGTAGTACCCGCTAGTAGCTCTTGACGCCAAGATCTTATTTCCCTAGAGTGGTAAGGTGACCACCATGAATGGCTGGCTGATGTGCTAGCGGTCCCAGAACACAGAAAGAAGGACATGCCCCTCCAAACAAGAAACATATTCGGTCTTGCTCTATGCTACTAGAGCTATACTTCAGATGTCTATATTTAACCAACCAAATTTCGTTTCGTTATTCTTTAATTTACGTCCTTTCTTCAGCAGATGTCTCGAGCTCACTCTTCAATATCGTACCGAGCCTAATATTTTGAATTTTTGAAATTTTCATTTCGTTTCCCTCCTTGTTTCTCTAAGAATACTTTGTCCATGCAGTGGCCTGTCCGCACATACTCTATAATAACGCGCCAAGCGATGAGTAATCCTATCGATCGGCGGTGCCGCAGAAATTAGCGGGAGAAATCGGTATGGAAAATGGGTGGGGGGGGGGGGGGGAATAGGAAAAATCGGGAGGAAATGGGGGGAGGGAATTACGACACGAAAATAGCGAAAAATACCCAGAAGTCTTCACCCTGCCTGGGAACTTCGGCCCTGAGGCAATCGAGGTCGCTGAACACGAATCTGAAGGTCGTTTTTGAAGTATCGATAGCTATCAATCGATATTGATCAAAGTACGGTGCGGGAAAATAGCGGAAAATACCCAGACGTCTTCTACACGCCTGAAAACTTCAGCCCTGAGGTAATCGCGGTCGCTAAACACGAATCTGTAGTTTGTTTGTGAGGTATCGATCGCCACCAATCGATATTGATCAAACTATCGATTTTTTGTAGATGTCGTCCAGGCGGTCCGAAACTTTACCCCTGTGGGTAGTCGGGGTCGCTGAACACGAATCTGAAGATCGTTTTTGAAGTATCGATCGCCATCAATCGATATTGGTCAAATTATCATCACACTATATGATAGCGCGCTAAGCGATGAGCCATACCATCAATCGGCACCGCCGCAGAAATTAGCCATAAAATAGGGGGAAAATCGGGGGCGGGGGGGGGGGGAAATGGGGAGAAAATGGGGGGTGGGGGGAAATTATGGCACGAAAATAGCGAAAATACCAAAACGTCTTCACCCTGGCTGGGAACTTCAGCCCTGGGGTAATCGCATCTGGAGTTCGTTTTGGTTTTTCGTTTTTGAAGTATCCATCGCCATCAATCGATATTGATCAAATTACGGGGCGCGAAAATAGCAAAAAATACCCAGACGTCTTCCCCTGCCTGGGAACTTCAGCCCTGAGGCAATCGAGGTTACTGAACACGAATCTGACGTTCGTTTTTCAAGTATCGATCGCCATCAGTCGATACTGATCAAGTTACGGGAAGCGAAAATGGCGGAAAATACCCAGACGTCCTCTACGTGCCAGGGTATTTAAAAGACGTGTGGGAT